>JAYKKI010000048.1:0-1217500 GCA_039881145.1 Druceiella hillmani | reverse complement strand
CTTCACTTACTGGTAACGATTTACGGTAATCGTATTAGTGCCAGTCTCACTGTAATTATATGACAATATTAATTATTGTGATTACATGACAAATGGCACCAATTCACACTACAGCAAGAGTGAATTAAGACGT
Source organism: Druceiella hillmani (assembly GCA_039881145.1). Classification (NCBI taxonomy): domain Eukaryota; kingdom Metazoa; phylum Arthropoda; class Insecta; order Lepidoptera; family Hepialidae; genus Druceiella; species Druceiella hillmani. The sequence continues at coordinate 1,217,367 of JAYKKI010000048.1, read as the reverse complement.
AATCAAAAGCATACGTCTTTTCATTTTGCGGAAGTCAAGTAGACACGGTTAGCCGTTTCACCAAGAAACTCATAACAAAATTTATGAATCATTTCTTCAGAATTTTGTTTCTAAATAACAAATATTTCTATTGTTCTATCAAGAAATGTACAATGTGCAGTTACTACTATGGCTGCGTGAGATACTATAGAAATAATAATATTAAAACTTTTTTATGAAATAAGTCATCGAACACGAATCGTATTGCCGGTTGGATAAACAGGATATCTATATGTTAAACATTTCTATTCAGATTTTTTTTAAATCCTGTTCAAAAGCTAAAGAAGAGGGAGAGAATCATATCAATTTACACTTTAATACACACAAAAGAAGAACGGTAAATAACATCTAACATAATTTAAAAAATAAGATTTTTAACCCTTTATTTTATGGGGAGGTATATTAATTTTCTTTGCATGCAATTAGAAAAAAAATTGCTTTTTCCCTCATGTGTTGCTCATATACCCTTAACATACTAAATTCCATCGAAATCCGACCAGTAGATTTTGCTTGATAGCCATACTAATTAATATACAGACTGACAAAAATTACAAAAAAACTTTTCTGGCTTCTATTATCATCCTATTCGCTAAATGAATCACTTGTTTTAACATTTTTTAATATACAGAATTCACTCTGTTAGAATTTTATTTTATGTCTATAGACATGTTACTACATATTTTGAAATATGAAAGGATGTATTGGCAATATTTGATGTAAAGAGGTTTAAAACTGTAGCAACTCTGACGCTGTGAGAGATGGATGGACGGAAAGAGAGAGCGAAATTATAGGGGTTCTTTATTTAATTATGGAAACCTGCGAATTATCCTTAAATTACCCTACTTTGTCCCACTTTGAACCAGAACCCTCATGTCCTTTTTAATACACGTAAAATTCACTGACGATGCGAATTTAGGATAAATTCGTCTTATTACAAAACACTAAAATGAAACATTTTCTGTAGGACGAGGCATTTTCATCTATTGTAAATATATCCTCAGTTCTTCCCTATAATCTCGAATTCTTAAAATATTTTCATTATCCTCTTATTTACATATATCTACCCTAAAAGTGAATAAATATATTTTCGTCAATTTGTAAATTTTTGAAATTGTTTGTGGCAGTAGTAATATATATTAAATTAGTCACAAAATAACTGAGAGCCTATAATTTGCAATTGCTGATTTTTTAAATTTTATGTTGAAATTCATATAATTATCATATTATAACTTCAATAATGTTGCTAATTAGTAACTTTTGGTTTATCCAACAACGCTATGTCTTTACAATGGTAATGCGTAAAAACCCAAAATATTTTCGTAGTAAATTTAGTAGTACTAAAAAGAAACACAATAAGAAGGGTGACCAACTTTCGATAAAAACTTTGATTCCAAGCAAGAAAAATATTATTAATAAATCTTCAAGTGCTGAAGATTTCGAAATATCCGTTCTATGTTAAATAAGGGTTAATTAGGCAATGAGTCAACGTTTACAATAAAAGTGGTGAAGGTTTTAAATATTTTTTAAGGGAATTAAGGTAAATAAATTTCATATTTTCTATCGGTTCTTGAAATTAGCTCATAGAATTAAAATAAAAATTTAGTAAAAACTCAGAGTTTTTTTAGCGGTGAACAATTTTCTTATATATTACAACGAAGAAAACTATACCGAGCCCATTTAAAGGATAGTGATCAACTACTTCATATATCATTCTACTTTCTATAAGTTCTTTACCTAGGTCGTGGTAAAGAACTTAAAGAAAGTAGAAATAATACTACATCAGGTAGTTTCATTTAATTGTGATTCCCTTCCTTCTTAATCATCTGGATTATTTTTCTGGAAAACTTGACCACTTAAGTACAGAGTAGGAACAAAGGTTCTTTAAAGACCTTTGAACTATGGGTAAGTACTATAAAGGATGATGGGACGCTAATATGAAAACCATTTAAAGTTAGAGTTCCTTTCAGTTACAATGTAAGTTTTGTTTATATAAATTTGTTAAGTTGTCAAAATCTGGTAATTTCAGTGACAAATATCATCGTCTAAAATCTCAAAAAATAAAGCCGAAGCAAAAACCATTTAAAATTTTTGGAATCAGTGCAGAAAATGAATTCACAATCATATATAACACAGGCTGCAAAATAAATTTTGTCGGGTGGATCAGCGTATCAAAAATTTTTTTCAGTTTATGTTCTTACTTCTTATATTTTTACTTCAAAGTAACATTTTCCTTGCTTCTATACACATTTCATGTACTATCTTCCCAGATCAAGTAATGTCATTTATTTATTGAGACCGCTATCATATGATGTACGAAAGAAATAACAGTAAAAAGAAGTTTCTTTCAATACTACCCATGATTATAATGTAACTACCTATAGTTACATGAAACGAATGTAAGTAAAATGCGAGTAACATTTGTCAATTGTCAGTGTTTTGTAATTTCGCAGAGTAGGGCATGCGTCAATAATTATCTGCGACATTTTTGCAAACAATAAAGATGTGTTCAGAGTTTACGTATTTGTTGATTTTTGATCGGTCCCCGTATTGAAATATATATGCATAATAAATTTAAAATAAAAAAGGTATATTTATAATAGAAAACAAAATATGAATTATTTGAATGTCTGGATGAAAAATAAGCTATGCTATACGGAGAAAATTACTATAATTATAGCTTGACAATGCGATGATTTATAAGAGGTTTAAGTTTTACTTCAAGGAGAGGAATATTAAATATACTCAAATATACATCAGAAAAATTAAGAGCTAATAGCCGAATTCCATTTATTACTTTAACTCAATCAAGGAATTTAGAGACTCGTGCACCAGTCGGTTATTGGATATGTGATAATCAATCACACATCTTCATGATATCCTTATAAACTCCTCTGTATTTCGAACGCACCTTAAGTCGTCGTTACAACTGTTGTCGTTAGATAAATTTATATAAGAAGTAGATCTGAAGAAGGTTGTGATTACCCCCATAGTTCTCTCCTTATTAAAAAATTAACACCCCGCATAAAAACCTATGTTCACATAGCAGTCCTCGACAAAATGATAAGGGATAGTCACTAAAACGAAGCAAGTAAGTATACATCAGAAAAATAAAACAGTGTATTTATTTAACAAATATGACATGATTCTATTGAAATATTAGGATAAATATTGGGTACATGAATTAAATATTCAACACGTTTACTTTCTAAAGATCGAATTCAAAACAATAAAAGTTGACACAGATGTTTGACTTATTACCGAAGACCTTGTGTTGTTTTAATTCACTACACATATTTGCATCGGTTCGATATTGACTCTATGATAATTAAGTGGAAATTTTTGGTAGAAAACGTAAATTATTAAACACAAGTAACATAAATAAAGGAAGATTGTACAATGATCATGACGTGGGATATTGATGACGATGTCCCACACCATCAAAGTTTGCTTAGTCTAATTTCAAAGATAAATTAAATTTTGCCTACCATTTATTTCTTGTTATTCTTCCGTGCCACGGCAGTCTTTTAAGAAAGTTGGTCTAATCCAGCCTGTTTTTTTTTATTGTCATCCAGTTCTTAATTTTAAACATTTTGAAGTTTTATTTTATTTATTCTAGGTAGTCAGTGAACTTCAGTTTGATTCTTTCCATGACTGCAAATACTATGAAAACCTAACCTGTTTAGAGAGCCTATATTATCAATAGTCTTAATTCAAATAAGTATATGGATACTTCAATGGATTTAAATTCAAATCTATGTAATATATCTATGTAACAAATAAGAAATCTCTGGTCTTAAATTATTTTGAAAATACACATTGAATCACATATTTGTTGTAAGAAAAAAATATTGAAATTACTGTGCCACTATATAAAAGATAATCTGCAACGCTCTCTAGTCATATTCTAACAAATATTATTTTTTGAAACATAGTTTAAAGTAACCAAGGGTTTCAAAAGTAACATTTTTGTTCTTTACGAACAATTTAAATCAAACCCACCTTGCAGAATTCCTGAGAGTATTACAGATATTAATACCGTTGGTAGCCGCTTTCATAGCGACAATTAGCAAAGAATTTCGTGGCAGTAAACTTTCAAGTCACATATTAATGTATCGACAACAACTTCGGTCCCATTGAACCTTTGCCTTTCTGGTGTTATATACTCTCAGTGGAGAGCTCCTACAGCGGGAGGGCGGAGAATGGCCAATGGTTTTGAAAGTACGTGCTTATTAGGGTAGAAAAATACCTCATCGATTCCAGGCAAAAAACACCCGACATCAGGGTTTTATTTCATTTCCATCATACTTTTACTTTATTTATTGGGCAAAATGGAAGATGTTTTTGAATAACGACCAAATTAATGTACTGCTTGAGAATTCAGATGGACCAGACGTTCAAGATACTTTAAATTCATTTGAAGATGAAGCCGAGTTAGCAATGCCCCTACTGACATATTTGAATAAAATATTGGTTTGGTTTTCTCTAAAATATGCGTATATAAAAATATTATACCGTATTTTTTTTAACGTGGCTAAGAAATAGATTTTAAGGTTTATAAAAATTTAATTATTACTGTAATATAATAACTGAACAAATACATAATGAACTAAAATTTATTAATATAGTCTATATATTGCTATCCATAAAATGTACCATATATGAAGTTTATTACCTAATGACGTAAAGATATACCTTACAAATCCATTTGGGTGACCTAAAATAGCCGAGGCGTATAAAATTCGTACAGTTGCTAGAATTAACAAAATGATAAGTAAAGACATTTACAACTAATAAATTAACTACTGTTCAGCTTAATGGGAAAAATTGCAGAAAAGCGTGGAATAAAATAACAACAGGAAGTTTCTCTCACATGACTCAATTTATTTAAAATTTTTACTAAAAATACAATGAAATAGTGCAATAAATGTAAAATTTAACAAACGGTCACGATCATTGCCACGTAAAATTTAAATTTTCCTTTCGGCTAAAAATAGGTTAGTGATTTATTAACTGTCATTTCGGTTTCAAAGGACCAAAATGTAATTATGTAATTCACATTTCGTATGTTTTGTATCTTATAAAGGATCAGTATTGATATCGATACTATCCATGCACTATCCAAAGTTTCAATTAAAATATTTTAATCCCAATATTTGTGCGATTAGAAACGAAGAACTTATTTTTTTCCATCTTATGTCATGGAAATAATCAAAGTAATTAGTTTCCAAATGGTTTGGCGATTTGATTCAAATGTAAATGTTGTTTATATTTGGGAAATAGGGTTTCCTCAACAATTTCAATAATGGAGAAATTGTTTTCTTGTGTCCATGAAATAAAAAAAAGTTGAAATACACATTTTCTGATTATTTGTTTTATTGCACATTATAGTTTAAAGTGTTAAGTTAGTCACTTCATTCATTAATAAATATTAATAATTTTGGATGCGGCGACCATAATGCTTTAAATCTGTAAATAGGTACATTCTGTAATTAGTAAAATTTAAAACTTCTCTAAGATGAATTAGTTTATTTAGATTAGTTTTATAAGTATATTTGAAATTTTTAAAAAGAAGAATTTTGCTACAGGCTTATGAAGCATCAGTTATTAATTAGTCTTGAGGCAACTAAAAATATTAGACAGATAACAATGTTTTTATTATTTTGTAGAACAACGTAATGTTTTCACTGTTTGCCTTTACAATATAAAAAATTCAATACTTTTTTTATATGTAAAACTCAATATACCCTAGCAAGCTACTTTCGATTATCAAGACCAAATGATAAGAATCATTATGTTCAGTTAAAAGATGGTTTTAGTGCGAAGACTTAATTATTTTGTATTAACCTTTACCATTACTCATATTTTATTCAATCTTTAGAGATAGTGGTAGAGGTAAATCAATTTTCATTTGTTAATTTGTTAATTTTTTTTACCACAAAAAGCAAATATTATATTTTTCAATTCTCAATTTTATACCATGCAAAAGTCATTGCGTTGCTTTTTTCCCTTTCGTTGTAAATGTCATAAAATATGAAAATAAACATTTTAACATTTTGTACCCCATTTTTCTGTTTTTATTTATTAAAACGGTGTTATTAGAAGGAACGAACAACATATTTGGCAATAAATAGTATTTCCAAATATGTTGTTCGCACGACATTATAAAAAGGACTTATAATATTCACCACATTATAAAAAGGACTTATAATAACATTATTAGCCAGGGTACCACTGGTACCACAATTTTTGGAAATGGCCATTTGTAATAATGACAATAAAAATGAATTGAAATTTTGAAAACCCAATTCTTAGGTTATGCGTCGAGTTACATTGCTTGAATCTGCCCCTTGTTTCCACAAGTTGACGATAATTAAAAAATGTGCGTATTACGTAAATATAATTTAAGACAAAGATTTTTTCAACAACTGTGCGCCAAAATATTTGTTGAAATAAATTTTAAATAACAAAAAATTCATATGAAATCTAATGTATGGGTACGCTTTTGTGAATTAAACATATGCTTTTTAAACAAACAAAGGTTTCGGCGACAAAAATGTAAAGAGGAGAACCAGAAAACTCTCAAAAGTACGCAAAAATAAGTTACATTTACAATATTGTCACTGGAATCTAATACAATACAAAGTGGCGTAGTGAACAGGAATATCAGATATCGCTTATTTTGTTGACAAAATTAGCTTGTTTCGTAATATTAGTATTGTGTTTTGAAAATGAATAAAATAAAATAATAGAACTTAGCATCAATCCATTTGTTTTTAATTCACAACATTTATATTGCAAATTATTCAGATTCCAATAAATGATCTAATTTATGTTAAACGTACATTCTTACATGACAGTCGATTAGCCATTATAACGTTACGCCAATAATTAATCCTTACTGCTCATCATATTTATCTTTTTAGTGGACATTATTTTCTGAGAGAAATTTTTTTTTAATCATATATTGCTTAAAGTAAATAATAATAAATGTTTATTACATCAAATATTAGTCATTAAAAATACTGATGTGAAGGATGTATTTATAAGTGGTTTAAAGGAAAATTTTATTTGGAAAACTCACAAATATTTTGATAAATGTGGTAAAAATTCTGATTTTGAACCCAATAAACATTACAGATCGCATTCAAAATTTTATCCCTTATAAAATTTTCTTAAAAAATTCTATTCATATATTGGTTATATTATTATGAGAATTGTATATTTGAACATTGATTTTAAATATAATTTTCTTATGAATAGTGACGCTAGGGAAAATATTTTATAAACGTTCATCGCGAAATATGGCAAATATCTATACTAACATTTACCTATATTCGAAACCGAGGCTTGAGTAAATGTTATGTTCACTATCATGTGTTTTTTCGTAACTATATTGACGTAATTGTGATAATTTATTTGGGGAGATTGACTCGAAACGCCTCTACATAATACTTCTCGCAATATTCAATTAACCCTTTAGCTCTTCCGTAACAAATTACATTCATTAATAACGATACTTCTTTCTAGTTATGGAATGTGTGTAATAATGATAGCAATATATGACCATGATAATTTCTGTAAATTCTTCTCTTTCATTCTACCGTTATTCTCATCGTCTGTTAAGCATGACATATTTTCTGAGTTTTTAAATCTTTCTTTATATGGCTAGATGTACAAAAACCAGTTTGTATGTACCTTTTTATGCTTGAATTCTGCTGGTGCATCCATTAGATTTCACATATTTCTCTAAATATTCAATTAAAAATAAATCTTCCAACATATTTCTCTCACTGAGCAAAGTAGAGTAGAACACAATAAAAGTAAAGTTACAATTTTATAGTATTTATATGACAAATTTAATGTAAAGCTTCATTATAACTAGCTGGGAAAGATTGCTTCAGTAGCAAAAAGATCATTTTGAAGACATTTGAGAGAGTGTATTCCCCTTAAAATATGGCAACTAAAATCATTTGCCTAAGGTTGCTAATTAAAATTTTAATAGAACCCTAGAACCAGATATTTAGGAATTATTTAGTACTAGTTGAGGTGAAGTATTAAAGTTTCGTTTTCGAAAAAAATCATTGAGTATCAACGATGATTTTGTGACTTGCTCAGACTCACTAAATAACCTACTTCGTGAGCCTACTGACCGACTGAAGCAAGATCTCGATTAAGACTGTCGATAGATTTTATTATATAATATAGGTATGGATTTGTACAAATTTGCAGGTCGTCAAGCAAGATATGTTAATTAATACCAATATTCTTAACAACATTGTCAATAAACACTGTAATGAGGAAAGTGGAAAGAACTCATCCTTGAGGCACAACAGTTGTAAGATCGATCCACTCACAAACGAGCATGATATTGAAAATTCAACAGATCATCTGCGCTCATTAAAATATGAAAAATGTCAGGATATATTAAAATATTTCAAAGGGCCGGAAGAAAATCCAAGTCAGTGGTTAAAAGAAGTGCTGAAATCAATACAAACACTAGGATAACGACTTGTGACAATAAGTAAAATTAAGTGGTGTGACAAGTTTTAAAACCATAAGGAAGGAAATTTAGTGACTTATGAGCGTTAAAGAATGTTAGGTGCGTTCTTCAACCCTATATTTGGCAACGTTGGCCATAAAAATACGTGGAAAAACTTTAGATAAAAGGAGTAGAATTAATAAAATAAGTAGAATCTATACTGTTCATGGAGCCAGGAGTATTCGAATTTAATGACATATTTTCAAATTTAATAATTCCTCATTGGAGGCGCCAGATAAAAACGAACGAGATTCCCATATACACGAAGATTAAGTTACTAACAACTGTGAAAGGTATAGTTAAAGACTTATTATCGCACTTTTATCAAAGGGGATATAGTAGCTTAAATTTTTATCAAATAATTAAATTAAATATTACCTAGGACATCTTTTTTCTAGGTTTAATTGACAATGTAAATGTTTGTAAGATTGGACTGCTACGATACATCAGGTTCATACACAAATTAGGTATTTTTTTTAATTGCAAGTCATTAGCCATACTAATACAATCAACAAGCGGGTGGTTACACATGATACGAAAATGATTATATTTATATAAAAAACAGTAAAAATTTTAATATTATTATATTCAGTATAGGTATTGAAGTCTAATTTTTAAAAACCAAAACAATTAGATATTTAGAAATTAGTTATAGCATACGTAACACCTAAAGCTAATGCTTCTATAATAATTACAGTCTTCATTGTTATCTTTACTAAGCTAGTTTAATAATATAATTAGTCACGCAACATAATGAATATATGTATTTATTTAATATTTTTCTTATTTTTACTACCATATGTGTATACTACACAGTGACCGAGTTATTGAATATCCTAATACAAAGACTTTTATTTTTAAATATTTGATATTTTAATAAAACCTGTCGTAAAACGTCGCAAATGCAAACAATCTGCCTACAAGTAGTACGTTTTCGTTACAGCTCGTAAACATACGAGCTGAATAAATACTCTGCGGGAAATAATACAATGAATAACAAAGATAATGTTGTATTGGTTAATTTTCCTCAACAAAATTAAAAAAATTATCGAGTTCTTTAATATTAGTACAAAACTTTTAGGCGATTGTTATAGAAATAAGTCCCAATACACACAAAAACAAACAAGCTTACAAAACTTCTTGGAATCGCGGAATTGTCAAACAATACATTTTTTTGAAAATTTGGATTAAAGGGGACTTCTGACGAACCACGTCTTATTTTATTACTATATATTTAGTTTAAATCACCTTTTAATTCTAGTCAATCATAACGTTAAAACGGTACTTCTTAAGAAAAGCAAACTAAAGCCATAAAAAAAGCGTTTACAGGAAAAATTATCACTCTTATATTAATTCAGAGAAATGATCGCGTATGTAACGACGAAAAAACTTAGATTGGTGATTTCAAAGTAATTTTATTACTATCAGATGAAACATATTCAGCTTAAATATTTCAATGAAAATTTTAAAGGTAATTTCTATTTTCCTTACAATATGTGATTTAGTGAAAGTCAACATATCTATGTTGATAAATTTGATAATCGAAATGGAAAAAAAGTTAAAAAAATACTTTGATTTTTTCTTGTTTTAGTAAGTCAAATATTTTTTTATTTTCAAATTTAAAGTAGTAATAAAACCAAGTAATATAAAATCATAATTAAAATAGGATATAAATGAAGTCATTCCAAAAACCTATACCTGAAATTAAAATTCCAGGATAGTAACATGAGAAATAAAGATAAAAAGCAAAACATTATATATAGGTAAAAAAGAAATAGAAGGCACATTCCAAGAAAGAAAACGAGACTCCATTATCAAACATGGACCACACGTGTTTAATTTGAAGCTGATTTACCATTCTACGTAATGTGTTTGTTTCTTTTTATTCCTGGGAAATCAGTTTAAAATATTTAAGTCTGCTTAAAGCTTATCTGTCAATGTAAATAAACTGTTTATCCTGGCATACCTAATGATATATTTCCAGTCAAATATGTAATTAATTTCACTTCCAATTAACTGAACATCTCGATCGCAAGGAAATTATTAATATTTTCTATGAAATTTTTGAGGTACAGTAGTCACATTTCATTAGGTACCTGTGCATGTCACGCAAATGTCCTTTTATTGTTTTGATTCACGGATTATTAACACAAAATTATTATTTCGCGTTCAGGGTCAGGTGATAGCGGCGGAAATTCATTCATACATTTAAAAACACTAGAATCAATATTCTTGAACACGAGTAAGGCTATTGTTACATGCAACAAACACATTTTTGCCATATTTGAACGTGTATTGTAGACAGTTACGTGATGGAATCGAAATATATGATAATAATAAACATACGAATGTGTCACCATAAACGTAAAGAGGAATTATTTTAAGTAAAATATAATTAAAGAGTATTAACACAGAAAATAATGTAATCAACTAAATTTGAGCCTGCGCTTGGTTCATAACATATTTCGTTTTTCATACATATGGTATGCTCGACTCTCAGTTTACATGTCACCTTCCTTGTAATATCATTAGCCAATATTAATTTTGCATAAAAAAGTTCGTAGGTTTTGTAGATGTCAAGAAAGCGTCAAATCTAAGTTTAAATCTTATTTTAAAGTTTTACCGTATGTTGTTGAGCAAATATACTTACCATTCATAATATTGATTTATAAAAAATTTATATTTGCGGCGTAGATATGTCTATAGTTAATCATTAGTACACGAGTTGAACAGAATAAAGTGTTTTGAAATGTAAGACCATTAGGTGCAATCAGCCACTTTTATTTTTCTTGTAGTGTTTATTGGTGATAATATTAATATTTAAGAATGTATTTTGACAGATAACCGATAATTTATAATAGTGTGTTAATAACAAATTTATTTCTCCTATGTATTATCATAATTAGGATAAAATGTTTCCATCGACTTCACTAGGGTAATGAACGATATGAAAAATAAGCTCCTATTGCCGTAAAGGTGTTTATAAAACCATTGGTACAAAGTGTAATTTCACTGCCAAGTTCCTTGCATGTAATTTTATTATTATTAGAGCAACCTCGTACTTTGCTCTAAAGAGTTTTTGAAATATCACCTTACCTCCTCTTCGTCTATTTAAATTAATTTTATTGTTTGTGTTTCTTGATTTTTGTCTTTATAGTTAAAAGCCGGACATATTTTGTTGCTTTAAATATTCCTGATCAGTGAGCAAAACTCAACATTAGGGAAACTTTTAAAATTATATAAAAATAAGGAAAAAATCTTGGAAGGAACTTCCGTTCCTTGTAAAAAACCTAGTGAACCGACTTGTTATAGTGTTACAACAGTGTGACTTTCCATATATGCTTTTTGCAAAACCGGGATAACATGCAAGATTTTTTGTATCTGTGTTTCATTTTTATTATTTTACACTGGCTATTATAGTCTACAGGTGACTGAAAAAGTAAATATTTACGAGTGTACCTAACATTCCTAAAGTAATTCATAATCCACATGGTTTAAGGTTTATTTCTCTAAATATTTATATCCTAATACATATCCCAATTGAATTTTAATAATTGATATCTTTATTAACACTATTTGGCATGGCTTTGGTTATTTTAACGTTAAATACTAAACCTATTTTGTAAGTGTGATTAATGACCAACAATCTAAGATAATTAATTTGAGTTGTGTTGCCGTTTAAAAAGAATGCATAATATCCTATCGTATCTAAGACTATTTTAATTTTAGCTATTCGTGGTTATTTATTTTCGATATCTATTAAGTTTTTATATATATATATATATATATATTCTCATGTATAGCAGTAAATATTTTGAAAGATTGTGGGTTGCTTGACTTGACGCCTTTAAAAATATTTATTTCGGGAACTATAGTACGTACTTTAACTTGACTAAGATTTTTTCTGCACATTTCTTTTAACACATCTTTGAATTACCACATTTGGAATGATATATCGACATCGATATAGTATGTTTCTTACTATTTAACTCAAAGTGTTTATCTTGCATTTAAGCACGTTTGCAACCTCAAATTGAGTGGAGATAAAGTTCAGATTTATGAAAAATCAGATTATGGCGTAGGTTCAGATTTATGGAAATTAGGTTTTTTCCTATTTTATAGGACAATAATTTTGCGTAGGTCATGAAAAACATCATTATTTGTTTATCATGAAATACTTTTCACTAATGTATACGCAAAGTGTGACTTTAAATAAAATTAATGCAAATATGACAATAATAAAATGCGTGAAATTACCAATTATTGAAGAATTCACCATTAAGTGAGATCCATGATTAACAATTTTCTTTTCTTTATTGAATTGATCTTTGCAGGAAAGGTACTAGTCACGTGTACTTTGTTCTGAAAAAAAGAATGCCAATTATTCTCAGAATTGTATTTTAGAATATATAAAAAACGCACTCAAAACATTTTAGAAGCAAAATGATAAGGTTTTGTCTTCTTTATACTTCTTCATCAATAGTTTCCTCAACTCTGGGCCAATTACCAATTATTCTGTTAACAATAATTTTGAACTGATGTCTTTTCACTCCATTTGTGCAAACGTTTATTTACAATTTGTCATAAATTAGGGTGAGTTGACAATTTTGTTTTTTTCTCATGTGCAAATAAATTGGAAAACCTTTTAACCAAAATAATTTCTTCCCACGTGTCAAGGTGTAGTGTCAGTAGGTATTTCAACATAATAACGTATTATGAGGACAGAAACGGTTAAGTGCAAATTACATTACAAATAACACATTCTGGATATGCATTTAAAAGAAGCTCATCTGCCGCACTATTCGTCGTCGACTGCATTAAAGCCCTATCAGATTGCATATTCGCAAGGTATCACGATTGAGCTAAATAAGATAAAAGGTTTTCCTTGTATTGTTATAAATACTTTTTGTCGAGAAACTTTTTCTCTAAAATGAATGGTTTATCAGTTACAAGGAAATAAATAATTAAGTTGTTTGTAAAACAAATTGGCGTTGGACTGTTTCGATTATTCCCAATATGCATAAAATTTTTCTAATTTTTTTAGATGAAATCCTTTTAGTAATAAGGGCAGGGGATAACAATTTCAGGGGTTTTTGAACAATTATATTTCTTAATATTTAAAACCTAAATGTTTCCTAAAAATTAAGTCAAAATAAAAAGAATGGTTTAAGGAATGCTGATACTTTACAGAAGTGTCAGGATTTCTTAAACCATTTTTTTAAATACCCTACGGAAAAGTTGCGCAAAAAATCTTTTTTAGTTAATTAATATGCAGTAACATATTGTTTCTCTTAACGTATTTCAAACTTCGTATTTTATATACACGAAAGATCTTAAAAATTAAAAAAAAATATTTTACTACATAAACTTTCTTGAAAGACTTTCAAAATTGTATGCAGGATTTACAATGAAAAAATGAAGTCTAAAGCATTGACTAATAGATGAATGAACGGATAGACATGACGAAAGTATAAGGGTCTCTGTTCGACTAGGCAATATTAAATAGGAGCAAAATAAACTTTAGTTCTCTGTATCAACTGATAATATATTAATTATATTATTGTCCATAATATACAATACCGCATTTGCTAATATTTCAATATTTATGTCGTTTGAAACACGTTATCTCAACTTTAAGTTGAAATTATGTAAATATATGGAAAAAGATACATTTTAAAAACGTATTTTAAAAAAATAATTTCGTTAAATTGATTCGTTAACCGAACTTAAATCCCAAAACATTGTATTTATTGCAGGAATTTTATTGAATTCTTTCTAATATATGTACAAATATTAATTCATCGCAAATTTTAAGACCCGAATGTTCATATCATATTCTCAGAAATCATTTCACTTCGTTACATATCCTATTAAAGTTCCAACATTTTCCACTGCAGGCTTTATTCCGTTTATGAAAATAGATTATATAACGAAAGTAAACAATATTCTCCCTCAACGTCCAAAAATTTCAATTACACTGCTCAAATATTTTTCCAACCTTTGTTCATCAGGGCCCACTTTTTGCTAATTTTTGTCTTTGTATAGATCTCACCTATATACCTTGTATTAGTTAAAATGAGTCTTTTTTATTTTAATAGCAGCTTTTTACCTTTATCAATATCCTAATTTTCTTAAAATATTCGTTCAAAATTTAATACAGAACTCTTTTTAACACTAGTAGAGACGCCAACGTAAAATTATTTTAATTATGCTGCTCTCTATACGGCGGTCACCAAATAATGTTGCTAAACGACACCGATCATTAGGGTCGACGATATGTTGACGGCAATACTCGAGATGATCAGTTAAATAAATAATACGGTGTCTCTATAACTTGCATTGTTTGAATATTATTTCCCGGCATTTGTTTTTCATCACTGTTTTCTCTCCATAAACTGTAGTAAAATTATATAGGCTTTTATATAACCTTAACTTCTCCTAAAATATGTGCTTTCTATTATATGTGTTTAGTGACAATTTTAATTGTAATCTTTTCCGTGATTGTGTTGTTATAACTTTCTTGGGAAATGGACTAAACAACAATAAAAAACAACTACAAGGACTTTGAGCATATAACTCTATTCTGAAAGATCAAACCAACATAGAAACATTGTTAAGCTGTACACACAGATACGTTGTTGTTACATTGATAAAACAACCCAGCTTCTATGGATTTCTGAGTGCAAAATTAGACAATTATAATCAACAAAATTTTCTTGTATCCTCATTGTCCTCGCTAGGTACATTCTTTCAAGGCTTAAATGTTGAGCAGTCCATGTACTCCGGTCGCCGCACTAAAGATACCGCACTTTAGCAAGGTGACGTGAAGATACGATTTCCAAATAAACCCCGTCATTGAGATTAAATGTGCAGCAAAGCGTGTGTAATTTGACAGGAATAAATGTCAATTACACTTCAATTTTGTAATTTTTCATGAATTTTTTTTCAAGTAGATTATTTTTATGATAATTAGACATTTGAATGTAATTATGTTTGAAAAATAGTCGATGATGAGAAAAACAAATTTAGACAGTTTTATTTTATATTTTTGAGAGGAACCCAAAAAAAATTATCTTTATACTAATTAACTACTATCCTGCATAAGATAACTGTAATTGAAATTTCCAAACTTCTGCAGGATATGTGTATCTGCAAGCTAATGTCACTTTTATCACTTCTCGATGGTTACAAGTTCGATCACAGTTTGTCTCTTGATGGCGCGCTAATGTCGGTTTGATATTCGAATACAGTTACTAAACTGTATTTGGTGATATCACTAATCAATTCCTATAATATACAATTATAATTTTCCATTCTTTCTATTTATAATATCTTTTTTCATTTTTGATATGGGAAATGTATACCAATATTTTTTAAGATTATTCTATAAACGAATCAAAGGTTCGTAATCTGCATTTAGATATTAACGTTGAATTGTAATAAAAATATGACACATTTTTTGCTGAAAATTTTGGGTAAACCCATTTCTGGTATATTTTTCCAAATTTGGTTACATAAATATTACAAAGTTCACAAAAAATAAAATATTGAATATATTTGACGTTAATTTTGTAGAAATTCATTATTCACAATTAAATGAAACTACGTGATGTAGTATTATTTCTACTATCTTTAATTTCTTTACCACGACCTAGGTTTCGTTGTATTACAACATCTTCAGGTGGGATATTAGCAAAGATGTTGTAATACAACGAAACCTAGGTCGTGGTATCTTCAGGTGGGATATTAGCAACGATGTTGTAATACAACGAAACCTAGGTCGTGGTAAAGAAATTAAAGATAGTAGAAATAATACTACATCACGTAGTTTCATTTAATTGTGAAAAAATAAAATATTTATTTAGAAAACTTTATTCAATATCGTACGCGTTCAATTTGAAAAACGTTTTTAGCCGCCTTCAAAAAAAAGGAGGTTATCAATTCAATCCATATGTAAGTTATATTTTTGAAACTAAACTGAAATATTCATGTATCTTATATTTACTAGGCCTTGTAAACAAATGTACAACTTTTCAATTGTAAATGTATGTATGTTTGTTTGTATTCTTGTCCACCTATTTCGCAGAAACTAATAATAGGATTGTAAATTTTTTTTCGGCTTTCGTATGTTTCAGTTAAGATACAATAAAACTTTCATTGGAATCGGTTCAGTTGTTTATAAGATAAACTGTTAAGTGCGTCATAGACATAACTTGATATGCGCATTGTCAATTTATAGTGAAATTTTCACAATTTTTAAAAATATTAATAATATGTGTGTTAACTATATCATCTTCAGATTCGATTGCACGCTTATTACGGACATATTTGGACATCCAGAAAAGTTGTTAAGACTTTGCATATGAGTTTCAGTTGCCCTTGCTTGGCGTTGCTTTTCACGTTACTCATCGAGTTTCTTTTTATTCCAGTACCCTCGAGCTTGCGAATCTTTCTTTTTTAGCAGTGCCTATTGATAAAGATCTTAAGGATGGAATTATTCATTGCAAATACTCGTACGTCATAAACTGTTGATAAACAATAAAATAAAGGTTTACTGACATTATACATAATAGTAGTATTCATTTGTCAATTATAAATCCTATTCAATTATATTTTTTGCACATAACAAAGACAATACTGAAAGCCGCGAAAATCAGTGGCGACTGTCGATTTAACGACCGATTAACCTTTGAATAAAGTTTTTAATATTCTCGACCACAATGTTGTTCGTGTTTAGTAGATTCGTCTATTAGTCAGATGCTTTCGGCCTTTGTTTTCTTAAGCGTTACACGATTTTAACGTGACAGAATGACTTAGACGTCGCTGAAACATTTCACTCCAAAAGTACTGTTGGAGAAATTTAGAAAGTGATACTTGTAGTACTTATGCACAAATATTTATATATACATATATATATATATATATATATATATATATATATGTACATATATGTACATATATATATATATATATATATATATATATATACATATATATATATATATATATATATATATATATAAATAATAAAACACATACTACCCTCGTCTCCAGACTGATAAAGTCAAAAGTAGGAACAAAACAAATACAGGAGATTTATCTAAATTTTATCGGAAAATTTTTGATAAATACTTTTTAACCAAAAAATTATAATTTAATTTATAGTTTAAAGAAGAAATTATGACTTCATTCAAAATTTATCATGAAATATTTACTGTGAATGCAATTATGAAATTCGTTATTAAAAAAAACAGAAGCAAAAAATTTCACTATTGGATTTCAATTGGATTTTAATTTACACGCCGTTGCTTCAATTTATATAAAAATAGTCGAGATTCATCTGGGCAATATTTTCATTGTAAGAGATAAAACTTCCGTTTTGAAAATCGAAATAAAGATTATTTGATCTTGAATATCAAGATCAAATAATACTTTTGAATTTTGAAATTGAATTCTCAAAACAAATTTTACTTCTTCCACATTAATTTAACAACCCAAATAAAAGAGGTACAAATAACATACTCTTATATAATATACAAAATTCAAGAAAAGATTCTCTTATCTTTCTATGACATTTAAAATATTGTTCATACTACCTATGGCTAAGAAGGATTCCAAGTTACTAAACAGTGATACGTGCTCTTTATTTAGTGTTAAACACAAAATAATTAATCATTTATTTAAAATATGTTGATTTTTTCAAAATATATCCGAAACTAATTTAAATGTTGTTATTTTTTCTCTCGTAAGTAATACATTCGAACGATTGCGTTAATATTCACCTCAGAGACTAGAATCGAGAAAAATTCCTTCTTCTCGTTCTTAGCGTTGTATGAACAAACATGGGAATCAAATTAAAAAGGTAACATTTCGATGTAATTATAAATAAGAAAAACATTTATTTATACAACATTTTCAACAACTGCGAAATATGTAATCCTGAGTAGTATATCAAATTTATAATTATCCTTGTCTCTTTGGAGAAGAAGGACAATTGTTTTGAATTTCAGCCAAATTTTCTTTCCCTATCTCCATCCTTTCCCTTACAATTATTTCCACACTTTTGTGCTCAACAGACGGTTTTCATTGTCGGTGCCGAGTTCCTGTCTAGTATTATTGGGAGAGAGATGCGAAAATACAAATACCCAATCTCATTGAAGGAATTTTTCTCGATTCTGGTCTTTGAGGTGCTTGTATACCTGAATATTGACGCAATCGTTCGAATGTATTACTTACGAGAGGAAAAATAACTACATTTAAATTCGTTTATCCATATGAAAATGTCTTTGGTTCAGATGCGATAATGTTATAATCATTTGAAGTAACACCCGTGAGAGCAAGTGTGTGAATATTTCATTGCGTCCACGATAATTACGTACATATATATAAATATATATATATATATATATATATATATATATATATATATATATATATATATATATATATATATATATATATATATACACAGACATATATATAAAAATTAACAAAGAAGAGCTGTACATTTGATACGATAAGCGTAGATATAAAAGTAAATGAAGACTCATATTTTTTTACGAGAATATAAAAATTTGCAAATCTGAGTTATGTAATATGAGCAAAGTAGCTTGCTGCAATATTATGCTTTTGTATTTTAGATACTTTTTAACTTATTCTGTAATCACAATTAAATGAAACTACGTAATTTAGTATTATTTCTATTTTCTTTAAGTTCTTTACCACGATCTAGGTTTCGTTGTATTACAACATCTTCAGGTGGGCAATTTATTAGTATTAGCAAAGATTAACTCTTAGGACCGCCTGAAGGTGTAATACAATGAAACCTAGGTCGTGGTAAAGAACTTAAAGAAAGTAGAAGTCATACTACATCACGTAGTTTCATTTAATTGTGAATAATGAATTTCTACAAAATTAACGCCAAATATATTCAACTATTCTGTAATATTATTTATAAATACTTACGATCTCAGATTTATAGAGGGGTCTTTCGATTTAAATGAACGAGTGTATTAAGAGACGATACATGTGGTATGTTATAATTTATTGCTTTATATATATATATATATATATATATATATATATATATGTATATATAAATGTGTGTGTGTGTGTGTGTGTGTGTAAATATGTATATATATATATATATATACAAATATTTCAAAAAAGCTACGATGATATTACTATTTTTTTACATTTTAAATATTTACAAGGTGACTATGATTAAATATAACACCAAAACTATTGAGCACTCTAAATGGTTATTTAATATTAAATATACGGAAGTACAAGCGACAGTCATGGGTGACAGATGCTTTGCGAAACTATTTTATTCGTGTACGTTTTTAGGCAAAGGTTGTCACTCATAGTTGCATTAATCGGGACAAAGCTTCAATTAGTTCTTGTTTTTAAACCCATAAAACAGTTTTGGAAGCTATAATCTATTTTAAAATTTAATATTGTTGTCAACATTTGCCAAAAAACTACATTTCTTTTTAAATGCACTATGTTTCATCTTGACAAATATAAACTTCTTGCCTTGTTATCATCATTTGTCATTTTGTTAGTTTCTGTTTCCTTTACTCAAATATTTGATTACATATTCACTTTACTTAAATGGCCCTTTTCAATGACGTTATATGTGGTATTGCAGATTTTGTATTTAAAGAATTAAAATTTCTTCAGATGTTCTTATTAAGAAGGGAAAAAGATATATAAAATTTATGAATACTGAAGTGTCCATGTAGAGCCCTAATCTTAATGACTAATTTTCTTTCTTAATATTATTAATACTTTTCTTAATATTATTTTACCTATCACTGAGTGAATAAAGGAGACTTTTTCCAGTTTTCTTTAGCTAGGCTTACATTACTGGCGTTTTCCTACTCACGAAAGTGTTGAGTGTCTGGCAATAGAGGGAAATTACATACGTCGCTTACTCTCCCTACCATCGACGCGTTTTACCTTCAGTTACGGTGTTATTTTAATATAAGGACTTAGTGTGAGTGGCAAAATAAGTTCAATAATATTTCCTGCCCTGACATCCAGAATTTTACGTATTTTGTATTATGGCCAATATTGGCTAACATAAATCTTAGGTTTTAATTTAAAACACTCATAAATTGAAATTCTAGTAAATAAGCCAACAAAAAAAAGTCCTACCCTACGGCTCTCCTCATTCACATGTAAAAAATAAACCAAGGAGAACCTTAGAACAAAATTTAAATGAGTATTCTCATGTGATCTTTACTAATCTATTTGTTCCGGCTTTAAAACTTTTGCCAAGTTGTTTTGATAAAATGATGTCTAACCGTGTACCCGTTTTTGTAATACATATCATAAAAGGTGAGTAAAATTTTTACTACATAGTAAGTTTGCCATATATGTAAAAACGTGTGAATTATAAATGTTCCTTTCGACGTACGACATAATCTGATGGTATAAACACTTAAAAAACCTCGTTCTAGTTACCTTCATTTTTGTTGATCGTCATTAGAAACAAATATGCCTTGTAAAACTAAGCTTTATTTTCACATTTCTTAAATTTTACAAACCGGATATCGGTCGTCAATTTATATTGTTAAGATATGAACGTAAAAAAAATTTTATTTACTTTTATTGTATTTAATTTTAAATATGAACGTAAAATAATTTTATTTACTTTTTTTAAAATAAAATGGAAATAAAATGCCAAAAAACGTCAATTTATTAGGAATTCTATATTCCTTAAAATGAAAATATAGTATTAAACCTTTCTTCTTATTTGTCAATATTTGTCTCTTTTACAGCCCAACTATTCGTAAAATTTAAATGAAACATGTTAAATATTTTGATATCTGAAAGACAACTTTATTTTTTCGATGATCTTTTATTTTTATTTTCATAAAAAAGATGAAAGTATGGTGTTCGGAGATCTGTGAAAATCAGAGGGGAATACAGGTTTCAATCTAAGTAATAGTGGAGAGGCATGAATCACACTGTATATATGAACTCGCAGATTCCCGTATGATTTACGTCATGCGCACGTTACGTATATGCACATGCACTCTTTTCTATTCAGAAAAGCCAGTAATTTGGAACAGAGCCTATAAAATAAAAAGTTGTATTCTTTTTGTCAGAACCCTATTGGATTCGGACTGAATGAATTTTAGGCGTAATATTTTGCCATGTAATTTTTCTAATTTAAATCCGAAAAATAGCTTTGGAGATTTGGCGGAAAAGTTGAATTTTTCCCTCTAGTTGCAGATCACTGGGAGATTTCCAATCAATAAAAGAAAGAAACCAAACACGTAGATGTACTGTAACATTGCTTTTGTTTGGTTTGGGTACGTTATTTGATGCATAAAATTTGTTTGTCAAATTTTGATTGCAAATTTATTTTGACGATACATTGTTCTCTGTATTTGGCAGTGGCTTCGTCTTTTCTTAATTAATTATTCTCAATTTTTTTTTATATTTAATTTAGTATTTGAAAGCATCATTTTTATTTTAAGAACTCGGTATTACGTTATTCGACACATTAAGGGACAATAGTGTTTACATTAACAACCCCATTTGCGTAATGGATACATGAATTTTTTAATTGTAACATTTTTTAAGTTCAAAGTTACATTTTTCTTTTGATGTGAATACTACCAGGACACTTATGATTATTACTGGAAAATTTTATTTTGATGTAAGTTTTGTTTGGTGGTTTTTTCGCTGCATCACTAGTTTAAAATATTATCATATAAACTCTGTTAAAGTGATCCTTAATATGTGTAATTGTATGTTTAATACATACTTTACACAATACTTAAGCGTAAATTTAACAGTTAAATACAACCAGACTACATATATTTTGGATTATTAAAAAATGGCATAAGTCCGTACTTATTTTTAAATTTTAATATAACCTACATATTGTTATATCCCAAATTTTTGATACATTTAATTGAACTGAACTCGATAGAAGTTTGCTATCGTTACGACGATTTTCAGGATATGGAAGCAATAGTTTGTAAATTGTCTTTAAAAAAAGTATATTTTATATTCAGAATTCCCTTTTCTCTCTTATTAAATTTCATCATCCTCCAGATCATTACAAATTAACTCATTCTATTTACGACATTTTATTTAGCAATGATTTCAAATTCTTCGAAGTTTCTTCGAAATTAAGAGAGAAGGCAACGCGTGCCGAATAATAAGCTTTCTTTAATTAATCGAATTTTAATCTAACTAACGTCGTGTTAGTTTGAATGAAATTGCATTCGATTAATTATTTTACAAAGTTAAGTTAAATAGAATAAAATAAAATATGAGGATATTTTTTGCATATGGTGGGAATTTATTGAAATTAGACTCTTTACATTTTATTTTTTCTCATGCATATGTGAGAAAAGAATAAGATGTGGAGATATAATTTATCACACTCCAGAGAAAGTTTTTATTAAGAAGTTTTCTCTGGGGCGTGATTAAATTATCACAGAAAGGATGTCATCGACTTTTAATAACTTTGTTTTTAATATATATAAACGCTTCCATTTTGTTTTTGGTATTAATTAATGTTTAATTTTACGATTTAAAAATTTTCACGAATCGATATAACTTTTTAATATTTATTGAGACGTAATTATAATATTCTAAAGATTATAGTTTCTACTTTACTTTTAGTAAATGATTTTAGGGGTACAGAATAATTCTACATCCGAGCTGCTATAGATAGCGTGACACCGGTAAGAGATAGTATTGTAGTAGAACTTAATAGACGGTAAGAAAAGCATAAAACGTCGACAAGTCCGTGGTAAAATAGATAAGACAAATTTTACACAGAACGAATTTTGAACAGACGAATTTTATTTATCATTATGAACTTTTATATTATAAAGTAGATAAAATTCACTTAATGAGAATTCCTATAAAACGAATTAGATTTTTGGCAAGTTCATCAACTTTGTAAGGGTACTTTTTAAAATTAAAAGTGATCTATATTTCTTCGTATATCCTATCGTTTTTACTAATTAGTGGCTTGCACCAGTTCCGCGTGAGTGGTAGGAATGAAAGAATTTTACTGAAATTTCAGTTCATCATGCACATCGAAAGTAATTTTATTTTTCCTGATATCTTCTTGGGTTACAAAATATTTCAGCTTATTAATTTTTTTAACTTTTTATTACTACCTGACCTGTATTTATTTTTGAGACTAGTCTACTGTGCAATAAATGTAGCAGTGGTTTTTCAGTACTCGCATTTTTATTGTAATTTAAACCAATCAAATTATGTCCTTATCCTATCAAGCAAGCACCCAATTTTTTCTGCTAACAGTAAATAAATATAAAACTTATATATATATATATATATATATATATATATTTATATATATATATATATATATATATATATAGTAGTTTTGTTTTTTAAAAACTGCTAATTGAGTCATCTCAAGGTCGACAAATTCATCCAATCATAAAAAATATAAATTGAAATAAAGCTATACTTTTTACACTGTATAAGGCTTAAGTAATATCTTATTTATGATATAAATTTTGCTGGACAAAACTTGTTACACTTGTTGTTTATCTGAGACTTCCAGGAAATGTTGCGTATGCGCAACGTTGGGAGAAATAATAGTCAGTTGTTATTGTTACACTGCTTGCCATTGAAGTTTGAAATTTATTGTAAAAAATAGGTTCTCAGTATTCAAAGAGTACAAGCACTTTTGTTTTATTAGTTAGTCGGTTATAGAACGTGAAGCTAACAGTGTCGCATAGTAATTTTTAGAAAAAAATATTTTTAGTTCGTCAGTTAGATTACTAAAAAATACTGTAGGTATACGTATTTTTCTTTTGACCGGCAAACAAAAAGTGACGTCAAAAATCGATAAGTGAGTATATAAAAATAAGTTAAAACATTATGGCCTGGCAACAAGTACTATCTTCTCAAGAAATTATGAGTATATTAGAAGAAGAAGAGGATTTAGAAGATGTCAATCAAATCGATGCCGTGTACATCCCCCCGACGGTTGACAATCTTACAGACGACGAAAACCTAGATGATGACGCGCTAGGTGATTATGACAATACTGTGCCCACTGATATCGCTGGAACGTATGAAATCCACACCGATTTACCCACAGAGCCTGAAAATACGCAAGGTGAGCCCGGTTCTTCAACTTCGAAAAAGTCAAGACTGCCGAAAAAGACATCAAAATGTGTTGCAGACTGGAAAAAAGAACATCCAACTTATACACATTTTCCAACAAGTGACGAAACAGCAATGACATAGAATATTGAATAACGTGTAGGTGGAAAAACACCTATTGAAGTATTTTCCCTATTTTTTAGTGATGAAGTTTGGGAACAGATTGTAGGTTTTTCCAAAAAAATTATTTACCCTCACGGTAGCAGAACTCAAAAGATGTTTTGGTATATTATTACTGACTGGATATCATTCATTGTCTGCTGTGAAATTGTACTGGTCAAAAGATGAAGACAAAAATGTATTAATGCGTTACCTTCCAATATTCGCTTCGATAATATTGGTCATGTCATAGAAGAGCACGAAAGTAAACGTCGAAGAAGATGTCGACAGTGTAGAAGTACAACAATTTATATGTGTAAAAAATGTCAAGTACATCTTCATGCTGATTGTTTTAAAATATTTCACTCACGCTAATACTCTAGCGTTGTTAGACTTGCCTGTAAAATTTAAGTTCGGTAATCCCAAGGTTTCTTAGACGCAACATTTTGCGGAATGTAAAATAATTAATCAATATTTTTTTTTACTATAATTTGCTCTTTTTTATGTATTTATAAACGTAATAAACAATTAAACCAATAAATATGTCTTTATTTTTACCCTTGGGAATTAATGGGTTAAATTAAGTTGTATTTGGTTTACCACTTCTGCAGATGAACAGAAATATAGGATGTTAACGTAAAATTTGAACTTGAATTTATATAATTCAAAGAATACTTGGATTTGCTTCATGACCTTAATTGTTTTGGTATTTGAATTCTAGTGCATATGAAAGAATTGGTACAAACTTTTTAAGTATAAATAGAACTTGCACTATACCTATGATATATACATTGAGTAATATAAATATTTTAGTTAGTATATATTACGTAGGAGTAATAATCATAATTTTCTTGCATATAATCTCTTTAATTTTTAAATAACCAAAAAAATTTTCCTTTTTAGTGTTAACGGAATGCCGCTATAGTGATTGGATAACAAGTTGGACAGGAGAGTATACACATTTTTTAACAATTCGGCGATTCATACCTCACAAAGAAGACATAAAATTAATGTAATATTCTTGATTGCATTTAGAAAGTAATTTTCTTTAATACCTCGCTAGATGCGATCCACAAAAAATATTTTTTATCGCCAAATTTTACGTAAGAAGAGGTCCATAAAATAATTAAAATTATGATTTCTTTCTAGCTATTATGAAAGGGTCATGATAGAAAAGTATGATATGATGGGATATACAGAAGATGGATGGACCTAAATATGAGTACATAATGGCACAATTTTTCACTGTTAGTTACGGAATCCTAAAAATAAGCGCGTCGTATGATTGAATCATAGTGAGGTAGCTTGTTAAACAAAAGAGTTCTATCATATTCCATCAATGTCGTCATCCCTCTTTCTTAAGTTACGGTAAAAATAAAAAAAGTTATTTTAAGGCCTATTTTAATAACTTAAAAACTCACTGTAAAGATATTTGACAAAGACAAAGACCGTTTGACGTAGAGACTTGAAATTCAATGATACAAGAATTTTCGAAGCGAATAAAATAACCCATCCCATTTTTTAATAGTTCCAGAGATATTGCTAAAAATATCCACATCGTTTTTCTCTGAAACAATTTGACATGTATAATTTACAATTTACTTAATTAATAAAGTCAACATTTAAAACTACTTGTGTAAAAATTTAAGAGGAGCCAAATGAACTACTAATTTTTTTAAAAATTTTGTGATCAATTGAAATACCAAGTTACAAGAATTATGAAACTATATTTTCAGCATTTTATGCAGCATAAGTTCAAAAAAAGTTGTTCAAAAATATGTCTATTTCCAAAATAAAAAATTATGGTAAACTACTTTATAAGAAATTTATATAAAGTGTGTCACATTACTTAGAGTTTTTCAAAAATTCATTATATTTTAACGCTTGTGAAAAATGTAGTAGCAACTTTCACTATGAGCGTCGTTGTATATATATATATATTTATATATATAAATATATATATATATACATATACATATATATATATATATATATATATATATATATGTATATAAATTTTAAATACTTTAACAGAAATACTATGTATCCTTAAATTCTGATAAGTACTTTAGCCTGTACAGAACCCACGAAATGCAAATAGTACTTACGCTTTACAGGTGTTTATTTATAAACCAACGGTTTTATAATTTATTTGTATGTAATGTTTTACGATTATATGTATAGTTAATGTATTTCCAATTATGTTAAAAATTAATTGTCTTATAATTAAACATAGAAGTTTATTTGTAATTGCTTTCTTTAATGCGCTTCTGTTCTCGAATATTTACAGCAAGTTCTGCTGATATTTACATTCTTCTTTGGGAAAACTTATATTCTTGTATTGGATTTTATTAACATATAAATATAAGTAAATATTCAAAGGGACTTTGCGTATATTGAATAATTATAAATGTAAGTTTGATTTTCAGTTGAGGTAAAAAAAGTTTTCATGTAATTGATTGTTATTTATTAACTCGATAAATAATCAAACAGATTTTGGAAGAATTTTGATAATGGATTTAGTTAGTTTCAAGATTGGTAACGTACGTTGAGTACTTAATTTAAATGATATGTGTAATCAAGAAACTGTCGTTCAAAGGGGTTATTAAGTATTTCTCTTAAAATTTACAAGGCAAACAAATTATTTGAAATTTAAATCTCGACTTTATAAAATCTATCAACCATTCTATCTCAATTTGTGTTCGCACATTGACAAAAATAAAGATAAGTCTCGAGAATGGCTACTGAATATGATGGGCCGAAATATGATCGTATTTCCTTTTTTCTTAGCACTCTTGATAGAGTACACGAATAAGAAGAAAACGAAAATACCTCATGTTTACTCTAAAAATGTTTCTTCGTCCCCTGTCGGAAAAAATAAAAACGAGATAAAACTCGATTCCAATCTATGTGCCCATGATAGATACGGCATCTGTAGAGTGCCATTTAATTTCTTTTTTGATATAATTAATAAAACTTTTTTCGTACTTTTTAATTTTTGGTCAGTCGTTTTTTTTTTGTTTTTTTATGAAGACTTGCAATTTGGTATTGTAATAAACATATTAATCCGCATTAATTCCAACAGCTAAAAACCCAAGAATATTTATATAGAACTTTTAGGGAAGGAATTAGGGGAGAAGGCAAGGGAGGAAACGGCAACTAAATAATTCAATGAAAAAAACAATTTTTGCAACTTTGCTCGACCTGTCTTGCTATCTATAAAATTGACGTTTAGATTTCCAAATAAAACACAATTACCACGCCCCCTGTATGCAATCGAACAAAAAATCCCCACGCCGTTCACCGCAACCCTGGTACTTTATCGCACAGATGTGTTTAGTTACCTGCATGCTTTTGCCGCATTCGCATGCATGCTGGGTGCAAGCAAGTGAATGTGCACTGCTTGGTATGATTTTGTATACGTTATCGGTTACGATAATAAGAGATGGTAAGCTTTTAAAAATTAAATTCTGAGAATTTTAGTGGTTATATGAGTGAGAAAGTCTACAAAGATTTCAAAAGACGTGCGAGTTTGAGCAATGTGTTGAGCGTAATGTTCTACTAAAACTTCACTTTCTACAAGAATTAGAATAAAAACATAAGAATGTATTAAGACAAATAGATTGGGTACATACGATTTCAACTATGTAAATGAGTTGATGCCAATTTTTTAAATACGATCTAAGAAAGTTACTGATGAAAATAAATAACAATCATTATGACGGCTCTAAATTCGTAAGAAGTATGAGAGGAAAATTGGAATCTCATTTCACAAAATAAAGTACTTACACACGGGTCAATCTTATGAATGTCGAAAAAATATATTACATATGTAAAATAATTTTAAAAAAATCAAAGTTTTTCTGTTATATTTTATTATATTGTCTTCCGCTACATAGCCCATTGCTTTTTTTAAAGTTTATTGATCATACTCAAAACATACAGATAAAATTAGGCAAAATGGTATATCGCTACCACATATCAATTATTACAAAATTAAATTAAATTTAATCCTGAAACATTTACCAACACCAAAAGACATAGAATTCCATTTATTAAGAATGTATTGAAGCTGGCGTAAAAGAAAGATTTTTTTAAAACATTATTAATAGATAATAAAAGCAATTCGAATTTTTCATCATCAAAATCTACGAGATCATTTAAGGTCAAGACTATTTGCTTTATTTTGTCGTAATGTGAAAATTTAGAACACATTCTCGTAGCTAGAATGATTAGGACGAGCATTTATTCCATGTTTATTTTTTAAATTCAAACGGACCTTACTATTTTTTTTCTAGTACATTGGTAATTAAGACAAATGTTTTTGTTAAGATTTGAGATTAAGAATTTTATTTGCAATTTTGGTCACAGATTTTGAAATAATCCTGTATAATGTAGGGTATCACTTGAAAAGGCCAATTAAAAGGGTACCAAAAATATTTTTCATAATTTTAAATATAGTAATTTCACTAAAAAATATGCAAAAAAAATAGGTTGGGTAAGTCGATATTTAGAACGTCATGGTTTATTATATTTATCATTTTTACCGCGTCAAAAAATAAACAAGGATAAATTGACCAAGCTGCCGAGTGTTCCAACATACTACTAGTATCAATGGTCGGATGTCTCGGTGTGTCTTCACTTGTTACCCTTCCTGGTTTATGTTTCAGGCATTCAGGTGACAAAGCTTTGTACATTTTGTTCAATGGATCACAATCGTATAAAAAGTTTAAGCTTCTTTGAAATTCAGCATATAATGAATAACAGAGAGTCGAAAACTTGAATCGTATTACCTATATATTTATTGCAAAGCTGCTTTCGCAGTCAATCAGAATCGTACACAGAATTTATTCTCATTCATAATCTATACTCTTTTCATGTTCGCTTTCTACATCCTTTGTTCTTTTTGAAAATAGATACCATATAGTTGTAGTTATACTTCTGTCGCCGCGTTACAAAAAATATGATGGGAGTATAATTTTACGATAGATCGACAGTGTGAAGTTGCTTACTAAACATATATTTACATGCATGACTGATACTACATTCATGATAGTTATTGTGGTATTTGTAAATACACTAGACGTGTTTTATATTGATACTAATTCAAGTTATAACTTTGCATTTAAATAATATTTTTCTTATTTATTATTCAGCAAAATGAATTATTTTAAAAGTAATTTGCATTTTAACTTCTGTAATTATAAACCTTGTTTCAAAATAATGAAAATATAAATAATAACATTTTAATTTCTGAACATTTTTAATTTCAAAATTAATTTTAAATATAATTTGATAAATTTAATGAAAAAATTAAAACAGTAATAATGAGCGTAATTCTGTAAGTGAGGTTAAGTTTAGGTATATTTATTTTCATTACCTATTTTAAATTAATACTCTATCAATTATCGAATGCTTAAAATCAATAAATTACAATAAAGTTCCAGCATATTCATTTATTTTCATCATTAATTAAACTTTATTTATATGATATTAGTAAGTTAAAGGTTCATTGTATTATTTTAATTATTAAGATTTAATTAATGAGTTAATAATTATTGTGTTAATTGTTTGATTGAATTTCGATTTTACCAACCTCATTTATAATCACGGTCCAGTCATATTATTATTTTATTTCCATTAATTATTTGCACGCTAAACAAAGTTATTTTCGTACTATGCCAAAGAAGTATAACTTTGAACGCGCATGCATAAGCACACCCACAATTTCTTTTCCTCGTGCATTTATAATCAAATTTAAAAAAAGGAAACATTTTCAGTGTTGAGTCATTTCGTCTTTGAAAGTCGAATTTAAATCCACTTACCTATAATTGATTATAGTTTCTATAATCGTTCATGACTGGTACAAATTGAGGATTTTTCGAATATGTCTTCGCATAGCAATTTTAAAGATTACGATTATGCTAGCGGTGGGATTTCATATTAGAATTCAATCGTTTTGAATTCTGATATCAAGTCTTACCCCGGAATTTTAATACTAAGAACAATATCCATGATTATTTTACAATCCAATGGAAAAATATATTTAAGTATTGATAGTATGACTATATCATAGATCTCACTTCTAATGACAATACGATTAACATTGTACCTTCGATGCGATGATAGAGGTGGCTATGATAACTTTTCAATAGCTAACAGTTAATAATCGAGATTTAGGCTTGTTTGGTTTGTCTTAGTGATCTCTGGGAGGAAGGTGGTGGTCATAGTAACGTTTCAATAGCTTACAGTAAACAATCAAGATTAGGCTTGCTTGGTTTGTCTTAGTGATCTCTGGGGAAAGGTGGCGGACATAATAACTTTTCAACATTTAACTATAGAGTTTAGACTCGTTTGATTTATCTCATTGAGACCTTTGAATGCACACCTATATATTTTACTTGATTTCAAACTATAAGTTTTCTGGCGGTTTTCAGTCAATCCTTATTGAAAACTGCACGTAATATTGTCGTGTCTGCATTACCTAAAATAATGTACGGATCGAATACTTTATCTTTCTTTTTTCCACGCCCCTGACTTTTCGCTTGTATTGATTTATTTAATTTTGCAGTAATGTTGTACGTACCTATGGTTTTTGTCTATTTATTAATATCTTTAATGTTTAGTGAAGTGAACACTTATTTTGGTCCAGATTATATCTGCTGCGAAATAAATTGAAATTTCGCGTCACGTCATGAGCGTAACGAACTTCGAGTGTACTCGGCGATAGATCGGTACGGCCAAATGGTTCAATACGCTTCGGGTATACTCGATAGTACAGCCGAACTAGGGAATGACTTTGATATGATGATGGAGGTGGCCATAATAACTTTTCAATAGCTAACAGTATACAATCGTGATTAGGCTTGTTTGGTTTGTCTTAGTGATCCCTGGGAGCAAGGTGGTGGTTATAATAACTTTTCAATAGCTAACAGTTAATTTAAATATTCCAAAATATTTGTTTTATAATCTTTTTTATTTTTGTTAACGTTTCAGTTTGACACGAAAAGTTCCTAAAATAACTTATATCTGAAAATGCATTGTCAATAAGTAACAAGCTTAGAAAAAATATGTACTTAAAATTTAGTTCCGAATTAAAAATTATATAACATTAAGAAAACATGTGTGGAGGGACATTTAGACAGCCTTGTCTTTTTATTTCAAAAATGACTAAATTAACGAGAAATAAATATTGAAAAAAACTAAAAACCTGAAGCAGACTGCTCGAGAAATGTTATTCATTTATATTATATGATGCCGATGTATTATATGTTTCGTAAAGAAAATTAAAGTCTTAATAAAACTTTTCATGCCGTTAGGAAAACGAGAAAAAATACATTTTTAATTATGACATTTCTTTCTGTCGTTTAAAAAAAGAATACCGTTATGTACACAACACGAATATCATAAGCTCACATTAGAAAAACAAACTACGGTTGATTTCTGCCACCTGGTCTCTTTTTAAGGGTTCCGTAGCCAAACTAGGAATCCTTATAGTTTCATTTTTTCCATTTGTCTGTCCGTCTGTATAACACAGATGTTTTACTCGCAGACTTTTAGTGCTATGAAAATGAAATTTTAATTTTAATGATCATATTAATAAATCATGAAAAATTAGAAAATTAGGAACATTTTTAGGATTATTCCTTCCATGTAAAGTATTATTGAAAATTTCTTATTCATATATTGTTTATCAGTACCGTTGAATAGGTTTTATGAAAATATTGGGGGTATGTCATGAACCCTTTTGCACATAATTTCATAAAATCAACTGCAAAAATACTTATATATTTAGAAACATACATTTATTATGTCTGTGAAATATATTCTAGGCAATATGTTTATGTTTCCCTTAAATGTTTAAATGCGACAACAGATACACGAAATCCTCGTAGTGCAAATTTTAATCTTAATCATATGTTTTTTTTTTAAATAATTTATACGACGTTGTTAATATTAAACTTTTCTTATATAACAAATAATCACCTTTAAATTTATTCTAAACTTACCATTCATTATCATTACACAATATCAATTTTTTTATCTATGTGAAAAAATATCTCAATGGCCATACTTATTCAAATTTAAATAAAAATGAGACCGAGCGCAAGTCATACTTGCGCAAGTATTGTTCCATGCCATCAATAGTTTCGAAATAAACATGTGTAATTTTAAAATATTGAAAACGGTGGTTATTTGAAAATCGGTATGTAAAATATGATTTATAAGGCTGTTGAAATGTATAACTTCCGGAACGTCGACTCGATTTAGTGCTGCGGTAGGGTATTGCAAATATCTAATTTAAATTCCATTTTATATGCATAGGAAATATGGACTAATGTAACTGATGCCTTGATTGAAATATGGATTATGTATTTATATGCATAGTTTATAAATATCTATAATTCTAAACGAGTTATCTATATTTTGTTTCAACTGAGAGTTAAATCATCAAAACTAAATGTAGAGTTACTGGTAAATGTTAATCGTTAATACTTTAATCGATATATTTTAAAATAATCTCAAAAATCACAAAATTTTACAACTACCTGTGCTAAACTATGACGTACTAATTCAACGAAACTAAATTCATTTCTAAATCAATCAATTTGTATTTAGTTACATTCTTATTTAATTACAGATTGTTTATTGTTTTTATTTCTTTTCTTTTTTATTATATGCATGCTTTCGTGTCAGGCTTTTTCAATAACCTATAACGTGCGGGCCTTATGTTTGAAGTTAAATCTAAATAAGTGCTTACTTAACTTAACACTTTTTTAAGATTTTTTTTATGATTACTTATAATTTTGATGAGGGTAAGATTTATATTAACAATGAATATAGCAGTAATTGGAGCTAGTACGTGAAAATATACTACTTGTCAGGCAATTTGAATAGAATGGTCAACATAGGGAGCAATTAGAAAAAATATTTTTTTTTTGCAAAACCTTCATTAAATTTAAGAACTGTTCGACAGGGGTGCGTTTTAGGGATAAAAACAATTAGGTTACCATAAATGCTAATTTAAAGTACATGATCTCTTTAAGGTATTCAGAGGAAGCCTGAGTGTATCAAAATGACATCGATCAGGAATTTTTGACATGTCAGAGACCCCCACTGATTTGGTATGTATTATAATATTCGTTCATTTAAATGTTCTCGATAATAGAAATTTACCTTAAATTATTGGTTTTTAAAAATAAAATTTTTTAAAACTAAACGTGCTATTGCAAAGATTAGCGCGGACAAGCAAACCAAAAATAAAAAAAAATATTTTCCGCTTTCTCACTACTCTGACTCTATGAATCTAATCATAATTGCATATAGCTTAGAATTTATCCTGTAATTTTAGTATGGACTTTCTGACACGGAAAGAATTACTGAAATTGGACACGTAGTTGACCAACAAAAAAAAACTGTTCCGCTTTATGGTGTGGTATGGATTAGATTAGAGATATTTATTAAGGTAAAATAGGGAAAGTGATAAATAATAAACCCGATTAAAATTGATTTAGTTTTTTATTATAAGTACGTATACTTGCTTGTGTCTGGAACTCCATACTTAAGTATGGAACTCCATACTTAAGTATGTAATTCCGCAGTTAATTCCATACTTATGTATGAAACTTCAAAAAACGATCGAGAAATAAAACGCTGACACAAGACCAAACCAGGAAAATTAAACCTAATTCATTCACCACTTTGCTTGTTTCTATGCGCTTGTACGGTATTTCCAAATAATTATACCAAATACGTTTGAGTGTTTGTTGTGTTGTCTTAACGTAAATTGACTTTTTTTTCAAAAACCATATAATTGGTTTAAAAAGGCAAAAGTTTTTTCTTTATCCATTTTTTACTCATTCACATCACGTACGAAAAAAAATTACATGATATGCGAATGTTCGCGCATCATATAATGCACTGCTATTACATGATACGCGAACTAATAAACATGCTTCGAGATAATATGACATGTAACATGGACCTAATAACCAGGAGATAAGAATCTAAGGAAAGGTACATTTTTTTGGTGTAGAGAATTTGTTATACTTAGAGGTAAAGTGACATGGAACATGGACCTAATAACCAGGAGATAAGAATCTAAGGAAAGGTACATTTTTTTGGTGTAGAGAATTTGTTATACTTAGAGGTAAAGTGACATGGAACATGGACCTAATAACCAGGAGATAAGAATCTAAGGAAAGGTACATTTTTTTGGTGTAGAGAATTTGTTATACTTAGAGGTAAAGTGACATGGAACATGGACCTAATAACCAGGAGATAAGAATCTAAGGAAAGGTACATTTTTTTGGTGTAGAGAATTTGTTATACTTAGAGGTAAAGTGACATGGAACATGGACCTAATAACCAGGAGATAAGAATCTAAGGAAAGGTACATTTTTTTGGTGTAGAGAATTTGTTATACTTAGAGGTAAAGTGACATGGAACATGGACCTAATAACCAGGAGATAAGAATCTAAGGAAAGGGTACATTTTTTCGTATAGGGAATTTGTTAATTTTTTATATACTTACTGAAAGCGAACACATGTCACAACTAGTCGTATTTTAATGTCAGTCGAGTGGCGACAAAATACTTTCCCTTCTACCTAAAAAGTGCAAAAGCCATAGCGAAGAGACGAATGAACTGAAAAACAATGTCACTTGTCATAAGCTAGTCAACTTTTATTACATTTGTGTAAATATCAATACTTTTATTAAATAATTCATTGAAAAAAACGAAATTTTAAATGTCGTACCCTACATCTATAGTTTAAACTAAAATATATGGTACAGTTTTATTGAACACTTTGGCAATATAAATTGATTATTACATTGATTTCTAAATAACAATTTTATCACTTCATACATTTTATCAATTATATATGGCCATTACATCTCTGATATTGTTTATTCAACATACTTAAAATTTTTTGTTAATGGTGTTAATGTGATTACTGAAAATCACTTAGTTAATTAGTACAATGTAAAATTTTGTTTAATATTTTAATGGTTTTATATATATATATATATATATATATATATATATATATATATATATATATATATATATGTATATATATATATATATATATATACTAGTGAATTAAATTTTTAAGGAGAATCTACCTCAAGAATAATATTTTAGTTTTTGAAAGAGTAATTTATGACAAACAAAATATTAATTTAACGTGTACAAATTAATTTTTTTCATAATTGTGAACTTTCAACTTTTATTTTTTTATTGCAGTCTTAAACCTTTTATTTGAATAATTATATTAAACCTTATATTTCTTAATGTTTGCATGGTTTATTATTTGTTAGTTTCCAAGCAAGGAATTTAGACAAAAAGGGATAAATATTTTGAAATACGATACTAATAACTGGTTACGACGAGAAAGGGTACCGTTTGGTCGCAATATTTCACAGCTGATTGCTTTTTGATGGCTGAAAAAATATATACACGAATTTTTAATTATGCAATTCCTCGGCTAAATTAATGTACAAAAAATACTTGATTTGTATGAACAAATAAGTTGGTACCAAATAATTCATAATTTTTTATTTGCCATTTTTTTTAACATATCTTACATTTTTCACTTCAACAAATTTATTTCTGTGACTGCTATGTTTAAAACAGTAAGATATTTAATGGGAAAATTTTATTTTTATTGGAAAATTTTAGATTTATGTGGTACTTGATACCTAATAATAGTTAAAAGAATTCAGTTTTTAATATTCATAAGTACTATGAGCCAAAAAAATTTAATTGAAATTCGCATGCCAAAGTTTCTGTGAATGAAGTATATTACAGACTAATAAAGAAGAAGGCCATTCATTTACCTTGCACGAGCAGGATAAAAGCAGATAGAAATGTTCTGGAAAAACCAGTTAAAAAAAGCGTTTTATTTTGCGAAAATAACACAGAAGTGTTATTTTCGCAAAATAATGAAAACGCCTTTTTTAACTGGTTTTTCGGGAACATTTCTATCTGTTTTTATAATGAGAAGCACAATGAAACAATTTTTTTTTAATATCTAAGTAATTTATTTTCATCTAAATGTAAATATTAATGATAACTACTTTGATAACAATTACTTCAGAAGCCCTCCTATACTTTGCATGACCATAATGGAATACACACAACGTAAATAACTAAACATGCAGTGAATCCGTGTCTTGGAAGATTCCCAGTAAACGATATAATCCTTACAATATGATACACAATATATACTAAGCTTTCGGATTATAGAAGTTAATTAGCCTCTTTGATATCCCTCATTCATATAAGGGTCGTTTGCGACTAGCATCACTCAAACGAAAATAGACTAAAATGAAATAAACATGTAGGCAATTATATATCATAGTAGAAAGTGCAAAATAGCAAATCGAAAGGTTATACAAATCGCCTATAGCGTTCAATTATTTTTGATGCTATAATTTTTAGAAAAATGTGTGTCCATTGTTATCTTCTTTAAATTTTGCGTTTGCAATCTAGAAACGAATGTAAGTCTATATGTAGATATAGATATTTAACGAGTAGGTTACTATTTTGTTTATTTTTTTCTATTAAATATGTTAATATTATCATTATAATTGGAAACGTTATTTTATACCAATTTATAGAAGTGTTTAATATTTTTGTGTTTTATTTTAATATAAGCAAAACGAGTAATTTCAAAATCTTTGTTTTTTTCGCCTTTTCTAAGTTATTAACTAAAGTTTTGAATTACTTCCTATATGTCATGTTAATATTTTTTATCATTAATAGCATAGAGAACTTGGAATTACTATGACAGTAATTTTATTACTGTCATAGTAATTGTAAGTTTAGCATTGAATTCGATTGCAGTGAACTCTTCCGTTTGCTGTTTTCAATCATCATATTTTGGAGACTGTTTGCGGACATGTAATTTTTTATTCGGATGACTAATCGCTTATTTACCTTTAATTGTCGTTTATACTTTTTCAGGATAATAAGAAAAATAGCATTTTATGAAGGGTTTTTTTAATGAGCCTTTATTCTTCCCGGAACGGAATTATTTTTCATTACTTTTTATATTCATAATTACATAACTATATTAAAAATATGATTTTTTTACATATACAATAAAAATTCATTACAGCCGAATTATGCATTATTTTATGGATAGCAGCGAAACGCCCAGCACCGCTTTTGGCGCCCGAGCAATCCAGAGGTTAGAACAGCGACGAAAATATCAAATGATTCAAGTTATACTAAATTAAACTTAATACGTGAAAGTTTTATTTATACATTTTAATTTAGAACTATAGAGGTTTTAGTTGAAAGATTATTTCAAACTACAGTGCTTTTCCACTTATAGAAGTCCGATTAATGTATAGGCATGCAATAATTATCTGTATCTCTTAAAATTGTTAAACATGTTAAACAACATTTAATTAAAAGTTAATAATTTTAGCCCATACTAGCTTATTTATATTGAATTCGTACAGTTACACTAGCAAGTGTCATATACTGCGCCCATTCTACGGCAATATTGTGCAAATTTGAAATAACTCTTGATATACGCGGAAACTTTAATTATATGCTAAATAAAAGAGCAGGTTTCTGATAGTTTCATTCAACGTAACATCGCTTACATGTCTATAACCAGACTATATATCTCGTTTCTGTCTTAATTTCGCGGGAAGTTTATACAGCTATGCGTACATATAATCTTTATTTAAAAAAGAAGCTTTATTGACTTGTACTTATTAATATCTCTCATGGACCTAACATATGTAGTAATTTTCGAGCGTCAACACTTGCGGAAACTGAATTTATGGTGTAGTTTTTATTCTTGTCCAGTATATTTTTGTCCTCTGGTCTAATTAAAGGGAACACATAGCATGTGACTTTTATGTTTATTATTTCGCAAAGGATATTAAAAATGAAAAATACTAAAGGAACATTCAATTTTATTTTCAAATACGTTTTAAATACGGGAAGCTGGAGTGGTTTTTGTAATCGTGTTGCTAAAATACCACAGACCAGTCATGTTAAGCATAACCACTAGTGCGAGAAGCAACACACGATGACCGCCAAACCATCTGCCCAGTGTAGCGATTGCGGGCATTACCTCCAAAGATGTTTGCCTTGTTGAGACCCAACAGTATTATAAGGTAAGCTGTTGGTTTGATTACATTACATATATATATATATATATATATATATATATATATATATATATATATGTATATATATATATATATATGTATATATATATATATATATATATATATATATATATATATATATATATATAAATAATTCAAACACTAACTCTACAAATAACTAAAAATAAACAAATTCAAGACAGTAAAATACTAATATTCGGCAAGTTAAAGGGACTTTAAAACAATTTTTTTTCAAAATTCTGTATAATTCTGGATATATATTCATATTCAATTATTTCTGTACGACATAATTTAAATTTATTTTAACAACCCAAACTTTTGTAAGAGCTATTTTTCTGACCGAATTGAATTAAAATATTTAAATGAAATTCACTCGAAAGTCTTTTATCTTATTATATATAGTAAATATATATTATGATAGATTCAAAATTAAAAGTCGGGCACTTCGGGGATTAACACTGATTTAATTAAATTTACTACAACTATATACAGTACAAGAAATGTCACCAAGCAAAGAGAGCAGAGTCTCTACCTAGTTTATGCAAATAAAGCAGCAGAGAAGAAGTTAGAATTTAATACAGCTCTTCCTTGTATACCACGTTGATGGTTGTACTGTCTGGTGCTAAAATTTTGTCAGAAGCAATCTTCCCCTAAGTCAATGTCAAGTCTATCACATTTAATAACTGGCCCTAAGATTTATTAATCGATGTTACGAAACAGACTCTAAGAGAAAATAGTAGTCACTTGAATTCAAAAACATAGTAAAATTAACAACTGGTAAACACTGGTAAAATTATTTTTGGTAAAGTGCATGAACGCCCAGTTTTAAGTAAAAATTACAAAGTCACACCTTTTCACCCCCTTAGGGGATGAATATCGAAAAATCCTTTCTTGAAAGATGCCTCCATTATAAAACCAACACCTCCAAATTTCAAATTTATATCATTAGCGGTTTGGACTGGTAATATATAAAAGTCAATGTCCCGACTTTTATATATTTAGGTTATGACTTGTGAAAGATTGAATCAAATTTTTAGACGGCCAACATCAATATTTCACTTTCGAGCTGAAATATTAAGTTCTCAATGGTCATTAAAGAATTATTTCCACAAAAAATATCTTTTAATTTTTTTTCTAATGAATTTATTTATTAAAATATTCAGCAATAATTTGGCAGTGTACTCTTACATTCGTGTAACTGAAATATTAGCTTAAACTGAAAACGAAGTGTTAAATATAAAAAAAAAATTGTTCATCAATAATGCGGTAAATTATAACCATAATTTGTTTTATAAATTTTTATAACTTCATCTCATAAATTCGAGCTATACAATTGGGGATCATATTCTATTTTTAATGCCTATTTACATGGCGAATTATATGCGTATTGTATTATAATGCCATTTACCTTCAGATGGACGTTAAATCTTCATTGGAATAATTGTTTACTATGCCTGCATTAATTGTGGCCACTCTTGCGGACTTCAATGACCCGTGAGTTTTTGAAACTCATCAACCGCCCTAATTTAAATTCGGTTAAGAGAAAGCATTTCGCAGGAAGCGGTCTCCTTGAACACAAATGGAATCAGTTTGAAGTCGTTTATACCAGCCAAGTGCGTTTTGGAGCACGTATCGATGAGGGTTTCGTATTTCTCTGTTACTATTGAAATTATTAATGTAAGTTAACGGAATTAATTTTAATTGATTCTTATCAAGTATTAGTATCCTGATTTTTTAGGTTTATTGAAAACCTGGCTGAATAATTGAGGATGGGAGTATAAATCGCACGTCACTTTGAAATTTATATGAACGCAAAGGGGAAACTTATTGTATAGGTGCAAATGTGGCTTAAAAATGAAAAACATTAAATGAACTTCAATTTCAGTTTCAAAGACTTATTCCGTGATACTTCACTTGTTAAGAAAAGTTTCCTTCCTTACTTCACACGTGTCATAAAACTAGTGTATAAGTTAATTGAAATCTCCATATAAAATATCTGCTTGCAAATTTCCATTCATATACGTCTAAAAGCCTAGAAATGTTTAGATTCTAACATTTCATGCAGAAACCTAAAAAAATCCCATTATATTTTTCTAGCAATCAAGTAGCTGTAATATCACTTATCCGTCGGTTATCGTCATTAAAGTTGCAATGGCACAACAAAACTAAAGTTTTGGTGTAACATTTTTTATAACATATGATTTTCACACCCAACGGCTTATCCAATCTAGTATGAAATTATGTCGAATAGATAGGGATAGAACTTAAAAATACCATTTTCTGTTATTTTACAATGAACATTCTCAATTTCAAAATATTTACAGACTTCCATTTGAATGAATCGTTGCTATTAGCTTTTCGTACCTA
The DNA here is from genome assembly GCA_039881145.1 of Druceiella hillmani. Lineage (NCBI taxonomy): Eukaryota > Metazoa > Arthropoda > Insecta > Lepidoptera > Hepialidae > Druceiella > Druceiella hillmani. The sequence continues at coordinate 1,175,986 of JAYKKI010000048.1, read as the reverse complement.
ATTTTGAAAAGTAATTTTTTAAGAGATATTTATTTCCGTTGGGGTTAATATAACTTTATAATACTACAGTTATACTACAGTTATACACAAAGCAAAGTGGTTTAAATAATTATCCCTTACCGATTTCAAAAAATAACAAAAGTTTTAGCGTCGCCTGACTTTCTTGTTCGAGTACATATTAAAATATAAAATTATAATCGATTAGTAGATTTAAGTGGAGATATTCATATTTAAAATTAGATATTCATGTATTTAAAACATAATTACGCGTATGCGTCAGATGAACTTATTGCTATTAAAAATAATGTTTTACAGTCAAAAAAATATTATATGAATTGAAAGTTGAATAGAGTAATATATGGCAACATAATATACATATCTATAAATAGTAACATTTAAAACTCATTTTTATATTCGTCGGGAAGAAAAAAATAAAATCAAAAGTGTTGAGAAATTAAAATGAAAATAGTTATAAAAAATTCCATAATGCATTTAGCATTAATTGACGATGGATACAAAGTGATTCACATTTAATTTATCAAAATGAAATAGAATTTAATCAATTTCCAGGAGGAACCAAAACCTGTGGACCTATTGGTAATTTAGCTTCTGTGAATTATATTTAACGGGAAAAAGTGGAAAGTATTTTAGCATTATGTCATTCGGAAACCATCCTTGTTGAAAGAATATGTCATTTTTTAATTCTTTGTCGAAGTTCAAAGAGTAAGAGCTGACCTAAAATAACCAGATTAAGGCTTTCGGATACTCAAATCCTTAAGTTTATTAGTTACAGCAACTACACAAGGATAAGTGTACACAATAAACTAAATTATAGAAAAATTGCTTGAAGTATCATTTCTTAAGTGAAATAAATTTCGTAATCACTTGACAAGTTTGAAATATTTTGTGAAATTCCAAATCTTCCGGATCAGTACACCCAACTTTATGCGCTGAGTTAATAGAAATATTGAGCACCATAAAACGTTTACACGAAACCCTCCTAGTTCTATTCGATTCGTGATTGTTTATTTGATCTATTCGTACCCTCCCGGAGGAATAGCCTCCGAGTTCTATTCGTACTTGTCTATTTTATTTAGCGTTTGTTTACATCCGTTCTGCGTTTGAGCAACTCACATTAAAAACAAATAGAATCAAATTATTATTTTCGAGGAGAAACGACAAAACAAATAAACCGTGGACCTTTTTGGACTCAGGAGGAAGTTGCACAGATACGTTTTGTGAATATAAATAAAATAAATAAGTGACCCATATTTATAAAAATATCTTAACACAGCATGTTGATGCTAAAATACTTTTATAAATGTAGGTCGCTTATTTATTTTATTTCCAGATACATTTTAAGAATATAAAAAAAATAAATAAGTGACCTATATTTATAAAAACATCTTAACACAGCATGTTGATGCTAAAATACTTTTATAAATGTAGGTCGCTTATTTATTTTATTTACAGATACGTTTTATGAATATAAATAAAATAAATAAGTGACCTAATTTATAAAAATATCTTAACACAGCATGTTGATGCTAAAATACTTTTATAAATGTAGGTCGCTTATTTATTTTATTTTTCATCGTATCAGAGTTAATCTAGTTTAGATCGATGTCAATCTAAATCCAATATAGCTTTCAAATTTCCCCACGGACTATCGTTCACTAATCTATGCGATGTATGCAAGGCAAATCTATGGAAATGTTAACGTGTACAATTCTTGAGTAGAAATAAGATTTATCTGATTTTTTGTCTTAAAACTTTTGATTCACTCCACTTTATCTATTAAGGCGTTTGCTAAATTAATAAGAAAAGTTTTAATATAGAATTCATTATTAAAACATTTTATCCTGATATAAATTGAATATGGAATGTATAATAAAATAGAATCACAAATTTTCATACATATATTTATTTTAAACATAACTAGAAATTTTAAAAAATGTCAAATAATCAGCAGTTATTAAATTCGAAGTTTAACTTCCTTTGCCGACCAACGTTATTATTATTTTGTATTCCTTCTTCAAAGATATATAAGTAGAAAATATAATTGTGTACAAATATAATTTTATAAAATTGACGATAATAAGTTTGTGACATAATAGAAAATTTCCTTTGTAAAAGCATTACGCGTTGGTCTTGAGTAAAACAGCAATTGTGTTTTCATGTTCCTCATTTCCCTTGTCTAAAACTTACATGCAAACATCGTCACCAATATTACGACAGCCCGGGTTTTGTGACACATAATGATTTATAAAAATGTTGTAGCAATAGAAAATCAATAAAAAAATATTATAAATATGATAGCAATGTGTATGCACATCGATCTATAATTAAAATAATTATTGTTAATTTTTATTAGACACCAACATTCGAATATTTCCCTCTCGACAATACTATAAAATATAGATCAAGCAGCAAGTATTTGCTCTTATTTTGTTTTACTATTATCATGTGGTAATCTAATTTAGTGGTCAAAAAAATTGTGAACTATTTTACTTGGCTCTTATAAACCATTATATACCAAATATGAAAGGAAGTTAAAATTATTTCATTGAGGTTAATTTAACGTTTTATCTGTTATGCAAACATGATGTAATCTTAGATGAGATATCAATGAATTTAGCCAAAAAATTAAAAACTGAGGAAGATATTTTACACAAATAGTAAATACTTGTTGGAAAAAAACTTGATACTATGACGAATTACACTTAAAACTGAAATTAGGGAAAAATTATCCTTATAAAACTTTGGTTATTCTCTTTATGAGTCGGGTTACCAGCTTTAGACAAATATAAACCTGAATAAGAGATATTTAAATTGTAGAACACAATCAAATTTTTCAAACCTTAGATAACTGATATTAGTTGAGTTATCTTGTAGTACATGAATACAATTATTTTTTTATAAAAAACTCAAATAGTGAATATTTTCTACTTTAAAAAAAGTTTAATTTCAAGACGTGACTTTTCTTTTAACACAAATTTATTTTAAGGATATGCTCTGTATTTATATTTAGGATCAAATTATTATCCATTTTTACAAAGAATTGCGCCATTTTGTTATAAAAAGAGAATTTTTTAAAATTGTGTAAGCACAAAAACAGAGTTATTGATAACGTTTTGAACGAAGTATTTGTACATAATGACAAATGTCCGATGTTTGATTTCCTCATTATACATAATTTGCGTGAACTACATTCCAATAAATATAATAGTGCAGAATAAAACTTCACGTAATTCTCCATTTATGGAAAAAACTGCCATTATTTGTAAGACTGATTATCAGAATAACTTAATTTGTTATTTAGTTATTTCACAGTTTATTCATTAAAAAGTATCGACCCTCGGGAATTTGGCAGTATTGAAAATAATATAATTCAATGAATATTAATGAACAAGTTTATAATCATGTGAAACATTCGTGGCAACGATTTAAATCTTGAGAATTCCCTCTACTCATTCACTTGTTATATTTCTTTACTTGAAATGTTACCATTATTTTTTTTAAAGTGGGTGCCAATAACGATTGTTAGATGATAGAATATGACTAGGAAATTTAAATTTTTGCCATGCGGATTGTATTCATCGCAGATGTTACAAAAATACCTAGTAGGGAAAATTGTAGTTTCGCATTAATGGTAAATTTATTCTTTTTTCCATTTTGTATGAAACAATATTAACCAAAACGAAGTGCTTAATAAAAAATTCATATTTAAAAAAACAAGTTTCTATTGCGATTACGTATATAAACAATAGCTTTGAAAAATGCTGTTATTACTAAGGGAAGATTAGAAGTTGACTGGCCATCATCAAATTTATAACCTCCCTTTAAACAATAATTTTTATTGACATAAACTAATGTATTTTTATCAAAATGAACTTTTGTATTGGTATATTGAAGGTTTAGTGCTATTAAATACTAGTAGTTAACTTAAAGTAATTACGGCAAATATTTCGTAGAAAAGGACTCTCATTAAATCTTTTAAACTATTATTAATAATTTTGTGGAGACTGTTGTTAAGTTTTATAAAGAAATAATCTCGACCGCATATTATTTTTCTCAAATATATATTGTCTAATATATATTTCTTAATATAATAATAAATGAACAAGAAAATGTTTTTGACGGTAAACTATATTTCTTGCCTGATTAGAGATTCAAGATATAGTGCTAACGAACATAATTTATGATATTCAATTGTTTAACGCCACGAATTAGTGCGTTAATAAAATTTTAATTTTGAAAACTTTGTTCGAATAGCTTCTACTGAGTTTTAGATGTTTCACTATTTTGAATAGCTTCTGCTAAGTGTTATAAGTTGTTATAAGTGGTTTTAATAGGATGAGAAAGCTCCGCATTACGGCTGCGACTGACCTATTATTTATACTCATTTGTCGTCATAAAACAGATTGCATTTAATCGGACTTATGTGAATAACCATATTAATCGTAATGTCTATATCTTAATTTAGTGGATTTTTATTTTTCTTACAGCAATGAAGCAAAAACATATTATAGTATAAAGGCAAATTTCACGATGATGAAATACGGAGAATGTTTTATAATGAGAGAACTACCCGCCTCTAAGCTTGGCATAATATACTTCTTACTTGAAAAAGGAGACATCGCTTCAAGTGTACTATTTCCACCATTCACCTGGGTTACTTCAGGGTTTTTCCAGAGATCCGCAACAACCCTCACCCTCCCCCCCACCCTATGTAAATGGAGGGTCCTTCGGAGGTCACCTAAAATACATAGAAAAGTACGAAAGTCGAAACAATGTTTATTTTTATACATTACCAATTGTTTAAATATTCACAATATTTTATAAGAATGCAAGTCCCCATCAAATAATGTAAATCAGAAGAAAGAATAAGGGATATCACATGTTATATCAATAATAATAGCTCGACATTAAGAGCGTACATGGTTCCGGATCACAGGGCGCCCGAGTACATGGTCAGTATATGATTTATATGCATACCAATGCTACGAGATTACAAGCTAAGCGGTGATTCGGCATTACTTTTCACCCTTTGATTGGATAACCCTTTATTTTATTTTCAGACAACCACATAAGCTGGTTTATTTTAACAATTAAATAACAAGCTACAATGTAAACAGATTTTAACTGTTGTATCAAAAAAAATTTAGTCGTATCAAAAAGATAAATGGAAAATTATTACAAAATTGCTATCAAAATTGGTTTTAAGTAGGGAACTTAAATACGATTTCGTACTTATTAAAAAATTGTGCACAAACCATTTAGGAGACTATATTTTTTCCAGTTTCTAAAATAATTGTATTAGGCAAAATAATTTAATGGGAAAATAGAAAATATTCATAATTTCATCGCTTTTGAAATTTCATTATGTTTTCACTGTTTTTTTTCATCATCATCATCATCAACAGCAGCCATATAAAAAGGTTTTGTAAAAATTCATATTTTTACAAATTATCAATTTGGAAATATCACCAAAATAACGAATTGAAAAATAAATAAACAATTTCGATGTCAAAATTCCAATGTACCTTAGAATCGACTGAAGAAATTCACGGACTTTTATTGTCACCGTTTATGCACACATATTATTACATTTAACTAATAAAAACTTGGCCACATTTTTATAACTTAACTGAAACGAAATATAAAGTAACGTAGAATTCCATACCCTGACTTCTCTTTCATTTTGGTTTACTCCACACTGTTTGCCGATTTGAAAGTTGATTCCAATTAACTCTACATCGACATGGGTCTAAAATATCAGGGGACCCGACGCAACGAGCGATGGTCATTCGGGTTTATTAGGCGAAACGATGAGCAAAGTATACGATAAGACTAACGCAGAATGCATTGCGATTTTTGCCAGCTCACTTGACCGGTCTTTCGATGGCAGATCATGTTTCTATTTACGACTAAAGTTGTTTTGGTTATTTTATTTATGTTTTTTATCTATTGATTACTCTTGATACTCTCAGCGTGGTTTCATGAAAATATAAGACACATGCATGTACATGAAAGAGTAAAGAAAGCGTAGAAAGCGTAGACCCTGACTCCGAAAATATTTGGAAGCAGCAATATCTTCGCAAAACTTACATATGATCGAAAACGGTATTGCACCCCAAAAGTTCTAAGTAAATACTCGTATTTTCAATATTTCAATCTTTTCAATGCGCTCTTTATTTTTCATTAATCCGAGATTCCTTCATTTTTTTTGGAAAAAAGTTTTGTTATATGTTGATAAAGTACTATTATTATTATTTTGTCATTAACATATTTTATCCTTACGCGGATTTTTTTGTACCCGGCCACGGAAATACGGTGATAATATTTCGGTCTAAGTCCTTACAAATATTTATTATAAAAATCGCTCTGATCCTATCAGTGAGTTAGTTTTAAGGTGAAAAATTGGTTTACTAAGTGATCAAAATGTAAAAGGGTCGGAAGGTGAATACTTTTTACAACTATCGATCTAAAGATTTCGCATAGCTTCTCAGAAAATATTGTATATGCGACAGCGGCAACTTCGGGTGTCTGTTTTCGTGGGATATTGGTGTTTTGTTCCATCATTATGTTCTGTTGTCTTTAATATCCTTTGATTTTATATTGAAGAGACAGACACGTTTTACCTTTTATTGATATTAAAGGTAACAGTTGTAAGGCATTTAGCTTCTTAATTCAGAATTGAATACTGCTCATAATTCTAATATTTTTTCTTGCTTTTTTGATACTTAGGTATATGTTTTGTAGAATTAATATAACTGACGATTTAAAAAAAAGGTTAATTTAATAGTCATTTTCTTTGTTGTGTAAGATACTGATTGGCGTATTATTTTTTGTTTTATTCGAATTTTTTGGCTGAGTATAAATAGATAAGCATATTAACCATTCATATCTTATATTCTGAACTGAATTCTGTAAAAAAATAAGATCTAAATGGAGAAAAAAAAAACTATAAATAAAAGATATTAACCACATAATTGTCCTTGCATTTGTAGTCAATTTCCCTATTTTCCATAAGAAATAGGAACTTCAAACATGCTACTTAACAAAAATAAATATTCTCGCCAAAGATATTTCTTGTGTGATTTCCATATTTATTAAATTATCACGGGTAAAATAAAATATCACGAAGCTTGACGCTTTAAATATGAAAAAATCAGTTGATTAATGCAGAAGATAATCAAACATATTTTCTTCTATTAACTGAGTAAAGAAACGTGTCAAATATGAAAAGAACTCGCACTACCAGAATTCTGTTCACTTTTATGCACGTATAAACATTTAGAGGCACATGGTATTTCTATTAAAATATAATTTTTCACAACTTAAATATATTATCTACCGTACCTTTCATAGGCTTAAAATCATTTTCACAGCTTTGAAATATTGAAAATGCCCAAAGATATTGAAAAGCTAACGAAAATATCTCGACTTACATCGCTTATATCGTAAATCTGCATATTTATCCTATAAGAGGTTAAATATGCAGATTTACAGTCATTATTTTTATGATAATGTAGCGATCACGAAGTAACTTTATTAATAAAGTTACAGATAAAGAGAATACGAAAATGAATTTAAAATAATAAAGCTTGAGATGATTTGTTCAAAAAACAAATAAGACTATCAACTGAACTGCGAAAGTAATTAAATTTCAGGTCAAACTCATGTTAATTAAGTTTTCCATTGATGTTTTAATTTTTTTCTCTCAAATCTTACATCAAAATATTAAATATTTTTGTCAAATATAACTTTTATCTCTACGTTAGTGTAAAACGTAAAAAGTATTTATAATTTTCTTACGAATTTAATGAAGTAGGCCATTTCTCTAATAATCCCAATTAACTAATAAAATTTTTATAAAAGATTTATTGTTTAATCTCTAATTAACACGCTACGAATATTTTCGAACTTTCAGAATTACGCAGAGTATCTTACTAAATTATAGTATCGATGATAGTGAATTAAACATTAATTCTCTTAGGAAAGACTTCGGAATAAAACTAATTATGTTTTATTACTGAAATAAAACATAGCACCCTCCTGTTCTAATAGTATAATTAACAATGTTATTTAAAAGAAAAATTAAGCTTAATGCTATTATTAGCCGACTATAATAATTTTAGGCCTGATTGATTAATATAACGTCATGTCAGAATTCATCTATTATCCATGTTGATTAAATTGAAGTGAAAATCAAAATAACAAACATTTCGGCCAAAAATTGTTAAATTTTAAATGAAACCTAATAACAAGTTATGGTTATGTAATAACCATAACTTATTATTAGGATTATGTTGGTTTTATGCAGGTAAAATTAAAGAGGCGACGTATGCGCAGGAGCTAATAAACGTACAGGAAGGATGAAGTACCAAAAAAAGGATGGCATTTTCCTTTAAAACGTCGACTCGTCTTTAGAGGAAAGTAAAATTTACGCCATCTGATTTGTAACATCGTGTCCATATTCTGGCTCATTCAACTAGCAATTTTTTTTAATCATCTTAATACTGTGGAGGAATATGAAAAGGGGATCAAGTATTTCACGCAGTATTTCAACCAGGAACAAAATCCATATTAGAGTAGATGTCTTAAGTAAGATCAAAATCAGTAGCAGAAAATATTATATTTAATTTTGGATGGAATTTCGAGAAATGGATGAAATTTTTCTTTGGAACTTCGGGTCCGTTGTAAACCTTTAGAGGACGTTTGCCGTGGTTATAAAATTCAACTGTTTGAGTATTTTTAGTTGTGCTAAAAACTTGAAGTTCAATTGCAGAAACTTGGAAAATATTGGTAGGCCTTATCCTAAATAATGCATTATCATAATATGCACCAAAAGTGGGAAAAGACAAAACAGGTTTTCTTTTATTTTGTCACTTCCCAAAGTGAGAAATAAATATTGGGGCAGTAGTAAAGTATTGAAATTATTGAATTCGAATTTAGAAAATAATCTTCTTTGTTTTATTATAAAGTAAGATCAAAATTCCATCAATCTAATTCTGACACTCAATTATTTCTTCTGACGATTAAAAAAGATGTTTTTATTTCAACACAATTTACAGAGTAGGAATGTCAAAAGAAACAAATGCAAAAATATATACTAAAAATCACTTCTTTTCTTCTTAACTCCCATTTGTTTAAGTGAGCCATTGGCAAAGAATAAAGCCTTAGGCACTGAATTTCTAAGTATTCCGTTCTGATTTTGAAAAAAACCTTTTTCCTTCATCATAATTTTAAGACGGAAATATAAGATAAAAGTCTTTTAGTGCAAATTTTGATAATTGTAACATAACACATTTTTAATTGCTTCTTTGAAATGCTTCTTCAGAAGCAAGAAATTAATATATTTTTATTTCAGCGGCATCTATAACGTTTTCAACGGTAATTATCAAGTCTAAGGAGCCATATTTGTACTTGCAAAGTCTATAATAAACTGAGAAAACGATATATTAATAATAAAAATTCGTATAATATATTTTAATAATTGGACTTAGCCAAAAATAAAAATTAATCACTAGGAATTTAAACATCTCAATTTAATTGAACTAAGTAGATAACACTAATAGTAAAAGTACACGATTCGGACAAAACCAAATATTTCAACATATGCTTCGTATTTCCACAATACATAAACATATTTTAGGAATCTTTTACAATTTTACATTTACCTTTATTTTTACATTATTTAATTAGTTATTATAAAAATTAAAAAAAAAGAAATTTATATGCCATAAATATTAAACGCATGTTACGGATTGGCGGTATTTACGTTCCATAGTTTCTCCATAGGACAACAAAACTTATTACAAATGCGTGATTTTGTTCTAAATTTTATTAAAAAAAAACTAAAATTCATGTAGTGGAATCGTTTTTTACCATACTAAAATTTTTGGTCATTCTGGCAGCCCAATATTTTTTTTAATATCACGTCCCTAGATGAAATGCATGAAGAGTGAATTCAACACAGTCTTGTGAATTCAACAACTCTTACCCAATAGCTTTGAGGGAAAAAAAAAGTTTCGGCTCAATTGAATAGCAACACATTTTATTAGGAACATGGCATCGAATTAAAAATATCGATATTTTACTCATGAATATTATGGAAAAAGGGATTGAAAGAAAAGTATCAACACCCCGAGGCGTAGATACCATTCCTAATTATTTTATTACGTTTATTTTTTATAATATTTTCCCTTTATTCTACATATACATACTTTATATCCATCGAGAAATCGACAAATACTTTAATTCTTAATTTTTTGCGTAAAATAAAAACATTAATGAAAATTATATACATTGCTTCAAATTTTAACTGACAAAACAAGAATTTACATAATGTAAGTTTTTATATATATATAAGTCAAAATGAAAACAAATGTAGGAAAAAAATAAACAAATCAGTAATTCGATTAAACATAGTATAACGATAGAAAACGGGAATGTTTGATTAGTTTATCCTTTCTGTACCCTTTCAATGAGAATATATTATTTTTATTAAAAATAATATCCAACGCGTATATATATAAAGTTAGTTTTCTGAATAACAAAAGCTCATAGAAGTAGGTAAATATTCTATCCGTTATCCTAATATTTATTGCAAACAGTTTTAAAATATATTAAAGATCATTTCTTGCTTTTAGCATACTTAACTGTAATTTTAAAATTCTGTAATAGTTAGCACAACTTTATATTTGTAAGATTTGGGAATTAAAAACACAATTCATCACTATTTTCAGCGAAGAACATTGGCTTTGCGAGTTAAGTAACTTTCCATTTTTTTAATATATTTTTCTCCTAATATTGATTCTATTGTTTTGATACCTAATTACCCTGCCACCTTTATTCATTTTCCTAAGCTCATGTCGAGGTCAATCAGAATAAATCCACTATTTCCTCATAGCATGAACTTAATTTTCTATTGTGGTATAAGAGTATGAGGGCAGCACCGCCAGACAACACGAATGTAATTTGAGACCTGTTTCTATAAAGCTTTTCGCTTTTCTAAATTTAAAATAACGTAACGAAACTTCTTTTCTAAAATTGGAAAATATAAATTTGACTTGTTTATCACAAATATTGATACAAATTATTTTACCATATCAAAAAATATTTAAAATATTTAATTTAGTTGCAAAATATGGACTTTATTATTTGTTATTTCTAAATATTGATACTATAGACAGATTAAGCCTCCAGAGAGAAAAGGAATTAAAAAAATTTAATTTGAAAATGGTTTTCCTCAAACACCGTCAATTCGTCTCGTACCCTATTGAAAAGGTTACCACATATTTTCTTAAGCTTCCGAAACTGCTAAATGTTCAAGATTTTCAATTATTATAAGAAAGTCGATTAAAAATCGATTAAGTGGCTAAAACTAAAGAATACTCAAGTATATTTTAAAAATTTTTTTTTTCCATAGTACGCATAATATTTCGTTTGCGTTATTACGTCCTACTTATCAAATTATCTACAACAAAATTCTCAATTACCTACTTTCATATTTTATTCGATAGTTTTCACAAAAAAGGAAGGACTGCTTTTAAGCAACTTATCTTAAAGCAACTTTGCTTTTAAGCAACTTTATACTTTTTGCCTATATCGTTACTTTAATCTGTAATATCACTTGTTTACAATTATCTTTCAAAATATTAATAAAACTCTTTGAAGATATTAATAAAACTAAACGCAAAGGTAACTTAATATAATAAAGCAAACAAATTCTTATTTTCTCTATTATCTATACCCGTAGTAAAGGAAACAATATACGCTCACAAAATTTCTGTTTAAATCCCTTAATAATTGGTTACAAGTTTTTAGGAAGGACCCTTACGCAAAATAAGTTTGGCCGTTGTAATATACAAATATACATATTTACTAGCGTAAATTATTAAATTTGTAATATTTTCACTAAAAACATAATTCATATTCGCTCGTAGAACGCAAAATTTTCAACAGGGCTTCTGAAAGATATTCGGACCGTAATTTAAATTTATTTCGACCATATATTGACTACGTAAAAAGTATTAAAAACTTAATATTTTAGTTCTTATTTTATTTTATTTTTAAATACATGAAATAAAATACAGAAAATAAATAAAGAAAAGAATATAAAAAACAATTGACAATTAAATGTGGAAATAAAGTGATTATTTCATTGCAGGATATTTTTTTTATGGTTAAATTTCCCATATCATGGTGCGATATTTTATATTCATAATTAACCGTAGATTGAAGATTATTTGTTGGTTTTACTTATACAACAATGTAAATACAGTACATCTGAAAATAAATAAATACAGTACTTTTAAAAAAAATCATTTATATTAAATAACTTTTACTGAAATTATAGGTTCATTTATAATCAAACAATGAAAATACTATACAAAAGACAATACCTAATGACAAAAAGCAAGTGATGATAAAATAATAAATATTTTCGAAATAAAACTAAAAAAATTTCTAGAAACAATAAAATTTAGGTATGTTCTTTTTCATTAAATCGTATACGCATTCCCACGAGAAGTCGCAATTAATTCTAAACTGAACTTTTTTGAACGATAAACACCAGTTTGGATTTGGATATTTGAACAATAAACACCAGTTTGGAATAATTTAGGACCAAATGTTGACATTCACGTTCACATCTTTATTGAAAGGAAAGTTCAATATCTGGGATATTTGTAAGTTACAGATGTATTTTTCAAAATATTTCTAATATAATTACGTAATATAATTAACTTTAAGAACAAAACATATTTTAGAACCCTCAACACTTGGACAGTTGACAATATATACTTTTCTTTAACGTTTCTCTCCTAGACAAGCTTTTCCTTATTCCATTCTTGCTTATACAGCTTCATATACATACTGGCTTAGTACCCTCTTATTTAAATTTATCGTAATTGATTCAAAAATCGTAAGGAGATTCATTTTATTGCACCTCGTTCTTTAAGCCGTACATAAATAAGGGTACCTTGAGTATTTCATAACGATTCACTTGAAAACACACTTTATTATTTTAATGTTATTATATTATTTTAATATTAACACTTGTGTTTATGGGAGTGGCTTCTTTCGGAATTTTCCCCGTATTAACGATGAGAATGAATTAATTCACTTTTATATATATGACTGTGTTTCCATGCATATTCATCACATTTTCTCTGCTGGACGTCGAGTAATTAGTGCTATTTAGTTTTCATTAATTTTAAATTTAACTCTACCTGCGGATACAAGACGCAGGACATGGAATACACGATGCGCTTAGAGTTTTATTGGAGAGTATGCGTCGCAAAAGTAGAGTAAAAGTTCACGGTTCTTTAGAATGTGGCTCCTTTAGTCTTCGTGCCTTAATTGCAAGTGAACCAAGCTTTGAATCATTTGGAACGTTCGTGTAAAGCGTTCTTAAGAAAATGAAGGCGCTAAATGACTCTTTGCGTAGGGATATTCTCTAACCTTTTGGGTGGAAGCGTTTGATGATAAACACGGGACACTACTAGAGGACCTTCGAAGGACTCTTCTTTTGTATGGGGGTAGTTGTTATGGGTTATTTAAATGAGGAGCATTGAGACGACCCGCGTGGAAAGGTGGGAATAGCTTTGCCATAATCATAACTCAGGTTTATTTTATTCGTAGAATATTTGTGCTCTAAGGCTAAAAATTGGCATAGTCATAAATATTAATGACGCTCACAGCCTTTTGAAATAAATATTAAAAATATTCAGGATATCTCCCCTTCCGTTAAACTGGAGGTGTTTTTTTTTGTATATGTCATTGTATTATTAAATAAGTCTTTTAAAAACATTGGGGGTATATTATGAACACTAGCTTTAAAATGATCATTTTTGTGATAGTTACGTGTCCCTATCTTCTACCAGCTAAACCGTTATTTTTGAAGATACAAAAAGTATTCAAAATAAGAGTACATTTAAATAAATTGATATTAAATTATTACACCTAAGAAAGTTCTACTTTACCAGTAATAGTTGGCCAGCTTGTGACAAATAGAATCTGTAAAAAGTCAGTAGAAACTTCATACAACTGATTTAAATTAATTGCAAAAATAAGTTTTTATTTTAAAACGTGTATTTATTATATTTGCTAAAGATATGCTTGGCGATATATTTATGTATTTACATGGTCCGAAATTATATTATTAAATATGCATTATGTGTTTACGCCTATGCAAGAAATAACAGGCAATATACTTGCGTTGTGAAAAATCGATAGAATAGTGTATTCACACTTTAATGGAAACACTATGTTCCTTCAACGTCTATAAGTACTTAAATGTCTACGGAATCCTCGTGATGCGAGTTCTAACCTTACTGAACAGGTTTGTAATAATTATGTTTTACTTAAAATGTTTAAATCAACGGTCTGAATATTCGAACTTAATTTTTTATACTCCATTGTACCAAATAAAACTACCACATAAAATTATATGTGACATGTAATACGCAACAAGTAAAAATACTGTGGCTGTCGCTTTAAAGATGTATGAGAAAAAAATTAAATTAATTTTTTTTTGAGCACTTGCTCAATTTACAGAATCTCTTTTACAATAGACTTTTTGATATAAATTAAATTAAAAACCTTGGTTAACTATGTCAGTATCATGATAATCGGATAAGTAGCTTGAGAGAGCAAGTTTTTTAAATACATTAACATTTTTTATTAAATTTTTTATTAATTAAATTGTTTTCCTCAAAACATATGCCTACATAAAGTGGAAATTTTGCATGTTAGCACTCAGAATCAAAGTTGACAAAACAAAAATATAATTTGTCAAGCACGAGTGGAACACGCATTACGAGGGTTCTATATATATCCAAGCATTTATAAACATTTGATGGTACATAATGTTCTTATAAAACTATTTACAAAATTTTTCATTCTTTAGAACAAAAATGTATTGCCTTAAAATATATATCTTTTACAGACGCATATGCAAAACAAAATATTTTATTTGATTTTCTAATTTTTTCCTTTACTTGTGCTGTAAAACCTTGCTTCTTGCCAAGTGTCACGACTCTAGGTCAACGAGAAGTATCCTATAGGTTTTGAATTATTTGTGACGGTCAAAATAAGCTGGAATTATTGCCGTGCTTTTTTCTTGCGTTGACAGAGATGTTTGATTTTTTATACTTCTCTGATGTTTGATTTTTTATATTTCTTTCGGGCTGTATAAAAATTAAGTTTAAAAATCAGCACAAACAACAAATATGGCTATTTTGCTGTATATTTTGACGCATATAAAATTCAAGTATCTGATATTAATTTCAACTTGGTACCTCTACGTGTTCGTGGGAAAACGGGTCTTGACTAACGGACAGACAGACGGAAAACAAAGTGATACTACAAGGTAGGATACCTTTTTTCCTTTTAAGGTATGACATTCTAAAAATCGAAGGGATTTGGATCAGAGGCATTTCTACCATTAAAACCCGGTAACACCTCTCTCACTTTTTTTATATTTGCCTAATATTTCCTTTCGAATAGTTTTTGTTCTAAAAAAATTATCACTCATTAAAGTTTGGTATTTTACTAATCTTAAATAACCTTTCGTTCCAAAAACATTGCATAATATTAGTTTTCCCATAAAACCATAAGATCATGTCATCAAAATATATAGAATATGAGCACATATATTCCCATAAATTAGAATAAACTTATGATTATTCCAAATTATTCGATCTTAAACTTTACAACATGTTTTCCAAAAAAAATAACGTTTACATTAAACTAAAAGTTTTTACATCGCAAGAGATTATAAAAAGCTGTCAATTGATATTTCGTAAAATTATATATTCTACAAGTGTGGTAAAAGGGTAGTCATCCAAATAATTTGAAATTAAATTATGTATATGAAACTTAATCTAAGTGCTTTTTTGGATAAGAAATGAAAGTATTAAATTGTAAGTACTTGTAATCGTCCAAAACATTTTTCATTCATCATCATCAAACATTCATCGTATACGGCCATTTGAAGATTAAAATAAATTTATTTTTATTCTGAGGAAAAAAAACTTAGTTGATAATCACTTAACGTGCCGTGAATATGTAAACTAGGTCCATTATGTAAAAGGTTTTTAAAGAAGAAAAAATATTAAAATTTTTCCAAAAAAGCTAATAATTTTACATGGAGATTATGACCATACACACACACTATGTGTTGGATGTATGGATATCGTAGATCTTGCTCTCGACCATTCTTAAGAGTTTCCATTTTTCTTTTCACAAATATCGAAAAAGGAGTGTTTTATTTTACGTCCAGATTTCGAAAGTTCAATGAGACAAAAAAATGAAATTTATTCCGTTAATGTATAATAAAATAATTTTTTTTATAATTCATTTTATTACAATTCTTTAATCTAATGATATGACTATAACAGAATGAATTTATTTTTCGATATTTTCTGAAATAATACGATCCCGGGGTAGGGAATATTATTTTATTAGGCCTATCTTATTTATCTTGATTGAATCAACAATATAGAAAGGAACCGATATAACATAAACGGGAAATGTTATATTCGAAATAATAACCTTATTCGGAATGTAATTTTAAGTGGCGAACCCCGATAACGCACACTGCACCATTTACCCCAAGCAATTCGTGGCTATTTTGACCCCATCCCCCCATTCTATTTGGCATCCCCTGCAAATATTGGAAGTTTAATTCCACTAGTATGCTGAGAAAGACTTATGTGATTATCATGAATTCCAAAATTTAAAGTTTTTATCTGCAGAAATTTTTGAAATACTTGATATCAATTATTGTAAAATTCGTAGTTTACTCACTCAGTGATAGATAATGATAACCTGTAAATAAATATAAGTGTTTAGATTACAAATATACGAAAAACTTTGATATTTAATAATAAAAATACTTTAATATTTTGAAATTTATTATAACGTGTATATCGAGTTTTATTCATGTTTACTAGGTCTCTACCACTATAAAAATATATTAATCAGTTTTAGTTTTATTTAAAGTTATGGATTGGCCACAGACCATTTGTTTCATAGTCTGTGAGATTGGCTTAGAGCTTTTATTTTACGTGGATGCACTGACTGTCTTCTCTTAGGTGAATTTTACAGAAATATGTATATTACCGAGACCTCGACGATGTATATATATATATATATATATATATATATATATATATATATATATATATACATAATGTAGATGTAATAAATTATATACGTATAATTACATTTTTATATGCTCCAGATGACACAATTTTAATTCGATCGGAACGTAATATATTTTCCCCAATAATGAATTTTACACGATTACACGATATCCCTTTTACACGATAAACTCTTATCGCTTTGCTATATAAAGCGAAAAAGTCCCTAAAGTCCCTAAAATTTCCTACTCACTTAAAATCTGATTGCCAAGCGGTAAAATCTGAAAAATATTCCCGGCGGAAAATTTCAATACGGTAACAATTTGAATATTCAATAAATCTAGATGCAAAGCTCTAACATCTGGTTTATATTTCCCTACCAAAGCTCCGAGAGACTTTTTCAACATTAACTTAACAATTTTTACGCATTACTTTAAAAAAAAAGTGGCTTTCATTTAGGTATATAATTGGAGAGCTTGAAAACAAACGTAATCGTTAATGTTGACGGAAATCAAACAAATAATTTAATTTTTCTAGTTTTTGTTGTTTAATAATAGTACCATAATTTTTGTATAATAAAATTAAATATTATACGTTTTAAAATTCAATAATTAATATCATACATACTGATTATTGATATTTTCTGGTCCATATTTGTTGCGTTATCAATATGTGATAGACGTTCTAAGAATAAGCTCACACATACATTTTGCCAAGTGTTCCAAGTTCTTTTCATATATTTATGAATATTTTTTGTTGATGTAAATCAATGTTTAAGAAATAATGGTAAACAAGCGTAAAATATGCAATAAATTTCTCAAAAGGCTTAGCTTAGCATTAACATTTAATTAGTTTTTCAAAAATCAAGTTAAATCAAATTATTCAGTTATTTTTTTATTAGGGAAATTCTATTAAATTACGTTCCGCGTGACAAGTGTTAAACTAAAAAAACATTTAGTTCAAATACTTCCACAAAATTAAATGAATTACAAGTATATTATTGCTTTGCGGAAAGGAAAATAGCTATTGAAAAATTGTATGATGTGGATATCAGATCACATTAATTTGTTTCCAGTTGCAACAATAAATTTGGATGCGAGTACAAGACTCAGAACTTTTTAAAATTTCGTTTTGGGCCTTTAGTAACTACCCAATAAATATTTCTTTATACCTATACCGGAATTGAAAAATCCCTCTAGAATATCGGAAGCTTTTCAAAGTATTGGTAATGAAAAATATTGACTTTTATATGACTTCGTTAATAATAAAATATCTATTTGTTGGTAATATAATACCTACATAAATAACTAAAATAGGGGATTACTACAAACCTTTTACTTTTTGCACAAGAAACACAGTAATTATAATTAATAATTTGAAAATATATAATAAGAATGCAAGCAAAACTATGGTACAAATCTCAATTATTGTATTTAAATAACTCAATTTTCTTAATTGATTTCATAAATGTACTTAGTAAGCCAATATATAATGCAACGATATGTCACTCTCTATTGATTCTCAATTTTAATCTTTTGTTATTTCAAATATATTTACAAGCCTTTTAAAAACACATTGCAGACGATGAGTTCCATATAGACAAAAAAGTGATAATGAAGGGATTACAAGATTTAGCAATATTTTTAAACAATTTAATCAAGTTGAAGGTAACTAATAATGTTAGAAACATTCAAAAAGTTAAAAAAAATTCTGTAATTTAAGTTATTTCTGTAATTTTATTTGTAATATATTCTCTTACCATGGTATGTTAATATTAATAGCATAAATATTTTGAGTAGATTAAGGGTAAAATAACAGGACTTCTTCAATTGTTTTGTAAAATACTTGGTTCTAAAAGTGTTTCTCAATTAACTGGAAGAACGTTAAAGAAATAGTGTCAATTTAAACTTAACCCAATGCACAATAAATATTTATAGCACACTATTTATCAAGAAATAAAGAATTAAAATCATTATGTATCAAATAAAGATTCGCTTTTAAATAAATCTTCTTTACAAATTTTCTCTCGAACCGCGAAATTTTGTACAGCAAGAAAAACAGATAACAAAATCTATTTAATTCATACGTCATTCTATCTTACGTTTATCAGTAAATGCAGTTCATCCCATTTGAATGGAATGTTCGTCATAAAAATTCGGTAAATCTTGATGAAATATTAGTTTCGTATGTTTCGCTCTATCTTGTTATTCAATTTAAACTAATATAAGTTCATTCCCACACAAAATTATAATCAGTAACGTCTATGGCTTCATTTATTTAAATATGTAGATTCAGCTGAAATATAACGTCTGATGTATTCAAGACTATTTCTGTATAAATTATGCCTTGAAAACCGTAATATGAGAAAAGTGCCTTTTATACCATCGTTTAATACTAGTTATGACAATGAGGAATTGCGTTAAAAGAACTTATTTACTGTCCTAAGAATTAATATCGAATAGATGTTATTAATTAATATCGAAAAAGTAGGATATGATAAATAATTTCATGATCTACTTCCGAACTTGGGCCATATTATAATTGCTCTGATATGAAAGTCGGTGTTTTAAAATAAATGAAAACTAGTGCGACGACCTTTCAATATGCGGTATAATATGTATACTGAATATAATAGTAATGACGATCGTTTATTTGTGTATAGAAAATACAACATATTAAAACAGTAGGTTATTTATCAAACAGATATTTTCTCAATTTTCTCAACCAGTGACAAATTAAAAATTAAATTATACGCTTTAACTTTAAATTGTTCGGTACGTTACCCACAAAAACTAACTAGCTCGGTTGGTGCAGTTATGGTATTAACATTACCGATACGGCCTGTGTACAGCTATCACCTGTTGGTTGGTTGCTGACACACATACATACACACTTATATATATATATATGAATCAGTCTCAATTCAGTTCCTTGTTTTGTTTGTATTGTGTTGTATTTAGTTGAGAATAAATTCGGACCATACAAGTACGATCGAGTACATACAAGTACGGTCGAGTACAGAGGGAATGAGCCTCTCATCTAGGACCTTCTTAATGGGAATAGGGAGATAAGGGCTTATCTACCTATCGTTTTGAGACGCTTAAAGCAAAATTTAATTTTTTTAGCCACGTGTTCATGAGATCTTAGCTTCAGCCTTCTACATATTGTTACTTGAGCCCTACTTCCCGTAATGAGAAGACAGGATTTGGAAGGGTTTAATACTAAGGCATGTTTAGATGACTAATACCAGATTTTTATCAGATCTTCATAAATGTTTTCGCTTACTCCGTCTTCATCTTCCATACATAAAGATTTGTACAGGGGCATATCATCAGCGTGAAAATGGGTTTTAACGTGCTCTAAATTGCTCGAAATATCTGATAAATACAGAGTAAAAAGTAGTGAACCGAGAATTGAGGGAATAAGGAGATGAGAGCGGTACATTGACCCTTGCGGTACACAACTAGAAATAACATGAACTTTAGAGGTTGATTACCATCGAGTACTGATACCGTCACATAAAATAGCTCCTGAAAAATTCACACGCATTCGGACAAGCCGTAATATTGTACTTTAGCTATTTAAATTGGTAAACTTAGACAACAAAAAGCACGCAAATAATCCAAAAAACAACAGTAGTAGCATTCTCTATGTCAGTCGCGGATAGAATATCATTAGCAATAGATAGAAATACTGTGGATATGGCCACGGAAACCCGATTGGTTAAAGCGCAGCGCTTTGATGGATTCTAATAGTCATTCAAGCTGATTATACACAATTTTTTCTGTGACATTACCGATAAAATGCTTACAGGGTCAAGATTTCTTTATGAGTGCACGCTATTTTTTTTGGACGTTGGGACAACTGTTTTTTCTATATCTCAGGATAGGTAGAAGAGGCGAGCGACAGATTCACAATTTTGGTAATCCCGCTAAGGGAGTACTGTTGTATTAGTTTCAGTATCCGTGAAGATATACAATCCATGCTGACAGCTTAAAATATACACCATCCTCGATCAATAGATACAGAATCTTTACTCAGCGTTTGAAAATACATTTTGTCTCAGCAAAACAATGGTTATTGTAAAAGAAATGAGATCGGCGTCTGCACTATCGGAGGAAGGCGGCATTTCAAAGTGATCATTGATCTGATCAGGATCTCAGAGATGGTGTGGCAGATTATTTTTTATATTTTTACTTGGAATCACCACAGATGTTTGTTGCCCCTAGGATGAGTTTAGATAAAAAGTGAAATATAATTATCTCTCCCACATTAAACTAGATTTCAAAACGATTTATAATAATCTAAATTTATATATATATATATATATATATATATATATATATATATATATATATATATATATATATATATACAGTACTTGATTATAAACTGCTACAAAATCGTAGCTATAGTACTTTCCAGGGTTTTTGATATCCGAAGTCATCAATTTTGTAATTCACAAATTCACTCATTTGAAAAACATCAAAATCTGTAGGAAGTTTCCAGACCAGCTAGAACCTCGAAGTATATTGTAACAACTCACTATACAGAGGTAGAGGTAAGGAGGATAATTATATCTTTGGTGGCAAATTATACTTTTATTATATATCGGGATTAATACGATATCCTTAAAATGATTTACCGATTAACTTATTCTTTTATTCTATTGAAAAATGTACAAACAGGAATTATTGCAACGAGAAAAATAACGTATTTAACTGTGACACTCAATTACTAAAAATATTTTAGAACTATACGAATGTATGGAAGGGTATAACAAGTGTATTCTTAGTTACATGTAGTTCCCAATTTTATTTTGAGACCAAAAGTATAACTGACAGAATAGATGGTATAAATTCTTTATTTTAAGCAAAATTTACTTCCGCAAATCTATAAAATGGGCATAACGTAAAATACCAAAGATGTTGTAAGAAGCTATAACTTAATTACATTTTATTGACCAAACACTTAATGACTATCTATATTTCACTATTAAGATACAAATAAAACGCATCTTCATTATAGTAGATACAAAACGGTTATTTCACTGTATATAATTTAAAGGTATGGTTTGTAAAAATGTTAAATCATTTCTCAATCTATTGGCGAGATAAATTTGAAATTTTCATAAGCGTATATATTAAATTTAAATATTATAAGTACCATTCAACATTGAATAATTACAATCCTATTGCTACGATCGTGTCGTATTGTGTGAATTAAAGGGTTTTACAGTGTTTAAAAGGATTTTTCCAGCTGATATAGACGGCCAATTTTTACTCTTTCATTTGAAGCTTTATCTAATCTCTTTAAAATGATAAACCGATAATAGATAACAACTATAATATTCCATCATTCAGAAGCACTAAACGTTATTTGTGTCGTAGTTCCAATGCCTGTACGGCTAACAAGTCTGGTCGAAAGGAGATAAAGTATTAAACTCTCTCCATGAGGATTGTGTTTACAATGCAATTAATTGATAGGTTTTTTTACTACAATGTTCATCCCCAATGGTTGAAGGTATAATAACCAGGTAACCGACATGTTAATCTTAATGGTTATTAAACAGTTCTAGTTCCAAAATAGAGAAAAATTACTTTCTATAATATCTCTTTAAAATATAATATAAATAAATTAATCTGCAATCGCATCGTACTTTTTGAATGAAATTGTATTTACTGTTGAATAAAATATTAAATTAAGTTGATATGGAAACATTAGTGCGCGGAACCGAATTATACCTGCTTAGTTTCATACTAACTGATTTTTTGACGGGTGAAGCCGAAATAATGAAAATGTCAATAACTCTTCAATTGTCTTCAAATAATTAAAAGTGCTTAAAAATTTGCATCAAGAGCTTTCTCATTTATTTAATTAAAACTTTAAGAACGAATTTAAAGTACTTTTAGACTTTCTTCCATTTTATCGGGGACTGGGTTAAAGATGCTTAATAAGGTATGTTTTTTTTTATAATAGCAAATACACTGGATAAATATGTTAAAGAAAATGCCAAATATTTAAGTTTGGTAATCCGTAGTAGTTAAAATATTATGAACGATTTTCTTTATCCGTATTTGCCAAAATTCTAACTCTTCATGCAGGAGTATTATTCATGGTAATTTATCAGTTGCTTATATTTATAAAAACAAAGTTGTTTTTCTACATCAGTTCATGTCAGAAATGCTTTTCATAATTTTTAATCATAGCTTCATTATGTCAACTTCTTTCAATTGCCAATTTATTCTATATATATTCATAATGTAATTTTAACCAAGTTATATATTGATGTTATAAACAGCCCACTTCTACACGTGTTCCTTACAAAAATGTCATAACCCTGCCTGGGTCAGTAAATGTCATAATCATATCAGCATTATTTGCAATATTACTCTAAATATAACATTTGCCAAGTAAATTTAATTTACGTATACACCTCTGAATAGTACATTTTCAGCACGGGTACTGGTATTTTTCAGCTCGGGAAAATAATATTAAATTCTACCTAAGTTTTACAAATATTTTAAATTTAGGAGTTTGAAACCAATACCTTTATTGTGTTTACAAAATTATAAAGGTAAATAATGCGAAAGTAAAAACCTACTCACTGTAAAACACTGTAGCAAAATGATTAATTTCAATTAGAATCTCCGTTTACAAACCTCTTAACAAATCTCAACCTAACAGCGTTTTCTTTAATTAAAATTTATGAGAATAAAAAACGATTAAAAGGACACTTGCAAATTTATTAAAATTGTTTTACTTTAAAATCGTTTTTAATAAGTCCGTTAATTGAAGGAAGTGGTGATACTTGATGTTTTAATTTTTTAGTATTAATTTGTCTTTTATTCCCCTTACTCATATTTAATATAGTATATGCCACAGACGCGGTAATATTGTTTAAATTCTTATTT
Organism: Druceiella hillmani; assembly: GCA_039881145.1. Lineage (NCBI taxonomy): Eukaryota > Metazoa > Arthropoda > Insecta > Lepidoptera > Hepialidae > Druceiella > Druceiella hillmani. Next base: position 1,151,916 of record JAYKKI010000048.1, on the reverse strand, counting down.
TTTTATATTATATTTAAGACAGTTTCTACAGTATTCCATATGTATTCAAAGCATTCCAGTGTTCAATTCTTGTTTTTATTTTTCAATAATGGTTTTCGAATACTAAAGATGTAAACTTATACGCATAAATGCAATTATTTTGCAGGACACACAGTTACTGTATCATAAATGGTGTATTTCGTCTAATCGATATGTATATTTATGGGTTCACAGCAAAAAGATTTGTGGTTTTAATTCCATATTTTTACGTATTATAAAAATAAAAGACTTTGAATCACGCAAAGATTCATTCCAATTATAACTAAAACTTAATTAAATTGAAAACTTCTCCAGGTGCATTGAGCGATTTTGATAGGGGAAAAACTTATGGGTTCACGTCATTAACATACTAATGTTAACGGTATATCTGTAGCTATGAGTATGACATGTTGCGTTTGGCCAGCAGTGAATATATGTGTGTGTCTATGTGTGTGTGTGTATGTCTATGTATATATATATATATATATATATATATATATATATACGCGCAGCGGCCTGTGCATACGTATACACCTATGTACACCAACACATTTTGTATACCCGACTGTATGATGTGCTCATTATTTAAGTTGTGTTTTAGTTTGATCACAATTTTAATTATTTAATTGTAGGATCACTGTGCAACAGTGAGTATCACATATGTTAATATTTCTGTACAGAAAAATTAGGAACAAAAGTAAAGCATTTATTTTCAAATATTTTCCATAATCGTTTCAATATTTGTATTTAAAAATTTGATATTATTACTTGACCTCAGCAATATATAATGCAGTAAGTATTACATAGTAGTTTAGGAATTACTCTATTAATGAAAACTAGCGTGACCCGTGCGAAGTCTTCGCATTATTTATTCCATTATGAAGCTCAGATGACAGATCAAACAAATATTTTACTCAAATTGACATATAGAGGCGCAAGTATCAAAAGCATTGAGCTAAAGCGCCACTTTATTTATACGTGAGTGGATTTGAAATTAAACAAAAATTTTACCGACCGTCAATCATATTGACGTTGAGCCGTTAGATGGCAGCGTTGCTGTTTTGTGTATATAATTTTAATAATTAATTAATTTGCAAAAACAATAGCAATAATACATTTTTTAGTTATGGATGCCGGTAGAGCAAGCAATTATCTATAAAATGATATATAATTTATGTGGATTTGTTGTGAGGTTTTTTCTAAAAAGGGAGTGTAACATCTTAACCTTAGCGTATTAATATATATGAATGTGGATTAGTTGTGAGGTTTTTTCTAAAAAGGGAGTGTAACATCTTAACCTTAGCGTATTAATATATATGATGATGATGATGATGATGATGATGATGATTAAGTTAATTGAATTTTATGTAAAGGCAAATACCATGTACAAATATTATAAGTGTCTACTAATTATTATTTTAACTAAGTTGTATTTCATTTTTGTACTGAGCTTGCGCAGTAAAAAATAAAAATAAGAGACGTCTCCAATGTGTAGGTTGAAAAAAACTATATGAGGTTGCATCTGCAGAACTCACATTATAACTTGGTTATATTGGCGTTAAAAATCGGAAATAGTACTTTATCGCTTTATTTACCTCACACATAAAATTACGTTATTTAATCTTTTTTGTTTTATTTTTGATTAAAAAATTTTTTTTTAAATAATTTATCTTTCATGCATAGTTCAAAAAATTTAAAGAAAAGCTGGCAGTATTTCCAGTGGAAACAGTTACTTATGTTGTTAACTGAAAGCCTATAAGTCCATGGAATAAAAAATTAAAAATTTTTTAAATGAATGAAATTTTCAAAGTAGCTCCGGCGCTCCGTAACGTGCTTCGTAACATTGAGTAGGGAAGACTTTTTGACTAGAAATAGATAAATAAGCATAGGTTTGAGTACGGTCCTACTTAAGTTTAATTACAGCAAATATAGCGCTAAGTGGAAATATTTAATAAATGCTATTACTTTAAAAAGCAATGTTGACCTTAATCAGTACTTTATTTGAATATGCTATATACAAGTAGGAAGCTAAGTGAGTTTCTTAATGAGTTAATTGTAAATATCCTAAAATTGACTATATTTCACGTTAAAGGGAAAGAAATAAAGAGAAAAAAAATAACCTGTTATGTTATAAAAAGTGATATTCACGTTTTCCGGATAATTTAAAATATATGATTTCATCAGGATACTTGAAATATTTGGGCAGGAAGAGTCTCTGAAACGTATATCTTGAAATTATGGATTCTATCAAAATATTTTCCATATAACAGACTAAACAATAATTTCTAATTTTAATTTTGCATATATTTTATAATAGTAAAATTAAGTTCACAGCCATATCAGCATAACGGATTTTACTAATGGCACTTGTGCTCTGACGAGACTTACTCCATTCCCTTGTACTTTACTGGTGCCTATAAAGATGCATTTGTTTGAATACTCAAATTTATGTTATTAATTAATTAATCCCTGCATATATTATCTAATCTATTGAAAATAAGACAACTGTACTTATCCGTTCAAGGGCTTCTCATGCATTTGGAAACAAAAGCAAGAATGCTTAGGTACATATTTCGTAATATTATTAATGTGCCTTTTATTTTTTAAATTCCTGAGTTTCCGTTTTAAAAGTCACCTTAAATAAAACTTCTTTTTTAATTTCATTTGCCCCCTACATTTTTCAATTTGTGTTATGTTTCCTTTATAACTCATCCTTTTTGATTTTTTCTTGATGTATTAAATTTGAGCCATTTATTGCCAAAACTAATTTATTTTTAAAGGTTCTTTAGCTCAAAAGCAACGACGGTAGCCTTGTTATTTTGTCATATCATCACTAATTAATTATATAATGTAATTGAATCAGTTAAATGCATAAAAATATTTATATTTTTTTGAACCGACTCAAAGAGATTTGAAAGAAGCATTCAGTAGAGAGAGATCTTACTAATCAAGTTTATTTAAAATTCTTCCTAAAACTTTGTTTTTACACCGTTTGGTTTAATTTCCATTTATTTACAATTTAAAACTATTACTTTACTTTAAACAGAATTAAATTATATATCTCATTTCCTTAAAAATATATGAGCACAGATTTTAAAATATATTAATTTATAAAACAATAAATTCAATAATTTCTTGACCAAATAAAATATTACTTATAACCAAAACAATTTCGTTAGTTTGAGAAAAAAAACTTTGAGAAAAAAAAGGGCAATGTTTATTGAAATTGAATGAAAAAATAATTTTCAATTTGTAAATAGATTTTTATAATTCATTTTTAACACACTTTCGTCTCCAAATATTTTAAATATTTCTGAACCTCGATAACAAAACATATAATTTTCACAATACTATATCCAAATATATATAGAGATGGGTCAAATATTTCATATATATTTTTAACGAAAGGAAAACACTGATAAATTAAATATTTATTTCGTTCATAATAACCGAAAATTATATACTCGTATCACGCGTTCATTTCAGATTATATAATAATGTAAATATGATTATATAAAATTAGAATAAGGTGAATTTCTCAAAAAGTTACAAATATGCTTCATACTTTTTGTTTTGCAAGCCAAGTTTTGCAAAAGCACGAAATGTGATAATATAATTGACAATTGAAAAAAAAAATTAAAAAATTATCTTTACTAAATTCATGCGGTTATTTACAACTCAGTGTAGGAACATTTTATTTTATACTTATTTAATTTCATATAAAATTTAATATAAAAAAAAATCGCATGCAAAATAGGTTAATAACCCATTATAAAATCATCATAAAAATAATTAAACAGATATTAACATCACTTCCAATGTTTTAGATTTAGTATTTTCGTATTTATAGTTTGTATTGTGTTTACTTGATAAATATTATTTTAAATACAGGCTGTGTTCTCATTATCTATAAATTTTTACTTCAAGCTCGGAAAAACAGGTTTTGTATAAAAACCTGTTTTTCCTAGCTTGAAGTAAAAGTATATCGTTAAAAAATTAGGTAACGAATTTTTTGAGTTAATGTCACTTTTTCCTAAATTTAACATGTTTTTAAAGTTTTTTAAAACTATCCGATTTAAAACTATCCTTAGATAAAAAAATAAAAGAAAACTGAGATTGATGCTTAGAAATAGGCGCAAAAAGATATATTTTTAAATTAGGCTGTACTTACGTTTACTAACATTATTAATAAATTTTGTAGAAAAGTTAAGGCTAAGATAGATTGTTATATTTCAATGTGATTATATCCATTTTGTTATTCCGATAACAATTTTTGAAATCAAGCAATAATATTGATTAAGAGATATGCTAGCATTAGTATTTTAAATAATTGTAACATTTGGATTCCAGTAACCTAAATATTTTTCGATATAAATTTCTTTCAATTTTAAAAATTTAAACATGTTTATTCCTCTATATACATACACACACACACACACACACACACATATATATATAAATTAAATTTTTGAACGTAGTTAAAACTAAAACATTCAATCACTGGTTATTTTTATCACTAGCGGATAATGGCCGGAAATGAACGAAGGTAATAAATGATTTTTATTTACATAAATAAGAAAAGCGGTGTAAACTTTTATACGTTATTAAAAACACTTCAAATTTGACAGAAAATACTTGATTGATGTTAGCCCTACTAAAGAAACATGAATGTAAACTGCTTAAAGTCTACTAATATAACGACAACTAACTTACAGGTTTTATCCTAACTTTAAGAAATGGTTAGCATAAAATCGGCCAATTTAACAAGGAAAAAAATCGACAGAAACAAAAATTGTTACCAAATTATGTAATAATACGTATAATGGAAAAATCACCTCACCATTAATATCGATTGCACTGATATTCAAATTTCACTTTAATTTAGATATTGAATATGGAGGTTTTTAAGCGTGAAGTTCTAGATATCAACTTTTTTATATATAATAAATATAAATAATCGATATTTTAAATAATTGAGAAAGCCACGAGATATAATAATTGTATTCTTGTAACTCATAAATCTATTCGTGACAACAAAAACATTTTTAAAAAATTTTAAAATCACTATTGATATTCTTCTTTTAACGTGAGGTTCCTTTTTGACATTCTGATATTCACAATCACACATTCCGAAAAATTTGGAATTTCATCATAAATTTATATATATATATATATATATATATATATATATATATATATATATATATATATATATATATATAATTTCAAGGACTAATATTATTGTCATAGCATATGACATGATTTTTTTTTTGATTTATTATATATTTGCTATAAGTACCAAGAAGATATATTTCTCTTTTGATATCATTTATGGCCTTTTATTGATATGATTATGCCAACCTATTTTAATTTAATATACGTTTAAATAAATTATGGCAATCTAACAAATTGTGAAACAACACACCTAGTGATACAAATGATTATGACCAAAAATTGCAAGGCGTTTTTAGCCTCTGAAAAATGGATGTCGATAATGTACGCGTATTGTTTAATTACAATATCGTACATCATTGCACTAAAATATTATTGGAATCGGCTTGCTACAAAGTACGGTAGTAAAGACACACTAAGTATCAATAGTAAAGAAAACGAGAAATTATTCTAATTGAAATGACTTCGTGCATGGCCAAAGAATCAATTAAAATGAAGCATCCGTGTTAAAAACTGATAAAGTTGACATTAGCAAAAATTACCTAATTTAAAAAAATGAACAAATATTATTTCGTTAGGAAATTTTAGGTTTTCTGAATTTTAAGAATTTTTTTAAACATTACAAGAAACATATGACAAGAGTATGTCTTTTAATTTGTTCTTTGGTAATTTCAGCATGTAGATTCACTAGACGTAATATATTCCAAAATATCAATTGTAACAAATTATTTAGCTTGATTGGGAAAAATCTATCTGCGAGGATAAAAAGTTTCGAATACTAATTCGCGACAAATGTTGTTGCTATCTCAATAAATATCCTAGCTTTTTATTTTATTCTGTAATTATTTACTAATTTATATTATTGATTTTGAACACTTTTATTTGATAGCATTTTTGAATCAATTTATATAAGAAAATTTTTTCTTTATTACTATATGGCGTTCTGTGATTACCATAGTAGATCATTCAAAAATATTTGTCACCCATATTAATCACGTTATTAAAACTAGTAAAAAAATATTATATAGTCATTTGAGAAAATCAGATAGTTTAGGAAATATTGTGAAACATACGGAATTTGTCTGCATTTATGCATACATACAATTGAAAGTAACATCGAGAGATATATTTTTAACATGTTTGCAGCATATGGGAGCTCTCACGCGATTGGCGTGCGGCTGCCATATACTTTATCGCAATCCCACTTCCTGTTTATTCCTCCCCACTTCCATCACTACATCCCGCCTGTTCTTGCACGCTCCATATTTAGCACACCTTGACGTACTGTCTCGGTACACTGATTAAATTTGCAATTATTGTTTAAGTGTATTGCAGTATTTGAGTCAGACAAAACGAAATATTCTCAAGTTATTAAAATAAATAAACATAGGTCAACGCAATAATTCACGTTAAAATTTTGGTTGTTTATTATTGCCATAGATATATATTTTTTGAAACAATATTTCGAAACCCTTCCCTTGATGCTCATCATATTGAACTTTACGTATGAAAAACCTCAATCATTATAATATAGGATCTTAAGGCTTCGAAATTGTGTTTCATATAGTTTATGTCAATTGAGTTGTTGGTCTTTAGACAAATTCACTTAGTGTATAAAATTTAATTAGTAGTTTATAAGTGAAATGCATAGAATATATGCATATAACGTATTTCTAAATAAATAAATCTTTTTTTTGGCTTTATCTTAGTCAGCAAATAAAGATAAACAATTAATCTTATTTCAAATCAATATGATGACATCAAATAAAAAGTAACTGACTCAACGTTCAACTGCCCCTTGTGCTCGTTACCGAGAAGCGAAGGGAAATGTTTTCACTTAAGATACTGATTGCATTTATAATCTGTATACGCAATATATTTTAAAACTTGGAGAGCACTTTAGTAAAGTAGCATTGAATTCTGATGGAAAACTAATACCCATAATTGCGATAATTATACACGTGTGTATTCCCGTCGGTGAGATAGTTCGTTTTTATATTTAGTTTTAGAAATTCCCACGATCTTAAATTATTGTATATTTTAAAACATTCCCAATATTTCTCAAAGTTACATAATATGAAAATGTTACAATTTCGTTCAAAAAATGATTAGTATTTATTAATAGATAACAATACTGATTTTTGTCTTTCTCTCGTTACTACTTATTTTTTAATTAATATCTCCACAAATATTTAAAAAAATTATTTTTAATATTGACGTTTAACTGATGCATTGACTGGCCTTTATTTCCGAATCTCGATCGTTTTAAAACTTTTCAAAAATTATATTGCTTTTATATTACAAAAAAGAAAGATTTCTGTGTTTAATCTATTCTTCATGAAATAACAATTAAGACCAATTTGACTGTAACTTTGGATACTACACATAAGTGTATTCCTTTCATATCGAATCTCAAAAACGTACGATGAGATCTTTTAAAAACAATTCATTTTATTCACCCTTACAAAAAGTTAATACAGTTATATTTTTACAAAAGCTCAACAAATTAAATGCTTTAGCGAATATGTTGCTTATTTAAAACTACCCGAGATTTACTTCAAAAAATCGCAGTAAACATAATTCATTCAAATAAAAACACGGTTAAATCTAATCAAATATATTGTAAGTTCACTCTTTCCATCGTATTGCATAGGAATATGCTGGGTAAACGTAGCAAGTTTCTAGTAAATACATTTAAAAAAGAACATAGAAAATGAAACGTATAAAGATATTTATTTTATACATTTTTTGTTGTTTTCTTTCTACACAATAACAAAGACTCACAGTAATCAATGAATAAACAAAGGATCTTTGTGACATGGTTGAAAAAAGAATTGCGATTTGCGTATTCAGACTTTTCCATATGAAATCACGTCTACATATTATGCCCGTGGCAGACATCAATACAGCCTTTGTTCTTATATTTACATAAAATATTCGCATTGCTGTTGAAACGGTTGCGCGTGTAATCTTACAGCGGATGTTATATTGAGCCGGTAGTCATTATATATACTCGAATCGCATTCAAGTTTCAATCAAAATTTCACAAAGAGAAGAAAACTTAAACCTGTGTTAACTGTATGTTTCATGTTTAGGAAAAAAATGAACATATGTAATACAAGGTAATGGACAATATCTGGATGTACATTTTAAAATTTAATAAATTCTACACATCTTATTCCAAATGTATTTCATTTTCTAGAGGTTGCCATTCTTAAACACTCCTTTCCCGATCGTTACAAACAAACAAAGCGCGGAACTCTTGGGTGAATTTTATTACAAATAACCTATGATTTCTCAATTTTTCCTTTTTTCAACGACTTGGTAAAGTTGAGTTTACTCATGGTTTCAAAACTATAAAACAGGTTATTGAACTTCAAATCTGCGTTCGTAACTCTGAAATCATCTAGCTGCAAAAGATGTTTGAAAATTTATGTCTTGTCGTTTTACCCAATATATTTTATAAAAAGATATTATTATTTACGCTATCAAGAGTTAGCCAGTGTTTGAACCTCGGACCTTTATGTTTCAGTATCCTTGTAAATAATATTGGTAGCATGGTTAATAACTAAAACTGGACGATGCCTTCTATTTGTGCGTGACATGAAGATTTTCTAAACTGCAAGTTGCTGTAGCATGATATTGATGCTCTTCCGGAGTGGAGCGATGTTTACGGTTTGTGGCTCAATTCAAACAAATGCTCTGTAATAAGATAGTGTCGAGAACGTGCATCTCGCGCGTGTGAATATAATATTGACGGGAACCCTTTATGTCTACGATTTAAAGTAATTTATCTGAATTGGAATGAATCTAGTTGATCTAGTTGTTCAATTCAATTTGCGCCTAACTTTTCCTGGTCATTTGGCGAATGTAGTGAAAAAGTCGTTTAGAAAGCTATTATATATATGTGATTTTAGTGTGAAGAAAGTTAGAAGGCAGCTCTATAACTTGGAGCCGACATGAAACTAAATACAACTTGATATTTGAATGTGTCCAAAAACGTTCCTTTAATCTTTATGTATGAGATAACTTGGTTACTTTCCTTTTGCATTTCCTACCGATTTTCTCTTGCTCTTGCAGATTATCATACTTTTCAACACAAAAAAGGAGTATATTTGATGAAACTTATTTTCGAATTGTTAAATTGAAAGAATGTTTGCCCTAATTTAATAAAATATTCTGGCTTTTTGGACCTGATAACTACGTGTACTCGTCTAGTCATAGTCTCTTTACTACACCGGCATCTGGAAACGAGTTTTATTAAGATTCTCCAATTTTCCACGATATTTAGATCGCGATAGAGTGTGACGTGTTTGTAATAAGTGAGACTAAACTTATTGAAATATATCAGCGTCATATATTGTAATGCGTAATGTTACTGAATTTAATAAATTGTCCTATTAGCGTTATTGAAAGGTAAAGGTGTTAAAACTGTAGTATTTTCGTAACAATATTTAAATAAGTAAATAAATAAATAACGAGCCATGTGAAATTTATATATAGTGCTTTCAAAATAAAAGACACCTAATGAAATAATTATAATAAATAAATTTGGTATAAAATATTAAAATTTTTTTAAATACTTCTTGCTTCCATTTAACGAAATGAAATAAAAATAAATGCAGACACAAAACTTTATAAATATAATGGGGAATCGCCAATCTCAAAAGTACTTTTTAAATGCCAACGAGGCAACATCTATCTATTAAATTAATGAAATCAACAAATCTCCTTTGAGAGGTATTTCGTATACTGTTTTAATTAAATTTTCTTACGATCCCTTTTACTCTAGAGATTTCTGTTCGTGGTTTTTTCTTGACAAAATAATTGTTTATCACTTTATACGCTTACCTTAAAGTATTCTTTATCAGTTTAATAGAAATTTTGAATCTATATTTACATCTTAAAAGGTTAAATAATTTTACCTATACAATAGCTTATTTGTATTTAAGAAAGATACTTTGAAAGAACTCAACCAAAATATTTCAATTAGGTATAATCCAGTCTAACTCACGCTTTTAGTAATATAAGAGCTTAGTATTTATGTAATCTTTTCAGCTTCCCTTTTAAGTATATAATATAATTCGGTTTACAAATATACTTAAAGCTATTTAGGTTTCCCTTCCTTAAAGCAAATTACTTTTAATAGCTAACGAATATGGAAAATTAACAAAACTGAAATTCTTAATTTGGTTCAGAATATTATGGTGCTGCGTTAACTACGCAGCACCATAACAAGGTCAATTTTAATATTTCTTTTATTAATTTAAGTATTTAGTGAATCAAGTACATTGTGCATAACAAGAAAGTTCAAAGTTATGATTAACCAATATTTCTTATGTGGAGTTGTGTAATGTGTAGATGATATGAATAGTCTCACGGTCCTAAGTATTCTAGGTAATATATATATATATATATATATATATATATATATATATATATATATATATATATATATATATATATATATATTACATTAGTTCACTAATTATATAATAGGTAATTTGAATCTGTTTAGACATCCGTTGTCAATTGTTACATACGTTAATTGCAGCAGTGATCATGGCGCGATGTTTCACTTCATTCATCCACTATAATGAATAAAACTATAAACGAATATCCCATAGAATCTGACCAAAAGTGATTTTGGTAAATTTTTTTTTCATAATAAACGTACTTTTATTTTTAACCATATTCGAATTTTGATTCTTATACCACCATGCACTTGTCCAAAGTGGCGTCAACCGTCTTTTATTTGAGATCTTAGAAACAGTTTTATAAAGTTTAAATAAATTTCAACTAATAATAATAATAATATTATTATTAATGACTTCTATATAAAAAAAAATGCTCAGCAGCATCATTGTTGTAACTGTCGTTTAAGTGTTAGCTGTAACCGAGTAATTTCTACAGTATTCCCGGTTGATTTACAACCCAAATTTAATAGAACGAACCTCGTAGCTTCAATTAAATTTTCTTTCAAAATTTTTAGTTTATGCTCAATGTTTTAATGCTAATTAGCATATATTTATTGTTATAAATATTTACATACGTTTCCCTTCTCGCCGGAAATAATGAATTTCCTGTTGATTGCAATCTTTCTCACTCCTACTAAATTTCGTTCCGTATCTATCTATGCCGCATAATGTAAGGTCTTTTGGATATACAGTGCAACCTCAAAATGGTGATATTGCAGTTACACGGTAATAGCGTAACAGTATCTCATAATACTCATTTTACTCTGGATAATCAAGCAATGAGCTTACCGAAGCTAGACAGCCTCCAAATCAATCACAGAGATACCTCCACAGAAAACAGATACTTGCCGATTTCCTTGTAATATAAAGTTTTTATTATTTAAACATATTAACTAAACTTAAATTCATCTTAAAATTTTTGTTATTTCTTTAAAACTTAATAATAAACGACTTTAAAACGGTGCGCCTATTCAATGTGACAACCGCAAATAGATTTTTGTATATGTCCCTTACTAAGGGAAATTCAGATTTCAAATCGATGTTGCAGTACATTGACTATTATTATAGCTTTTGATAGTGTGGATAAAAACATATCGTTGAATCGTCTAGAAAAAGTATGATCTTGAACTCAATCCTAGATTTTTTTTATATTATTTGAATCTGAAGTAATAAATACGATTGGAGATTTTTTTATCCTAGCTTTATATTTCAACCACGCGCCGTTAGACTGTCTGTTAGTCGACACGAACATTTTTTCGGTTGATACAGCAGTTTTCGTGTCACTGCAATGAGATTTCAATATTATAGTTTAAGGAAACGTGGAAAATTGCTTACAAATTATCTTATATATCTTATCGCTCTTATCGAGTAAAAATGTGCTATTTGTGAGTAATCCTTATGATGATTTAATAAAATAAACAAAAATAGAATTCAATCCCCAAAGAATTAGACGAGGAAAATTATTTGAAAAATGTAGTAAGCAAAATACAATAAAGCAATGTATATAAAAGATCGACTCATTATGCAAAACGATAATAATTTTCGGTGGGTGTTGAAGACAATTGTCGTTGAATAAACAGCTATTGAAAATGTCATTAGTTCGAATCAAGTTTAGAAGTCTAATAATATATTCTTGTCAGTTACATTCTAATTATTGTATTTTTATAAAAGACGTTCCTTCTGTTGAATATAAAATGATTTTGTAAGATCTCAGAAAAAATATTTATAGAAATTGAAACATTTTATTGTGATGGTCAATTAAAAAAAATCTCATCCTTTTAGTTTTCATAAGATTTTCTATTCTTCTTAATTTATAATTTAAAGGTCATAGTAGTTTATATTAAAATCTAGGATGGAATATTTTAGAATTTTACACTTTACTGAAAGCGCTTAGCCACTTGGTAAAAGTTCTACGAGAGTATAATTAATTTATTAATTAAATGCCATCGTGGAATTCTACTGGAATGAATTTATATAATCAAATGTACAAATATAATGCAATAGAAATAAGGATGTGTTCTTAGACTAAATATTTTACAATATTACCAAAGATTCAAGTCCCACTATCTAATTAATAATACAAATGAGTGAGGTATATGATAAGAATTTAGGGGAAGAAAGTATACTTGTAAAAGTATACTTGTAAAATGTATTTGATATATTTATGTTTCTTGATTTGAGTTAACAAATAAACATTTTCATACTAGAAATAAAATACTTTTATAAGACGAAACCCGGAGTCTCGACATTTAACTACTGTAAAATGTAAAAAGACGACATTAAGTATACAATCAATGGGTAAATTACCTTAATACCTACAAATTTATAATCAAGATATTAAGTGACAAGCTTGAATATGTTAATGATTATAAATTTGATTGAAGGTGGTAAATTATTAAAAGAAGTAATTATTTCACAATTAGGAAAATAATTATTTTCAATTGTACAAAATGAGTTCAAGAAAAAATTTTAATTTCAAAAGTGTTTGAGAAAAAGCTTTTACCATATCGGAAATTTCAAAATTCTTAAAAAATTAACGTAACGTATTAACGTAATTGTGTAGCTATAAATTGATTATATTTTTAATATTACTGGTTTTTGTGTTGTTGTCGGACGTATTTTTTATTACCCATTAGCTTGCTCATTACCTTATAAGCTATAATTTAGCAAAGTTTACTAAATACATATATGAATTATATGATTTTTCAGTATGATTATTATTGATTACGAATATTACAGATAATTTACCGTGTAATAATATTATATCCTATTATTTAATTGCTAAGCGTGTACTCAATAATTTGTAAATATAAAATTATATATGCTTCTTATTTTAACATAATTTGTAATTTTCTTATCGCCGCTACTTTAAAAAAGACCAAAAATCGAAGTCCGAATAAATTTTTCCCGTATTAAGTTTTAAAAAGTGCTTAATTTCCATGTTCTCTCGCTTGAAAAATTCGACTTTCCGTTACTTAATAAGTTTGTTTTAAAACTCAATTATGCGACGAGTGGAAGCAGAGCGTCTCGAAAAATACTTGCGATATTTAGGTCGGCAAGCAATGGATGGGAAAATTTCAAGAAAGTTAGATAACTTTGAGAGACATTTGCTTTCAATGAAGGTTTGAGACCATTAGAGGCGTCATGCAAAATTTGACCGCACTGATTTTTCCCTTACAAAGTTTTTGGTAATGTAGCGATGGCATACTTTGCATATATAGAGTACTGATAAAATATATATAACATATTTATGTCATTTGTACATGCTTTCTTTTACTTATGTTCACGCTTTTTTTCCTTATAGAATGATTTTTGAAGTGTGCAAAATTTCATGGATATCTGTTGTTAGTAGAGGTGTGAAAGCGGAAGAAACAAAACAAGATAAATATTATTTTTTTTAGATTCCTTTAAATAATTGTTTCGTAAAATCCTTAAATATAATCTTTCATTTACGTTGCTATGGTATTTATGTTGTGTTATTGTTTTCGGTAACGTAAAACGCAGGTATGTTATAGTGGCGTTGGAGTTCTCAATATTTTTCTGACTACTTGCAATAGTACTCTCTATAACTTGGGTGATATTTTTACCCTTTATAACAACATTAGAAATAGTATCCTCTTCTAAGATTACAGATACCACAATATATCCGTTTGTGTAAGAAAAGTGAAAGCATTACAATTAGGACAAGTTATATTTGTTCCATATATTCAGGTTCTTGAATAACATTTTCATTGACTTCAATAACAATGTTTGCACATATATTTAAAGTAGAAGACGGAGAAGATTCTGTGATCTCTGTAATGGAATTGATTGGATGTTGTTGTAGATTAAAAAAGATTTCACTATTTTTTTCAAGGATTTGAAGGTTGTTGACGGCTATATTTTAGATGTTTTTAAATTTTGATTGAATTCTAAAAATATGAGAGGAAATCTATTTAACTACTAGAATAAAAAATGATAGACATTAGGATAGTAAATAAATGGAACGACTTTGTCTAGTCTTATCCTTTTTTATCTTCTTTGCAGATCTGTCTACGTTTTTTATGGTTCTCCATCAGTTCTACATGTTTCAATTTATGATATGCTAATTAATACTAGAAACTAAAATCAGCAAAGTTCAAATCGGCTTGGTGAAAGCCACGAGTACAGAATATCAAGGAAAGTATATATTCTCCACTCATGGCTTTCATCAAGAGTTCTATAGATGTGATAATAGGGACGATAACATTTATTTGCTGATACGGAGGATGTACCGGACTGCGAAAATACAATATGACCTTGATTTCAGTTTTTGTTATAATTTTCGTTCACAATATGAATTTCCATAATTTTTTTTGTATTTTATTTTCCTTGTACAAGTTTTGGTTAAGAAAACACCAAAAAAAATATTAAAATCGGATAATTTTTGGAAGCGATATAGTTTTTTTTCGATTTCTTTGGCCTTTTTAAGTATATATGAGTAAAAAACCATGGCACTAAAACGGTTAATATAGACAGTTTAACTCTTAACTGTTTTCTCTCAGTTTTTTGGTACTTCTGTACATAGATTTAGCGACACAACTCACGAAAAACCATCGGAAAATTGGACTATAAAGAGAAAATAGGGTGAAAAAATTAATAAAAATAACTAGGTTTATTTTCACACATTTATTCGAAAAGTTATACTTTTAGACAATACCTTAAATGCATGATGCAAAGAGGAATATTGTCATTGATTTATATTTATATAAAAAGTTTTGATTCGTATTCAAAATTTTATTATTTTACAGTAAGAGACACTTATTTCACAAGAATTGGCAGGAAAATTATTTTCTATGAATTCATGCATTTTATATTACTTTCAAAGTGCAAAATTTATATAGTTGATATTTAAATAACATTATTAAATATGATGTTTTAAATATTACAATAAATAAAAAATATGAAATTTAAAAGAATTAAAGGTAAATTTATAAAATTTACTAGTCAATAATTGTAGGTTATAGTATAGTTAAGCATAGCAAAGTACGTAGTTATACTTGCACAATGCAGATAGAACGAAGTAGACTGGATATCTGCATTGTGCAAGTATATAATCAACGAAGTAAATTATATCTAATCAACGAAGATATCTGCAGATATCTAGTCAACGAAGTAGACTGGATATCTGCATTGTGCAAGTATATAATCAACGAAGTAAATGATATCTAATCAACGAAGATATCTGCAGATATCTAATCAACAAAGTAAATGAAGTGGAATTTTTTAAAATAAAAAGATTTTTAACAATAAATTTCATAAATTGGGTTGTAATAATTATTTAAAATAATTTATTTGAAAAAGCTTCATTGGTGGGCACAATTTAGTTTTTTTTTTGTACTACTATGCATAATTTATTCTGTAACTTTTTAAAGTTTTTCCCATTTGAAATAAAGTTTTTTAAACGATTTCATACGATGTTTAAATGTTGGGTTAAACAAATTTTTCTGAATGTTTCTGAATGAAAAATAATTTTTTTCGCAAATGGGAAAAACCAAACATGGTTTTATATCAAATTATTTTATGATATTTCAAATAGACCAAAGTGACATGATCAAAAAATTATTCCAACTAATTTGAATACACCGTCATTTTTTTTACAATTTTATGATTTTTTAAAATTTTAATTTCAGATATTTAAGGACCATCACTAATAGGCTTTAATGGTGCTAAGTCATTGCAATCACAATGGTGAAATTTTGATGTTTGTCATTATAGTCGATGTAGTCATGCCTTTTCAGAATTAGCTTACCGCTTTTTCAAAGACCGCGTAACACTCGTAAGAACGCAAAATTTACGCACACTCGTGGAGTTCATTAGACGGCATAGCTACGTAACTATGTGATACGATACTGGGATCATATCAGCTGGACACGCTCGAGCTTGAAAAGACTGAGTCGATCCATCTACTTTGGAATAAAATACTTTTTGAATATTTGCAAAAGTTAATTTATTATTTAGTTAACGTAAATAAGTAAAGTTCGCATGAAAAATTGCATCTTGTAAATAAAATATCAGTCTTGTTCAATGGTCTTGATATTATCTGTTCCAGGTTTCCATTGAGGTTTGTCCCACGGAAGAAACTAGACGCTTTAATGACACTCTACAGATAATTAATCAATGAAAATATAAGGGACATAATATTCGACTACCATGGTCGATATCGAAAAAGTAAAGAACAAATCAATAATTTTAAGCGAATGTTATTAATATCATTTTTTGATATTTATTCGTATACAACCTCTAATTTCAAAACGTATTTATCCATCGTCTACAGCTCTAAATCACCGCAAGGAAGTGTATAAACAAGGCTCCTAGCACCCGCCGTTACTCTCCAAGTAAACATATTAAATATTTTATTAAAAATGATTTTGATAATTTAGTTCTATTGACAGTGCGAGAAAATAATTGACGTGATCCATCAGAATTTAACGATTCGATCCGATACTAGTAAATTTTAATAGATCCAAGCCTATATGGCATTCGTTTGTATCTTAAAATATATCGTGTGATGTTATATCGTTAAAATCTAGGTGTGTTCCTAACTGCCGTCATTATTAATATTTTCGGAAATTGGGATATGACGAAAAAGTAGTTAAGTGGTACCTATTTATAGACATAGATAAGACCACCTAGAAAGAAAATTCGTTTGTTTAGGTACTATATCTCTATTGAATATATTACCATAGATTGACACAATTAAGAAACACTATGATTAT
This sequence comes from Druceiella hillmani, assembly GCA_039881145.1. Lineage (NCBI taxonomy): Eukaryota > Metazoa > Arthropoda > Insecta > Lepidoptera > Hepialidae > Druceiella > Druceiella hillmani. Next base: position 1,134,512 of record JAYKKI010000048.1, on the reverse strand, counting down.
ATTTCCACTTTATGGTTGATTAATACTTTCAAAGTCCTCAAAGTGGGACCTAATTAGTTACAACGTTATCTAAAACAATTCGTCACGTTTTAGTCTAATTTAGGGTCAAAATTTAGTTACAGATGGAAAATTCTTAGCATCGAAGATAAAATAGATGATTTTATTGTAGTCGTTTCAACAATTTCGGGAAACTGACATTCCGCCCTCAATTCTATTTCAGTTGGTTTTTATCAGCGAGACTCGTTATTCACACTGTACGCTCGTGTATATTTTTCCACTAAAAAAAATAATCCCTATTGAGTTTAAGGAACTAACCTTGCGTCAAGTGTACTTCACGTAACATAAACACTCGACGGGAGGTGAAAATCTGGGATTTGTTTGATTAAATTTCCCTTCGCTTAGGCGGTTGTGTACTTTACGTGACAGCTATTTAGCAATACGGGACTACTCGAACAAATTAAAAAGGAAGTGAATTTTAAATTATTTAAATTTAGACTGGTGTGAACGTTTTAAAATCTTTTGACGTTAATTAAATATTTATAGAAATTTTAATAGGGCGACAATTATCTATATATTAATATGTGAAGAAAAATCTTTGTACCCCTTTTTATGCATACTGCGCGCATGGAGGAGTGATACACAGTTAAAGTTTATACGGGGAATGAGTACAGAAAGCTAAAATTGTTATATAAAGTGTTAAAAATACATTAAATTATATATTCCATATACATTAAAAGATTCATTGATCAAGTTCCAACTCTCAATGTTAAACACATATAGACTTGAGGTATATAATGTATTATTTGACAAAAGAAACTAGATAACGATAATTTTTAAAAAAACATGGAGAAGAAAAATTTTTAATTTTTTTCATCAACTAAATATCTTGTTTTTAATACAGTTGTGTGAAATTATATTTTTTTCAAACGTGATAAATTGTAATATTGATCCTTAAATTACCAGGCTATCCTCTTATTACATTGTGAAAAAAATTCTTCGTGAAGCCGGAGAAAACTTGCTATTTGGTCGCTGTGATTCATAATAACGTTATATTCCTTACGTTATCCGTATGTGCGCGTGTGCTTGCGTGCGTGCAGGCGTGCGTGCGAGCGTGCGTGCGTACGAGCGTGTGCGCGTGCATGCGTGCGTGTGTGTGTGTTTGCGTTTGTGTGTGTGTGTGTGTGTACGTGTGTGTTAGTGTTAGTGTGTGTATATGCATGAAATTGAATCGCAAGCCCTAAATATTCATTTAACCATCAAATAAGGAGAATTAATATTTATATATATATATATATATATATATATATATATATATAACTGTATATATATATATATATATGTATATATGTATATATATATATATATATATATATATATATATATATATATATATATATATACAGATCGTGTTGCTACACAGAGGGCTTCATAGCTCTGTGATCTTCGGTGAGATCAACGTCATCTGGCCTGTTTCATTGTGAAAATGTCTTCGTTTCAAATGCTGAATGTTATACCAAGACAGGAAAAGTTAAAGCCACTACTCGATGAAAAGTATTTTCCTTTTCATATATTTTTTATCTATTTTCCTCGAAATTAATTTTTTTTATTAATTAATGAAACCGTAAAACGGTTAGCAAAAATATTCATTTTAGTATTCTAATTAATATCAAGTAAAGTTCAAGGCTTACAAATCATATGCTATAAAAGCTTGAAATGCCTAGTATAGCGTACAATTTTTAAATTTCATCCAAGTATTTAACGGGCGTAACGTACATAAAAGATATTGAATATATTTTTTTAGTTAACGTGTGTTTTTATAAAGCTGAAGTCAGTCATAGTCTTATATATTAATGTCACTGTAGTACATTAATCAATTTTCATTAATCTTATAGGCATGTAACAATACATATGAGAAGTAAGTACTATATTATACATCTCGATTTATTTACGAAATAATTTAGTTATAAATATAACTCCAATATTGCCCAAATTTTTAACAAATACAAGCTAAGTCAATTGTTTAAACAGTTAGACATTTAAAAGAAAGAGCAATTTAAAACACGTGTAAGAGCATTATATTTTCAAATGGGGCTTAAAAATAACATCTTGCAAGACTTGTCACAGTGTACATTACCCGATAATTACTTTTTTTGCTCCGGCCTAATATATATTTATTGGCACACTTAACAACAATAATATTTTGCATATAGCTTGAGGACCACCGTGCAAATTATAAAAAAGTCATGCGTAATAAATTTTGCATGCACATAGGTAGGTAGTAAAACTATATTCATTGAAGAACAAGTTATTTTTTTCTGATTTCCTTAATAGGTGGCATTATGGTAGTAAATGTAGAGTTAACTAAGATCTTAAGGTCCACCCGCAGAGATAATAGCCAATAAAAAATTATAGGTATCTTATTATAAGGGTCATTTCTTATACCGTTCCTAAGACTTTTTCATTACAAAAGGTTGACGAAACTTTTTAAAGCTGAATATTCGTGACTTTTATTTGAAAATGCAAAACATTATTGCGCATACACCGTTTATGTTCTAGCTAGCTTTTTATGCTAGGCTTAGAGAAATAATATATTTTTCATAATTCGTTTTTCGTTGAGCGATTAAAATTATTTTTGCTAAGGTTCTACTTTCGTATCAGTATCATTTATAACTCTCGATATTTGAGTTGTTTTATTGTAACGTGTAATCAAATTGTACCTGAGATTTATTACTGTATTAGTACAATAAACTCTGTGTCTCCACAATAAACCTTCTCACGATATCTATAAATATTGGAGGCTTATAATTATGACTATAATTTTAATAATAATAATTGGTTGCTAATATTTTATAAACACTTCTTCATTTATAGTAACGGACATTCAGCCTTTAAGAAAGCAAGGTAAACTGAAGGATGGAGTAATAACTTTAAAACTCAATAAAAATGTTATTATTAAAATGAAATACATTAACTGAATAATATAATTTAATTTTCAGTTTTAATTATATATCTAATCGCCAATAACACATTTAATTAAATATAATATTATAATTATACACAACGAAATCTTTAATTTTTGCTTAAGTTAAAGCCCTGGGGGTTTTATCAGTACATTAGGCAAAATTTTCGAAATGTTAGAAATGAATTCTTATTTTATATTTAGTTTCACGATTACTTATTTAGAATTAGGGTGAGAGTAATTTGATCAAAATAAAAACACGATGATGCATTAATTAAATACGTCTTGATATTGCAATGAAGATATGCCAGTAATTTATTGTTTGTCATAATTAGTCATGATTGACCTGATAAAAAGTCGAGCGTCTTGAATTTTGTTTTTTTATTGATTCTATTTAATTTTTTTTTATTTAAGGAATGTTTTGAGATAAACACTCCTAAAGTAAGTGTCAGTGAGATGGTAGGCTGAAATATTTCAGCGGAAGTGATCGAAAAGTTGACGGAAAATATTTCATTTGCAAGTGGACAAAAATATTTAGTAGATTATTTTATAATAGGATTATAATGATCAAAAATTGTATATACCGTTTGTTTTGAGTAATTTTTGGCAAAGGAATCGAGAGAGAAGTAGTTTTCTTAAAAAATTATCGCAATACAATCTTAAACTCTGAAAGATTTAGTGTTAACATATTTTAATTTTTAATTCCGGAAAAGTAGAAATTATGAAAGTATTTTATGTTTCTAAGCCGAACATAAAAATCTAGCTAAAACATTTTCCTCTGTCTCTCTCTCTCTCTCTGCCATATGAAAAAGAAAAATAGTTTCATCTCAGCCCAGCCCAGCCCAGCCCAACCCAGCTCAGCCAGAGTTACTCACTACGTCTCCCTTGAGAAAGGCAAGAGGAAGGGTCATTTCTTATACTAATATCGGGCTCTTCTCCCCTGTTCATATTAGCCCACTTATTCCCCTCCCTTCAGTTAGCGAGAGATAGATTAGAGTAATCCCCTGGAATCCGACTATCCCTTTTATAAATAAAGAGATGGAAAGATTAAATATGTTTTTTTATAAGGAATAGCCTTTTAAAAGTAATAAGTCCTACGAAGTAAAATGTGCTAATAATTTAATGATAATTAGTGGAACCTATTGTAATACGTTGTTTTTGCAATTTATTATTCTAAGTGGAAGAAAAATTGTAAGCGGATTCCAATATCCCTCAAAGAAAATGTCTCAAGTGCAACTTCACAATACTAAATTGATGAATTTAAGTCGGTGTGAAATTAAAGGTAGCAAGCGTGTGGCAGTGGAAATAGTGCATATTACTGCAGTTGAATTTTAGACCCGAAATAAATAAATTGCGTTACCAAGAAATTGCAGAAATACCGTAATGAAAGAGGACAATAAGCATACGTAAAGTTTAATTTTATTACTGAAGAAAATTTTTTTTGTCTTTCAGATATTATGTTGTTAAAATTATTCGTTATTGCTCTAATGTAAACGGCAATTTTATACCGTTTCTTATAGAAGTTTTTATAGACCATCATTGTACGTAAACCCTACGAAGAGTATTATATTCGATTATAAATTTTTTCAAAATGTATATTGTGGAAAACTTTTGGTCTTTGATTAGATAGAACTTTATAGGCCTGACCCTTAGGTTTTATTTCGAAATCATGCTTTTTACATCAGGTAGTTTCATTTAATTGTGAATCATACTATGTTTTAACTACTTGCATATTGTACAAATATCTTGGAGCGCTCTCTTGTTTTTCTCACATTCACGTTGATTTAGGCAGTTTCCAAATACATGCTCAATCTTGACAATATTTCTGTTGCCTTGATTATTTTTGGTTGGCATTGTGGTTTTCTTTGGTAGAATATAGTCGATGAATTAGTTAATTGTCAGTTACCAGGGCAATAGAACTTAAATTGTAAATAAAAAGCCCACGATGGAAAGGAAATTTATTAAATTGCCTAAATAGATACCATGCACAAAGAAATCTTATTTTATAAGTAATGTGTAAGAGAAGTGAAAGACATACAATTGTGCAACAAGAAGCATATTTTGCAGGCACGAATTGTTTCAATTATCCACTCCCATAAAACACCATATACATTTATGAAATAAAAAAAGTTCTGTACTTTAATTTTCTGTAACTCCTTCTATATACTTTGGCATAATTAAGTATTTAGTTAATTATTTCATAAAATTTTATAAAAAATTTCAAATTGTTATTTACTTAAATTTAAAAATATAATTCATATAAAGTAAAATGAATTTCAAAAAGCCTGCTGTGTAAATCTCTTAATTTTTTTGGGCTTCAGAATTATTATGGGCTATAGAGCATCACGCATTATGATATCTACATACATATATATATATATATAAATATATATATATATATACATATACATATACATATATATATATATATATATATATATATATATATACATATATATATATATTTATATATATAACATCGTTTACACATGAAAACAATATTAATTTTGAATGGGAATTTGCACAAAATTTGTGCCAGTTTAATTCCATATGTGCTTCTTTAATTAAGATCAGATTTGTTATTAATATCGATATTTTTGTATTTATGTCCATACACCCGCGAAATATACTTGTTTCCTACTTTGTTTGTCATCCCCAAGGCTAGTGCAAGCACACAACAATGTAATTTCCGGCGCCTCGGAACTTCGTTTCAATAAAGCTGGCGGGTAAATATCCCTTTGGGAAGCAATAAATATATTATTGCATTGTTGTTGCGCTGTTGGCAATCATATGAGTATAACTTGGCCTAGTTAAGCAAGATTTTTTTCATATTACCTAATTTCTATGTCAAAAGGCAAAAAATGTGATGTTTAAATTATATATGTATCTAATCACCATTTATTTATTATTATCATCATTAAAAATTGTCATTTATACACACACAATGTATTTTAATTTCGAAAGAGCAAGAAGTTGGAGAGCCACGTAGACATAATATTTCACTAAGGTTTACCTAATTTGCACGAGGCACGTTTCATAAAGGGGGAGTGACATAAACTGTATTTACTGCCAAATGTAAGGTAGTTAGGCTGGAACATAACTCATGAAAACTTTGCCATGCGTTTTCCTTTTTAACCAATGAATGGTAAAGGAAATAGTAATGAAGTAGTAATACATAAAATAAAAAATACACGTATTCAAGAAAAAGATAATAATTGTTATTGTTTAAAAAAACATATCAATAAATAATAATAAGTCATTGATACGTGTAGGATAGTATTGTAAATTGAACTATCAAAAGAAGCATACCTTATTGTAGCTAGATGGGTTGAAAACGTCATAAAACTAAATAAACCATTTATTCAGTTCCTAATAAAAGATGGCTCTGTAAATTATGTAATAAAATTAAATTTAAATATTAATAAGTATGAATAAGTAAAACTAACATTGTCGCCTCTAAATTGTAGACCATCTCACAAAGATGATTCCTAGCCTAAGATGATTTCGGTAATTATAACAAGCAGAAATATAAAAATTAAATTTAAATATTAATAAGTATGAATAAGTAAAACTAACATTGTCGCCTCTAAATTTTAGACAATCTCACAAGGATGATTCCTAGCCTAACATGATTTCGGTAATTATAACAAGCAGAAATATAAAAATTAAATTTAAATAATAATAAGTATGAATAAGTAAAACTAACAATGTTGCTTCTAAATTTTAGACAATCTCACAAGGTTGATTCCTAGCCTAAGATGATTTCGGTAATTATAACAAGCAGAAATATAAAAATTCTATGACTGAATGCTATAACTTAAAGTAGAGGCAAAAATGGTTTTCGCATGCTCATAGTTAGGTGTTATGTTTTAAATTACCATTTAAGAACAACGCTCAGTTTTTCCCTTAATTTATTACTTGAGCTTATTTGTTGAGACTTTGAGACTTATTTTTTAGCACGGATTTGAAGAACATAACAAAAATCTTTTTCTTATTTTTAATCGAAATTTGACTTCAAAAAAAATTTGGTTACTTTGCATTAATAACTTCAAGGAATGTAAATAACTACGGAAGGCTACTTTTCGTGTATTGCAACAAAAATATGGGTTGGCTAATTATAGTCTCTTAAGTAAGCAAAGAAACTACAATGACACAGAGTTGGTACAATGCAGACGAACGACTTTTGTGGATGGTGAATCGGTGGCCGACAACCGTCAACTTTTACAGGACAAAGTACGATAAACTTACCGTATAAATCAAAACGCACGAACAGTAGACGAAATGTTTACAGTCAGTCTCGATTTTTTTAGTACCGATTTGTGTACGATGAGCTCGTGTAAGTACTATATATCAGATATTTTATTTTTTCCGCTCATTACCGATGGTCGTTGCGTATAATTCGTTATAAATAATTACTTTCAGAGTTTACTTCGATTATAGTTTGATAAATATTATGCAGTGTACATGTTTTACAAGTTTTATTAAAATGTATTGTACTAATAACACAAAAATATAACTAAATCATTACCATAATCCAAGATAGAAATAAAACATGTAGCTGAAATGAATATAATTGTTTTTTTCTAAAAATGAAACATACATTTTTCATACAGTCTTTATATCTATGAATGAATTTTAAGAACATTAAATGAACCCTTCAAATCTACTACTTCAATTAAAGTCATGTTTGGGGTTGAACATGAAACGTTTCTCTAAATATGATTACAAAATTATGAGGCATATCCAAAAAGTATTAATATGGTTCAGTGGTAATATGGATAATTTAGGAAAAATATTTATTACTCGTTGTCATATACACAGTTTATTTGTTTATTTATAATCATTTTTCCTCGAAACCAATATGTTAGATTATCTTGTTATACATTTATTTTCTTCATTGTGAAAAGGGATTAAATACAATTTGAAGTGTGGTTAAGACTCCTAAGACTATAAAACTCTTAAGCTCTTATTGCTTGATTTCTATATAATTCTGAATATATTGGAAACAACATGTTACTAAATATTAACTTATTTTTTGGGAATAAAATTTATTACTAATATTGCAAACAATTCTTTTGACTTTATGTGCGTTTTATTAGATACTAGTTATTTCATAACTTTGTCTCATATCAAAACTTGTTATATATTATGCTTCAGTATCACGTTCTTTTATATTTTCCTACATTTTAATGTAAGATTTAATTCATTCTTTGAATACAAAATATAATTACTCCTACACTTTAACTGAAATCAGAAATTTTCTAAACGTATGATTCATATTTTCAGTTTGTTTCTTATTTTTGATTTGTCCCCTAAAATTACGTGAGCAGCTGCGAAAAAGTTTAAGTATCTGAAGAATGTGCAGAAATGTTCCCACGTTAGGTATTTATTACAGACAGAAAATGACATTTATTAGTTAGAAAATACATTTAATGAACTGCAATACAGGCGACATAATGCAAAAACTTATTTGACTATTTTTTCAACAGAAATGCAGCAAATTTTTCTAATAGTACCTTAGACACTTTTAAATATTTACTATTCAATAATATCTAAAGCAGGGTTTAAATTTTTCTTGAACTAAGTTTCATATTGCTTGAAAACGGAGTTGTGTTATAAAAGAGAAATTTAATATGAACATATTTGTTACTATTTTTATGCAAAAATAAAAACTACATATGAATGATATACTTTATATAAACATGGTCTTTTAGGAAGCCATATTTTTATATCCCCATCAATTTATGGAATGAAAGTACTCGAACATATAGAAAATATTGTATAATTTTATAATTTATTTCACAGCCTTTTTGTGAAAAAAATCTGAGTAAACTTTTTATAGTTTTGCGTAGTGCGAAATTAAAGTAATTATAAAGAGTTTCAAATTAAAATTAAAAAGAAATTTATTAGTGAGTAACATACAATTTTAAAGTTTATCGACGTAGTAATGAAAATATTTTTTTAAATTTTTTTAAAATGTATTGTTTAATAGCAAATTTATTATTTATTTATAGATTCTAAGATTGAAATGCCTACATGAAATGATTGTAACTTCTTACGGGTATAATTGGAATTACTCTCTGAGAACAAATGTTAAGTTATATCTCTCTAGGACTGCCTTTAATTTATCTTAGGCAAGTTTTGATGTAAGTAATTAATGAAATAAATGATGTTACTAATTTTTAAATGAATGAAGATTGGATACTAAAAACATAAATGTAATGAAGTATTAAACAAGTTATTGAGCTGAAGAAAAATTATTTCTTTCGTTAAAATTTGTTAGTCTTTCATAAACATATTTGTAATAATGTTACTAAGTTTGTTTAAATCAAAATTATTAAAATATATTAAAGCAAAACAGCTGTGAGTATATTTTTGCAATTACACTTTTTACTTTTACTTTCGTTTCATAAAATCTGCCTCAATGTCACCACAAAATAAAGATGTTGCAAATGTGTTTGTCAAAATATTTATACATATTAATAACTTGATAAGCTCACAACAATTCTGTAATGCTGCAGTTTGAGGGCATATATGTCAATAAAATTGATCCGATTTGAAGTTGTAATCTCTTGCTGTTTACTCGTTACTTAGTTAAATAACTAATACAAATCTAGATAGTTAAAAGCTGTTCAAGTTGATCAAGATCGATTACATTTGTTAAACCAAGCTCAAACAGGTTATCTATATTGGTGAGAATAAAGCTATATAAGGACAATTAAACCAAACTTGAAGGTAATTGAAATACACTTCCAGCACTTCGGCATCCTAACTTTATTTTCGCACAAAATTTCGCAATAAATATGAAAGTTATCCACTGCTCTTTTCGGGAAATACACAATTTTTATATTAATAAAAAGTGTATTTATAATAATACAGAAAAGAATAAAATTATGCTAGTACAAAAATTCAGCGACCGATTATTATATATTGGGTCATTTCCGATAAGCGTTTCGATAGAATTTTAAACCTATGTTTTAGTATTAATTCTTAAGATAAGTAAAATATTAATGTAATTATGGCAAACATAACTAGAGGTGACTTTGCAAGCAAGTAGTGGGGAAAATTGTTTTATATTTAAATCGAGTTTATATATCACCATCTGCGTATAGAAATCATCACCGTGGTGTAAAATCAACCACAATGGTGATTTCTATCTTGGATTTTCACCTATTATTAGCATCCTATTACTAGCTGCTTCGCATGGGTAGGCAAGGGTAAATACGTGAAAACCCGCGTGTATACTTTTGCTTATTTAAGAACACTGTTATAAATTTTAAAGTATTCTTTAGAAAACTAAGGTGAATAAGAAACATTTTATCAATGAAAGATCAGGAAGGACACTGTAATATTTAACCGGATAATGACTTTAATATAAAAGAAATATAATTAAATTTTTTGTAGCATATAATACTCCATAAAATTAAATTACTTTTCTTGAACAGTAAAATATCTGTTAATGGGTTTTATGTAATTTATAGAGATATGCTATATTTTATTGCACAATTTTTTTGGGAAAAACAATGTTGCCATACATTGTTGCCATGGATTTCTAACAATTTATGCAATGAACGCTAAGGTGACCACGAATTAATTTTTCAAACTACTCCAGTCTTTTGCTTCAAAAGTCTGGTAATTTTCAAAAACGTTCATAAATTGAAAAAAAATTATTATTCTTGTGAATCATACTATTCATCCTTTAAAACCGGAATGAAATCCATTTATTAGTTATTCAAAATAACATGCACATAGAAACAGACCAACGCGGCGGAAGCCTTTTTTTTCAAAGGTTACTTGCACTTAAACGTGGCTAACGTTTTAACTGGAATTTTGTTACTTTTTAAATTATTACGTGTATTCTTTAATCAGACCGACAAAGAAATGAATAAATGTTATAAGTAATGAAATGTTAGTAAATATGTAAAATCAAATAAAATAAAGAAGAGCCAAGTACCAATGAATCTGTAATAGCAGTCTCAAGCGTTAAATTCTTATCAATGTCCATTTGACCTAAATGAAAATGGGTAAAATAATTTTTTTACTGGGCACAATTTATTTTTCATATAAGAAAGATAATCTAATATTAGTAGGATATGTAATATGTTCATAGTGTGACGTATTGTTTTTCTTACTTGACATTCTGATGGATAGGTTCCAGTGAGACGTATTACTATCGTGAAAGAAATAGGTATCATTTTTCGAGCTTTTAGTTTAATATATGAAATAGAAAAAATATTTACTTCGATTTCAATTAATAATTCGTACATAAATAGAATAAAATATATTCTCCTAGCTTTATTTTTTTTTGCATTTTTTTTAACAAAACAAACCTTAGATTTGTTACATGCTATCAGGCAAAATATTAATGTAACCCTATAATTCAAAAGACATATTTATTTCTTCCTTTAGCACTGTGGTGTGGGCTATCAAAACCAAAATTCCTATTGTTTGTACTTTCAGATGATGAAATTAATTTTATCATAAAGAAACGGCCATACTTCATAACGCGATGTAAACAAAATCTGGATTAATAGATTAAATATAAATTGAGTTCGATAACTCGCTCTCGGTTGTTGTTTGTCGTTCAGTATTTTATTTGTATATACACAATGGACTTGATGGTTCACCTTCAGTTGAGAAACAAAATAGTGAAATAACTATTACGCTAAGAAAAAAAATCAAATAAATTAAACAGCATTTTTATATAAACAAAACTTAAAAACCATGTCTAATGTTTATGCTGCTGACCTTAGCAAAAATGTAATGGCGCGTGGTTGTTGTTTTCGTTGGTACCAACTGCAAAGTAGCGTGGCATGTTTGAAATTACAAATCCCCTAAAACTATTCCTGTGACTAAACTATTGAATATTTTCTATTGATTTTTGGTGTACAGTTGAGAAACATCACAAAGTATATGAGGATTAATTTAATGTCAAACGATCATATTCATATGTTATTTGAGATGGGATCTAATATTTTAAGTCGAGAGCATAATCATATATCAATCAAATTATAATTGTTAACGAATTTAAGCAAATCTCTATCTCAATACCTTCGTTTAATTTAGTCAAAATAGTAATTTTTTCGCTACAGCCATTTAGATAAAATCGACGAATTGCAATGTACGTGATAGGTTCCAAATGTATTGTTTACCTAAGGTTAGATTTTGGTAAATAATTAAATAAGTAACAACCATCGCATGCCTGCTTCTTCTTCATATTTTATCTCAATTTTTATTTTCTTCTCTTCGTAAAATTTTTTTGCCGTTGTAAGTCACAAATACCCCATAGGTAGCATGCGTTAATATGGGGGTTTCAAAATTGTCTGAAATTACTTATAATTTGTAAATAACTGTATCAAACACATTTCCATTTTTCAGATGATAAATAAAGTTCAACTTACTACTATAATTTTTATATGTTAGCCAAGCAGATAGTACTATGGAATTTTTTTTCAATAATATGTTGTTGATATTCGACGTAGAATATAATCTAAGTTTAGACTAGTTACATTTTATATAAGTACAATCTATCATTATAAATACGACGTATTTTTTAATGATTTATGAAAGTATAACTATTCAGGCTTCAAATAAGTAAATGTTTATGTTTAAATCAATCTAATCAAATACCTGAACGTGTAATTTATTACTTTAACTCAAAACTCTTTGCTTAGAGATAATTTGTGATCTTCTAACCAAAGAAGACAGCAGTAATCACAAGTCATGAAACCATTTTCTGTTATATCAAGATTATAAAGAAATGTCCTTTAAATAAATAATCATTACAATGATATAAATATTTGCAGTAATTTCAATGTTTATGCAAAACTATTTCCATTCCAGATAGGGAAATTCTTGGGAAAGGGTTGATTGAATTTTTCTCGGGTTAGATGGTTCCATTATATAATAGTAGCAACATTCAATATAAATAACAAATTACTATTTCAAAATTTTTGAAAAGGGCCGAGTGTGGAAAACAATTTTGCTTACGAATATATTTGAAAATATTTAACATATTGTTTACGAATATGCGGCTTTAGCGGACGTATAATTTCAGGCTGGTAAGCAAACTTTTCAGACATAATTGAGGGTCCAAGCGGATTGTATTTGCATGATGTTTGTAGTAAGTAAAATTATGTATTTAATTTACTGCCATTTATGATACATAGTCTTTTGCTCGTTTTAACAGTTCATTACCTCTAAAGATTTTTCTTTTTGAGAGGGATTGGGAGAGCCTAATAATAATGCCCGCATGTCTATTCAAATGTCTGTCTGTCACTGTTGTTTTTTTTTGGAAACCATGCAAAGTCGAAACTTCAAAATGAATAAAATGCTTGAGGCATGACTTGGCACTTGAAGCATGAATAAATCATGTGGACATGCACGCATCACAATAGCTAACACTTAAAAATATTTATGTGTAAATTTTTGAGGGGGGTAAATCAAGTAGACCTAATGTTTTTTCAACTTCGTGCAGCTTTGTTTATATCAATATAAAGAAAAAGTTAGAAAAATTCCGCAATTAGAATGATTCCACGATTATTTATCTTCGAATTTTATTTAAAATAATTCAAGAGAATTACATAAAAATATATTCTCCCCACTGCTGAAACTGCTCGATTTTAAATCTTCTAATTTATTACAATTTCACGATATTTATACGCATGTTAAAGTCATACTAGGTAATATATTTACATGGTAAATGTAATAATAATATATTTACATCAAATCATAAAAATATCATTTAAATGCTGATCTGTGTTATGCACCGCAAAAGATCATAAGTGCCTAAGTGTTTAATAAACGAAGCGTAGCGGTTTTAATACGAAATAATTGACAGAATTGAATTTTTATTAAAACTATTTAATGTAATCTTAAATTTTATGCTAAGTGTAGGATGGATAATTTCTTATTAACAAAAATATATATTTAATTCGATATGGATTATAAAATAAAGATCGCTAAGAAAGAAAAGTTTGTTATTTAGCGGTCATGATTTTTAATACCATATATATTCTGCAGTAAAATGCCAATTTTCCTTTAATGAGTCAATGAAACATATAAGTGGGTATTATGTTATTAAAATCGTAATGAGTATTCTTTATTGAATATATTTGGTTTTAATTTTGTAGAAATTCATTATTCACAATTAAATGAAACTACGTAATATAGTATTATTTCTACTTTCTTTAAGTTCTTTACAACGACCTAGGTTTCGTTGTATTACAACATTTTCAGGTAGGCAATCAGTAAAGAATCAAAAAGTATTCTTTATTACTGTTTTTCAGTCTATTATTTTTTTAAAGTTAACGTAAGTTATTTACGTTAATGTTAGCCATTTTGTATGCACAGTTGGGTGAATAAAAACAATTAAAACATTTTTATACTGTTAACATATAGATATCATGCATATTGTTAGCATATGATAATATTCATCATGTTAAACATATGATTAAGTGTTAATGAAAAGTGATGTTAGTTTGTGTTTGTGAGTTTTTTTAGCAGAAGGATAATTACTTATCCTCATGCTAAAGTAATAGTAATTTTACGTTAAAGTATAAGTAATTTTGAGTTACATTTCCTATAATTTTATATATATAATCGGAATATGTAGGAAACATAAATAGAAAGATTGCCTGTAACACGGCACTAAAATCAAATACATAGACGAATTTTATTGCATTATGAGACTTCAATACTAATTAAAATAATTAAATTTACCGATTTAGTTTCAAACGAATTCTTTTAAAAAGCCACCTATAATAAGTACGGAATTATCTTGTGGAACTATAAATGGTCCTAAAAGACAAGTGTAATGTAAGAATTTGTTTTTTGAAGTTTCAGTTAGATAAAACTATTTAAATGTTTCACTAAACGTATATATGCCAAAGAAAAAAGTTAACCGCCCCGATTCAGTGTATATTCAATGGTTTTAAAAGGGGTATAAAGCCCCATGGGGATTGTGTTGACAAAACGTGTGAAGAATGTATATCGTCGGATTATATTAAGTGAATTTTACCAAATTTCTCTTCGATTCTATTTCGCTTTCGACACTATCTCTCATTCAACCCCTACAATGTGCGATTAGATTTGTGATATCATCTATATTAAATTGATCCTTCTTATCTAACTTTTATTTATTAGTACAAATAACTTTTACTAGTTGTGTCCGCGACTTTGCTTTGCTGTAGCTGTTTTGGAGTGTGAACCAATAGAATATTTTCTACTTATTATCTTATTGAGTTAACTGCAAGGCAAACGCTAGATCTAGAATACTGACAACTTTAAATTTGTTTTACGTAGCAAGTAATAATAAATATTTTAAGTCTTTTGATCCTTCTATAGCCCTCCAAACTGTAATTAATATGATCCCAAATGCCATAGAAGAAATATCAGGCAGTTTTACAAGAATTCGGTAAATTGAATACGAGTACGTCACTTGAATTTCTTGTATTTGTTATATTAGAAGAATATGGAACCCTTGGCGTCCAAGGCCAAATAATTTTTAATCCAATTTTCAAAATTAAACTTTTATTTCGTAGTGCCAAAATATAGCCAAGACGAATATTGGCTATCATTTTATCTGGATTTGGGCAACGGCGTATAAGATATATAATTCAAGCAATTTAATAATAAATTTTATATTCATATTTTCAACAAGAATTACAAAGAAAATTTTGGATTGAGGAAAGATTACGACTTGTTTTAACATTCTACAATGAATTGTACATTATGATTAAAATTATAAATGAAAAGTAATAACCACGCCCAAGGGACAATGAAATTAATATAAATATCAATATATAAATAATATTTATATAGTTTGAAATTGATAGTATTTATTTCATATAATGACCTTCTAATCAGTTTGAGAGACTAACATAAAAATTAATAAATAGTGTAGAGAAATATAGAACATTACCAAGTGTATACACAAACAATTTTAGGGAACGCAAAAGCTGAGATAATTTTTTTTGCCCCCAAATAATTGAGAATTATATTTAAAATTCAAATTACAATCAAAATTATGATGATAACGTCAAAAAAATTGTTTTAAATGTTATGCTAAGTTTACTAATTGACGTAAATTATATTGAAGTAACTTAATTTGTACATCATACATATTATAAACTTTATGTACATAATTTTAAAAATTAATTAGATATTTCCAACACCCGCCGCTGAGTGTAATTAGTAACTGTACCGGAACTATCAAACTGACATTAAAGTCCCGTCAAATAACTGGCTGTTGTAAAACGAGAAGGCAAACCATAAATTTAATATACTACGAAGCAAACTGTGATTAAATTTGTGACGATCGAGAACTGATAAAAGTGACATTAGCTGGCAGATACACGTATCCTGTGGAAGTTTGGAAATTTCAATTAAAATTATCTTATGCAGGCTAGTGGTTGATTATTTCAACGAGAATGTTTCTTTTTTTAAATTTCTTGCAACGAAAGTAATCTGTAATATATATTATATTTAAGCATTTATTATGGAGGAATAATCTATTAAAAAAATTAACTTTCAAATTTGTGTAATCATAATTAAATTAAAATTTTGATCATCGTAACGAGAATAAATATAAAAAAAGTAAAGAAAAATAGTAAATTAAAATCAAAATCGAATTCTGTAAACTAAAGTTCCTATCACTGAATATTTAACCTCTAAAAGAAGTTTATTTGCAAATCGTTCCGTCGCGTCGTATGGCTCTGATGATGTTGCATGGCGCCCGGTGTGTGAACACTGCTAAACATTTAAGCCTTCAGTTAACCTTGAAAGATGTATTTCAAGAACGAAACGGGGATGAGGACGAAACGATAAAATAATTTTTATTAATTACTATTGTCTCATTTTGTACTCAGGAATAAATAGAAGCTCGTTTGATTTAACAATTAATCAAATTCTAAATATCCGTTACTTAGAGTTTGACAGAATTTCTGGGATTATTTCATTTTTCAATTAACAGTTATTTACTCAAAATTGTTAGAATTATACTTTGCGGTTCATTTTGCAAACCAGTTGTTATAATAAAGCGATTGAAAATATCAAAAACTGAAGTTGATAAATCTGTCAAGTACGAGTAGAAATCGCACTATAAGTATTATGAAACATTATATATCAAGTAGCTGCGCGTGATTATGTATTGCACTAATAAAAATATTCGATTATTAAATAGACACGTTAATTATGATCGAACGCTGGCTGCGTTTGATAAAATACATGTTACAGATATAAATGAACTCAACAGGAGCTGGAGCGTTGGATGAGTAGGTGAGATAAACCTAAAGCCATTTTATTTTATTCTTCTGCACTAACGCCCAAATATCACTTAACAGCTTCGAATAAAATATTAAAATAGTCGATGAATATCGTTTGACTAAATGTAACTATTACTCTATTCGATGTGGAAAAAGACAGCATTTAATTTAACTCATCTAATAGTAATTAAATCATGAAGATAATTCAATCTCTAATTTAATATTCTGTTATTGGATTACCTCATTTGACTAATTCAATGACCTACATTGAATTAGTGAAATCATTTATAATCGCTCATTATTAATATAAATATTCAAGGGTATATAATATTTCTATGAAACGAATTACAAATAATTTTATTGTTATTTACCTAGTAAACCTAATATATCTTTCACATACCTGAAAATGTTAATATCTCAAATGTGAAGATAATTCAATCTCTAATTTAATATTCTGTTATTGGATTACCTCATTTGACTAATTCAATGACCTACGTTGAATTAGTGAAATCATTTATAATCGCTCATTATTAATATAAATATTCAAGTGTATATAATATTTCTATGAAACGAATTACAAATAATTTTATTGTTATTTACCTGGTAAACCTAATGTATCTTTCACAGACCTGAAAATGTTAATATCTCAAATGTGAAATGAACGCTAAACTTTAAATGTGAACTTAAAATTATTTTGATGTTAGGGGGGGGAGAGATTTACAATGTTTTTTATAATAAAGTAGCATAAAATAAAATATGTCTAATTCTTTTTAAATTAAAAAAAAAACAGTTTCCCATTGAGTTTTAAAACAATACACAAAATATATTTTTTGAGTATTTTATTTACGCATTAAAAAAGTTCTAGGTAAATGAATATTTTTGGGTAAAAACTATTTAAATATAATTGCGTTAATGTGATTAATAATTACGTTAGATTGTTTTGTTTCTGCGTTAAAAGTTTACTGAGAAAAATTTTCTTGATATGTTTAATGTCTCAAGAACTTCATGTATTACATAAAATTATGAAATAAATGGATGTGGAATCCTTATCCCCCTCCGTGTAATTACATACCACGACATACAAGAAATAGAAAAATCTAATATTTTTCATTTATTCCTTAAAAAAATTGCTATTGAAAGATATGCGAGCTTATATACCATTTTACTCTGCCAAAGGTTTTCTGCCGAAAAGTTTCTGCCGAAAAGAGAAAACGGCTGTGACAGATAGATAGAAGGAAGGATGACGAAAAATTTTCTTGTTACTTTATCTTGTGGAATTATAAATGGGTGATGATTTTACAAGGGTTCCACTTTTACGTTTTGAAGTACGAAGTTCTGAAAATGAGCACAAATATATGGAAGATGGCTTATATGCAATATTGTTAAAAAGTAGCTATTAAGACAATTTAATTAATTTGATAAATGTATACAAAAGTAATGAATTGTTTCAATATAATGAGGAAAAGGGAAACAGTTCGTCGTCACGGTAATAATAAAAAAATTGATAAAATGTAATAAACTAAAGCCATAATTTTGGTGCAGAATTAGATTTCGTTTTGTGTGTGTATTCGTTGTTAACGTGACGTGATGTGTATGGAGTCGTGTATGTGTTTTATTTTGTGGTTATCTATATATATATATATATATATATATATATATATATATTAAAATTTAATGTCAGCGCGTCTTTACTTTGAATGTATTTACGAAAAAATGTTTAGAAGGATATAAAAAAAGAAATAGTACACTAGTTTGTTGCTTTTAAAATATTTGTCCTTTTGTTCAGGACCCCGTTTGTTTCTCTGCATATTAGGTAAAAACAGCTAAAACCATTTATATTAAGTTTTATTGGGGGATTCTGCTGAATTTGCGGTAGTAATCAATTAAAAAAGGTATTTTTATTTCCACCAAATTAGTCAATATGATCTCATAATTATATATCGATCTCAACTGCTCGTACAAAACTGGGATGAAATGTAACTAACTCAAAAAATAGTCGAAAATAAAAATTTTACACGGCCACTATATATCTTTCCATGACTATAAATCCTTTCGTTAAATTTTACTGTTCTTTTCCATTCTGAGTCCATACGAAAACTTTATATGAATTATATTGTTAATAAAATTTTGGAATAATTTGATATATGCGATAAAAAATTTCGAATCTTGGATATATTTGGCGTTAATTTCAGAAAAGTTTTTCTTTGCTAATAGCCCACCTGAAGATGTTGTAATACAACGAAACCTAGGTCGTGGTAAAGAACTTAAAGAAAGTAGAAATAATACTACATCACGTAGTTTCATTTAATTGTGAAAAAAATTCGATTTTAGTTTTATTTCCCACGTGATTTTAATTCCCTAGTTTGAATATCTACGATCCTTCTATAATAATTTTACATGACAGATTTACTATTTTCACAACACATAAATGACTTTGAGGATAAAATTTTTACCCTATCGAAAAATTAACTATATTCTTGTAACTTTAGTATTTTGGTCCATATTTTTATAAATTTGTTATAAAAAATACCGTTAATGGGTACATTGGGTACATAGGCCTTTTGGTATATTTCCATATGGTAGTAGACTTATTATTGAATTAATTGTATTTACATGTAATGTATCGCGTTGACCGTTATTCAAAAGCAACTTCAATAAGAAGATCAATACAAGTGTTACATAAAGAAATAACATTTACTACATTAGTGGTTTTGACAGGTTCTACCCCAGTATACACCTACCTCCAATACCCAGAGTTATTGCACACTCTTCGTCCGTCCATCGCGAGAGCACAATATTGAAAATAACACCAGAACGTAAATGCCGTAACAAGACCGCAAATATTACCGAATTAGTGTGATATTTACAGCGCGTGAAGTAAAATTTTATTAAACGAAAGCCTTTGAAGATTAATTTAATTTCTCTACATAAGAACATAACATTTATGAAAACTGCTATCCATGTTCTAATGTATGTAGTAAGTTAGCAGTAGTTTGGTAGTCGGCAAATATCCAAAAAGAAAAAATTTGTGCTTTTGAAAGTGTGATATTTAAGAGCAGGATTAAAAAACTAAAATTTGTCAGAATACGACTAGAGAAATTTTTACGGCATTTTGTACGGCAACCTCCAAATTTTAACCTTTGTAACTAATGTATTTTTCTATGGACATTTTCAAAATAAATGAGTACTATAATTTCTTTTATTTCTCGTGAACATGGCTACGATTAAGAAACATTATTTATATATCCACACACTCAATTGAATTCGAAATATACATAAGAATGGAAGCGGCAAAACAAATTGAAGTTGCATTAAGGTGAAATCCTTCCTATCCCAGTTGAAGTCGTCACCTTGGTGTGGTGAAGTCGTCACGCGAGGAGACGTGGGGACCTGGGTTTGATTCCCATCCGCTCGTCGAGCGTGGCTGGACTGGTGTTTTGATTGCTTTTGTGGCAATACGTCCGCCATATGTGTCACTTAGATACATTAAAGTATAGAAATAAATAAAATAAAACAAATCCCAAAAATGAAGTTTACTGACTACCCTAAATAAAACACTAAGGTGCTTAAAGTTAAAAACTGGATGGCAATGGACACATACAGACATACAGAATATATTCAGTTACAATCGATTCCTGCGAAGGACTGTCGTACCATTGAAGAAGAAAATGAAATGGTAGTTACTATTTAATTTATCAGTTATTACAGTAGATCAAGCAATGCAGATGGTATATAATCGTTCTTCATTGTTCGCTTCATTTAGTTTGCATAATTAAGGCCTTTATAATAATTGAAACGTGTCTCAAATTTAATTTTTTGGGAATTCTACCTGCAGAATTCGCGATTATATATTCCATGCCTGCAAAAATGCAACAAAAATGTAAAATTAAATACAATAGAAACAGATTATATTATTAATAGCCTATAAGGCTTTTTATATTATTTCCAAGACAATTCACCGAAATATTTAGTAAGTAATATAAAAATTATTGAAACATATTATACATTAGTCAAGGCGGGTTATAATACATACATATAGATCCGATCAGATATGTTTTTTAAATGCTTTTATACTCTCTACTTTTATCTGTCGATGATCGAGCTAGTAAAACTAATAAGTAATTTAAATTAATAAACTGTCTGTAACTAATAAATAAGTTTATTTTCTGTATCTAATAATGTAAACTCGTAAATATCCTTTTCCATATATATCTGCTCAAGTTTATGTGTCTTTATCCTCGAAGCAATATAACGAGAAATATATAGAAAACATAGCTTGTGAACATTTTATTCGTAGTAATTACGTTGGAATACGAATTTTTACACTAACCTCGAATGCCATTACAATCTAATAATCTATTACAGATATAATTTACGTAGTACATCAACCCAATAAAAATTTAAAATGTACTTAAAACGCTATATTATTGTAGTGTTGATAAAAATTAAAACTTTTTATTCGTGATCTTGAAATACTTCATTTATTAAAATATATAATAAAATATGGATACAAGGGTTTGGATTTAGAGGTATTTATGCATATTAATTCAGACCAAAGTTGGTAGGATCTATTTTAATATAACTACTAATAATATTTTCTTTTTATTCCAAATGTTTGAGTAAATTTTTCTTTCCTTGCTAGTTTGGCTCCTTAAGATTGATTTTCCTTATTAATAAATCTAAAATTTAGTAATAATTACTACTTTTTTGCGTTAAAAAATATATTTCCGAAAAAAGAGAAGAAAATAAAATTACTTTTATTATTTTTCTACTGCCTACGACAGCAATCTTAAGAAATAGCAACGTTACTTGAACTAGAACGGTAGTACCGTTCTACCTCTATAAAAATTCCTATCGTTCATACGACTGTGTGCTATTGAAAGCAATGCCATTTTGCTAAAAATTATTAACATTATAATTGTCGAAAAGGGTTGTTTTATTCATCAATTATACAACTATGCTTCAGTTGCATATCGTAAGTCAATCTTACATGGACCAAAAGGAATGCAAGTGTTTTCCGTCAAAGTAAAGAAACACCTCATTAATATTTAGAGTTCCATAATCAAAAAAGAATAAATATAATTTCATCATGTCCGTCCCTTCGTCAATCATATCTTCAGGGTTTCCAATGTTTTAATACCCATGTGCTTGAAATATTGCCAGCATATCATTAATACCTCAATTAAAGTTTGGAGAATTAAAAAACATTATATTAACTGGCCATATCTGTATAGGGCGAAAAACTTTTTTCGCTCACTCCATTGAATGCATAATATGTCCCATCTTTGAAAAGACCTTTTTTAAATTTTTTATATTTATATTCTGTTTGCGAAATATTCAAATTTAAATTGCCGTGACGCTGCTTTGGATTTCAATCACGCATTCAAAAATGTAAGAAAAATTGCATATACATTTTTGAACACTTCACTATAGATTATTTCTTTTAACGTGCGGCAACAATTTCAAAAGATGAAATCAATTACAGATAGATTATTTACGAACACTGTAAATTATAACACTGTTCACAATTAAATGAAACTACGTGATGTAGTATTATTTCTACTTTCTTTAATTTCTTTACCACGACCTAGGTTTCGTTGTATTACAACATCTTCAGGTGGGATATTAGCAAAGATTCTTGCTAATATCCTACCTAAGATCTTTGCTAATATCCCACCTGAAGATGTTGTAATACAAAGAAACCTAGGTTGTGGTAAAGAAATTAAAGAAAGTAGAAATAATACTACATCACGTAGTTTCATTTAATTGTGAATAATGAATTTCTACAAAATGAACGCCAAATATATTCAATATTTTATAACACTGTATTTTTTGTTTTTACTGGTCCGTAGCTCGAAAGGAAAAATGCAATCGTTATAAAATCTCGCAAGTGTCTGTCTGTCTGGCTGTCTATCATACCCGTTCTTTTCAGAAACTGCTTGATATAGCAAGTTGAAATTTGGCATTGCAATAAAACATGTTAACTTATATGCAAGTTAACATGTTTCATTTGAATCGTTGATAATCAAAAATATTCATAGCATATTGTTGGGAATATTAAGGGGCGCAAAATGAAATATCATACATAGATGGGTATTTTTAATAGCTAGTTATGTGGGTCTCAAGGATATTTTTATAATTTTTAAAAGTTTGCGTCATGTCTTTACGGCTGTGAACTATTATAGTTGGATATATATTAAAGTTGTAAAAAATTAATATTTGTCAATAGTTAAAAAGAAATATTTGTGTCTTTAATAATTTGTGGGTTTATAAATACCTAAATATATAAGGATACATTTTATTATAAGTTCTACTCGTGACGGACGAATTTCTCGTATTTTTTCACCACACACTAACCGTTGATTAATATATTATGTAACAACTAGCGTGACCCGTGCGAAGTCTTCGCATTATAAATTATTCAACTCAATTTAATAAATCAAAATTGATTGCAGGTATTCAATTCATTACTAGTTTTGCACACTGCTTATTACGTTTTTATTCCATTATGAAGCTCAGATGACAGATCAAACAAATATTTTACTAAAATTGACATATAGGGGCGCAAGTATCAAAAGCATTGAGCTAAAGCGCCACTTTATTTACACGTGAGTGGATTTGAAATTAAACAAAAATTTTACCGACCGTCAATCATATTGACGTTGAGCCGTTAGATGGCAGCATTGCTGTTTTGTGTATATAATTTTAATAATTAATTAATTTGCAAAAATAATAGCAATAATAATTTTTTTAGTTGTGGATGCCGGTAGAGCAAGCAATTATCTATAAAATGATATATAATTTATGTGGATTAGTTGTGAGGTTTTTTCTAAAAAGGGAGAGTAACATCTTAACCTTAGCGTATTAATATATATGATGATGATGATGATAGTTCATGAATGACGTATAGTAAATGCAAATTGTGTCACAGATAGCCAAGTTTTTTATCTCATTTTTTATACTAGAATCAAGACGATGGAATATACTCACTTACTCCCTATACTATTCTTAGACATAGTCTGATAAAATTAATTGTCATTTAAAACCACAATTTCTGACAAAATTACGTTTATAACTTCGAACGTTTTGGAAACTAATTGGATGTGGCTATTTTTTGTTAAAATATCCATAATGTTTGCGAACCTTTCGTCAGGTCTCCATGTAATGAAATGATACATGTTTTAAGCGCGTCTCAGTGCACTCTATCACACTAAGGAATTGGGTAAATGCTTGTGTTTGTATTGCGCTTCCAAATTTTAGACTGACATTTACTTCAATTTATTCTACGTAATACGCACAGAAAATATTGGTATTTTATAATTATCAAATGATCATGTCCGACACGTACTCCATGGAAAGCACCTAAAACAAAACGATTAACTTTTAAGTTAACCCTATTTTCTAGCTTCTTTCATTTCCCCTTTATTTTCTGTAAATATAATTTATATATGGCTTCTTATAACAGTAATTTCAAATTATTACTGCTACTCTTGCTGACTTAGCGTGGTAACTTATCTCAATATTATATTATATTTCTAATTTATTAAACAACAAATAAATGGTCAGCGTTTTCAGGAAATCGATAGCATATTTAAGTAGGAAATTTTTTTCTTGGAAATCATCTTTACTTAGTCGATTCTTTAAAATTCAGTAATAATGAGGAAAATGTAAATTTAGCAGGAAAGAATGTAGGAATTTTCAAAGATGGAGTAAATTTACACAAATCGGCACTTTGCAGTTTTAATTGATTTTTATTGGCACGTTATTTATCTAATGATACATCGAAATAGAAGATCTCATGTGACATATACAGATGTGAGTATCCTCAAAGTTATTTAGTATTGATATTGCCTTACTTGTTTCAGACAAAAATTATAAATTATTCTAAGCGATTGTTAAAAACAAAATTTCTTAAGTTTCTCATCACTTTGAAATGAAAATAGAAACAGTTAAAAGTAATTTTAAGGAAACTTGTTTTTTATGCATTGTTTTTTAAATGATGAGAATTACTACTCATGTAACAAAATTGTAATCAAAGGTATGATAAAACGATTTACCGAAAAATCTAAAAATATTTGAATTGAATATCTGAAATGATGAAAAATTTTGAAATTTCCCGTTTTATATGCAAAAAAAATTATTTAAAATTATTTATTAACCGTCCAAATTAGCGCAATAGAGTGTGGATGGATCTAAATCAGTATATATACATGGCCTTATTAGTCATGTATATATATTTACATCTTTTTAAAATATACTTAAATACAATGGTTGGGTAATTATTTCTCGTAGCCGGCTGTACATTTTACGTAAAAATAGAATTTTATCCGAACAGTGCAACATATTTTGATTAAAAATGTGTAAATATGGACAAATAGATTTGCCTCGTTAATATTTTTGACGGAACTCTAGTAATCCAAAATAAAAAAAAATACGTACTGTATTTATGAACTTAAATATTTAGACAGTTATATTGTAGGAATTTTACGACTGTCTTTGACAAAGGTATATATATATATATATATATATATATGCGTATGCATATGCATAATTTTTTTATTTTCCTCACATCATAAGTCTTATATAATTATTGGGAAATTAGTTTTCATTTCTAGTTTTAAATTGCTGTTCTACATTACAGAAATTGAATCTCCGTGGAGAATGTGGAGTAGTAGAAAGTAACTGTGGAGAATGTGGAAGCTATTCTGATTGGGTCAGTGAAATGTACACATAAAAGTTTTTTAGAGTTGTTATCCTGGTAGCCAAAAGTTTCAGCCCGCTAGTCAAATTGTTAGACAACTAGAGCGATATGTTTTAATATTCTATTGCAGCATTTTTAAAACTTTCAATATTTAAAAAAACTTAATGCATTATTTCATACGAAATTATAAATAGCTTAATGTTTTTGTTTCTGCACCGAACGAAAAAACGACTGTCTCTTTTATTGTCGTATGTGCACAAAACTAACATTCGTGTACACGGTGAAAAACGGTCTTTTTGTTTTAAATTTGTTAAAATCCCTTCTTTTGGCTATATTGACTCGTTTCACTTTTCTTTTGACATTGCAATATAAAACATAGGTTTTATTTTTAAATACGATAATAAAATTTACAAAAATATTGTTGAGACACTTTCAGCCATAGCCACTTTGCATAATGAAAGCAATCGCAAGTCTATCATAAAACTATAATTACAGCTAACAAGTTTTGAGTGCGTCCAATTCATGTGCGTACAGCTAACAAGTCTTAAGTGCGTCCAATTCACAAAGGCTTAGTTGGGAGTAAATGTAACAAGACAGTTAAAAAAAATTTCATGTTAAGGACCACAGAACTATAAATCCATGTGGAATAAAATAAAATGAAACCCGTTTAAATCTGTTCTTTAAAATAATAAATATATATATATATATATATATATATATATATATATATATATATATATATATATATATACAATATACACAAGTCATAGATCCAAAAAAAATAAATCTTACAACGTAACCCTAAGGGTATAAATTACACGGTAGATGTGGCAAGTGAAAGATTAAAAAAAAAGACGTATTTTGTCTACACTTCCTTAAATGTTTATTTATCTGGCTATGGATTTTCATCAAAAACCATGGATTCTAAAATGTTTAAAAACGCATTTTTATATGCGAAAGAACCAGTTAAGCTGATAGATTATTCAGCGTACTCTGGCACTAGTAACCCTGGTTATGAAAACGCCGTCCTCAGTCTTTATAATATTGGAGAAATTATTTCTAAATTCCTTATCGATTTAGTTAATGCTGGGTTGGATCGACAAGAGATTCGTTTAATGGGACAAAGTCTCGGAGGTCAACTTGTTGGCAACGTAGCCCGCGCCTTTCAGAGAAATTACGGAGGGAATGTGGGAAGAGTGACTGCACTTAAACCGGCCGGTCCATGCTTCGATCGAGCAGCTACGGAAGAAAGTACATAAAAAGAAGATGCCGATTTCGTCGAAATTTACAATTTAAATAGAAGTCGACCCGTGGACCCGAACAAAATGCTTGTAAGAGTAATGCACTTTTGAGTCCTCTGCTTCCAATATTCAACATGCAGTGTTCCCACGCAATCACAACTTTTGCACTTCAGGAAAAGTCTATCAAAGAAGCTAATTTTGTTGCTACTTAGTGCGATAACCTTGACGAAGCTTTAATGGCCGACTGTGATGGCGATGAATACCAAATAGGTTTATATACATCATCGTCGACGAAAGGAATTTTCTATATGTACTTTGACTATAGCATATCTCTGACGTTTGTAAAAGCGCGTTTGACAGAATAGTTGTCTATATTAGGATAACGATATTTCTTAGGTATATTGAATTTAATTTAGTATAAATATACTTTAAAAATAAAAACAAGAATAAAACTCTTAGGACTCCCATTACGTTATATCCCCTTAAAACATTTTTCGTAGATGAAAGAGATTACATCAAAATATATAATTATTACAGTTTTCTATACTTACTCATATTTGGGAAAAGTTATTGGTTTCTTTTAACAAACAAAACTAAAGGAAAAATGATGTATTATACGCTAACATATATATATATATATATATATATATATATATATATATATATATATATATATATATATATATATATACATATACATATATAAATATATAAATTACAAAATAAAGACATATTTTAAATATCTTATGCAAATAATGAAATTTCGACAGTATATATATATCACAAGGAAGCACTGAGTGACTGTTTTCTTTCACCACCCCACTCCCTTCCTTGCAATTGAATTTTCATCAATCATACTGATTTTCTATTTTACTTTCCTATTTATAAAATGAAACATAGCACACTATTTAATATCTAATGAATTGGTCATTACACGAAATTTATTTGAATAAGTATCCATACTTATTCAAAGTTACATAGTCGGGAAAAAAGCTTTAATAAATAAAATATTCTAATAACCTGGATAATTGTTCTGTATTCCTAAATTAAAATTATGATAATTGTAAAATTATATATATATTCACCTGTTCGAAGTAGATAAAGTTTGGTAAATTAAAATATAGGTCTACAGAATAGATAATATAAATCAACTGGCTTTGACCCGTCGTCTCGCTCATTGACCTGTCGGTTTGCTCACTTGGAAAACGAAAAGGAAATACCCACGAAAGCGACAGCGACAAAAATTAAGAGACAACAAAACTCAAAATTATATTTAATGATATAATAAAGATACTTAAAATAAAGAGTAAATATATTAATTAATCAAACGGAGTTTGACACAGTAGCATACATTATTATTATTGAATTCGTTTTAGAATTAAGAAAATCAATATTAAGAAGTGAAATTAATATTTATATAAACACTCATGGCCTTTTCCACTCTTAGTGAACAACAAGGCAGCATACTGTCTGGTTCGGGAAGAGCTGTGTAGCCTATGTCCAGTTTACCTCTCTCTCCTTGATCGCACCTATACGGTCTCTGTCTTCCTCCTTTTTTGAATTCTTAGGTATTCTGGCTACTGGGCTAACTTCTAGGGCGAAGAAGACGTAATTTCTCACGTGGCATCTGGACAAATGACAAAACCAATATTTTGTGTAACGTGAATTCAATAGGAGAAATTAAAATTTGAAATGATCATAAGTGAATATAATACGTCTCGTTTTTTCTTTCATTTGACCAAACAAATAGTCTGAACCCGGAAAAAAAGGTCAAAAGTAAATGCTAACTACTTACATTCATATGTAGAGTAAAATGCTGCTAAAATACTCTACTTGGAGACTTTGTGTTTTTTCTATATATTAACTGAGCGCTGATGGTAGCTTCCTTCAAATTCAGATATATGTTACCCTGATAGTTGATTGAAGTTACTTAACATCTTGCACCTATTACAGAAATTCGCTTTTTGCAATTCACGGAAGACTAAAAATCATAAAGTTATAGCTGTTCTATATCAATTAATTCTATTGTCAATAAGTAAAAATTTAAACCATGAAGTTCAAAGAAGTTTCAAAGGAACCTATAGATGATCTGCCAATTGGAGCAAACAAAACTTATATCGCTCCGCTACCTTGAAATATAGAAAAGAAGATAGATAGTCATACGTTAAACTGTTGTTGTAGGAAATATTAAAGAAGACCGAAGAAAATAGGCCCAGAGATACAAAAATATAACATAATTTAAAAAAATTACATTTCAGTTATTTAAATTTCACAATACTAACTTAAAAACAATAGACCCTCGTGTCTCATGATTTAAGCAGACAATATACCCACAACATCAAGATTGACGATATGGAAACTGATAATTAGAGGCAAGGTTATCGCTTGTAACCAAAAATACTAATTGAAATACGGCAGAACACCCATTATCAGAACTACTGAATTCAGTTCCGGAGAAGAATTGAAACTCGGAGTTCAATGACAGAGTGTGTGCTTGAAACTTATAATACTAATATATAAAAAGCAGATAATCAAGTTTCACGATTTAAAGACAACACTTCTACGGCATCGCGATTGAGCAGTCGGAACCGGGAGTTTAATAACAGAATCTTTGCTTGAGATTTGAAATACCATTTTAAAAATAACCGTTCCTCAAGGCTCATACTTTAAGCAGGCAGCCCCCTTGCAAAATCAGGACTGAGGACTCGGAACCTGAAGTTTAATGACAAAGTCCCTACTTGTGATTCATAATACTAACATAAAAAAAGTCGACCTTCGAGTCTCCTAATTAATCCCAATCTCCCAATTAATAAATCAATCCCATTTAGGCAGTAAATTTACAGCATTAGAATTAGGGAAGGTTAAAATTATATTGTATATATAGTACCTTTTATATTTATTTACCAATTAACCCTATTACTTTCTTGCTTCACAAAGACCAGTCGACACAGTCCCAACTCTATGAGTTCATTTCTCATCACAGAAAATTCCTATCAACACCTTCCGGCTTCACCATGGCACACCGATTTTGATAAGGAGTAGATTTACGTCATTCATAGTAATATCATATTAAATTATCATTGTCCTTTATGATACAAATTCAATCATGACACCCGTGCTGACAAATCTTATGTCTTTCTTTGTATTTTTGATCAGACCATAACCAATTTATTTGAAGCCCTACTTCGCCTAGCATACTCTTCCATATAGAATAATAATCTTCCAAATTGTTAGGCCTATATTATCCAAATTTGATCACGGCACCTATGATGTTCAGTGTGTCACATATATTATAATATAACTTCAATTTCAATGGTCGGATTCTAACCTAATTTAAATTTAAATGAAACTAAATGCAGTATTATTTCTAATTTATCTTCTTCTTCTTTAATAATTCTTCAGGTGGCCAATTTGTAAAGAACTTCAAACTGAACTGCCGGCCTGAAGATGTTGTCATACAACGAAACCTAGGTCGCGGTAAAGAATTTAAATAAAACAGAAATAATACTGCGTCACGCAGTCTCATTTAGTTCTGAAAAATTTAATTATAATGAGTTTCTACAAAATTAACGCCAAATATATCAATATGTAAAACAGGAATTTGCTATTTACGTCTAATACTTTTAAATTTAAACAAAATATTAAAAAAAATTAAAATGTTGTATAATAACCAAAAAAGATTTATGAAAATATTATTAAAACAAATTATTTAGAGGATTAAAAATAATGTTTTAAATACCTTAGAATTTGAATAATTAAAGCAAAAAATATTAACGTAAGAATAATCGATGATTGCTGTGTTGACTACAAATATTACTATTATTTATACGGTACGAATAGACGTCAAGATTTTAATTAAATAATTTTGTAATTATGTGAATATTTAGAAATTTTTGTAGTTTTATTACATCAAATATTTATTTATTTTAATATAAATTAATTAATAAACAGACAAGTATCAATCCTAGTTTAAGAAAACTTAATTAATGGAATAAAATATAATATTTAGTAAACAAAATTAGAAATCGGTTTCAATTTCTTTTGGAATAATTTCTCGTTTATTCTTTAGATATTGCTAACATATAATATAAGCTATTCCTGTCCAATTTAAACCTTTTGATTTAATGTTGATTTACCACTTAAAATTTACTTACCGTCAAATTTTTTTCGGATTTTTATTTGACCTTATTTAAAAAAAAGCAGTACATGTCCAATTTTCAAATAGTTTTAGTGGCCATAAGTCCGAAATTCAACTGAAAAATAAAAAAAACTTTGCCAATTCTCCTTATCACGTTTTTTCAATGATGTATGCATAAAAAGTGCGAATGTTTTGGCATCTTTTTGCACGCATTAAGAAATTTATTTTAGATGTATCAAAAAGATCTTCCTTTTTAAATTCTGTCAAATTGAGAAGATGGGTATGATCATTATAAACATCGCAGGTAGATTGTGGCAATTATCAAAATATTGATATTGTATATTGTGAAATAATAATGGAATGGTAGTTTACTTCATTGTGAAAAAATTTAATTTAAAATTATAAAACTTGGTTTATTGACAACATCCTTCTATATAATATTCGAGCAGATATTGTTAGAGATTACATACAGTGCATGAAAAACATTTTTCATTAAATTGCTTCGTAATACTAAATAGAACTACATACTATAATTTTATTTGCTTAAGTTAGTTGTATTTAAATATCAACGTAGTCACAAAAATTTAAATCTCAAATGAGATAAGCCTTCTAATGTAAAGTCACATGTTAGTTACAAAATATTTTGTGTGGTGAAAACTTTTTGTTAAGTATCAAACATGAAATTAAGCGTCAATAGCTTTAGGATGAAATACCTCAATGAAAATAATATATTCTACCAATGAACTAATTGTGAAACTAGGAACTTATAATACAAATTTCGAGGGTAACTCGAGTACGTTTTTTCTTTTACTCGCTGAAACTTGGTTACATCCCTGTGATAGAATATGAAACGCCTGGACTATTTATGTACCCCTCCAAATTTATTAGAGAAATTTATATTATTCCACGAAATGTAAGAAAAGTGAGAGGTTTATTAGCTGCCAAGCTAATATACATACATTAGGTTTTATTCTGCTTAACTACTTAGATTTCTGAAGTGTAGCTTCATGGTATGTATCTCATTTAATTCTGAACAGTCTAAAAAAAGACATTTAACATAGAAAATATTATATACGACTTTAAAAACATGTTCACTTAAATTATCTGTTTATTTACAATAATAAGCACTAACTTCTTAAAGGAAAGGTAATACGTTTCGTTATTAATTTTATTGTCAACCATAAAAGTAAATTTATTTAAAATATATTATAAAAGTTTATTTAGTGAGAATATATTTTATGTCTATTTTTCTCCACGAGTGTACATCTCGATGATATACAAGAATTATTCAATTGATACGTTCATTAAAAATTATGAAGAAACTTATAAACAAAAATATAACTTTAGAAGTGTGGGTTTGAAAATCCCACTATTTTGAGAGCAACTAATAAAATGGATTTACGAAGATATTCACTTTAAATAAGAAATATTAAACCTTTTCTTGAAATTAGGTCATTACTCTTCAGTGATAACTGCTCATAAACCAACTTAGCTTCTAAAGTGCCTTCATGCTAGGTAAACATAAGTTATCACTACTTGCTATTATATAAAGACATGTTAAAGATTAGGTTCAGTCCATTTTCCGTAAATTTTTTCCCAATTAATATGAGGGAGACACGTGAAATAATCGTCTTTTCAACTTTATTGGTTTATTTGTTAAAATCTTTTTGTAAGTAATAATTTTTTAATAATGTCGACTTCCGTATTCGCTTCTCCTAATTTTGCAGTTTCATATTTGATGAATCGATGAAAAATCGAATAAATATTATATATATATATATATATATATATGTATATTATTTATTCACATTTTGAGATCGATTATCGTTTTGGTATAATTTTATGGAACCATTGTGAATAATATTAATATAAAAGTAGAAAACATGTTTCCAAGTATTTAGATTTTAATTTTAATTTAACTTATTTTAATCTAAAGTAATTTATTGAAAACGTAATTCTTATCACAATTAAGGCATCAAATTAAAAGTCATATTTATAACCATATTTCGCAACTTTTTACAAACGTTTTAAACAATAATATAAATTTAAAGACGGCATATTGTAATTAGCCCTTGCTATTAGATATATTTATGCAAACAAATATTTGTAAATAATTGTAAATAATCCTCCTCCGACCTTTATATGATTACTTTAAAAGTATGGTGAGCAAATGAATGCTAAATTTAATAAAATATCCCTATAAATATACCTTATAAATTTGTCTTTCCAAGGAATATTCCTGTTTTGGAAAAGGTTCGTTTCTTGTATTTAAGTATCATAAATGTCTGAACAAAAGTCGTTGCTATTGTGCCCTGTATAAATCGCAACTGTGAATTGTTATTGTGATAAATGATATCCTCTTTCTCATTTATGATCGTATATATTTCTTTTTTATGACTCGGTATATAGAAAGGAACCCTTATAAGTTAATTCAAGTATACGACCGTTCTCAGAAACCGATTAATCTAGAAACTGGAAATTTAGTTTAGTGATAAAACATTCTAACAACCTTTGGAGAAGATAAATCCAGTGATACACTTTATTGTAGTTTAATTTGATCTATGCATGTCAATAAAAAGAGCAACTTTTAAGGATTTTAATACCAGGCAAAAAAGAAAGACCAGGACAAGCGAATCTCAACAGGGCCTTAGGCGTTTAAAAAAGGTTTTGAGAAGTGGGGAGGGCTATATTATAAATTTAATTAAAACACTGTTATCACTTCCATTCGATTAATTTCCTTTTGTAGATATTGTTGACTTACTGTTCTCAGATATGTCGATTCGGGGCTGGTTCTGCCTTCAAAAGTTCTAAGTGCTTTGCTTTTCCTAGGTTTCTTCTCGGAAATATATATTAATTGCTTTATACCCTTTCCTGTCCATTTTACATGCGCTTCATTTGTTATATATGTTATTTTCTTTACTACTTTAATATTTCTTTCTGTCTCTGAAAAGCTCGTGCTTATTTCTTGCTTTCTGTTCCTTTCTTTTAAAGTTATTTATTTATTATATTTGGTATAATAATTTTTTGACAATACTTTCCGCTCGATTTTTGTTTCCTTCATTTTGCTTTAAATAATCGGGGTCTGTTGCACTAGAGCATATGTTTTTTTTGAATTCTCGAGGTTTAAGATTGAAAAATTATTTTTTCATATTTTTATTCCCCGTGTTTTTGTCCAATCTTCTTATTACTGCCTATTTATTTTTAGTATTTCAACTTTCTGCTATTGGCATAATTCTAATTCTTTTTGGTTTCATTTTATGTTACATTTTCTTTCTTCTTCTCCCTTTTCACCTCCATTTCTACAAGCTTACTACCTACACAACTTTTTAAAGGTGAAGTATTTTTGAAGTACTTACAAGGGCTGTCTACGGTTTGATTTATGCATGGAGATATCGAAACCATGAATATTTGCAAGTTGTTAGTGCATTTGTCAATTTCTGCGGTATATGTACATGACATAGTTGCAATGTGATTTAGTCGATTCATATTCAGTCGCATTTTCGGCATAAGTAATATCGAGACACCATGTCCCTTTTTCTCCGTACCAAAAGCCTCCAATATGTTCACTGCTTTTTTTATCTTCTGTAAAGAATTTTATTTTAGTGTTTGAGGTGGTGTAATTAAATAATAATTTACTTATTATTAGTTAATTCCCTGATATTTTTGGTCTAACAATATAAAATATACAATAGTAACCACGCATAATTTTTCATAATTTAGAGCGGTGTTACCTTGCATTAATTGTCCTTAATAGTTAGGTTCGAAGTCTTTAATTTTATTCATCATAATTCGAATGTTTTCACCAAGAAGAAATATTTGTTTTTTGGTCGCAGTAAGATGCTTCTAAGTCTTTTATCATTGGATGTCATTTCTCATTGCCAGTTCAATTTGAGCAAAAATGAAAACCATCTAATGTCTTTTTTAAATATTTATGATGAGGTCTTGAAACGTCGTTTTACGTGATTGCCTCGGTACACATTATTACTATGCAATCAAGTAGTGATTATTTAGTTCTAGCAGGAATATTACTAACTTTAAAAAAAAACATAATTTATTTAAACAACCACATATTTTTTGGGGCTTCAATAAATATTTGATGTATTTGTGATCTGTTCTTCGATATCGTCAAGAAATCGTCAAGAAATACCCCATTACAAACATGCAGCTTACTGGCTCGTGCGTTCTTTTTTTCTTTAAGTTATTACGAGTGTTACATCATCGTTACGTAATTTCGATTCCGATTTTGGAAATTTTGTTGATAAAGTCTCTTGATATGATTTTTAAGTCCCAAAAAATAGGAATCAATTTGATAATAGATTCGTCGATGGTCTGGTTTGTTAAACTTTATAAAATTTTTATAAATTTTGCCTCTTCTAAATGCCTTCATACATGTCCTACATAAAATATAATTTTGGAATATTCGTTCATGGTTTCTTTTACCCTATTTATTTGGTAGAATTCAAGAGAATCATCCTCAAGTGTTACTTTACTGTAATACATGTAGTTTCCTCGATTCGGCAAATAATTCGATATGGCTTGTCTTTACTTATTTCTAATATCAGGATCAAGGCTTTTATTAAACATGCATTTCAAAACTTTATTTTACTTTCTGTGCAGATTTTTGATATGGCGACTGAAATTTGTTAGTAATTTACCACAATAAAGATAGGCATTTTGTCTATTCTGTGACTTGATTTTTGATTTTTTCTGGTTTCCCAGTAATAGTTTTTTCTCGTTTTCATATTTCCCCTTTATTTTTATTATTTTAAGTAATGAAGGCTTGTCAAAACCTTTACAATCTATATTAGAAAACAAATCCTCAAGGGAAAAATTATTATTACTTGAGTCACTTTCTGAAAGGCGACCCTGTAAAAGAGGTGATTATAACCTCATTAAAACTATCCTTCATTTTATGTTTTTAATTTTCGACGGATAATATTCGGCAACATGATAAATATAGAAATAAATTTTAAGTCATTGAATAGTTTAATTTAAAAAAATAGAATTAAGTTGTAGTGAAACTGTCACTAATTAGTAAAATGAAGGTCGATTTAACCTAGTTTCAATTATTAAGTAAAACTTATCAGCACTATCCACTGAAATGAAGTTTATTTTACCATAGATTAATGAAAGAGACCTGGTTTCTCGTTATAAATGCACTCACTTGTCCGCCATAAATCAAATTAAAGGTTTTATGATGGACGGTAATATTTTTAAATTTTTATTTCTTATCATACTTAATAAAGTAAAGAAAGATTTTTCGTACATTCTCCCACCCTATAAAATGGAAGGTTATTGAAAACTTGTAACTTTTAATTCATTCACTGAAATAATACAGAATGTATAATACACGAAATAAGATTCACTCTATTTTAATATTTATAAAGACGGACCTATGGAAAAATCGACGAAACGCTTTTTGTTTAAAATCTTTTTTCTTGTTCTTTCATGTTTTAATTTCCTTTTTATGTCGGGAGGTTCAGGTGAGGAAGTAGAATTACAGTCATAAGTTAAGTCTAAACCATGAATTAAGAGAATTCACCCTTGTCAAAATCACTTGCTGACCACGGATTTTTTAAAAAAAAGTGTTTTTTTTAATATTTTACAATTTTTCACGAGGGCAGATAATCAAACTTACTTGAGTCACAGGTTCAAAAAATATTTGGTAAAGTTTATGTAACAGACGTCATGTTATGTCATGTATGACCACATTGAAACTCGCCAACTGAATCTACTGGACTATTTTTAATTACTTTATCTTTGAACGTGAAATCTGCTTAAAACATTTAAGAATTATGATATCGTTTACCATATCAGAACCAAAAAAAAGGCCTTTATATTTATACACTATGTAAAATATAGTTTATATTTTTCTGTACATATAACAATTAAAAATATATTTTTATTATCCTCAGTGAATAACCTGAAATGCTTTAGATTTTTTGCCACTAATATTTTGTTTTATCCAACGAAACCCAATAATTTTAAAACTAACCTGAAAATAAATACATTAGAGTGAAGTAAATTTCAACACAAAAAAAAGGTGGAACATAAGTTAGCTTTTATTAATAAAAATTAACGAATTGAAGAAACATGTTAAAGCCATAATAATATTGAATTTTTTTACGAACTTTTTTAATTTTTAGACGGAACAAAGTTCTTTCTAAAAATTCCAATGATTTCTATTGTTGGAAGTTAAGCTTCAAATTTATTTTACATTTGTTTACATTTTTAGGTCAGTATAGTTACTACGTAAGTACGCGTTATCATGTATCATGGAATACTTACTGCAGCGTAAGATAGCGAAACACATAACATAGAGCGTATAAGTGCGAAAAATACTCGTTTTTCCAATTCATGAGAATTGATTGTAATCTTACCAAACTTTTTGGAAAATTTCCCATCACCGGCGACCAAATATATTTTAAAAGAATCAAAATGAAAATTTCCATTGCAAATAATTACGACTAGTGTTTATATTATTGTGGTTATGAGTTTTATATTTACGTTACTTCTAATCAATAATTTTGAATTTGCCACGTTTTTAAAATAAATGACTGCAATAATGGTCGTAACGTAATTTAATATTCCTAATTTTAATTAGATTATTTGATATCTGATTTAATTTTCTTCCGGATGCGGAAGTTAAGTAACTAGGAGTGCATATTGAAAAGTATTGAAAAACACATATTTATTAGAAATACGTTTCAAACCTATAAATATATCCATGTATTTAGATTCATAAATAAATCTCTATCTTATTTATGCTTTTATTTACTTCTTCTTGTGTTCTATTACTTACATAATTTTCTTGGGTTTATTTATATTTCTAGACATGAAATTTGTGTAAATTTTTTTCCCTTTTTTATTCTCTAGTAATATTTTTCTTCATTCTGCAAGAATATTTTCTAATATTGTTACTCGTATTGATGTTTATTTTATAGTTGATCGACGGTGCTGGCACCGAATTCAATAATAAGTAACTTAGTCATTTGTAGAGAATAAGTAGGTACATATTTTGATTTAGTTATTTTTTACTTTTTAGTACTTTCTTTTATTAAGGCGGTTTTTGAAAAGGTGTTCTTATTTAGAATTTTTAATAATTAATATAGTTACATTAATATTCATGTTATACCTAACATTTTGTTATTCCCTTTCTTAGAAAATTATATAATTATAAAAAGTCACGAGCAAAAGCTAGTATATAGACAATTTCCTCTTTGTCTAAAATTGGTTTTCAACCACACACAGAAATGAAGTGATGGTAGTAGCCACCAGTGGTTAGCTGTTAACCGTTGAGGAGTTCTGTTCTCCATATCCAAAAATCCAATATCAGATTTTGCCAATTAACAACTACAACTTGAGAAGTTCTGTTCTGCCTATCCAAAATTCAATATCTTGAAAAGTAATAACCAAAAGTAAAGACTAACCAGTAGCATTGATTGATTTCCTACCATCCGTTAAGAAGTTGCACTATTTAAATTCAGAACTCTTTGTCTAATGATGTGTGCAGTTATTTGTCGACCTGACCTCGTTCGCGGTACACTAATTTTGCAAACGAACAACTTTCAATAGCAAATATCTTAAATCATGTTTAATATACTATCATCCATTAAGGAATTCCATTGTTCATCGTTACAACTCATCATCAGATCCTGAATCAGTCGACTATATAGTGATTTTGCAAAGTAACTACCAGTAGCAAATATTTTTAATCACGTTTGATTTACTAACATCCGTTAAAAAGTTCCATTAAATCTTATCATCAGTCCCTGAACTGGTAAGTGGGGTAGTTATTTTGCAAAGTAACAACTAACTGTAGCAAAAATCTTGAAGCATAGTTGATTTACTGACTTTTGTCAACGAGTTCTATCGTTCACTTCCGGACCTCATCATTATGGCATAACCATATTTATAAGAACCACCCCTATAAAACAAGTTTTCAATTAAAAGAAAGTATTGTCAAATTTAGTAAATTTGGTAAAGAATTATCGCTGAACACATATAAAAAATATTCCGACGAATTGAAAACATCCTTTTTTTGAAGACAGTTAAAAATCATTAATAGTCAGAAAAAAATGTTTAAAGCCATAATTAATTAATAAACTATAATCCAATAAATAAAACAACTTTCAATAGGATTAAATTATATTCTGAATCTGTAACAAAAACACATATTGCTATTTTCATTGATATAATGTTATTTTATGTGTATAAAGTGAAATTATATCAATGAAAATACCAAACGTAAAATGAAATTAAACATTTTCTGTGAAAATTTATTTTGATTATTTTGCTGAAATAAATTCGATTAGTCAGTAAATCGCTACTCTGACAGAAAATACTCTGTCCTATATCGACCAACAATTATTTATTTAATCTTTGAAAACTCCAAGTCTAACCAAACAGATTGGTGCAAAGCGTAGTGATTAGTATATTAGTCGTGAACCACGAGGCAATTCCTTTACCTCTTTCCAGACGTAGTCAATGGAGCAGGAAAAAATGTAGATTGGAGGCATCTCGCAATATTGCAGTAAACAATGTGAGTGCATGCAATATATAGGTGAACGCTGTAAGATTTGTGCTCCGTACAGGTGAAATAAACTGTGACATCGTCCTCATATGTAAGCAGACAGAAGCAATAAGTGTTACTAAAGTCAAGATCGGGTGTTAATCGACGTTATGATTGACATCACGCATTTTTTTAAATTATTAATTTAAAAAAAATGCATGATCAAAAGCAATTCTCTTTGGACGTTAAAGGGAATTAAATCCAATCATATCCATAATAAATTCGGAAGGGAATAAATAAGGATAATATCCATACATTTTACAATACAAAAACATACACAATCATAAATTTATTAATATTTTATAATAAATGTAATATGAAATTTGGCGTTGAAAATCGTTGTTTTTTTAGCTTTAGAAAATCAACTGCACTGAAAATCGAGGTTTTCAATAAGTTCTATTTTCAATTTCATTTTCCAAATTTTTCGTAAAGCTAAAAATAATGCTCGAATTCATCAGATTATTTTAAGAACTAACTTCTGTCCTTACTTTATCCGGACTGAAAATATTGAAATGCAATTTTTTTAATTGAAATTTCTTTATAATCGCAATTAAATTATTAATAATGTATTCAAAGGTTCAATAATTTATTCTGTATTTTAGTCGAATATGGTATTTTATAATTAAATAATGATAATGCCTTATTTAATCATAAACATGAACAGAAAAATGTTATGTAAATTTACATCGTGTCAATCAGATAATGGTACTTTATTTTAATAACGTTTTTATGATACAAATTACTTGCATATTTCGACCCGTAAAAGAGCATATCTCGTAATTTTGAAGTCCTTTATCGTTATATTAATATCGTTAGTTGTTTATATGTTTTTGTTTATATTTGTTAAACATTCTTTCATACCTGCATCGAAGTACAATTATGGGCGTTAAAACAAGTATATGAATTATTCAGTACTTAATTTCTGTTAACTTGCATTTGCCTGTTATATTGCCAAGTTAGTAACACTATTAAGAAAAATTAAAAGTTAATCTTTTTATTGGTTTCTGAACTATTTCCAACAAGTAATTGATAGTTGAATGTTTAATGAGTTATTATCAATAAATTTTGATCCATATTGTGTTTAGATTTAGTTACAGAATAATTATTCAAATACAGAATAATTATTCAAATATATATAACACAATTCTAGTCTATTTTACATTTTTCCTAATTATCACGATACTGTTGCTATAAGATATATCATATGTATATGAATGTGTTTAAGGCTTAGAAACAATCAGACAAATTCATTTGGAAAGGAATGATGTGTTCCCTAATTAATTATGAGGTCAAGTATTATGTAGTTTTAAGTTAGGCTCCCAACACTAATTATATATATACATATATATATATATATATATATATATATATATATATATATATATACATATATATATATATATATATATATATATATATATATATATATATATATATTCATTTAAAAGTTGTGCAAAAAAACACGCAACTTGCTTCTAGCGTCATAATGTTGCAATAATTTACATTAGCGACGAAGTCAAGGTCTGAAACATAGCATACAAAATAGCACAAGAGCAAGTCTCAGAACACCGTCGTTTACCATTGAAAGTTTTCCCCTCTCCATTACACTTCAGACGATTCTTAATTGGAATACCAAAATAAACTTTGCTTTTACCATTTGAAGGCAGTCCTTTGAAGGAAAGCGTACGCGAAATTGTCGCTGTGTTTTTGGAAAGCTTTTGGGAAACTATTTTAAATCAATTTGTGTTTAGTAAGAAGACTTGATGTTGTCAAGTAAATAGACGTTTATGTGATACATGTTGATTAATCGGGTAATTGTTTTGCAATTCGGCAACCTTATATGAATGACATTTGGTTTAAAATAATTTACGATTAAATTTGTAATAAGTTAATATATATTAGATATCATTTACAAACGAAGTATTTTTAAAACATCATCGCCATTCAAATACTATAAAATTGAAGGATATTTATTTTTATTGATTAAATTTATTATTTTTTTAGGTTTTTTTACCTAAGCACAAAAGTG
This sequence comes from Druceiella hillmani, assembly GCA_039881145.1. NCBI lineage: Eukaryota > Metazoa > Arthropoda > Insecta > Lepidoptera > Hepialidae > Druceiella > Druceiella hillmani. Next base: position 1,092,608 of record JAYKKI010000048.1, on the reverse strand, counting down.
GCTTTAAAATAGATAACTCATCATTTATATGTTAGCCATTTTCAGATAAATATCCCTGGACTTCCAGATACATTTTGAACAAACAACCCTCGAAATCTGTAAAGTGGAAATATAATGTAAATGTCCACTGTACTTAATTTACGGTATATTTTTTTTAATATATCAAAAACACATGCACTTTAAACTAAAATTTTAGTCAAAGAAATTATTGCTGTTGCTATATTATAAGTTAAATAAAAATAAACTAAATCATGCAAAAATAAAAATGTTTGAAAACAATGATAATGACCAAAATATTCTTAAAGTTTTAACCTCCAAAAAATTCTCATAATACTTTAAATAAACGTAGTACATACATTCGTAGCAATCGTGTATTTTTATAAGTTAATTTATAATATATTATTATTTAACAAAATTTCATTTAAAAATTAAAACTTTACAGTCAACGATACTCGTAAAAAGATATTAAATATTCGATGCTACTAACTGGTATAAGTAGTCGAAGTCTAATTCACTCTCAACGACTACACGTAATACTTCGGTTAACATGAATACGCATTGCTGAAGGACAATAACAATGAATTAAACTTTGTTCTTTTATATTGAAGAATCTACGTCAAATTTAATCAATAATTATTACAATATTTAACTATTAGAAAAGTTACAACAGGAGACTAACAGCTACTACATAGATTCATTCATAGTCATTTTGAATACATCAATGAACTAGAAGGTTTTTAGGTCAATACACTAAACGAATATCATAGATAGATATCATTGTAGTTTCCTTTAAATAAACATGATATATGAAAATTTGGAAGAAATTTATAATATATTAAAAGCTTACACATTATTAACTAACTTATATGCCATGTATAAATTGAAGTACAGCAAGAATTCTGAGGAAATTGTGCTATATTTAGCAGTATACAAAAATCTCAATTCAAATTAATTCAAAAATAATTGATCTGTTTTAATAATTGATTTCAGGAAAAACTAGTTTTAGATATATATATATATATATATATATATATATATATATATATATGTACATATATGTCTATATATGTGCATATACATCAAAATCTTACAATGATTACATTATAAAAATAATTACTTGAGAATGTAATTTATGACAGAGCCAATTTTATTAGTGTCATAACCAAATTATGCAATAATAATAATGACTTCGTGGAATACAAATTTATTGTCAGTTAACTATTTCTCAGCAATTCATTGTTTTTTCTAAGTTTCCATAGCGTATTATTCCACTGCTATTTATACCGATACTACGACTACAGTAACTTATATCAATAAAATACCTGTAACAGAATAATATATATTTTCGATATATCTATGAGAACATTCTAGACATATTTTAGATAAACAAATCTTGTATGATGAATAATCTTAACGTAAATCTCGTAACTTTAGATTTTGCTCGAAAAAATAAATTGTTAATTAAGTTCCTAATTTTCAATAAAATGCGTTAAAATTAATACCAAATTTAGAATATGATAATATAAGTACTATTTAATAACCACTTAAAGGAGATAGTGGTAATATCATTACATAATCTAAATTGGATAAATATATTTTTATTTAGTTACTCATTAAATTGATAATTATTGTTTTATGTATTACTATTATACAAATACTATATTAATAAAATTACTGCTACACAATTAAATAAAACGTTGCTTAACAATAATATTTTATTTTTGAGACACATATACAAAACGAAATAAATGTGGCGTAGAAATTATTCAGATATCTTTTGTAATTTTCAATAAATGAAAAAGTTACTTTTAAAAAGAAAAAACCAAATAATATTTTTATAATCTTGGAATGGAGTCAATTGATAATTATAATTTTTACTGTTGGTATTAAAGTAACATTAAATCCTTTGAAGTTATTTAACTTAGAAACTTCTAAAACATCAGATATTTTAAGTAAACAGAATACAATCATCAAATAATTACTCTAGTTTCAAATAAAAAACGAATATATGAGGGCTTTAAGTATTCTTAAGGAGTGAGCTTTAATGTAAAAAATATATGAGAGCTTTAATTTTAACGCATCATATTTATTTTACTATTACTAAGTTGACTTCTATATAAAGTTAACGATTATCAGAAACACTACGAAAAAATTAATTTACTTAGGGATATATCTAAATACATCACATAATATATCACATGACATAATTTGATTTCACATCAAATTTGACGTACTAAACAACCGACCAGTAAAAATAGCAAGTTCATTCTCAAACAGTTATGCCTAAAATCTCTTATTAGCACATGATATATGTCTTTATACAACATAAATATCAATAGAGATGTATGTAGGTAATTCCATAAATTATGGTGTTTTATTAAAATTGTGAGTATCGCAAAATTTAAAAATATTTACATTTATTATTTAACTGCGGAATATATAAGACAAGAAATGAGGCGACCAAATAAATTTTAATGAAAAGGGGCGATCGTAAACTGTAACTCGTTAAAATTGGTTGGACAATTTTAGCAAGTATTTGCAGAGAACTTTTCAGCAGCTTCCACTTCGAAATTTGAAATTTGATCTCTCCAAATCGTTATTTATGCGATATTTAACAACGGCGCAAGTTCAAAGTCTTTCAAGAGTTTCTTATTTAAAATGAACTTTTGGGTTTCAATAGTTCAGATCAAACAAAGTGTGAAAATCAAATATTTTGCAATTTTGTAAAGAGAATACAAAGAGCCTCACAAAAAAACGGACAAATATTCCAAAAAATATTACACTGTTTTATGTTCCTTTGGTTATGTTACCATATGTTATTTTTTCGTAAATAGCTTTAATCTACAGATACGGGAATTCTATAGTTATATTACATGTGTAAATAAAAATGTATATAAAAATCAAAGGGTATTATAAGAATAATGAATTTGGCCCCACAGTCAAACGTTATGAATGTTATATTGATAGTTACGTTATTTAATTATACTGATTTTTATACGTATTTTAATCACGTATCTTTAACCTATTTTGAGTAACCTTGAAAATGTATTCAAAATTATGAATTTTTTAAACTTAATATTCCCTGAAAGTGATATAGCTAGGATGATGATAATAAAATGTAACTATAGATAATATTTAAGTTACGTTATTTAATTATATTCATTTTTATGCGTATTTTAATCTTGTATCTTTAACATATTTTGAGTAACATTGAAAATGTCCTCAAAATTATAAATTTTTTAAACTTAATTTTCCCTGAAAGTTATATAGCTAGGATGATGGTTATAAAATGTAACTATAAATAATATTAAGAAGAATATTACCAATTTTTTTCTAATTATACATAATGCTTTTTTTAAATAAAATATTTTTATATGCAATTTTTTTAGTTCTCTTCAAGTGACTATATAGGGAAAAATTCTTAAATAAAGCTCTTTTCATGCCTATTAATTTGTATAAATTTCATCAAAATCAAACTGCTGCAATATTGTGAAAAAAATTGTTTGTTCGTATTCATCTCTAGTTGATACTGAATCAAAATAACTCATTGATAATACAAATAATTAATATTGTGTTGATTTGTGTTAAATTGGACTTTAACTACTAGGTTGTATTAATTATTTCGTGCATTTTTATTTTTGTATTCAGCAACTAGGTAAATAGAAGCGCCACAACATTAGCCACCGTAAACGAGTCCATACACGAGAGACAGAGAGTGTTCATTATGCTTAATGTTGCCTATTCACAGACACGATATGTTGCTTTCAACAAGTTTAAACTAGATTATAAAATCGATTAAGCATATTTTTTATTGTTCACAAAAAGTAAAAGAGTAAACATGTTATAATTATTATTTATTAAGTAACAAAAGTGCTAGGAATTGACTTAACTAGTTAATTATATCAGTATTAAACATTATTTTTAAAGTGCAAAACGAATATTGCGGTTATTAATAGTTATTACATTTTGCGTGCATTTTCTAAGAGAAAGAAAGTTAATCAAGATGAAAAAGAAGTCGAGTTCTATTCTCGTAGCATTGGAAAAACCGTTCCCAATAATGTAAATATTTTTATATACAGATACCTATTAATAGATTTCTTAATGGTTAGTAAAGGACATCAGTATCACCTTCACTAATAGAATTAGTAGTATCTGATGATACGTATAATTAAACGGTCAATAGTTTTATCCAAAAATATTTGAATGTGACAATGGATGTATTGTTACTAATTCCGATAGTGATGATGATTGATTTGAAAATACGATATACTGAACTAAAATAGAGAATATATATCTAATTTGTTTTTTAATATTTTTTATTTATTAGTACTTGTATATATGTTGATAACATGAAATCAAACCAGGAAAATGAAACTTTTACAAGTTGATTATGCATGATGAGAGCTTTATCTGATATGAGAACACATTTCTCAAGATGGTCGCTTAAAGGAAACAAAAAAAATATATTTTATTTGGAGAAAAGTATTACAACGAATGTATAATTAAGAAAAAAATACCTAATATTATACTCAATATTATCTATAGTTTCATTTTATATTCATCATTCTAGCTTTATAAGTTTCAGAGAAAATGGAGTTTAAAAAATTAATAATTTTTGGATATTTTTCAAGGTTACTCAAAAAAGTTTAAAGATACGAGATTAAAATACATATACAAATAAATGTAATTGAATAATGTGACTATCAATGTAACAATCATAACATTTGGCTCTGGGGTCAAATTCACTATGGTCATACTCATATTCCCTTTATACAGTCTAAGTTTAATAAACTTAGCAGTTATTAGAGTAATTAAAATTTAATTATTATCGACAGATTCCAATATTAAACATATTTTTGGAATAAAATAAGTTTATAAAGAATACACATAACATCGAAAAATTTTATGTTCGAAAGTCGTTAAACTGCAATATTTGCCTTCATATCTTCCGTCCGTATTCGAGGTGCTTACTCAAACACCTACCCCTCTCACTATATCATACTTCACCTTTGTTCACCCCCATTTCGTCAATATATGACAGGTTGGAAGACTTAACTGTGGTATTTAAATTTACTCAGCATCGTCTCTTCAAGTACTATACATTTCTGTAATTAATATGCTTAGGTAATAGGTCCTTTTCTTGTTTTACGAATGCAGGTAAAAGAATTTTCGGAAATATGATAATTGCATATTTTTTGATGGAATGAGCCAATTGAGATAAGATCGAAAGTAAATGTTACTTCTAGTTCAAACAAAAATTTCAAAAATGATAGTTTTGTGTTTTATTGCTTTTGCTGTGTGGCTCTAAATGTTTTTTTGTAAATAACTTTAATTTTCAGACGAGCTAATTTTATAGTTTCGTCACAATAAATCAAGAAAGAATCAAATTTTTACAGACTAATACTAAACATACCCAAGTAATTAAATTACAAATATTAAAAAAGATTCAAATCTTAAAAATTTTGAAGAAAGAAAATAAGCTTTTACTGAATACTCATAACAGTAAAAAAAAATTATATGTATTTTTACTGAGAGCCAGTAAAAACATATCTTCAGTATGAAAATCTGGTGATAGCTAACAATATTAATTTTTCAAAAGTTCTTCTATGCTGTAGACTTTATTTCCTATAAATGATTGTTCAGAGCTTTGAAAAGGTGCAATATCAGATGATTAAAATGGATGTACTAGAAAAACTTTACACAACCCCTATAATTTTAGACTAGCATATTTAGTAGGATGTGGCCGAATGTTATCGCGGAGAATATAAACTTGGTCCTTTTCACTACTTAGTTTTTTAACTTCTCAACACAATTGCATAAAATCTCTGCATTCGCCGTAAGTTTCTATGAAACAATATCAAGAGTTATACTCTCAAGGAATATTACTCTTGCTATTGTATTAGTAGCGCAGCACTATTATTTTGGTCTTCCGTTCAGATTTGATTCTGAAATTCCCACTTCTTCTGCCTCTAATCGCTAACGTTGGCATATGTATTTGGTATATGATAAACACTTTTCATCAATAATCACTAGTAGATTCGACTGAACGAAGTTGTGTTTCAATATCAATAATGGTTGACAAACGTCAACGCATAAAACAAAAGAGTTAGTGTTATATAAAGCATTTAGAGGTTTGGCGCTACCATTATCATAAATTACAAAATAAATATTTAAATATTGTGTGAGCGAACTGACATTGTTCGGATATTTAATTATTTGTGTTCAAATATTCAAATAACTAGATCACCTTTATAAATCTACTTAATAAATTTCCAAACCATTTTTCGAGAATTTTCCCTACTTTGAAATTGAAATCACAGTAAAAAAATAATTCACGTATGTAACGTGAATTATTTTTCCCTTCTAAATAAATAAGTTGTTGCAAACAAAATTTAAATTAAATATGTCTTGAAATTTTTCGAAATAGTTTTTCCTCGCGAAAATTGTTAATGTTTAAAATAAAGTAAGTTATTAATTTTTCTTTATAGTTTGATTTTTTGTTCGTATTGGGTGATATGAGTACATTAAAATATCCACTTATGAGTGTTATACATCCCTTTAAGGCATTCGGACCCAAAAGAGAATTCAGTATCCAGTTTCCGCTCCAAGAAAGGAATCTAGCGGGATAATGGCTTTTTCCATATTAAGTTATCTTTACTAGTATTTAACGATAATTATTCCTAGTTATTTGTTACCATTAGCAAGTTGTTCGCATTGTAAACATTTGAAGAAACTTTTCTTTATTTAAATATTGCCTTAAGAGAAGTCTAATCGAACCATCTTTAAGAGTTCCTATAATATTTTCACAATTTGTAATAAGCCCATAGATATTGAACTTTGACAAATATTTTTCATTAATTGAATTTCTAAAAAGATTAGGAAAATTAAAAGTATATGCTTTTTAAAATTCCCTATGTAACATTTCTCAAGAGAAAATTTATTATACGTAATTGTAACCAGAATATTATCAGTATTTTGTGAATGTTGATATAGAAATAAAGATGTCCAATTTTGTAGAAGTATTTCTTTACATTAGGTATTTCTTAATGCTTCTTCGAAAGAACTTTAGTTTTCATCCTTTTTGATATAGTGGCATCTTAAGAATACAGCCATATTCTTCATAATATTTAACGTTATTAATAAACACCACATGTATTCAAATGTTTTAATCACCATCACTGTTAACAAAGAAATATTCATATTTTTCTTTCAAAGGGAAAAAAGCGCTCAATAATATCACGCTTTTATATTATGCGATATCAATAATGCAGATATTTACAATTTTTAATATTTCATACCTTCTACTTTTTCAAATCTTCTAAATATTATATTGCTTATTCCTTTTTTATTTGATGTAACTTAGGCTAAATTTTTTGCAATTAATTTTACAAATCTATTCTCCAATCAATTAATTTTATAATAAAATAACACATTATTCAATTTAATTTGTCTTTATTTTTTTTACCCCTGAAATAAAACTTTATTAAGCTAGTAAAGTAAATAAAATTTTATGTAAACTAAGCCTTGACTTTGGTGCAATTATATTATCGCGTAAGTTTTTGTATTACGTCAATCAGTCAGCAAAACGAAATATAAATGATCAATATTAACAAATTTCTGCCAGTCACAAACGGGAATTAGAGGTCTTACAATTTATACATTTTCTGAATTGCTGAAACCATATTAATCTTACTTAATGTATTAAAATTTCCCGTATTAACAGCACTATACAGACACCACTCTAGATTTAGGCTCACGTTTATGCAAGTAGGTAAATACAATAATTTTTGTTTGACAGCAGTGGTAAAAACGTTACACAACGCGACTCTATTGAGCAGTTACTTTCTCATAGAAACGGCAAAGAAAACCCAATCATTGGATAAATTTATAAGAGAAGAAGTAGGTCAAAGCCACGTAACATGATAAAAAGGAGACCTGAGTGAAAAACAAACAAAGCGACCAAAACACGCTTAAAGTAGGATAACGTATTTTTTTGCACAGGCTGTTATTAAATTGGCACAGCGAGTCGGTGTCTACGAATTTCTGAGCACAAAATAAAATAATTATAATCAATAATTATCTTCATCACGTTCTCGGGACACTATTTCAACGTTGCCATATGAGAAGCATCTTGCAGAGCATACATGTCGAGCACCACATGGCGTTATAAATATGATATATGAGGCTATACATCGAATATCTTATACGAAGTTGACGAATCGAGTGTAATTTCACAGAAAGCAAGATCCATTATATTGTTAATTCAGAGACTTTTTTAAAATATTTATTACAATTAAATGAAACCACGTGATGTAGTGTTATTTCTACTTGCTTTAAATTCTGTACCAAGATCTAGGTTTCGTTGTATTCCATCATCTTTAAGTGGGATATTAGCAAAGATTATAATCAATAGTCTTGGCTAACAGCCCACCTGAAGATGTAATACAACGAAATCTAGGTCGCGGTAAAGAACTTAAAGCAATTAGAAATAATACTACATCATGTAGTTTCATTTAATTATGAATTATGCATTTGTACAAAATTAAGACCAAATCTATTCAAGTGCTTATTACTTTAAGGTTTTGTTTGCTATAACATTCGTATGTAATTTTCATTGAGAAAATGCTGAAAATGAAAAACGAAAATTATTTTCGAAAAATAAATAATTTCTTTCTAATAAAGTCTCAAGTCCACAAATATTACACTTCGCTTTTGTCGTATAATTTTCCTTTAAATAACCAACGTTTTATATTCCTCGAAAATTATGACAAAGTTTATTTAAATAATTTTATTAGAAAGTTCCATCCTAAAGTTAATACCCACCATATTCTATACCCAAATTCGATATTAGTACCTAGTACAAATCCACAGTTAAAAAAATTTGGATGGCACATTGCGTGCTAATATTAGCTAATTCGTAAATGCGAATAAAAAGCAGAAAAGGTACATGGAACCAACGTCTATTCAACTCAATTTTTTTACATAGTATTTTAACGCCTTGAGTACTTAATCGTCGAAATATTGTGTGAAAAAATACTTCACATCTTCTTTACGTCTAAGAAAAGCTACCTAAATTTTTTTTCATAATTTGGTATTAATTAAGATCTCCATATAAAGTATCTACGATACTCGTACATAGAAAATTTCGCGCATGTTGTTTTGTAACTATGGAAACGACAATTGCGTGACAGATGAACCTGTGGACGGACAGAGGCGAAAAAATTATAATGGTTCATTATTTCACTACAGAACCCTGGAAACAGTCAAATACGATACGGGGAGCCCAAAGTAGAATTTTATATCCTATTTTTCTATATCCTTTGTGAACTGCTGATAATAGTTAATAGAAATAATTCATTCCAAATTCTAATCAAATTTTAGCATGCAGAATTTTTCAAATTATTTAAATGCTTGCCTAAAAAATAGAAGTGAGGGCTGTATAAAATTACTTTGAAATTCAATAACTTATTACTGAAGAATTAACGCGATTTGAAAATAGTAAATTAAATTTTAAATCATTTTTAATATATTTTAAACAACGTTCACTAATTAAGAGGCGTGTTAAAGATATTTTTTCTTCATTTAACGATTCACTAAAAACAAATTGACATTTTGCTTAATTGAGAACTATGGCCAAAGCATATTATTTTAAATGTTTTTTATATAGGTACAGAAACTGAGAAGTAAACTACAAAGACTGTGACAATAAATAATTACATTTAAAACCTTTGTTCTTTTCCGCTTTTTTGTTTTTCTTTTTACTGATCCTATAATTTTTCCGCAAGTAAAGAATGGTGTAAATTATCACACCAGAAACGAAGAAATTTATTCTTAAAATATAATTATATATTTAATCCTCAAATTTAAGTTCAAATAAATAAATGAAATAAACCATTGGATATTTAAAGTTATCAACCAGTGATAATAATCGATCAATTTAGTGAAGGTCATCAAAGTATTTTGAAAAGATCGAGTGTCATCAGAAAATTATTGCGGGTTCCTCAATTAACAGAAAAATTAGTTACAATTAATTAAGAAAATTAAAAAGTTTTTGGTTTCATTTTAATTTTATTTATTTTTCTAACAGATGAAATGAATTAGGTCCAGAGAATAAAACACAAATTTTTTTACTGGAAATTGATAGTATTCCTTGCGGAAAAATACAAGAGTTAAAGTTGTTGTAAAGTAGATACAAAATTTAGATATCCCAAATTAACTCAGAAACTGAATTAGTATCAGTTTTTAATAACATTACTATCGTACTCTAATAAGAAGTTGATTATAATGATTACTATTTGTGTTAGTATTACCGAAAAAAAACCTATGACAGATATGTATACTCATCTATCATATATTCATATATATATATATATATATATATATATATACACATGTGTGTGTGTGTATGTATATATATTTATATATATATATATATGTATATATATATATATATATATATATATATATTTCCCTCAAGTTAAAATAAGCTGAAGACACGGAGATATATTGTGTGTCTTACCGTCTTTAAATAGGTCTAGGTCACACAGTATTTTCTCCAAAATGACTGATTCAATAATGTGTGATATTTATACAATGAAGAAGGTATTAAAACTTTTAATGTAAACGAAAGTGAAAATGATATGCAAGCACCAAATAATTGACGATGATTTCCTCATCTAACTAAATGTTTAGAATATTGTTTACATGAACTATGTGAATAGACGTTAAAGACATTTATTTTTATTGTATACATGGAAAACCGCCAAAGAAACCGAGTTTACTACCTATTATTTGTATTCAAATTAGACATATTCTTTAGTTTAACAAATAAAACGTTGTGGAATGGTTAAGTGAACGTCATTAAGCCATCTGCGATAGTGTTTCCCTCTTCCTCTGTTACCATTTGGTTCAGTCAGCAAAATGATACACCCTTAAATATTTAATATTTTATATATAAATGTTTATACTTAAATGTTTATGTGAACTTCATGGCGTGAGTTCCATTTGTACTTAATATATTATACTGGATAATTAACTAAAAAATTTCATTCACACATAGTTGTCGTTTAATATATATCTTAGCAAAATATTTGTCATTTTTTAAAAAAAATTATAATGAGCTTAGCCACTCAACTGAATACTTTTCCTGAATATTTAACTCATTCATTTACTTACCAACACAGTTCTCTCAGTACATCAATTTAAAAAGCTGCTCGCACCCTACCGATACCAGTTGGGTTGAAATACCAAGCTGTTGCAAATAACTATTGCAGTCATTCGAATCCATGTGGAAGCATGTAGTATGGTTTAGGTATTCTGCGTAAATAGACATTTGCAACAGCTGTGAAATTATTAACCCTTTTGTACCAGAGAATATATTCTAGTCTACATAAATAAACTCCTAAATTTAAATTAAACAGCTGACAAGTAGGCAAATAATATTTAAGTTTTGGTTAAAATAGGTAATTCATTACTTTTCTCAAGCTGAATGCTTCAACGCGACATTGAAATTTCACCATTTACTTGACGCGCTTCGCTTGTTGCTCCAGAAGAATTACCAGCTTATCGTACGCAGTCTTAGTATACGCTCTGGTAACATACATTGTTGATTAAGTCATTAAAATATATGCATATCACCGGAATGTTCGAAGAAAATTTCGTAATAGGAATATCCAATCCATTCAACTGATAAAAAACTAATTTTTAAAATTATATAAATCACAACTTGTCAGCAAACAATTACTGGATAGGAAAAAAATTAATACTAACTTCATAAATGTGACTGATATTATAAATAGCTACAAATATTTTTTAGCGCCTTTCGCTCATTGTATATAGCCCTAAGAAAAATTTAATAGCGCACAGTTTAGAATCGATAATAAAAGATATCTTTATGATTATTACATTCATATCCAAAATATTGCTCCATTTTCACTGCTGATAGGTAAGTAGTAATAATCCATATCAATTTCTCTTGTTTACATACCACTCAAATTTTCTCGCATGCCGGTTATAAGATTTATGTCCTCATTATGCATACTAAATAAAGAAAGTCAGCATTTGGATATTTTTCACATATTTTTCCTGGCTACAAAAATCTTGATACCTTTTTAATTTTCCTCAGTTTCGAACGTATTATCGTAGTTATCGTAGTATCGTAGTATAGTTTTCGAAAATTAGTCCGTCGTTATCGTAGTTATATTCTTGATGCACGCATATCTCTAATAACGAAATCAACTTCACAGTGCCCATGCATTCTTTCGAATGCATGAATCCGTTTGTGGTGAAGTATATAGTGCAGCTTTCGATAGTAATAGATCTCAGTGTCTTTAAGAATTTGTATTTAACTACTTAATTTTCCTATAATTTGCTTGATAATTGCGACATCTTTAACCTCCTCTTCTGTATTTTCATCTTCCCGTAATCTGAATTCATTTATTTTATCAATTTACTGATTACTTAACTTAACCTGCATATTAAAAGTTTCTAATAAAAAATTCACGAAAACGCCTAGATAATTCAATTTCTATATTAAACGTGCAGTGCAATACTTTGATTTAGTTTATAAATGAAAAGTTAACAGCAAATATTAATCCTTATTCGGTGAATAATGACGAAATTATTCGAAAACTGATTTTATCTTTTCCGAATTATTCATTAATAAATTTTGAAGCTTGCTTTTAGAGACTTGATCCAAGACCCAATCGAATTCATGACATATTGACATTTGCACAATTTGTTACGCATCTTATCTCTTCACGACTTCTCTACAATGTAATTTATTCTTGAATGAATTTTTCTATAAACTTCTAATCTTTGTTTTACCTATGGTCAACTAACAGCTCCAGGATTTTGTCGTCACAATTTCAAACATTTTGTTCCTCACAGTTAAAAATACAAGGTCTTCGTCTAAAATAATAAATCGTCGTAATTTTAGCCAATATATAGTATCTTTCCTTGCGGTTGCATAGTTTATTAATTGGAGTGTGATCTCATATATGATTTGTATTAAATAAAGTCGGGAACCCAAGCTAAAATTTATTACAATTATTATAAAATATTTACAATACGTTAACTAGAAAATTTCGATTGATTCCTACATTCAAAATGACACTAAAATTTTTGTATAAATATCATGACAAAAGCATTATATAGGTTTGTTTGTTTATTTTTATTATTTGTTTACAAGCCTCAACTTCTTACCCAAAGTTTGTGAAATTGTTACATATATGAAATCTATATCACGATGATAAACATAGGATACTTTTTATTCTGGGATGTAATTAATTATTTTAAGTAATTAAAAAGTTACTAACGACTAAAGTTAAAAGCAAAAACAAAAGAATATGTTTATTTATATAATATCAAACGACATTTCCTACTTCCAATCCGGCAAATTACATTGATTTTATCTTTTTCCGCCTTAGCAGAGATTCAAAGCTAGTTTGCATAATATGTGATGACTTTACAAAATTATATATGGAAATATAATTTTAGAGCACTAATTTATCAGAATTTTTTAAAATATTGGCTTATTATTTTATGTAATTATCTGGTATGTAATTTTTCTTAATTTTTTTACGCAAAATGCAAAAGTGTGTATGGATGCTTGTTAATCTGTAACTCCGTAATTTATTAATGGATCTATGTACACAAAATTTGGCACCCCAATAGATTACGACCTGGATTAATTCTTAGGAATTTTATCTCAAAATCGAAAGTTCTTGAGGGACAGCATCCATATTCTCCGATCATCATCATCATATCATATTGTTAGCAAGTAAAATGCTGAAAGTTTGATTTTAGTATTTATTTAATTCGCATCGTGCATCCGGAATGACAAAATACGAGCTTACTTCACGTAGAATAGAATTTCCGTCCTTTTCTAACTCTATCACGATATTACAATTAATCGCAAGTCTGTTTTGAAGAAACTGAAATAAGACTATAACAATGAGTCCAAATAAAGTCGTGAACACAAGCTATTAATATTATATATATATTTATTTGTGATCTTTTCTTCTTACTATTTTCAGTTTAATTTTAGTATATCCCCAAAATTTATGTTCCTTTGAGAAATGCGTCGAATTCTTAAATGCAGTTTAAATAATAATTTTTTGAATAAATTCAACCCTTAATTTGAAAAATTTACAAAATAAAATTGTTAAATATATTTTTCATAGAATATTCCTCAATTAATTCCAGGTCTAAATAAATCCATTTGATGCTTTTATTATATTTATATTTCTGTATTATTTCCCTAATCCGATATATGTAATAATGACTATTAAAATGTTAAATGGAATGTCACCTAATAAATACCAACCGAATGCTAATTTAAAGCTCGTAAATTCCCAAGAAAAGTTGCAGAGAACTCTTTCATATACTTGTTTTGTTGTGAATGGTCTATACTCTGTGATAACACTTTTAAGTGTTATAAAAATATGAAATTGTTTACAGTTTCGGTAGTAAATATTTATTTTATTCTTAAATTACATACCAGAAAATTACATAAAATAATACCCCAATATTTTAAAAAAAATCTGATAAATTAGTGCTCTAAAATTATATTTCCAAAAATAATTTTGTAAAGTCATTTCATATTATGCAAACTAGCTTTGAATCTCTGCTAAGGCGGAGAAAAGAAAAAATCAATGTAATTTGTCGGATTGGAAGTGCCGGACTACTTTTTCAAAAACATGACAGCAACCTCTATTAAATGCATTTTCATTAAGACAATGTCTACTGAAATGTGCTTTATCACGAGATATACCTCGTTTGCTCCGAGAAAACGCTCAATTTCATTCAGTGACACAGATTTTATATACTCGCCATGTTTTTATGGGTCCTTTAATTATATTCTGTCAGACTGTTATTATTTACTGCTTCTGCTTTATTATTTTTTACAGTTCTTGCTTTCTACAATACTTTTGTCTTTACCTACCTAATATAAAAAGTGCCGGAAAACATTATGTATGACCAAAGATATGTTATGGTAGTGAGTAATTAACACATTTTTGATTTAAGGTATCGATTAACTTCCTTCCTTTTTTTAATATATTTGGCATTAATTTTGAAGAAATTCGAAAAGAAGTGATGTGGTAATACTTCTACTTTATTTAAATATTTTACCACGACCTAGATTTCTTCGTATGCCAACATGTTTAGGTGAGCAATTTGTAAAGATTAACCTTTAAAGATTTTGTCGATCTTGTCAAATTGCCCACCTGAACATGTTGCCATACAACGAAAGCTTGGTTCTTGATAAAGAATTTAAATAAAGTAGAAATAATGCTACATCACGCAGTTTCATTTAAATTATTTGTGTGAATAAAAATGAAATCCTTACTTTTTGTTAAATTATAAAATTTTATAATTTAAGATTTTTCCAATCTCACCTCAATGGTTTGGTAGTAATGAATTGAAGAAATTATAATCACATATCTATTATTTTTAACATATAAAGCTAAAGTCTTGCAACGAATAAATTCAAACACAGAAGATCAAGTTTTTCCTTAATTATGGGATTGAAATTATACGGGTATTTTCAGTTTATTGTTTCAAGTAGCACCCATATAACTCAAGTTCTTTCATTTCAAAGTTTTTACTAATTCCACTTATGAAAACCATTTGCCTCATTTGTAATAATTCTGCTTGACCTGTAAACTTCTAGTCTGCTCCTTATCCGTAAACTTTTGCCATGTACAAATGATATAAAAATATTTTAGAGGTATTGTTTCTTAACATCATCTTGATATCATTTTCAACGTTGTATTCAGTGTTTCGATTTTTTAAGCACTCCACAAATAAAATATATTATGAATGGATGCAACATCTCGTTAACAATGATATACTCTGATCAAATATCATTTTTTGGAAAAATTTCTAAAAACTTTCAAAACTTCGGAAATCAACCCAATTAAATCTATGTATTTATGATGGGTATTTTTTCCATTTTTTTAAATTTAAAAATGTATAGAAAAAAAAACAAATTTTGTTAAAGCTAAAATAATCGTAGTACATATTTTCTAATCTATATTTTATTGCTCTAATTTAAATAAAATTAACAGAAAAATGCCGAAAAAATCCATTGTTTCAATTATAAATAAGTGGTTCGTTAAAAAATGCATCATATGTATATTATTTTCTCTTTTCTTGTCGGTTCAGTTGTATATAACTTAAACAATATTATATAGTTCGAATGACTTAATTGGTACAACTTAAAATTTTATGCATCTGGAAGAATTAGGTAAGTTTGTAGTTGCACAGACTTACAAAAACGAAGACTATCGAGTCAAAATAAAATATTCTCTCAAGAAACAAGACGATTTTCATAAAGAACTGAGTCGATAGGCGCTGAACGAAGATTACTTCCGAACGTCTGGTTAAACAGCATGCCATGACCAGTCATGCGATGGCATTAAACAGCACTCAGTCAACAAGTACGGAGCATGCAGGCACGGAGCTCCGGGTCGTCCGTTCGTAACTCATGAATAAATTGCCACATCATCAGAAGTCAGCTCCTTGTCATTACCAGAACTGTTAGCGAAGATAAATATAAATTCCGTGTAGGATTACTAGATAATTTATGCCCTAGTACTATTAGTGTGTAAAATATCTTGAATAACGTTATCAAAATATTGAATATATTTGGCGTTAATTTTGTAGAAATTCATTATTCACAATTAAATGAAACTACGTGATGTAGTATTATTTCTACTTTCTTTAATTTCTTTACCACGACCTAGGTTTCGTTGTATTACAACATCTTCAGGTGGGATATTAGCAAAGATTCGCAACGATAACGTTATCAACTAAACAACTTCGCCACGATAACGTTATCAACTAAAGGACGAATAATTTTTACGTTGCTTTAACAAAAAAGGAAAACAAAAAGGAACCTAGTAATGTGTCGCTCATGTTTTCATTCGTATATCTGTATAATATTAAAGTTTTTCTCGAAAACTCTTATGTGAATTCAAATACATCTCTAATTAATATTCAAAGCATTCGCAAGAAAATTTTGAACTAGATTCTTTGTCGTGTAAAAAATTTCGTCCAAAGGTCTTTTTAGAATATTCGTGAAGATTTTTATAAAGTTTTCATGGAAATAGTTTTAACCGACAAACTTGACAATTTATACGATAACATTTAACTATATATTTTATCGTATTTAATTATAGATTATATTGTATTTAACTATATATTATATCGTATTTAACTATATATTATATCGTATTTAACTATATATTATATCGTATTAGTATTTACGGAAATTTTGGAAGAAGCCAATAAAGTGAAAAAGCCCAAGTGGCTTTTTCATTCACAAGGATCACAAAAGTATTTATTGTGAGAATTTATAATCTTAGACAAAATAATTCTACGACTATTGTTGAAAATTACAAAAGACGATAACGGTAACAATTTATATTTAAATATTAATTTTCTCATGAGACTTGAGACAAAGTTATATGTTTCCACATATGAAAATATCACACAAGAAACTAGGCAATTTTCTCATTAATTATGGGGCAATGTCCTCTCCTTCCGTCTAAAAGGGTTGTCTCTGTCAATTTGTGCACATTTCTCGTACGGAGTAATGTACTGAGTCACATCTAACTTTAGTACGCTGTTTTAATACACTTAGACATTATAATTATTTTCTGCGAGTTGTAATTAATGCTTTTATATATGTGTGTACATAAATATATATATATATATATATATATATATATATATATATATATATATATGCATCGACAAATGTTTTATTACTAAACGTAAACAATGTATAATAAAATTATCAATAATGACAATGACATATAAGTGGGTTATTAATTTCCCTATTTATTCAGAGTTCAGAATACAACTTTCAAATTTCAAGTAAGGAAATAATTGAAACTTTCGTTAACTTTTGTTTTTAATTCTCTTGTACTCATTATTATTTTTTTTTAAGTTCTAAATATATTTTTTATACAAATATTTAGCTAGCCTATTTTGCTAACATATAACATTAATTGTTAATATTCATATTTTATATTTATATATATATATATATATATATATATATATATATATATATATATATATATATATATATATATATATATATATATATATATATATATATATATATATATATATATATATATATATATATAAAAATTATCAATAATGACAATGACATATAAGTGGGTTATTAATTTCCCTATTTATTCAGAGTTCAGAATACAAATTTCAAATTTCAAGTAAGGAAATAATTGAAACTTTCGTTAACTTTTGTTTTTAATTCTCTTGTACTCATTATTATTTTTTTTTAAGTTCTAAATTTATTTTTTATACAAATATTTAGCTAGTCTATTTTGCTAACATATAACATTAATTGTTAATATTCATATTTTATATTTATATATTTTATATATATATATACATATATATATATATATATATATATATATATATATATATATATATATATATATATATATTCATATTTATTTTCATATTTTCATTATTACAGTACGAATGCGTTTTTGAGTGAGACCTTCTGACTGACTTTCAAAGTTTCGGTCGTCATCGGAGTTTAGTTAAATCATCGAAATTTTAGTTGTATTGAGCACGTTAAAAACACACATACCATTTGTTTCGTATACATTATAATATTATTATTGAAATGACTATGCATAGAGTAATAATACATTGAAAGAAAATAAATTTTGCGTTCAGACACGTATTTACAGAAAATAATTTTAGTAACAAATATATATATATATATATATATATATATATATATATATATATATATATATATATATACATACACATATATATTTAAATCTGGAAGTTTTTTTATCTGTTCGGTCGTATTTTCCAAATACCTATAACAAATTTCTGAATGAAGTGTGTATCGACGTATCGAGATAATCCATTTAATATTGAAATTGATGTAACGGATTTGGCGGAAAAAATTAAACCTATTCAAAATTTACGTTCGAAATATATTTATTTCTAACGTAAATTTTGAATCGTTTTCTGTAACAAATGAATATACATTTTAAAAATATTTAAAAGCCAAGTATTGTGGAACAAAATAAAGTACTTATAAAACTGAAACAATCCCACAATAAACAATCTACAGACAAGCATCTATTTGTGTTTCGTATTATAATTACCATTTGATAACTAAGGTTTAGCTAATATCAACATAGTTGAACGTTTTAATATTTAATAATGGAACTGCATAGCCCTAAGCATTGTAATTTAGTTCGTACTCAATATTTATTTTGTACCAATTAAAATATTGCGAATATTTGCCTGTCATATTTACATAAATTCACAAATCTAATAACCTAGTAATATTTTGTCTTTTTATTTTCTAAATTTTGTTTATGTAATAATGCGCTTTTAATTTATGCAAACGGTTTTACTTCTTAATAAGTAATCATTTGGACAATGTAGTTTTGTCATAGTTGTTTAAATTGGGCATAAGTATTTTTTTTATTAATAAAATAACTACTTCATGGTAAATAAAAGAGCGCAAGTGCATGCGGAACATGCTCAAAGTAGGATCCCATTGTTTATATTGCTTGAAACTGTTGATGTCCGTCAAATAAAAATATTTAATTTGCAAATTATGATCCAGTATTAAGATTTGTTAAAAGCGTAACTGAAAGGTTAGAGTGATATTATTTTCAAGTTCAATATTTTGTAGGGTACAAGAATTAAATATGATAAATTAAAATTAATTGAATTTTATATTCGACGACATTTGCCAAAAAAAATTAAGAAGAACATTAAAAACCTTCTTTTTAAAGATATTAATTGAAATCTCCATATGAAGTAAGTATTTATAAAGTTTCATACATATAAATCGAAAAGTTCATAAGGGTTCTATTTTTTTTATTTAACTAAGGTAATCAAAACATTGAAACCCATGTAACTTATCCATTGTTCAGATTTAGAGGTAACGATTATATCATAAATGTAATGTAAGAAAATAGTAACTTCACTGGTTTAATTAAGATTATATGTATTTTTTTTTTCAGATGATATGTATATTTTTTTTCAGATGATATGTATATTTTTTTTTCAGATGATATGTATATTTTATTTTCAGATGATATGTATATTTTTTTTCAGATGATATGTATATTTTTTTTTCAGATGATATGTATATTTTTTTTTCAGATGATATGTATATTTTTTTTTTATTTCATCTCAATTCCCTCATTATATACTCATGTCACTTCCTTGAGTAATTAACTTGAAAGCTGGAAATGGTTGCAAACAATAAGGTAGATAGATATTAGAGAATTTTAATGATATAAACAAGGAATACAAGCTAAATATTTAATGTAACAAGAATACAAGTTTAATATATAAACAATAATAATATAATGTAAACAAGAACACAAGTTAAACAGTTAAATTAATTTAAGTATTCTAAAATAACTTGGTAAATCTTAGATTTACCCAGTTAATTATGACAAAACAATCATACAATAATTATAATATCTGCTAAATTTTGAAGATAAAAAGTAGAGAAAATAATTTGATATTAATTTTCGAACATAATTTAGAAAGCGACTGTGATAATTTATCCCATCATATGTTCTCCTGAAACACTGGTGGAATTTTCTTATAATTTCTTCTTGAACATAAGTAAACATAGTAAACATAAAAGTCTGATCTGTTACTTTTCTGTTTATTCTAAACATGTAAATTAAAATTCCGAATTTTGAAGCCATATTTCGGTCAAACTTACTCGTATAACTTACTTATTTAATAAATAATATCCTTGATAACCTACGTTTTGACAGTCGCAAATATTTTACAAAATTTAAATTCTTGGGGACCGATTATATTTTTTAAAGTTATGACAATTTTTAGGATGGCTTAGAATGAAAAAGATAAAACTCTTATAGCTACATTTAATATTCTATTTGTTTGTTTGCATGTCAGTATACTTTTTTTAGGAATAGCCGGAGGTAATAAGTCGTAATTAATTTAAAACATGAAGCTTCTAACTCAATGCCATAAACACACACGTTCTTTCCTATATCAAGCACTTTGGTACTGACTCACCAAAACTACCAGGTAATTTCTCGTTGACATAGCATTCTGAAATTTGATATGAAATATGACCTTAAAAGAAAATAATGGTAAAAAGTTCCAAAATAATGAATTTATAATTTTGTGTGAAATTATTACATGACAAACTGTTTTTTTTCGGTGTTTTGGTTTGGTTTTTGTGGAAAATTTGTAAAATACCTGGTTACCGTGCTT
Source organism: Druceiella hillmani (assembly GCA_039881145.1). NCBI lineage: Eukaryota > Metazoa > Arthropoda > Insecta > Lepidoptera > Hepialidae > Druceiella > Druceiella hillmani. The sequence continues at coordinate 1,071,323 of JAYKKI010000048.1, read as the reverse complement.
TGTTATAAAGTGATACAATAGCACAGAATCCCTGTAGGCCAGGTTTACTCTCACTTGACCATATTGTTAGTATCTTATAGCAAAATTTCTAAACCAAAACACTAATGGAATCACTTCGATGTACGTCCGTTTGTCCGTCTGTCACAAGTATTTTATTTTAGATTCTTCTGACAAATATTCGACATAAATATTTTAAATTTACTACTTGGAAGTTATTTGAAATGAAAGATAGAGTATGGTAACCAAGTTACAGACGTGAAACACAAAAATTTTAGTTTTAAGTGTGGGTTAATATTAGAGGTTAAATTGAAAAAGAAATATTTATATATTTTTTATGAATATGTTTATATGAAAATACTTAAAAGTGCAGCACTCACCATACTTATCATCAAGAAGATCGATAAGAAAAATATTTAAAAAATATTAAAAATCTTGAACATTGAGAATTAGGCACAGATTGAACCAAATTTATGAAGAATGAAAAATTCTGATGCGATTAACAGCAATAAAGAAAATTTTATTAATTTATTGAAAGAGTTTTTTGATAAAAAATATTCTTCATAACTGCTGTACTTACGCGTTTTTCAAACTCTAATATGGCTTAGTTGAAACGCTTCCCATTCACATTTTGCATATGCTATGTGATACGACATTAGTGCATTTTGCGAAGGGTAGCACCGCAGACGGGCCCTATTTAAGCACATAGTCGAGGTGCCGTACTATTAATATATGGGTTGATTGTATGGAACACTTGTTGAGCAAGTATAGCTTGAGTTGACTAATTTTTTTTAATATTGAAACTTGTCGCAAAACCTAGCGCAAAAGTTTATCAAATATGGGCAAAAAGAAATGTAACAGTTATTGATTCAAAATTCTCAGTTCAATGCAAACGAAATCGCCAACTCGAATATTACTAGTTAATTGATGTATTTAATTACTATATTTACCTATGAAAATAATGTACTAAAAAACAGAAATATAAAAAAAATACCAATATATTAAAAGAAAATGATTGGACGACCAGCGGTTCTAGTCGTATTGAGGCGCTATAAAATGTTACGATAAAAATATACTCACCGCAAATAGGACATAAACCGCAGCAGTGATGATAACATAATTACGGTGATGAGATACCAAACATTCTTTGCGTCAATTATATAAGTTTCTTCAGCAAGTGGGAAACTGGCTCTCACCCAAACAGTGCATCATTAAAGTGGGACCTTCGTGAAATGAGAGAATGCTGACCTTGAACGATGTCTGTTACTACTAAACTGGTTTTGAAAACATGTTGCATTTTATTTTTATCTCAAAACTTTACAAATATGAAAGTTTTCTTGCTTTGTTTTTAATAATCGCTAGAGTTTAGGAAGATGTGATTTATGCTGTAAAAAATTTAAAATATTCCAAATTATTAATAAAAATATTCATTATTATTAAAAATTATTTTGAATATTACTTTCTCATTGATAAATTTATTTTGTTATTACTAGATTATATTGAACAAGTACGGAACATTATATAAGAAAAAGTATATGTAACGTGTATGTGTACGTACGCGCATGTGCGCATGCGTGTCCGAAATATTTATGTATGCGTGCTTGCATGCACACTTATGGTATATAAGAGATCTGTTTTATTTTGTAGCGCTTTTAAATAAAAAAATATTCCATCAATAAATTAGAGACTGTTTGATAACACAAAAAAAACAATTAGCGAAAGTTTAAAATCAGAAAGCACAAACAGAAATTATTAGACGAAGCTGTGACAATTTTCTGTGGGAATATATTGAAGCTTCTAAAAACTTGAAATAAATTACTTCGCTTTAATTAATCTACTTAATGAACAGATTTCATCTAACTTTGATCCCGTCAGGGAGAAATCGCATGGGACATCGGTTACCTATTTCGAGTAAATTATTTATTTCATTTAGCAGTGAAACCAACAGCAAGAACGAAGAAAATCCCAATATTATTTATTACCAAAATTGAGTGCACGAAGGATTTTACTGTTTTATTTTTCATCATGGTGCTTCACATAATAATTTTTTTGCAGTTCCTAAAGCAAATTTAACAAAAACGTCATTATATAGAAAAATTAACATATTTAGTTTTAATATTCAATATTTAATGCATAGTAGAAAGGTGAAACAGAAAAAGTGTCTCTCATTCATATATGTTATTCACTGAAATTATAATATTTGAAGCCTATTTCCGAAACTTTTTCAGAAACAATGGAAAATTATAATTTTCTACTAAGTTTATGCACAGAATCACTTGTATATGTGTATACAGATTGTAACCAAGACGTATCTATTTTAGATACAAGTGATCCTATGCATCAAACTAAGTATCAATAATATTTAGGAACTTTTTTAAAGCCACCCCAAAAATCTAAGCTTTCACGATTATTTTAAATGAAACTTTGTGTTATTTATAATTATTCTCGAAATTTTTTCAATCTTTGTAAGTTTAAATTTGGCTTTCAATATAGAATATCATGTCAACGAGTGCTTTTTATCCATTAGAGATATTCAGATAATTTGTGAGGGTGAAAATTTGATTTATTTTAAATAAAATAAAAAGTTGTAGAAAACATCACAATACTTTCGTCGATACATTTAAATGTAGTTGTCGTGTAAAACGCGTTGTTGACGAAACTGACTGAGTTTTTGATACATTAGAGAAACTATAAATTTCTAACTTTTTACCAGTTAGTTTTGGTAAAAACCGTTCTCAAACATTTTATAATTGAAATTAAATAATACGTATTTCACAATACTTAATTTTATTTAAAAAACGAGCCGTGCGATTTGTCTAAAAATGTAAGTCAATTTGAATGAAATTATACAATTAACAACATAGTGTTGTGAAAAGTAGTAATTTCACCACATTTTTCGTTTTATTTGAAAAACGTGTCGAGAGATTTGTCTAAAAAGCTTTGTCTAAAATAATACATATTAATATTTTGAAAAAAAAAATATTTTCGACGAAAAAGTTTTAAAATATCATTTTGAATTTTCCTTAACGCGACAACTATCTTAACACAGTCGTCCTTCATTGAACTTAGGGGAATACGTTCATTTAATATTTGTAGTGTAAATAACACATCCATACAATATTTTTAACAGTATCTTAAATTATTCTTGGTCAATTATTAGAACTGATAACATTCAACTTCAAAGCAAGCATTCTCGCTTTTTAAATAAGTTTTAATTATTTTTATATTTTGTTTAGAATTACTTATTTTCTTTATTACTATTTACTTGCATAAATAAAATATCAACATGCAAAGCACGTATTTTATTTCGAATTTTAATGCACACAGCAAGGTAAATGTTTTCACCATTTTGTATTCTACACATAAATTCTGCGAACGCTAATAAAGTCAACCACATTTTATTTTTAGATATTGGAAAAATTTTTCCCCTTCATTACTTGGGCGGTGGAATATTTTAGCTTCATAGAGTAACTTGAAATAATTTATATACATATATTAATCAAAAGCTCGATTCATACAATCGAGAATGTTTAATAAAAGGTAAATATTTATACTCATGTATGGAATAAAATCCAAAGCTCATAATTTACATATACTTGTTGGTAGAAGCAATGATGAAATAAGAAAAAAATATAAAAGCTTAACTTATTATATCACAAAGTCAACAAGCTTTTAAATTTATGTCAATATATTAAAGCCAACATCATTAGTTATTACATTTTTAGATGATATCAATATTTTTAGATTACATCGTTAAACTTGAAAAATTAAGATTTAAATATTTTTGTAAAATCAATGTCGATAAATATTAATCAAATTTAACTATTCCAAATTAACGAAACTAAGCGCAAACAAATGTCAAATCTCAAACAAATATCATAATCCATACATAGATTTATTCCTAAATAGTTTTATTAAATAGCATTTTTTTCTTAAGAAAAGTATCTTTAACGTCTAAATTATTTCAATATCCGACTTACTAACGCGACATAGAAAGAAAAGTTGAATTTGGTATACCAATTTTACTAAATAAACTGAAGCAGAAGTAAGTGTCTGGTTGATCGCCTTCTATTTATTTTCATATTTCCCTTTTCATTTATATTTTCGTAAACTACTTTACTATTTTATTAAAAATGTCTAGTAACTTTATTATTTGCATGATCGTAGAAAAAATTTTAAAAGTGCATTAATATCTACACAGTTATATTATTTTCTTCTACAGTGGATCGATAAAAACCAGCATGGCAAAACTTGATAAAAAATGCAAAACCTTCACTAATTTCTTTATAAAATATTATCGGTTTTTGTTATAAATACAAGGAGATATATAATAATATTACTTATTTTTTTTACTTTTAGTAACATATATATAATCACAGCTTTTTAAAAACATAGTAATTTTTCCTTTGCAAATAAGTCGAATTTTTTGTCATAATGACGTCAAATTAAGATATAAAATTTTCATGGAATATAAATTTATATTTGCTCTAATTTGTGAAAAATGAATTAGTGAAATAAAAGAAACTCAAGCGATCGTACTATATATTTTGATATTTCAGAAAGAGAAGAGATAAAAATATCATCTACTTCAGTTCCAACTCTAGCACAGCGTAATAGCTTTTAGACCAACTAACCTATATATATATATATATATATATATATATATACACACACACACACACAGATAAATATATATATATATATATATATATATATTTATCTGTGTGTGTGTGCGTGTGCGTGCGTGCGCGCGCGCTGGTTTTTGAATGTGTATGTATGTGAGTGCATGTGTGTGTGTGTGTGTGTACGTGTGTGTGGCTGTGTGGGTATACAAATCAGTTAAAAATTTTGTGGGAAGTCTCCATTTTACTATATTCTTGGGCGTATCACATTCCGCTTTATTATAAGAACGATTTGCGACCTTAGTACCAAATAAATCAAAATAATAATAATACGCCAAATTTTAATAATATATATGATATGCACAAAACATAAAGTTGTTCTCTCACAACGCCAAGCTGAAAATAAAAAATGTAACTAATATATATTGTTGGCCGAAGAAGTTTTTATAATTCGCAATCGTTCTAGGTATAATTTAATTTTTTTATTCGCTTATTGTCATAATTAACTTTTGTTTTATTAACATTTTTGCTTTACTTAGATATATAAATCTCGTTATAAACGTGTAACTATCTATCATTTAGGCAGAAATTGTTGAAATAATGTGTTTTTTGTGAAAACATTGTAGCTACATATCGTTATTTCCACATATACATCAATTTTTGCTTACTTGACGAACGGCCAGGTATCAAACCAAATATCTTTCAGTGACAATGAATTTTTAATTTCACACCTAACTTCGGTTTTGTTGTTAAAATCTATAACAGTTACGAAGTTGTACAAGTGGTTGATGTCAAAAGTCTAAATAACAGTAGGTATATTATTACACTTGGGTGATAACTTGATTAATTGAGAATATATCTGAAAACAAATTAACTAGACGTTTAAAGTTTCAAATATAAAAGCCTAATAATATATCAGGAATTAAACTTAAAAACAATTAATTTTCTATAACTTTGCATTCGTAACACGTGAGAAAAAAAATTATTAAAAATAGTGTAGACAAGATTGAGTTAAGAATATATTACATCGAAAGCATACTACATAAAATTATTCGTTAGAATTATATTTAATTCTGAATACAAAATATATTTGGCGCCACCTATCAATATAATTTTTGATTTATCTCTGAGATTTTATTAACGTACATTCCCTCGATAAGAAAGTTAATAACATATTTAGGCTCTGACGCCAATCTCAACCCTAATGTGCAATACATATATCAGTCCCAAATTTGTAGAGAATGATTCCATTATGTTGTAAAAACTTTGCAAAATAAACTTTGACTATAATTTATCGCACGGTAGAGACCAATTACGAAAACACCGAGATTAATTGTTTGACCGTTTTTTTTGGGCTGGAAAACGATAAATCTGGGAAAAAATGTTCTTGAAATAAATACGTTTGTTATAGTAATTGAACACAGATACAGAGAATTTAGGTGTTATATATAGATGAAATATTTAAACTTTTGTAGTGTAGCTGCAAAAACGAAATTAGAAATTTATTGCAAACCGCTCCAATTACACCTACAAAGTGATAGTAACAGTGTAATACAAAATAATCGTTTGTGTATTTCTCTCGTAATACCATTTAATCTCCTCTCTTCATATAGGAATCTAGGGTAGGTTACAAGTTTTTAGTCTTTTCTCCGTACGTGTGTTACCTGATCAAATCATGGAACACACGCATCTGCTGTCTCTAAATAAATATTTTGGATTTCAAATAGAGACTCGGTTACTGAATTTCGGGTTTCAAAACTTCAGTCTCTATGCTTCAGAGACACTACCTGCCTAAACTGTGAGACTTGAAGATTAACTTTTTTTAAATGATTATTTTAGGTTTCAAGCAGAGACTCAGTTATTATCCTCCAAGTTCGAATTCCGCAGTCCTGATACGGCAAAGATAACATTTGCCTAAACAATGAGCCTTAGCATCTGCTATTTCTAAATTAATATCGGGGGTCTCCAGTAGAGACTATGTCATTAAATTGTGTAGGCAATACCTGTGAAGAGTTGACATCTTTTGAAACGAAAACGTACACACGTAGTGTGTAAGAAAATACGCAAAACGAAGATCGTATGTCATCGATACATATATATGTGTGTGTGTGTGTGCGTGTGCGTGTGCGCGTGGGGGTGTGCGTGCGCGCGCATGCGTGCGTGCATGTGGGCGTGTGTGTGTGTGTGCGCGTGTTCGCGTGTGCGCGTGTGCGTGTGTGTGTGTGCATGTGTGCGTATGCGTATGCGTGTGTGTGTGTGTGTGTGCGTGCATGCGTGCATGCGTGCGTGTGTGTGTTTATGCGTGCGTGTGTGTGTGTGTGTGTGTGTAATAAATATCGCTTATGACTATGTTATAATGGTACAAATTAGGTATTCTGGTTGGATCTTATAAAATTGCCTCATCTGGACTGCTTATTATAATATTACTTGCAACAAGAAACTAAAAACCTCACGGTAAAAAAAATTAATTTAAAAATTTGGAAAAAAAGTAAATTTTCTAAACTGTTTTTGTTAAAAAAGTGGCTTATGAAAGAAAAATATTTATGAGTTATAAATGTTGTCATTAAGGTTAATTATAAATAACAAATAAAAGTAAAAATAAATAAAGAGCTAACATATAAAAACACATTTGCCTTATACACTCTGGTTGGTGAATCATCTCAAATTAGTTCGCAAAATACGCCATTTGAAAGCGCAAAAACCTAAGAGATTACTGTAAACAAAGATGACGTTACAAAATAATGCAATAACTTTCATACAATCGGAATTCCTTTACACAATTCAGGATGAAATAAAATACCATAATTCACTGGAAATACTCAAAACAATTGAAGCGCAAATAATAAGAAATAATGGAATAGAAGCTCGTAAAAATCATAATTATTTAATGGCAGTATTCATAGATGACATCATTCCGAGACGGCGTGGTAGCTGTTCTTTACAAACTCAATGATACTATTTTTTCGGCTGTGTATTGCGCATTATGTGTGTGTATGTTTGTAAATAAGTCATTACCGAACGCATTCTCAAGGGACAGATGTGAGACGTTAGTAACATGTCTTCAAAATGAAAATAAAAAGAGGTGGCATCGAATCATTATAACAGATGTGATTTTATATATATATATATATATATATATATATATATGTGTGTGTGTGCATGTGCATATCTGTGTGTTTGTATATATATATATATATATATATATATATATATATATATATATGTATACATTTTCAAATACAAGGAGCTATAATTTCTTTCGTCCTAAATAAATGGATTTTAATAAAAAGTTCGCAAAGGGACTCCTCTAAGCTCGTCACTCCATAATGGAAAACTCTCGTCTAAATATGGTACAAAACAAAATTATTACCGTATTGAGTTTCACCTGTATTTTTGTTTACATAACCCACTTTGTTGTATAAATATTTCAAATATTCGTATTTATAATTGTGTTTATTACAGCAATTACTTATACACACAAAGCAATATTTTCAGCATAACAAAAAAAAATGGGTCATTCGCTCACAACGTGCAAGGACATTATTATAAATAAATAAGCAAGTAATAGAATAAAATCATCCATAAAAATAAATCTTAATGGCGAATGACATTTCATCTATTATAATTTTTTATACGTGGCTTCACACGTTTTTTACACTTCAATTTGACAAATTGACTTACCATTATTTCAGGCTCATCAGCAGCATTTTTCATGCAATTTAACGTAATAGTACCTTAATATATGAATTAAAAATATCAAATGAAGTTAAACCAAATAAAACTATTTAAAAACGTAGCCTAATATATTTTTACGTACCAGTTTAATACTCACCTATTTATTTACTTTTTTATTTTTTGCTACATTAATATAAGTCAAATAAGACACACTTGGTGGGATTCCTTTTGGAACAATAATTGTATTATGATTTTGCTTAAGACCAAATTTGTACTGTTCTTGGTACGTTTTCGATGAGGAATTTTGTGGTGTATCTTTAATTTTCATTGGGTAACTATAACGATTTTTTATGAAACTATACGGGGAACATCGTTTTTGAATAAAAAACGAATTTTGCAATTTGGTTGATAAATGCCGGATATATATGGTAACGTACACAAATAGATAAAATCAGTACAATTAAAAAATTGCTCCTTTTTTGAAGTTGGTTAAAAATGGTAAATGGGTCTTCATTTTAAAATATCTGTCCGATTATATCATATTTGATGAAATATGAAAAAAAAATTGTGTCAATACAGGGAGAGGTGAATTGAAAAAAATATATTTGGCTACAGGTTAGATGAGATTTTGAAATGACAATTTGCAGGCAGGTGTGCAAATTTTCATTCACCTAAGTCTAAAGCTGTAGAAATTTGAGGCGGTGCTTGACAGGCGGATTTACGGCTAAGAGTTCCTTGTTTTACTGAGAAATGGATCAATGAAGGAACGTTGCCAAAAAAGTTATGATATTATTTTTTTTCTCTATTGGAGATCTTATATTATAATTTTACTTAATAATTAAGAAAGCACTAAAAAGCTTTTATTAAATGCACTTCAGATTTAGGACCACGTTAATTATGAACGTATTTTATAAGTACAGTTTCATTTAAATAATATTTAGACTTAAAGAAAGGGATATACTAGATTCCTTTCTTTAAGTCTAAATATTTACAATAATTTCTGTCATATATTCTATAATGTACGAAAACAGTCAAAATAATGATCAGAATTAAGGTCGAATTTCTTTGTTCATGTGGTCCGCATCGCGATTTTCCTTGGATTGTTTATCATGGGCAAAATAACTTCCCATCTTTTTTTATTCATAAAGAATATAACAAAGTTCCATTTCAATTTGAATGCTCGATGGAGTATGCAATAGTATAAGATCGAATAATATCAAGTCAAGGGGAAGACAAAAGACGGACGACTATCTTAATCGCAAGATGAAAACAACATAAAAAGAAGACAAAATTGAAGATATAAGCTGTGTATTATCGAAAATATTTTTATCACATGTATGCGAGATTCAAACTGTCAACAAAATTGAGAGTTTGGCTGCTAAATAAAAATTTCATGTGAAATAATGTTTTCTAAAAAAAGGCGGCTAAATTGAAAAGCTTTCAATAACCATAAAAAATATTTCTCATTAAAAAAAAGAAGTGGTCGATAGGGTAAAGTTACTTTACAGATTCTTATGACAGTTTATTTTTCAAGAAAAATTCTTGTGATTAATTTTTAACCTATATTTGGTGTGGGAAAAATATTATTGTTCGTGAAATACAAGAGTGGAAAAAAATTAATAAAATTGCCTACGTATTTGAATGTACCTTTTACCCATATTTGGTATGGGAAATATTAATAAAATTGCCTACGTATTATATTAATAAAATTGCCTACGTATTTGAATGTACCTTTTACCCATATTGTTCGTGAAATACAAGAGATGGAAAAAATTAATAAAATTGCCTACGTATTTGAATGTACCTTTTACCCATATTTGGTGTGGGAAATATTAATAAAATTGCCTACGTATTATATTAATAAAATTGCCTACGTATTTGAATGTACCTTTTACCCATATTGTTTGTGAAATACAAGAGATGGAAAAAATTAATAAAATTGCCTACGTATTTGAATGTACCTTTTACCCATATTTATATACTTTGATTACATAAAAAAAAACTTCTGTGATTTAGTTTGTATTGTAGGAATATTTTGCTACTGAAATGTTATTTATTATTTGGTTCTTTAAGAGGAATTTTTACATTCAATTTTCTACATTTTTGTGTACAGCAAATTTATAACTGAATAAAAATATTTTTTGACGAATTATCCTACGTTCATTTAGAATAAAAACGTCGAAAGAAACAAAAATGACAAGACTTATGTGATATAGCCGACTTGAAGATGAATTTATTAGCTGTAAACCATATAAAAATATACTTAAAAAGTCTTACGTTTTAATGTTTGAGGGACCCCGAACGCATCTAAATCACAACCGTTCTTTTTCTGACTGATAATGAAAATTGACATGTCCTGGTTGATGTGTTTACATGTAATTCTCTAATTTCTTAAACAACATATATTTTTCGATGACGAGGATTGAGGCTAACATGTGGAGCCACTTATATTCAGTATTTTGTTTTCTTTTCAACTTAAATTCTCTTTCATATTGTTACGCATGTGTTCTTATTATAGAAAGAATATTTACATTAGGGCTTCGTCAGTATAATTTTTTTTCTTACGTGAATATTCTGGGGGATGACTTTGATGGACGATGTGTTTTGAGTTAGGTGAGAGTGGCTCGAAGTGGTAAAAAGTATTACTACTGATATTGGTCTCTAAATCATGAAAATGGAAGTGCCAATATTTTTTTTTATTTGCACATTTACTAAAGTGGACACACTGGTAATTTAGTAGATTAAGAACTCGTGGAACCTCAAAATTCAGGCGCGGGCGTCAAATTTACCAATATAAATAAAACAGATTTCATGTAATAATAAATATTAATAGATAATATACAAAGCAAAATTATATATAGCTTAATTATTTATATTCATGGGCTTTTATTACATTTTAAGTAACAATATATTCGTATACCTTTCAAGAGAATAGAATGCACCACAACAACGATTTGATATCACTGAAGATTGTGGAAAATTTACTAATTTCTCTTTTATTTCTCAAGTTAATATAAAAAAAATCATTCGTGGTCACTTAGTAACTACAAAATTAGTTTGATACAGCAAATAATAAATATAAAATCGTTATTACGAGACATTTTTGTCCCTCCGACCTTGTTTCACAGCACCATGACTTTCAAAGTACGTTTATTCTACTTGAAAAATTCGAATTTGGGATATACATACACATATAAGAAAGGATGAGATACAGTATTGTATATATTGGGCGTTAATTTTGTAGAAATTAATTATTCACAATTAAATGAAACTACGTGAATACTACATCACATTTCTACTTTCTTTAATTTCTTTACCACGACCTAGGTTTCTAGTATTACAACATTATTAAAAAAGATTAAGAGGCTATTAGCAAAGATTCTTCTTCCTAATCTTTGCTAATAGCCCACCTGAAGATATTGTAATACAACGAAACTTATGTGCACGACCTAAGTTAAAGAAAGTAAAGAAATTAAAGAAAGTAGAAATAATACTACATCACGTAGTTTCATTTAATTATGAATGAGATATAGTGTTATTTTAAGAAAGTAGTTTGTGTTCACTCTTTTATGGTTACCATTTTTTGCAATCTATTTAGTTCAACAAAACATAATAACGGAAAATATTTTTACCTTGTCGTATAAATTTGAATCTAGAAGGCAATCAATCAAAATTATAGTGGTTAAAATAATACCTATCATCAAAATATTTCGTTAATTTTGCAGTTTTAATTCTATTAACCATTACATCGTTATATCGTACAATAGTTTACATATTTTTACAATTGAATTAATTTTTTAATTTATTTATAGAATAATTTAATTTAATTTAATATATGATCAAAAATGAGAAAGAACTATTTCCGTTAATTTAACAGTTCAATGTCCAATGTTAAACGTATTCTTAACTCGTATCCTAAGAAGATTTTATGAATTTTTTTCTACTTTCTGGTTTGGTTTCATAATTATTCAAACTAATGTTAGCTATAATTTTTTAAATTATAACTATGAGAGTGTTGATAAATACATTGTATATACGCAATTATCATCAAATCCTTTTCAAAAAAATATGCGACTTGATTTTATCATCGAATATTCATTTTCTTTGACATATTTATCATGACAAAATTTAATTAACAAAATATCATACGAAAGTAAAAGAGAAGGATAGGACACGTTCTTATTTTAAAAGCTGTCTTCTAATTAATTAACTATATTCTTATTTGATATCGACAAAAGGAAAACATATATTTACTAATATTCTGAATTAAACGATGAAGTATTGTAAAGGTAATATTTTTATTTGGGATAAAATGATCACTCATAAAGAAGGTATCAAAGTTAATTGCATATAATGCTATAACACTTATTATTATGTAAGCAAAGCAGAGAAACTTTGCTTTAAAAAAATTGTGATGTTACCTAAATTTTTATCAAATTAACTCCAGAGTAAAAATGTCGGAAATCATTTCTCTAAAAGCTACCTCCAAGTTTTAAATACACCAAGTAAATTACTTGGTGAATCTTTCCGTTCCGTACTCTTTTTCAACAGTAACTTTGATAATTTCTAGCATCTCCTGAATTTTCGTGCTTTGCAGCAGAATCCACCTTGAAAAAATATGTGATTGCTGTATTCTCCACTGTTCTAATAAAATATATACTATTCTCTTTTAAGAGATTTTCAATGATTCTTTACATTTTCTTCATGGAAATTTCTTGCTTCCAAATATGTAAGAAATTAGCTTCGGATCCTCGTAAATGCACTCTAAAGAACACTTTCAAGTCGTCAATCGCGAATTGTAATATTTTGTTTTAAATAACCGTTTTGTGACTTCTTAACTATATTACAATACTTTTACTTGCCCCTCCATACAGTAACAAAATTATTATTTTAATCCACACTTTTTTATATAAGCTCTTGAGTAGCTGACAACATAATTATTTTGTTAACGCATATATATATATATATATATATATATATATATATATATATATATATATTAATTGTCAATGTCAAACTTAAATACTATTTTCATGTTGGAAACAACATTCCGCTACTGGCTACGTATATTAAAATTTATGGTTAAACTCGATATACAGAATCTTAGATCTGATTACATTAATAAGGTAGAATGGAATTTAAACAACAAACGTGGGCCGTTTTTGTCATTTATAAGCGCCCAAAGAGCAACCCAGGGCATTCGTAACATTGTTTCGTGCGACGGTGCAATTGTTTGCGGCTCAGCGGCGGTCAAAGTTTACGCTAGGCATTTCCGGTCAATGTGCAGTTCGAATATTCCTTAACTAGACGTTGCGGCGGCAGCTTCTTGCTACCGTGCTGGAGTTAACATTGTGGTCACGTATGTCACTGATACTGATTTCCAACTTACTTTCGCCAAGCTGAAGAGATAATTCGGATCCGACGACATACCCTGGTTCATTTTTAAAGCTTGTATTGATATTTTTTGAAACATTTGAAACACATATTTAAAGTGTCTCTAACAACTGACACATAGGCTGGCACGAGGTCAGAAGTAAATAATTTTAGACTGCTATCCTCTCTGCAGCCGCTAAGGATATTTGAGCTATGCAGTTCCAATCTACAATGAGCATCATGGGTTTCGAGTAGGACGTTCGGTGGCCACAATCCTTGTATTTTTCTTTCACTATGTTGCTTATTACGTTGATCTCAGATTTCAATTAGATATTGCATATTTTAACTACCAGAAAACTTTAAATCACGTAGACAACATCTTTTTAAATAATCTCGGCGAGGCAGGGTTCTCCGTTCAACTTTTACGAAACTTCTCTTCGTATCTCACGGATAGAAAGCAGTATGTACGAGTGGGTAACTTTAGGTCAGAAAATTGGATTCGTGTTAAATCATTCAAAATATTTTCAATCTATGTCCTCGATATACCTGTTTTACATTTTATTGGTGCAGAGCCGACTAGAATTCGGCTCCATTCTTCGGAGTCCACACGAAAGGAATACAGATTGATGATTGAACGTGTACAAAAGACGTTCCTTCTCCATTTGTTAATGATAGAATATGCCTATTAACTTTTTCTATTTCATCTCGATTTCCTACTGGGTTTTCTAGGTAACTCAGAAGAGACGTTGCGCTAATGAAATTTATTTTCCAGCAATTAAATGAAAAATTCTAGGTCCCGTATTATTGAATAAACTTTCTTTCTTTATGCCTGAAAATTGCCTGTGTTTGTCGCCCGTTTGCTATACCACTCCTGAGAAACGAATTACAACTCACCAGTTTTCTGCCGTATTTAACTGTTCAATCATCGAATCATAGTCGCATCAGAGCATGAATTGTTTATAATAAATGAAAATAAATGTGTCATCGTTATGTATTATAATTATTGTGTATATATAAGTAATGTTTACTTTAGATCTGCTTTATATATATAAATATATATATATATATATATATATATATATATATATATATATATATATATATATATTGATGCAAGGATATGATAATACTAAAGAAAATATTTCAGAAAATGAACCTAATTGCGAATGCATCTGAGGTACAGTCTATTATTTTGTAGCTTTTTGTATCTACACGGCTGTGTAGCGTTTTAACAAAGAAATCTCGCGATTGTTTATGATATTTTCATGGACACAGAGTGAACCGGCTGCAATAAAATCTCTCCTTTCCAAGGCCCGCAGGTGACTAACGAGGAGAGTTCTCGCCTAATAAGGAGCCGGTAACTCGGTGTCAACACGACAAATTATATTGTGGAACAGGCCATTTCAACAATAAACCCTATCCAAAAAAGTTGCATATATCATGTTTGTGGTATTGGATCCTATTTGGCGTATAATCTATTTTCCGAGTTATTTTTAGTACTTGTCCTTTGTTGACCGCGCAAAACTGAGATAGTTAGCTCGTGAGAAATAAATAAAAATTAATGAGATTGATTTATAAATTAAAATTATCGTTATCTCAATTTATTTTCCATCCTAATATTTATATTTTCTAATTACGTTCATTTACTTTGACAAAAATCATATAATTGACTTTTAGTGGTTTTGTTTCATATGACAATATTTATACGATGCCACTTTTGCGGTTATCTACCGCAAAATCAGCGTATAATTAAGAGGGAAAAAGGTATATTTACTATTTGTGTGTCAACCACTTTCCCATATTATGACCCTAGCAAATATTCATGGAAATGAAACGTACAAAGCGGATTTTCATTAATTATTAAAACAAGTTAAAAAATTTTTCTCTAGATGCCTTTTATTATGAGGAAAAAATAGACTGTATGTGACTGTCAAAGAGGGAGACCGTTTGGTGTATTTGTTTTTAATGCTGTATACCTAGATATATTTTGTGGACTAATGTCTGTCTATTGTACCAGTATATTACTAAATATAACAGATCAAAAACTTTTTAAAGATGTTTCACCTTTTTAAATTTAAGAATAATTGATAGACCAAACCTGTTTAAAATATATGTATTAATGAGAAAACTTTCTTTTATAAATTAAATTGGAAATGCACAATGAGTTTTTATTTACGGACCTGGTCCCTGTCCCAATATATCTTTATTTCGAATATCATTATTAGGCACAATTAAATGAGATTACGTGATGTAGTATTATTTCTACTTTCTTTAAGTTCTTTACCGCGACGTAGTTTTCGTTGTATTACAACATCTTCAGGTTGGCGTTAGCAAAGATTCATTATTAGAATGAAATTTGAATCTAAATTATTTTAAAGACAAATAACATTGACAATTATAATTTTATTAAAACGTAAGCTGATCATTTAAATTTTTTATTTGATTAGTTTACTGACTTTGGTTTAGATCGAAATTTGAATCCAAATGATTTTAAAGAGGAATGATATTGAGAATCATAATTTTTTTATTTGATTGGTTTATTGACTCCGGTTTAGATTGAAATTTGAATCCAAATTATTTTAAATAGGAAAGATATTGAGAATCATAATTTTATTATAATGTCAGCCAAAGATTTTACCTGTGTAACCTGCGATCCTTGTCTGTAAAAAATAGTTGCTATGAGTATGCAACGTAAAGTTCATTTCTCTTCACCACCGTCATCGATAATTAATTGGGTATTCAAAAACTATCATATCGTCATTTTGACATTACTTAGTTACCATTTAATAGTGAAATATCCGGAAATAAAAACACGTTGGTTTAAATTGAAATTTGAATCCAATTTATTTTAAAGGATAATAATATTGAGGATCATAATTTTATTAAAACATAAGCGGTACATTTAAATTTTATCATTCTTACTCTGGGATTCTTGTGTATTAAAAATAAGCGCCATGAGAAGGTAACGTAAATTTTATTTCTCTTCGCCAGCATCATGGATAACTAATTGGGTATCATGGATAACTAATTGGGTATCATGGATAACTAATTGGGTATTAAAAAATTATCATGTCGTTATTTCTACATTATTTAATTGCCATTTAACAGTAAAATATCCGGAAAGAGAAACATGTTGGTTTAGATTTAAATTTGAATACTAATTATTTTAAAAAAAGTGTTATTGAAAATCATTTGTTGAAACCTAAGCCGAACATTTTGATTTTGTCGTTTTTGACCTTGGATACTTGTGTATTAAAAATAAATGCTATGTAACATAAATTTTATTTCTCTTCACCAGCGCCATTGATAACTAATTGTATATTCGAAAAATAATATATCGGCACTTCGCCGTTACCTAGTTACCGTTCAATAGGGAAATATTTGGATACACGTTGATTTAGATTGAAATTTGAATCAAAATTATTTTAAAGAGAAATAATATTAAGAATAATAATTTTATTAAAACATAAGACGAACATATAAATTTTATTATTTTTAAACTGGGATCTTTCTCTATTCAATATAAGTATCACTATGGAATGTAAAGTTCATTTCTCTTCGCCATCGTCACGGATAACTAATTGGGTATTCGAAAACTATCATATCGTCATTTCGAAAATGTCTGCAAATAAAATGACATATCTCGTATATATATATATATATATATATATATATATATATATATATATATATATATATATATATATATATATATATCTATATATATATATATATATACATATATATATATATATATATACATATATATATATATACATATATATACATATGTATATAATGTTTTTTTCAATTAAGTTTTCGAACGTAAGTAAAAAAGATACTGTAAATCGAAGTAATTGCTTACTTGATATTAAAAATTGGTGTGATTTTCACGTAATAAATTACTAATATTCCAATTAATATTATCAGGGTACTATGTTTAATTTTTAATGAACTTAATTATGTGTAATTCAGAGTGAGTGATTTTATAAATTATATAAATTTTTAACAAAGAAGTCTGCTAATTCTTCCACTAGAAAAACACACTTTAACTACGATCTGTCCGTGTCAAATTTAAATAGGTTTCATTTCATTTCAATGTTCTTTGCGTCGTCTGAATTATTGAACATCATTTCGATGTGGAAATATGTTATTCCAAATATAGAAGACAAAGTTATGATCAGCAATAGGGGTTTGGCATCGGGCGTTGAACGATCATAAATCTTATATGCCTCATCAACTAAGTATGCCTCTCACCAAGTGGAGCGCATATATTTCGTTAATTTTGCTTATTTCAACTAACAGAAAGATTTCAGTTATATCGGTAACTATATTTTATTGAAATACTTTGATAAGATTTTCTTTTTCTTTTTATAAATTTCTTCTTTTCATGTTTTAGTACTTACTCATATTTTAGTTGGCAATACTCATATATACGATTAGGGTACTTTATGTTAACAATTTGTCTAAAACATCGTAAATATATACTCTCACGAATTATACTTTTAAACTTATTATAGTCTAAAATTTAAATTTTTTACATTTGTATTTATGAAAAAAATCTATTATGTTTATTTTCCATTTAAAATATAATATCAAAATGAACGTAAATGTATTTTCAAACTATCGTAGATATATATATATATATATATATATATATATATATATATATATGTATATATATATATATATATATATATATATATATATATATATATATTTCGGTCCTTTCTTATTCGAGCTTCTAATTTTTAATGTTATTAATATTTGTTTTTTTCGAATATTCCAAATATGAAATAGGACATATTGAAACACTTTTATCCTAAGTAACTTAGTTTGAATTGCGAATTCAAACCAAAAATACATACCAATATGAAAACAAATATGAGACAAGTTGAAACAAATCTGAATATTATATCTGCTAATCCTCAACTGCTTACAGAGAAAGGAACTAGAGAGGTTTTTGTCAACAGCTTAAATCCTATTTATTTTGGGTTAAACAAATTTAAAAACTGAACCCATTTTTACCAATAAAAAAGCAGCATATCATTCATGAACTTTTGCTTACCCATCTATAAATAATTAAAATATTAAATAAAGACAAATGAAACTAAAACTTGATTACGTATCTACCTGTTTGAGTATTTACAACATTAGAATTATAATCAAAGCAGACTGTGGGCAATAAGCGGTCCAAAAATAACCTGGGAAGATAGAAAACATGCGATTTAATACTTTAATTTACATGTGTAGGGCGTGACGAAAAGTTGATCCTATAAAAATCGGATATCTCAAGGCGCTTGTCCCGATTTGGTTGAGGGTAAAAATGCGTTAGGGCAGAAAAAATAGACTACACGACTGAAAATCAACAAAAGTCGGCCATCTGCGAGGCGCATTAATCTAAGGAAACTACACTGTGGAGGACGGATTCTTACAAGACTTTGCGAGTACGCTGTTTATGATTCACACGAACCACTTGGAACTACTTTCGACTCATTACGTGACAATTAATTTTTGTTTCTGGTAATTTGGTAACTTGTTTATAACTGTAATTTTTTATATGACATTTTTAATAGTGTCGTTAAGTATCACATACATACGCCATTTGCGAGGCGCGTTAATCAAAGGGAACAACATTGCGTAGGGCACATTCTTGCAAAAACCACTGAGCGCACGTCGTGCACGATTCACAGGAACTATTTCGAATCAATTGTGACTCAATACGTGGCAACCTATTTGTTTCTGGCAATTTGCTAACTTCTTAATAACGGCAACTTTTTACCTCACAATTGTTTATTCTGCATCTTTAGGTATTTAATTGAGGGGCAAAATTATTTTTGGAAATGTTGAGTGCAAAAAATTCTAGAGCTTAAAAACTTATATAAAATAAAGATATATTTTTCTCTGGCTTTGTAATATTTTAATTACATGCTTCATACAGAAAATGAAGTTGTCAAACTTGTATTATTTTTATTAAACATATATTGTTTTGTTGACTGAATATTCCAACAAGAACTTGTACAACTTTCACACATGATTATAATTATTATTTCTTTAAATAGTTTTATTTCATTCATCTGAACAACAACGCATTTCGTTAATGCACCTGGATATTTCACAATGGATCCTTTTTGCGTCTGTGGGTAAGTTTACTGATGTTAAGTAATTACTGAAAGAGGTCAGGGATGAAGTAGGTTTGAGAGAAATCCACTTTGATTCACTATGTATTTTTTAACATGGAATTATGTGCTTCGTTTTGTTAAAATAATTATATTAAACATATCTAAATGACAGAGCTAATAACATTTTTCACGAAAAAAGTTATTTATTATATTTCATTACATTAAAACATTATATGAATACTGCTGTTTTTCGTGTGTGGACTTTTTTATTATTCTAAAAATTGGAGATATTATCATTTGGAGAGAAAAAATAAATATATAAATTTAAATATAGAAAAATGAGGTTATACAATAACATTAATAAATTTCTGGGAACAACTCCAAAAATAGTAAAAATATCATATATATTTATGATTTTGACGATTACTTTCGTAAAAAAATTAAGTTAGATAAACTTAACCACGTTTTTATTATTTTGCTTCTCGTATTTACGTACACATGTACTGGAATATATTAACATTTTGATTTTTATCCTGGGGATTAAGTATGACACTGCTTACTTAATTAAACTGGGGTTTAGCCTTCTAAAAATATTCCAGTTGTTGTGTTTAAAGTAGTCCAAAGGTTTGACAATATTTTTTTAATACGAATATCAATATTCCTTACTAAATATTAAAAGTCACCACGATAAAAATCAAAACGCGACTTTTATTATTCAATTCTCACTAAAATTATTTCGAAAATATTTTAGCCTGGAAAATTTTACATTATAATAAGACGTATTTGTATTAAATTCCAAATACAATGATATAAATTTTCAATTCATATTTCAATACTACACTTCCGAGAATTTTATTGATTTAGTTAATTGTCACGCAGTTAAAAAAAATTCTTTGTGGTAAAGAACTCACCACGACCAAGGATTTTTTTGCTAATATCCCACCTGAAGATGTTGTAATACAACGAAACCTAGGTTGTGGTAAAGAACTTAAAGAAAGTAGAAATAATATTACATCACGTAGTTTCATTTAATTGTGAATGGTTTTTAATTTAGATTCATGTAAAATAATGCCTTCCGCCTCTTTAAAGAAATAATACGCAGTTAGTTCTGAGATGGATTGCACAAGTTTGATTGTTACTCAACATCTAATAATAGGTTCTTTAATAAAAAATAAATAAAATTATATGTTAAAAATTTTAAAAACGGAACAACAACGCTTTTTATTTCACAATCCCCCAAAGAATATGTTATCCCAAAATTTCAATTCTCCAGCCCATCACGAAGTGGGCAAAATATCGATTACAAAATATAAAGTATATACAGTAAGCGAATCTATGCGATTTAATATTGAAAGTTGAAGAAAATCTATATAAAAATAGAGAAAGAATCTTTAAAACTATGGATCCAGATATTACTTTGAAATAGTAAACGAGAATCAAAAAATCGCATACTTGTCAAGACAACCAAAGAAGTGAGAGCACAATCGTTTTAGAGAAAGCAATGTTTTTAAAAATAAATATTTTCTTTGTATTAAAGTTTAAACTAAAATAATGTTGAAAATTTTCACATTCTGTTTTTTGGAGCTTATAAAAATTTTTGTTTTTTTTCGAACAGGCGAAATGCCTTAAATAAAAATAAATTACGAAAATTATGTACTTTTTTTCTATACAAAATACTAATTAGCTTAATGAGGTAATAATAATACTTTTAAGGAAACAATTAAAACGAATATAAATAATGATTGAACAAGAAGCGCACAAAATTAAATTAGGTTGCAAAATTGAATTAAGTTAAATTAACTGGTGAATTAGTCACTAAGGTGACCTAACTCATCAGTTCTCGAGCAATAACTAATAAAGTAAGAGTGATACCATAATATATTAAAAAATAAACCTTTCGTTAAATTTGAAGTTTCTACGGGTAAAAGTAGTATCGAAACCTGTTCAGCAGTTTTCAGTAAATCGCAAATAAATATACCCATATATAAGTTTATGTACACTTACAGTCGAAGAAGAGAATAACGAAAAGTCATAAATCATACGTTTACATTGGAGGGTAGCTTACGTCTAGATGTTGGCTTGTTAGTAACATTCTGTATTTTATAATTTTGTTCAGTAAATAAATTTTTAAATAGAAATTCTATTTTGGGAAAGGAAATGTAAATATACTATATACGCTATAATACGCCATAAGAGAGAAATGCAGTATGCTTTGTACTAAGAGGAAATTGAGTAGTAAAAATGGTCAAGTCCACAAGAGGAAACATTTTACATGTGCAGTTTAAAGTTATGTCAAAAAAGATACAAGAGTAATTAGACGTATTACGTTTACCGTATTTTCATTTTAGCCTACCTCCAAAGAGAATTTAACTACAAATTTACTTTACTAATATGTACATAAAAATAAAGTACCTAATTAAAACAAATATCAAAAATAAAATAAATGCAACAATATAGTTTCTAATTATAAAACTACATTTTATAATTATCCACTAAATGACGGTATTATTTATTGTGAGCAATTCTTATACAAGTGATGTCGTTGTTAACTAATTTAGTAATCTATTTTCAATAAATATTTTTTTAAATATTTTATATACCGAGTATAAATAAAGTTACAAATTACGTTAAAGTTGAAGTTTAATTACAAAACAAGAAACCAATGAAACCTATTGAAAGAAAGTCAATATGTTGCTTATAACAAAATACTTAATTCAAAATTTTAACAAAAAATATTGCTTATGTTAATTTCATCAATAAACTTTGAAAGGTGCTTCTGAATGTGGTGTGAAGAAATTGTGATATTCTCTGTTACTTAATTTAGTAATCATTTTAGTCGAGTAGACGACAGTTTTTATTTTTAGGATTTCATAACAAAAGGTTCTGAATGGGATGCTGTTGTTGAGGCACCGTCATCTGCTAAATGAAATAAGACAAAACTTGAATTTTTTATATAATACATATTGCTCTTGATATTACTCTTGACCCAAAACTAAGAACGGTAACTGTGTTGATATTTATAAATGAAAGAATGTAAGGCCACATATTATTTCATAACTTACATATTTGCTTCAAAAATATTGCTTAAATAATATTATTTTTAGACACTCGTTTATTTTCTTTTACTTTCCTTGATGACTCGTTCATTTTATGACCCGCAAAAGTTCCTGACTTTGTAAATGATAAACTAATGGTATGATTGATATGGTTTTTTCATAAGTATGCGAAAAAACCTGCTTCAAATTCATAATTGCCCAAACATTCAATTAGTCAATTTTAGCATTTTCATTATTTTCATTAACATGGAGTTATGTACTTTATTTATTTAACTTTTTTACATTTTTACATTAGCACTTTTATGTAAATAGAACTTCATGGAATCGGTAAATAAATTGGAAAGATCTTCTTTAGCTTAGTTTCTCAGTAAAATATTCAGAAAGTGACTGAAAAATATACTTCAACTTCAGCTCCAGCTTTAGCTTCACCTCTATAGTCCATTCAAATTGAAGATGGAATGTTTGTAAACAATCGAATTTAACAGTTAAAATATGGTTGGCACAAATATAATATTCGATCAGCTGACAACTATTCATAAAATTCATTGCATTATTCCCGGAGTATTATCAAAATATATATATAATCAAAATATTAACTTCAGAAAGTCTCACTATAAAAAATGTTATAAATACAAGTATTATACCATTATTTTATTGATACGAATTCTAAAATTTTAAACGGAAAAATTGGCAACCCTCCACATTTTTTGCGAAACAGTCAGGCGTTTCAAACGATTTGTGAATATAATCAAAATCTCGACGCTAAAAAAATCTAGACCTTATATGCTATTCACTAATTTTATAAGGCGTTAGAGTGAGATAGCTACAATATGTCAGCTTACGCTGCTATAGATTTGATTACCTTATACGCAGATATAGTTATGGTATATTTGGCGTATAGATAATTAAAACAAACATTGTGACATGTTATTTTCTTTTCAAATAAATGTTGGTACTAAACTATTTTTCAATGTAGTCTACAAATTATATATGCAATTTAGGATAATGTTTTTTATAAAAGCTTTATTGTTAAAATCTGTTAGAAATTGGCCGCCCATTTAAGGATAAGATGGCCATTTAATTTCCGACTCATTTTTCCTCTCCCTTTGCCTTTTCGTTACTTTTTGCTTTTTTCTCGTACAAGTTTTTCTTTTCCGTTTCTTGTTTCTTCATTTTTTTGCCACAAGAATTACAATAATTGTTGAGTGGAGTGCAATTTATATGCGGCCATAATTTACAAACAATTCATAGCAGCTAATCTTTTATTTTTTCAGTTTCGTAGTAATTTTCACCGTATTCCACGTAACATATATATTATTTTCGGGACCGCAATTTTCACCGGCTAATTCTATCGTTTCTTCCTCAGAACTTGAATATAATTTCATTTTTTGCTTTTCAATATTAAGATTTTTCTTCATAATCTTTTTATTTTTATTTTCTCTTTTTTTTCTCTAATGTAATCTTGGGATGCTACTACCTTTGATATTTGCTTGCACATGTTCCCGGACGCTATTAAGCAGTTTTACAACTGGGTACATATCAGGTACTTTGAAGGCGTATCCTTTTGTGAGCATCCTCATTAGATCTTTATGTTAAAGGCACTGTTGGCGGAAGTTCTTCTTGAACCCGTTCAGACGTAGGATCCTCAAGTATCATTTAAATCTCTTCAATAACTCTGTCATTTTTATTATTATCATGTAAGCATAATCTGGAAAGTATAATCTGGAATCTAAATTTAGCGCTATTTTTGAATTTGTTATTCGATTTGAGGTTATGTTATCAATGGGTTATTGTATTCAACGAAAAAATAGTAAAAGCATAGTAAATTTTATAAATATTAACACTACAACATCAAATATCAATATACTAAAAAATCTGAAGTAAATTTAAATTTTGAAGATAAAAATGCTTTTTAATTGTTTTCAATACCACAAAGTATACGGCAAAGTACATGTTCGGGTAGCAGCCGCTCACTAGATTTAGCTACGACATCTAGAGTAAAAACAGTGAAATTTTTCAATTGGCCATTTCATGTGAATTACCCTACTATTATAAAACCGTACTTTCGTTGGAATTTCATAAAATCCTCAGTTTATCAAATAAAAATACCTGGTTTTTGCTTAGGGATTTTGCGGGATAATTTGTGAAAAAAAAGTGCAATTTGAATACATATGCACTAGTGACACAATACGATCTGTATGCACTGTTCGAGCGAGACAGATATATGTTGTTCAAATGTTTTTATTATCGGTAAAACCTACATCGGAACGGTACCGCCAAAAGAAAATGTAATATATAGGTTTACAATACAAGTCAAAGCGTTATGACAATGTTTACTGCACAATATGTCATTAACTTCTTATGTCAAATTGCTTATAGATTCAGGAGATCAATTATACTTTTTTAACTGTGTATTCGCATGTATGCCAACTTTTGGTGCGCACCGCTAGCAAAGAGAACAACATGACGGCGAAGCATCGGTGTTCCAGTCCGCACTAGCGAACGTATTTTCCCATTGGAATTTTGAACGACTTTGACGTTTGCAATTATTGCTCGCTGATTTTTTGGCGTTTTGTAAATTGTTTTCATTACTTTGTATTAGATTAAGTTTATTATATTATTGTTTGTCTCATAGCGTTAAGTTCGATTTGTTATATAATAATATGTGTTATTGTTAAAGTGTATTTTTATTGTGTAAATAAAATGGCGTATGTACCAGATACTAGCGGCGGGATTCTAACATTTGCATCGCCCATGAAGAAACACTCTAAGAAGAATGCTTTAAGCTCGAAAGAAAAAACCACTTTAATAAACGTATATAAATACGTAGAAAATATTACGTCCAAGGAAAAACACGTTTACAAAAAATACAAAAAGCAAGTAAAAAAGTAGCAAAGCAAATGGCTGAAATTACCGGTGTTGGTCTAAGCACAGTGTACAATACAGTTCGGGAATATAGAACGACGCATCCGCTCGCCTTTGCCGCACCCGCCAAGATTGACAAAATTTGAAAAATTGGATGGTCTATAGAGCTGAGCGCGATTAGACGTAAAGTCCATACTTTTTATTTTAAAAATGAACTACCTACGATCGACTAGGTTCTTATGGAGGTGAACAACGATGAGCCCTTACCTAATTTCAAAAGGACGACGTTCTACAATATTTTAAAGAAATTGAAATTCACATACCAGAAACGCAATAGAAAAAGCGCAGAATCTGATATTTCTGTGATATAAGTGTGATAATTTGTAATTGTTATGATGTATGTAGTGTATTTATATTAAATATTTTAGTGATTTCACGTTTTAAGTTCATTGTGATGTGATTCATGTTCATGTGCACTGTGGTTAATTGTTTTCTGTCAAATAATAAATTATTTGTGTTTTTTTTAAATATAAATATGTATTTTGGGTATTAAGTTCATTATAATTTGATTGTAACACTATAGTGTAATTTTTCTATGAAATATGAGTGTATTTCTGTGTTCTAACTAATATTTCGTTAAACTACTATTACTAATATACTTAGAAAATAAAGTATTATTTGTTAGTATGATAGAATATTATTTATTAGATAGGCAGATAGTTGATGACGGTTTGCCAAGGGTGAATTACTAGTAGATTTGGCTACCAACAACTTTTTAAATACGCCAGTCTTTAAGAGTGCTAGTCTCAAGCCTGGATCAAGTATGAGAGGAATTTTGTTTGTATTATTGTATATTTTTTATGTAACAGTAATATTTATAAATTATTCGAAACGCATCTTACTTATCTGAATTTCTCTTAAATATAAAATATAACCTATATAATATAAGTTACGTATGTATACAGTGTAAATGTGTACACTAATAAAAAATATTTTTTAATCACAAATAAATCCACATTAAATTACTAACGTGAATGTAAGAAAAAGGTTTGCAATACCTGAACTGTCAAAAGTGATTGTTTACAAACATTCCATCTTCAATTTGAATGGACTATAGATAGGTGTACCTTCAACTTCAGCTTCAATTTCTACTTCAACTTCAGTATCTATTTCAATTCGAATTTGAAATTCAATTCCAATTCCTCTTTCAGTTTCAGTTTCGATTTCAACGACAATTTTAATTTTAGTTTAAGTTTTAATCTATGTTTCTGTTGAAACACCATTTGAAATTTAATCTCAAATTTAATTTAAGTATTAGTTTCAATTGAAATTAAATTTCAAATTTGTTAGCAATTTCAATCTATATCTCAATCTTAATTTCAATTTCAATTTCATTCAGTCGCTCTTTAAGCAGTCTCAGTTAATATAGCTTCAATTAAAAGTCTCGGTTTCAGTTTCAGTGTCAGTTTCGGTTTCCTTTCGGTTTCAAGTTCACTTTTGGTATCTATTTCGATTACCTTTCAGTTTCTGTTTCAATTTGAGTGTAGTTATCAATGTCGATTTGGGTGTTGAATTCTGATGTTTTTAGTTTCGAACACAGTCTGGTTTCAATTTCAGTTTCAGTTTTTTTTTTATTTTGCGGTTTTAGTTTCGGTTTCTGTCCAGTATACAGTCTTTATTTCAGTTTCGCATTCATTTCGGTTTTAGTTTTGAAAGAGCAATCTCTTTCGGTATCGGTTTCCGTTTCACATTGTCTCGTTTTATTTTCGTTTTCTCATCCAGTTTCGATTTCAGTTCCGTTCCAATTTTGGTTTCAGTTTCAGTTTGAATTCTGCTTTTAGTTTTGGTTTTAGTTTCAGTTTAAATTTCTGATTCAGTTTCGGTTTCAGTTCTGTGCTAGCTTCAGTTCCGCTTTCATTATCGATTTTGGTTCCGGTTTCGGTCTTAGTTTCTGTTCCAGTTTGATATAAATTTTGATTTAAATTACAATTTTTATATTAATTTCAATTTAATTTTCATTTGTTTTATTATTATTTTAATTATTCTTAAATTTGCGTTAGGTATTGTCACTCAAAATATTAGAAATAAAAAAAATTGGATACCAATTCTTGCAGGTAAAATTTGACATGACATTAAAACCATAAATATAAAAAAGGCACATTTGTACATAAAGGAACATTGTTACGTATTTGAAGAAATCTCATTTTATTCAGAATTATCTCATAAGATATAAAAACCAAAAAATTTAATTATATCTAAATCTACAATTTAGATACAAATTGGCTTTTACAATGTGATATATTGGGCATGGCTCCCAAGGGTAACGTTAATATTGTTTCACTTTTGTTTTGTTATGCCATATACGATAGATATTAAATTCCATACTTTCAAGGTTTATAACGATGTCCTTGTCAAGAAAAGTTAGACTATGTGCCAACCTATTTTTTCAAGCCCCAATGTTGTTATAATTACATTAGTTCAGAAAGGAAGTAACCAAGAGTTTCGAGTGTCCTTTAATAAATATTGTGCTTTTATTTTGACTTTATTAACAACTGAAAATTGTAGGTTACATATATAGCATACTTATTTCTTAATTTCGTAGAAATTAATTAGAATGTATTATTGTAGTTACGACACCTCATTTAGGTTTTATATTTACTAACGTGACTTTTTTAATTCGGGTTATTTATGTAGGGTCAGTAAAATAATTCAGAAGAGATGCTATTAACAGACGAAATTATTTCGAGAATTACTTGTTAGTACCGATTATAGACCAGTTGTTACTATTATTCGATCATTTAACAATATTTTAGTTTATTTAATAGCATATTACTATTATATTATTTCAAAATTGTATGCAAATACATAAATATAATCCAAGTAAGAAATAAAATATTGATTAATGCTATTAATAAAAATAGAAATTTCTTTACATAAAATATAACACAGAACACACACATACACATGTATGTATATATATATATATATACATATGTATATATTTATTTATATATATGTATAAATATATATACATATATACACAAACATGTATATATATATATATATATATATATATATATATATATATATATGCATACCGAATATCAATATTAATAATAAAATTAATAGCTTGTTAAACCGCATACGAAAATATTTTCATCATTTATTGTAATTTATACTTAGCGTAATGTTTTAATTCAAGCCCAAAAAACAATGAAAATAATTTTTTCTTTCATAAATATTTTAACAAATAATTTCAGATTTTTTAAATTCTTTAACACAAAAATACTGAAAAGAAATATGACTTGAAATTTACTCTAAAAGTAGAAAATATTGTGGTAAAATAATAAAACTAAAATCATTCACAGCTTTACATTACAGAACTCGCTAGATTTTTCTCGCATTGTATTTAGAAAAGAAATTTTTGCGGTTTAGTTTCTGTTCAAATGTATAAACTTAAGTTAATTTTTTTAAATTTTTGACAAGAAGAATAAATCTACTTTTAGCTTTCATGTAAAAAATAAAGAAGGTTTATATAAATATACATCTTTGTATGCATAACAGTCTAATGTGTAGATAATAACAAAATTCCGATTTTTAATTTTAATTAAGGTGGATTTTATTTTTTTTTAATATCTGTATATCTGTAAAGCTTATTTACTTAGCCTCTTGTTTCTAAAGAAAAATACTATATTAACACATTCAGCGGAATTATAGAACTTAAAACAGATCAAAGAAATTTAGAAATGTTTCTAAATTATATAGTATATATTTTTATTTGATGGCGAGAATTTTCCTACAGTGCTTTGTTTTTCCTTTCGGTCAGATTTAACTGTTTACTTCTTACAACTTGTTTCTAGATTTAGAGAACATCGTTATAATTAAAGCTTACTATTTGCATTTATATGTATTTATCAGTTGCTGCCGGTTATGGCAGAACAGAACTCTGACTGAGAGTTTATAATGTTACTATTTTAAATTTCTTTCATTTGTAAAAGATGCTCTAAGAGGAAAGTATTAACGGTTAGGGGTGGAAAAATCTATCTAAAATAAAAAACGGACACCTTTTGCCATACTCGACTCCTGCAAAAAATTAATTACTTACTTAACACGCAATTCCGTATCACCCTTCTCCCAACTGCTTAAGCTTCCTTTCATTCAGTGACAAATGTTTAAAAAAATATAATTTCCTTTTCGTTGAATGAATATTTTGGGCAAAGATCGATACCTTTGCAGTGCACATGTTCTAAGCCACGTATAAGTTGCTTAAATATTTTTGTCTTAATATTTTAGATCGCGTACTGAATTTCAATTATCTTCTGAAGGGTGCTATGTTAAATTCATTCTTTAAATTTGAAAGTACCAATTATTTTTTAATTTTTAAAGACACGTCACCATTATATACCCTTCAAGCATTTTAATCGTTCAGTATCGCTTTCTATTGTTTACAGAATTTCCTCAAATCTTTTGTTAAAACGTTCTATGATTAATCAATATTACCGTCCATAATATGTAACTTCTTTATTCTACATTTTAGGGTCTTCATCAATATTCAATGTGGAATAATTTTCCTTGAAGTACTCATATAAACTGAATTGAATTACCTCTCTAATATGTACTCTGCCTATTGTTGAAATAGAGGAAGCAACTTTGATGAAATATCTCAATTTACCGCATCACGATAACTTTCGTTGGATAGTCAATTCTTCCAGTACTATTGAGAATTTTGGATCATTTGCACTCATTAATTTTATTTCCTAAAACTTCTATTTCCAGATGGTTTTGCTTTCAAAAAAAGTCTTTAATTTAAGAAAAATTCCAAATTAGTATTGCTTTTAAATTCCACAAGCCTATTAAAATCATCATTGTGTAAATTCTAAGAAAAGATATATCTTCTGTATTCTAATGGGGATTGCAATTAATGTAAAATTCTTGACTCTGGTGGAATATGTAGCTCTCTAGTACCCACACAGCCATGTTGTTTTAACGGTCGCACTTACACGCAAATTTAAAATAAAGATTGACTTATGACTTATGGACATCGGATTTTAAGAAGATTATGTTAAATATTTTTATCCTTAATTTTTTATTAATGACATTATTTATTATTACCATTATTTTCCAATAATAATTTGGAAATAAATGGTTATTCTTCAACTGCAGTACTTTCTCCATAGAAACTAAAAATTTCAGAGCTATTTAACGAAGATTAATATTGAGAAATAATTTAAACCCTCATCCCTTTTTTAGTTAATTTTTGATTGGATGGTGTTTAATTTATTTTTTCCATTCTTTTTTGGATGTGTAGAAACCGTTATAGCAGGTGACTGTAATGCAATAAGTAAATAATTAAATGAAATATATATTTGAAGAATGAAGTTTGTTGTCTTGTTTGTTTATGTAATAAAAAGCTGGAAAAGACATTTTATCTGGAGAAGTTGGACGGTGTTTAATTTATTTTTTCCATTCTTTTTTGGATACGTAGAAACTGTTACAGCAGGTGACTGTAATGCAATAAGTAAATAATTAAATGAAAGATATATTTGAAGAATGAAGTTTGTTGCCTTGTTTTTTTATGTAATAAAAAGCTGGAAAAGACATTTTTTCTGGAGAAGTGTATATAATATATAATTTAAATAACTTTTTATATATTTTGTGATTCTAAACAGGATAAGAATGAAATGTTTAATAATTGTTTATTTTGATATTGTCAATAAAGAAATAATTTTAACAAAAAATATATTTAATGCTTGCCATTGAAAAAAAATTGAACTTCTAATAAACTAATGACTAATAATTCTTGCATTTAAATATGGTAATAAGTACATTTGAAACTTTTAGTAACTTTATTAACCTTTTGTACAATACAGACCATTCAAGATATATTTTTTTTATTTCAGTCTGTCTCATACATAATATAAATACGTTTGTACCAATTAAGGTAAATATTATTTCTTGAATATGTGGAACCATGCGTAGAAATAATATCTGCCAAAGGTTGAAGTATATTTCAAATAAATATATACTCCGTGTATATGTTATCAAAGTTATTACTTTAGGAACGTTTAGCATTGAACGTTTAGCTTGAATACACCAAAGTGTATTCAAGTGTTATTGTTATTTTAGTACTTGCCGACAAAATTAAAATTCGCAACATTGTAAAAAACATTAGGGACGAGATTGCAAATGCACATGTGGATTGAAATTTAAAAAAACTAGTGACACAGTATATTATTTTCTGATCGATAACATTTTTGCAGCAATCTAAGATTTATCTGTAATATTGTAATTTGCGTGTATTTTTAATTTATCTTATACTTAACTTTCTTGGTTTAAAGAATCTTAAATTTTTTGAAGTATTAAAAATGGATGAATAATTACAAAGCAAAACCCAGGACCATCGTTATCGTGAACCTAGATTATAGACATGAAGCGTCGATATTCGATGCTTATTCTACTACTTTTTATCAAATTGTCTTATCGATGAGATACTAATTTACAGCTTTTTCTCTGTTCGAAAAGTTAATAATTTAATGTGCATTTAGAAAATCTGATATTGCCGAGGTAAAAATTATTCTTAGGTTATCAACGAAACATACTAGTACCCCTCTTTGATACACGAGAGTTTTCAGTCATATATATTTTAATAACAAGATTATTTTAACAATTAAGTGTTGTACAAACAATATTAACACAACATTATTTTATTACACTTTATAACAGAATGATTATTACAAACTTTATCATTTCCAAAAAATCGATCTAATTTTTTTGGATCTCCTTATGTTAGCTTAAAATCTATGGTTTTTCCGAACATTAAATTCATCTCGACATTACATTGATTGAAAATATATTTGATATCACCAGACTTAACTTTTGTTATTTGCTTGTTATATATCAAATACTCAGTTGTAAAATCTTCTTTTTATTTTCTGAATATGGGAATCGAAAAGGTCTTTGTTATTAAAATCGAGAATTACATATTTTCACAAAAGAAAAAACATCCTTTGAAAGTGTTAGCTTAGTTATTTCAGTATAGCTGGTGATATTTAAAGACCTACATAAGGTTGCTTTTCGCCAAAAAAATCTTCTAAATACTCGTTATGCGATTTTAAACCTGCGATTTTATTAGTTCGGAGTATATGTAATATTTATCATGAATACACTTCTGAAAATAGTAAAACCCTTATTAATAATAAAGAAAAAATAGATAAACATAAAAAGAGTGGTATCTATAAACTTAAATGTAACGATTGTAATAGTGTATACATAGGTCAAACAGGAAGAGATTTTAATACAAGATATAAAGAACACATCGCCAGCTGGCGTAATAATAAACCAGACACATCTCACTTTGCTAAACATCTCATTGAAAATAACCATCACCCCCATACTGATAATGCCCCCTATATATTACAAATAAATACAAAAGGCAATAAACTTAATATCCTAGAAACATTAGAAATAAACAGACATAAAAAAGATATCAAGGTCAATATATTAAATGAACAACTAAATATAATATCATCACCCATGCTTAATATCTTCTAGATATAATATAAATATAAAACATTGATACTACAGTACCCTGGAAATTGTTTCAGCATTAATACACATATAAATATAAGTATATATAATAAAAACAAAAAAATTAAAAGAAATAAATAAACAAATATATGAATACACAAAATCGGAGATATGTAGAATTAGTGTATTACCTTGTCCTTACTTTCAAATACCCTTGCTTTTGTATAAATATATTACCGATAACAAGATATGTAGAATTAGTATATTACCTTGGCCTTACTTTCAAATACCCTTGCCTTTGCAATATATTACCGACAATAACTTCCATTTAATTTTATTACATACACCCTAAAGTTTGCATTGTATAACTTCACATAATAACAACAATTGAATTTATTACCCCAACTAGAATACTGGTATATTGTATAACGCTCTGTAATATAATAAAACCTAGTCTGCGCCCCTGCAATAAACTCACTAACATAAACAATGGAAAAATCCGCACAAAGTAGTCTTCCGCTATTGTGTTTGAAACATATAAATGCTGTTGGTTGTTCCTAAGAGTTAATCTTTGCTAATATCCCACCTGAAGATGTTGTAATACAACGAAACCTAGGTCGTGGTAAAGAAATTAAAGATAGTAGAAATAATACTACATCACGTAGTTTCATTTAATTGTGAATAAATGTATTAAGGAAAATGCATAAAAAGAACAAATAAAATTTAATTCATTTAACTTTACAAAAATCTAATAGCCTTAAAAATTTGACCAAGAATATTAAGGCATAACAATTTAAGTGATTTTGAAAAGGATAAGTGATTTATTTTGAAAGTTGCCATTTTTGTCACAAAATAATAAAAAGTCAGTTTGTAATGTAAGAAATTTTTACACAATGTAAAAATTTGTTAGAAAAAGTCATGAATTAAAAATTAAGGCAAAATAATCGTATATATATATATATATATATATATATATATATACATATATATATATATATATATATATATATATATATATATTTAATTTCTAATTAAATTATAAACTAATCTCTTTTTTCCAGTAAGAATTCATCACATTTAACGTCTATTGGTACACTGGCTGGGAAAAGAACAATGTCCCTATTTCAACATTATAATATCAGAAAAATGCTGTTTGCTACTTAAATTTGGAAAAAGTGACTTACCTCTTTTCTCTAGAGTAACATAATACTTTTTAGTTCAAAAATTAACGGTAGGTTCGACCATGCTTGATATAATTTCAGCCTTTGCCTACCTTTGAAAGTTTCCTTTAATGCATATAAATAACTTTTCTATCAGAAGGCAAGTTAGTAGTTCTCTACGTATGAAAAATTTTCTACTAATGTCAAGTAAGCTTGAATCATATCAAGATTTCGACTACGTGCTTGCTTTATTATTTTTCCGAAGTGTACGCATAGGCAGAAATTTGGATTTAAATCTGTACGAAAACTCGGTCGAAATTCATATTTCTTTTTCAGACAGTATCGAAAACTGTCTAAATATTTTTTCTCTCTTAAGCCTTTATTATTGTAACTGAATAGTTTAACTTTACACTAAATAATTTAGCCTATTTAACGATGAATACTACGGAAAGATTCATAAAAACTGAAAATAAATTAAAAGTGTAAATAAGCGCATTTTTAGACTGCAAACTTTTTCCAAAACTCTGGTTTTAGGGTACCGTAATATATGGGGAATGAAACTGAACACTAATACGATTACATCACTATTTACTTATCGGTATATCTATCTATATATTAAGAGTCATTTTTCTTAAGAACTGTGTTAAAAGGAAAGTATAAACATGAAATTTGGCTTAGTTGTGATGTGATTTTATTCATATAAACTGTGAAAACCTTGTTGGGCATAAAGTTTTAAATGAAATATTGAAATGTTATTTTTAAGGATATGACATTCTTAAATGTGAATTGCAATAGCGAGAGTTAGTAACTATACAACCTCTTACGTTTTGGAATTTTACAAGAGATAATTCTAAATATATTCAATATATTAATAATATCTATTACTGCTAGAATGGAAATTATGGAAAAAAAAGAGATTCAGATCTTAGTTTCTAAATTTAATCAAAAAATTTATCAATTTTTTTTCAAATTTATCAAAAAGCTATAGTGATGATACAGAATCTCAACATTTTTAGAAAATCTTCGTATGTTTACACCTGTCAAAGTTATACAAGAAAATATATTTACATGTGGAAAAATAGTGTAAATATTTATTAACAGTTAAATATCAATACTAGTATCATGTTAAGGTTCATATATGCTTATTCACTTTAAGGTTAAGATATGCACAAATGCCTATTTCCAAGTGTGCCAAGACGATGTAATTATAACGACGACAACAAATTTTAAAAGTAAAGACTGAAAAGCTACATCAGTATCGAGTGCTTGGAATCAACTACCTACTTATAGACGTGGAATTCGACTACAACGGTGAACATTTAGAATAACGCCGATGGCACAGTACGCCATTGTTTACCATGTTTACTAGCAGGGCAAAAATTAACGAAACGAGAAATGAGGTAAGATACTGTAAGCCGCTTTTAAATAAATATTTGAAAAGTTTGAAGCATTCAATGAATTTCACAGTTTATTTATCAAGAATTCCACAATTGCTGCTTAAGTTATCTCAGATCAAAAAGAAATGGTTTGTCTTAATACATCCGACTCAATAAAATCATTGTTTAAAATTGCTGAAGTTGACATATGATTCTGGTGATAGTATTCAACAAGATCTCAAAAGAAGGAAACAACAAAATATCAAAATATTTGAAAATAACGTCAAGCCAAAGTGAAGAAATGAATTAAACACTCTTTTTTACCTCGGTTCGGATTCTGAAAGTAAAACAGAAACTTTTAATCCAAGAAGAGCTGCACTGATTTAATAACTTATTAAATAACTTTTCAATGACGTTGGGTAAATATATAACAATGTTATTCTAGTACCAAAAAGGTATTTCTATAATAAATCAAACCCGTACCAACATTTGGACCTGTCGAAGGAATGTTTTCATTTCTGAAGTGCTATGTCCGATAGATTATCCAAACTGTTATAATTTGAAAACATTCTTATCCCAAAGAATAATTTATACTTCGTGAAAAATTCACAATAGTTTGATGAAAGTGAATTTCTTAATTTTTCTGTTAATGTCACTGTTATATGTTAAATATATTTATCTAATACTATGAATAAATAAACAGTTGAATAAAATTTTTTTTATTATTTCATAACATTAAGTCCTATGACGTAATAAATATATTACGTTCAGATAGAGTTTTCTCAGATTCCCTAAAATAAATGTATATTTAGTTGTACCTAATATTACGAATAAAATTGAATTAGTTATTAATCACGAGTAAAACTTGAAATTTTTAATCACCGGTTATTAGTCATGATTAAAGAGTCCAGACATTAGGTTTAAATCACTAATCATGATTAACAGATGGCTAACACTGCTTTAGACTAGAGAATATCAGTTAGCTTCGTATAGTGCGCTTCTACGGTAGTATAAATTAGACTGCCCTAAGAGAATGAATACATAAACACGCACATATCTCCAATTAAGATATTTATTTTGACTAATGTATTTCAGGGTTTTTATTGCTTAAACTAATGGGTTTAGATGGGTTGTATCGAAATAAAATAAAATTCTAGAATTGGAGCCCCTATTTTAATTTGTTTTCTTTAAAACAAATTGTCTTAAACAAAACAAATCAAAATCTCCGGCTTTGCTCAGATAAAATGGGGACACTACCTATATAAATGCCTGTACCAATAAATTTGTTTTCTGTGAAAATGTTTACACGGAAAATATTTCGGTCAACTTTATGATAATATTATTTTTCCTTTAATATATTTCATTCAGACATACTTTTTGGATCTATTTTGAAAAGAAATTTAATCATAATCGATGACTTAACTTACGTTACTTGAAGGTTTTTGTAGATTTTCACCGTCTTAACACTTGCACCATCATTGATTTTTTGGTAGATTTTTATCCTTAAAAATCTCATACTTTATTTTAATACGTAATTTCTAAAAATATATTATATACATTTGTACCCCATTTCCATGGACCATATCAGCAATGCATTTGAAATTATTTCACTGCTAAGTTTGTTAAACTAACAGTTAAGCTTGACAGACTTTCAAGTACAAAACTTATTGCAGCTAGTCACGACTACTACTAATGGTTTTCTAGAAATCGACACAAAAACAGTACGCTGAAGGTAAAAAAACGCAAATAAATTATATATATATATATATATATATATTTATTTATACATATACATATATACATACATATACATATATATATATATATATATATATATATATATATATATTATATAAGAGGAAAAGCTTACACAGTTTTATCGCTATATGTTCCCTGCACTTCATGAATATCTTTTCCTCCAAGAAATAATTGCAGATATCATATTTGAACAATTATACTTATGTTCACAGCAGTCTAACGATAAACATTTTTAAATGAATTTTCAATTTGTAGTAATTCTGAGTAATATTTAATGATTAAAATGTTAATAATGTGATCAAAGTGGCTAACTTAATTTTCAATTAAATTCATTAATTAATTAATAGACTATTTGAGTTACGCAATGCGAGCACCCGTCTTTTCATTCCCAAGATAAATTTTCAAATTGAAAATCAAACATGAATCCATATTAAGTCACTTTTTTTCTTTGTTTATTTCCCATTTTAGGTAGGTTGACGTAATATACATTTATGACTTTGACGTTTAGAGCTTTTAGTGTTTTAACATATAGTGTTTAATAGTTAGGAGTTTACTACATTATTTATAAAATTTATATAAACGTTAAATTTAACTTTGAAAGCGTCATATATATTTTATTTATAAATTTTCTTTTGTAAGTATAAAGTATAATCAGTCCCTTAATAAAAGCAGAGAAAAGAGACAGTTTACATTCTGTGCCATATCTAATAAAAACAATACCGTGACAAAATGTTAGAGTGATGAATCAGCAAATAAATATTCAACTCTTAAGTACGTAGTAGCCTTGAAAAAAAATGCAGTCATCTAGTCTCTTTGTTACATTAACCAGAGAAAGAAGTAAATGGATTATAAGAGTTTTGTATACAAAAGCACGGCTAATATCCTAATTTATTCTCTTCAGATTTTCAAATGAGCATGATCAAATTGCTTCGCGAGTTACTTGGTTTGGGAACCACTTTATTAAATAAATATTTTCATAAACCCTCGGTTTGAGTTTGTTAACCTTTTACGCACGTAATTGTTTAGTGAGAGGGAGAAGTCATATATTTATATCACTTACCTGCAAAGTGCATGGACATTTTGCGGCTCTTACCTCTATGTTACGTGCATTTAGATCAATGAACTTCATAATTTTATAATTACCTTAATTTTTTTATTAGTTCCTTTAACGGTTTTAGGAACAAGATCTAGCAATTCCGTAACTTGGTTGTTTACAATTAATATTTTATTTAAATAATATTTTAGTTCTAATTGATATTTCTCTCTGTTTTCACTGTTGCTTATATTGTACATCAAAATATGCATTTTGGTGCTTTTACATTTCCAACATTTTAGGTCAGTCTGTAAGACGAAAAACTTATTTTAATAAATGAATAAAAATGTTGTTCAAAATTGTATCTCACTATATATATATATATATATATATATATACACATATATGTATATATATATATATATATATGTATATATATATGTATATATACACATATATGTATATATATATATATACATATATATATATATATATATATACATATATATATATATGTACGCATTATACGATTAAAAATGTAATTCTTTGTGGTCGTGTCACGCTCAAAAGGTTACGTTTTTATTGATATTTTTTTATACAGAATCATGTAAATTTGATGTTTTAGCTATACTAGGTTATACTTTCATAAATTTCAAGAAGCGATTAGGAAACAGTACCTAAATAACATAACGCAAAAAAAATAATTTTTTTCCATTATTTTGGTCACTCATCAAAATGTATACTAGCTATTACACTAAACCGAATAAAAGATTTTGTGTACATTTGTGTAAAAATATATAATAAAGAACTCTTTTATGAATGTTATCCAAACGCCAAAAATCCCTAAATTAGGTTGAATAATTAAAAAATTAATAATCTAAATATTGTTGTCACTAATTATATAACCATTCCAAATTATTGTTGCTAATTTTAATTAAATTGCTTATGCCTGAAAAACCAATATTTTAAGAACATTATTTTTGTAGTCAAATTATGATCCTAAACCTATATATTGATATTAATAAATATGCGACAAAAGTTCAGTCGATTTCGTTAGACACGTTTTATAACATTTGTTTCCTATCAAATCAAAATAAAATCTCAACCAAAAATAAATATTTCGTATTGAGACATGTAACAAAACTTCCATAAGATTTGTTATTAACAAACCCGTCGATAACGGCTAGTATGTTATAAAATCTACAGATAATGTAATAGTTATTAAATTCTCCAAACGACAAATCAACAGCAACAAAACATAAAGATCGAAGAAATCGGTCGAAAAATTTTAAATCATGAAATCGATAATCGACCTTTACCAATAAAAGAGCGAATCGGTCTTTCTAATTTGATTCTTAATTTAAATAGGAGATACGGCTTAGGGCTAGAGTACACTGCAGTAATCATGATCATATGTATCTGATCGACGCTACCTGTCGCTTTCATTGACGGCCCTTTTTATATGTGTCGGCTACCTAACATAATTTTTCATTCGTGTTTGTTATTTATAGTTATGAAAAGACAAATAGTATCACAAAGGGTATTATATTTCTAACAGTGAAATATTTTTTAAAGTTTGATATCTCGAGCAAACTCACAACTTTTTTCTTTCTTATATTAGTGTCGATATTCTTCCGTATGATACAAGCATGTTGGATTAGTATACGACACTCTTGAAAGTTCACATTAAAACACGACCCTTAACTAGTCATGTCTCTTAAGGCTACTTAATTTTCAATTATATTAAGCTTATGAATATCGCCGAGACAATAAAAATCATTTAAGTTACCTGTTTATTGCCTCATTCTCGTATATTCCTATCAGCTTTCATTTTGGATTTGCCCATCATGTGTATTCATAACTCGCTTAACTTGATGAATGACAAAATATAAACTCACTTGGTCTCACATTGCTATTTTACATTACTGAATTCGACAATGATTAATGGACCATGACTCGCTCACACTATGCTCTGAACTCGTTCACTTCATGACCAGCCCACTCTTCTCGGGGATACCTTGCCAGTCATTTTAGCGACACGTCGATATTAGATTTAGTTTGGTTCTTATTCTCGACGGTCATGAAGTAAGAAGTCAATGTATACTATTTCATAATACTGCATATGAAGAGTCCTCGATAGTTTACGTATTGCGGTTGCATAAAGCGAGCGAGGTTGAATTTTTATTTACTTCGCTTTGCAAAGGAGAATGATTCTTTAATATCTGCAGTGGACACAAATATTTATTGATTGAAGGATTAAAATACCTTTTCATTTAACTGGTTTTAACATTTACTATTTCTGAATCTCTGTGATAAAGTTAAATTGAAAATAATGTTTCTTAATTTGTTCTTAATATCATAGAATTTAAATGTTATTATCTCAAATGTTTTATCCCATTAGATTTCACGGATTATCTAGCCCTTTTGAGCTAGAGCCATGTAGGATGTGGTTTCAAACAATAAATTGAAATAGTTTTTTTATTGCTAAATTAATAATTTGAGTGATGTTTCCCAAAAATAGAAAAAAAAATTATTACATAACTTGTTCACTTTAAATTAATACATTTCTATTGTATAATATTTTGAAAGTCTTGTAATCTGTTAGTATACTTCTGACTACCAAAGTTCATCCGTGTAATCATGACAATTCGCACATTTATATGGTCTTGCATTTAAACATTACTAATATTTCTTTTATGTTTTTTGTTCCTATACTTAGGTTAATAACACTTAGGAAATATTAATAACATAACGACTCAAATTAAAAAAAAATGTTTTACATTATTTTATGGTCTGACCGCTTTCGTCTTTACAACTTCCACATAATGTAGTGCTACGATTCACTTACATTGTATAATGTACTTATTTCTTTAATTTATGTTATTCTTCTACTTTTTATTATTTCTTATACTACCAGCTGACTTATATTTGGTGACATGTTATTAATTTCCAAAATACAATATCACCGCTCAACGAATTAGTCATGATATTAAATGAACATAGAAATGTTCAATTATATATATTCAGCGTGAACGCCATTACTTTTACATTGCTTTACTTTTAATTGGGGAAACTTCAAACAATTTAAAAGTGAAATAACACTTAAAACACATTTCGAGAGATTTAAGTATATATATATATATATATATATATATATATATATATATACATATATATATATATATATATATATATATATATATATATATATATATATATATATATATATATATATATATATATATATGTTTGTGTGTGTGTGTGTGTAATGTTACATTAAACTTAAATTTTATAAATGCAGGCAAACTATATTTCATTTTACTTTGCGGCACAGGGGAAACTGAAATTGTTTACCTGAAAGCGAACATTATAGTGAAATTTGTCAGGCAGTTTGAAACGGCTTACTTGCTGGAAAATTCAGCATGATAATTTTCACTTGTGATTTCGCGCTTTCGATTTCACGCGTTACAATATTATCTTAATCTAATAGGGTATACGATATTCTATAATATATATGTACATAATATATTATTCATTTTTCACCTAATCAATGAAAAATAATATTATGAAAAGAAACTGGTTATAAGAATGATCGAATTGAATGAATTATTACTATTTGGAATGAAAGAAAATATGAGAATATCCTTATCTACAATCACGTATTTTTAATTTCTGAATGTAAGTAAATTTTAAATTAAGAGAAACATATATCTAATTTAACCTTTTGATTATTTTTGCCTAAGAAATAATTGAACCAAAAATAATGAGATAATGTATGTAATTATTAATAATCATATTTAGCCTTTAAATGAGAGGTTAAGTAAAAATAGTTTCATGTCGGAAATTACTTTCACATTTTGGCAGGTAGCAATATTAGGGAAATATGAATGCATACGATAGATTTAGAGTTAAACAATTAAGTTCATTCTAACAGATTGGTAATACAAAACCTATTATGAATATCTAAAAGTAAAG
The DNA here is from genome assembly GCA_039881145.1 of Druceiella hillmani. NCBI lineage: Eukaryota > Metazoa > Arthropoda > Insecta > Lepidoptera > Hepialidae > Druceiella > Druceiella hillmani. Next base: position 1,028,784 of record JAYKKI010000048.1, on the reverse strand, counting down.
AAAAATTATAATTTAAATGTGACTTGTTAAAATTGGTAACAATTTAATTCTTTAATATTTTACAAGCAATGAAAACAATGTTGAATTTGAAAAAAAACCCGATCATCGTTAAAATGTCACAAAGTGCTTATTAAAACATAAGTGACCTTTGATATTCGCGATCTTGGTAAATTATATTGGTAATTAATTAGAAACTAGGCGATATCTACTATTTGCGAATGTTGTGAATTTTTTTTCTGATATCATAGGTACAGCAGTTATTGTGCAGTTGCTACTTGATTTAATGAGTTAGTTGCTGCTTGCTTTAATGAATTAATCAATATACGGAGTCAAATTTACATCACACCTGACTAGATAGATACTGATGGAAAAAATTATTCATAAAGCTTTGGAGTAGTTTTGTATAACGTTTTAAAGATTTTTTCCGATTAATGAAATTTTTCAGTTCTTTGCAGCTCAAAAACATATCTATTCAGCACAATCAAATTTATTTCTAAATTGATAAATGAAAATTCATCTTCATTTATTTTTACTTCCTCGCTCTCTATATCTTGGAACTTAATAGAAATAGTTTCTTTGTACCATCGGTGTTTAGAATACAACTATATCAGAATTTTCTCTTTTGGAATATAGGGTTGTAAATATTCCGTAACACATATAGCGAATTTATATTCTAATTTTAATATTACTATAAAAGTTAAAACAGTTTACTGACAGACTGTAACTTCACATCCATATAATAACACTGACGATACAACATTTCTCATTAAATTTACCATGCATTTTATTACACAACTAATTTAAATTTAAATGCACAATTTTAGATATAAGGCTTAATTTTTTAAGAACATTTCTATCTTTCTCTCCGGAATAATATACGCGAAAAGATGGAATATAATAAAAAATGACACTTTCAATTCATTTAAGTGAATGTTTATTGAGTCTTTCAAAGAAAAATTTTAATAAACACTTGTATATCAGACTTTGAATTAATCCTTATGTTTTTTTTTAATAAAGTCTAACATAGCATTGTACTTGCTTTATTAAGAAAACTATTAAATCTCTTAAATGGTAACTATTAAATTGACAAGTCACAAATATTTTAATAATTTTTAAAAAAATATATATAATGCTTTGATTTAATCAATCCGATTTAATCAATCCCTCGTATTTATTAAAAAAGTAATATATGTATAAAAACTGAAAGTATCAAATTAAATATAACGACTATATAGTTGTGGAGTAAATGAGATATTAATTACATTTCCTAGTGAATCTACAACTTTTGCAACAGAAAGGAAAATAGAAACGTTTCGTAAAGGTAAAAATACACATACACATGAAAATACCATGATGGTTCACGGGCTTCAGATATTTCTACAAAACGTCATCACTTACGTCTTGTTTACTAAATATTCAAAACGTGATCATGAAATGAAAGTAAACAACCCATTATTGTTCCATGGTCACGTATTGCTGAAACGCTGCTGTTTGTTTAACGAATATGAATAACAAATTTCCTTTACCGCGTATTGAATTTTTAAAGTCGTGAATACACAGTGTACACACTTTAGAAAACATGTGTTTATGCTAACTTGATAAGTATTACATATTGAATATATTTGGCGTTAATTTTGTAGAAATTCATTATTCACAATTAAATGAAATTACTTGATGTAGTATTATTTCTACTTTGTTTAATTTCTTTACCACGACCTAGGTTTCGTTGTATTACAACATCTTCAGGTGGGATATTAGCAAAGAATCTCAAAGAATCTTTGCTAATATCCCACCTGAAGATGTTGTAATACAACGAAACCTAGGTCGTGGTAAAGAAATTAAAGAAAGTAGAAATAATACTACATCACGTAGTTTCATTTAATTGTGAAGTATTACATACCTAGCTTTAGTCTCATGTACCCTGGTTAAAATATTGTGGAGAAGGTATATTATCACGATTCGAAGAACCCTGTTCAATTTGTGCCTCTGTTAATGTAAATTATATAATAATTTTGAAAGTCCGTTATTAACTTTGGGCCGCTGTTCTAATAATTTAGAGATAATTTAAGTTTCTAAGCAAATAAGTTTAGGTTCCTATTAATAATGAGTTTGTTCTGTACAATATTACAAAAAAAAGTAAAGAGGTCACCAAAAGCAGTTAATTCTTAACTTACCTTGTAACTAACACTACACTTTCTTGCGCTCTAACTCCTGACAGATCTGTCGATCATATTTTTCACTAGTCATCTTCCAATGCGTTCAGTCTTCCCCAGTTTTAGACAGTTAATAGTCTTTACTGCTAATACCTTTTGTTACTAGTTTATTAGTAACTACTTAACACTTGCTTTCTCTAGACTGATGAAACTCGATAGGTCACTCGAATATATGCTCAAAGCATGAACTGATATTTTCATTGAACCTTAGAAAATATATTTACTGCGGCCTTATCGACAAGTGTCATTCTTTATGAAATAAAATTACTTGGGTAATGCTTGCAAATAAGACTGGCACAGAATTTGAAGTAATTAAATTTCAGCCGATCACAATCCTGTCAGCTGCATTGGTGGGACGAATTATTGATGAATTGAAGTAATTGATATAGGAGTTAAATTCACATTTGATCTTTCTTGGTTATTTAGCGGATATAGATAAAATATTTAGGTTTGTGTTGTGTGAGGCCAAGTATTTCCGATTTATTTCCTTATTAACATACTGCATATGAGTTTACCGCAAAGCAAGTTAGAAGCCAACTTTATTATTTGTAGCTCATCTAAAAATAAAAACATACTCTGAAGATTGAAGGTGTCTAAAAACATTTCTTCGACATACTCGTATACGTATAGTATACATGAAAAGAACGTTTACCTTCATCTTATAATTCCAACCTTTTTTCTTTAGGACATGCTACTACAAGTTACAGCACTTAATTGAACTTTTTTTGGTGAAATTTATTTCCCGATCACGGAATGAAAAAAAATTATGCTAACTGGCACTTTCATGTTCATAATCTTTTTACTATACTGGCATCCGGAATTGAAATATATGTAAATTGTTCACTGTCCCACGATATATAATTTCTCTACCTTGTGATTGGGGTCGCGTCAGATTGTATTATGTTTGTAATTAGGTAAAAATACACTTATTGAAATGTATACCGGTTTTATGTTCAACATATAACGATAACAAGTTTTATTAAATGTGTTTTATAAAATATATTTAATTATTTTATTAACGTTACCATTATGCACAAGTTAATTAATACAACACGTCCATTACTGTACGTAAATAAATTAACAATTTAATTCTTGGTTCAATTTAGCTTCGAAAACGATGGGGAAACTAAATCAAAAAATTTAGGAAATTTAGCAATGAGCAATAATGCGATTAAATGTTAAAGCTAAGTGATATCCTGCTTCTGTTATAGCGCTTAGTCCTACACCATGATATTCTATTAGTAGAAACAAGTGGTTACATTATCTTTTATAGGATCCCTCATTCATTACCATTTCTTTGAGTATTCTGTAATCCTGTGATATTATAAATTTTGTACTGTCTTTCGTTTTTCCCTGTAATTTCAAGACTATTAATTTGATCGATGGTAAAATTTCAATTATTTGGAAATTCTTCATCGAAAGTTCAAATTTCAAATTCTAACCACCCGTAGAAATAATTCTTTCAGACGCCCAGCTTTTGTAGTCTTGACCACCTAGGGATAATACCTAGGGAGAAAATTTAAATATTTACTTCTGGAATTATTTAGTGAAATGCGAAGATAGGATTTAATAAAAAATTATAAATTCAAACGAAAAAATTTCATCCAAGAAACGATATTCTCGAAACTTTTTATTTTATAGCTTTAGATGTGTGAAGCAGGATATACTTTTAAAGTTTCATATCACTTTCCGTCTCGGCCAAGAAAGGACACAAAACAAATTTACATATGCCGAATAAATCATTTTCCCTATCTTCAATAAACAAATATTTGGTGTCCAATTTTCAGATTTGTTTAGTTTTTTTTTCATTCGAATTCTACTACTTTTTCAGACCATATTTTGGTAATGTTTTTGCAAATACACTTACAGTCGATTCCACTACCACTAATCGCCTACTTAGTTATTCTTTCCACAAAGAAGACAATTAAATGTAATAAAAAATATAAAACAAACAATTATTTTATTAAATGTTTTGCTGTGTGCATGATTCATTAGGAATCATGGTTAGACGCAATCTCATAATTTATTCTTTAAAAACACGTTTATATGAATTAATTTAGATGCTACTATCTACTTTACCTTTATTAAACACACATCAGATTTTCTAAATGTAGTACTCCATATGGTAATATTATACTTATTAATGTGAATATCCTGAATGTAACTTTGGGTTACTGCGGTAACAAATTATGACAGAAAAATCATAGATCCCAATAAATGTAATAATACTATTAAAAATTTTCATTTTATATTTTTATTTTAGGGCTTACTATTATTTTAAATCACCGGCTGTATTTTAGCATTGGTACAAATTCATAACAGGAAAATATATAACCGATATTTACTTTTGTAATTTTATTATAAAAATATTAAAATGGGAATAATATTATGATTATATGCTTATTTGTTAGTAACAAGATAGACACTATGTGAAAGCAAAAAGTTTAAAAAAATTTTAGTTATAAGGCATGAAACCCAATTTTGAAACATGACTAGAAAAAAATGATTGTCAATGTGGAATATTTCTATTTAAAACTCGGTAAGCAGCCCGAAGTAAACATCGAGTGTCGTAAAATTTAAAAAAAAAAACCTTTTCTAAAGCGTCTTTAATATTTAATCTCAACAAAAACTAAAGCTGAGCTGTGTCAAACACTCTTCCTGCCTTTGACTATGGTTATATATGCTGCTTAAATTTTACCGAGGATCGGTTAATTAAATTAAAACAACTTTAAAATTTGTGCATTCTGCACATTTACACGATTAGAATAGTCACCATCTTCTCTTTAATGTATAAATATTCTTATAACCCGTATTATTTTAGTTTTAGAAGCCCGTGATCTTGAGTTTCACTCTGAATATCTTCTTACTTTACTTACAAATATAACACCTACATCTATGAATTCAGTGTTTATGTTGTCAAACTATGAATAAAGTACAGAACGCAATCCAATTTCTTTAAGATGTCTGAAAAAAATCCTTTCGTAACCCGCTTTCGAAACTCACATTCGTAATTCCGAATTGTTTCTTCCCTAGTATTCTCTACTAAATCCTGTGTCTCTCTTTTATCCTTGTCTATATATTTTTGTTAAATATTTGCTATTTGTTATTTTTTTCTCAGCTTGACATTTTATTTGTCATTATTTTAACTGTTTTTTTTTCATAATTGGGTTTACAATCTGTTGTAGTCTGTTCCAACGCGTAATGTATATTTTTATTTCGTGCTTTAGTCGACTGGAATATTTGAATCATCGTGCTAGGGCCTATATATATTAAAGGCCAATAATTAATCTGCAGAAATATTAATTCTTTATGTGACAAGAAATCGATACTCGATATCGATACGATTCAGGAACATTTTTTTTCTAAAATTCAGTGTAATTTGTCAGATTTAATTTAAATTGCCATTTTATTTCTATACTTAATTAAAATTTTGGTAAGTAATACGTTTGTGTTTTGAGATTAATTTACACAGATTCATAAAATCAATGAAAAATAAATTCGATAATCATTACCTCCCTGGTGTTATTTTGTATTACATCATTTAAAAGAGGCTGATTTTTTTGCAACAGATGTCGAGTTAATTATTTTTATCTGTACAAAAAACATTAATCTTAAATAAATTTATTATACAATGAAGAATAACAAAAGAAGAGAATTAATTTTTTTGTTCGCATTTCTAATTTTTAATTAAAAAATTACTCAAGTTGCACTTTATTTCATTAATGAAATATCCCTCATAATTTGATTAAATACAAAACATGTTTGTTTTCTGGTATCAATCACGGACTATACATACCAACAACCTTACTGTATATGGCTGTCAATTAAAAATAAAAAGTGAAAGCTTTTACTTAAAGCTGAGACGCTGCATTATTCATAACTACATTTGCATGCGACTACGCGCGCACGATGTTCGTTATGTGTTGATATTGATGTTTAAACAGATTCATAGAGAAATTGTAGTTTAGGAGTTACAGAATTTCTAGTTTAGAGGTTTTGAATGAAACTCAAATAAACATGTTATTATATGAATAAACTTAACTTTTCTTTTATAAATATCACAAAATATTGAGAAAAAAAAGTAAACGAATTTAAAACTTAAATCATAAGATTTGTTTCTCATCCTACTTAAAATTATTATAAAACCATAACGGTACTCGCAGCCCGAGAAAACCCAGTATTATAATTATTGATATATGAGGATTTGTAGCAAAATATTATAGAAATTCCAAAATTAATGCATTGTACCAGTCATCTAAAATGCAATAATTATATGGGAATTCCCCTTTATATTGAAGCCAATTTACCAATCCAATATATACATATATACATATATATATATATATATATATATATATATATATATATATATATATATATATATATATATATATATAAATATATATATATATATATATATATATATAAATATATATTTATATATTAATAAGTATTCTGGACAGATTTTGGAACAGGATACATGTAGCTTCGTTCACAAATGATGGAGTTGGAGTAAAACAAACATTCATACATCCCATTCGCACTGTTCCATTAATTATGTTAGTCAGGATATATACTCCTGCTATAATTAAATATTTAATTAATTTTGATATCATAAAGAAATTTCATAAGTCATATCAACAAAAAAAAACATGGACTTTAAACAAAAAAAAAAGTGAAGAAAAATATAAGTTTTTCTCCAACAAAGAAATAGTTAAAATGAAATCTTGTTATACCTTTCGCAGTTCAACTAAGTATTTATATTTCCTTGAAATTCAACGCTATCATTGCCTGGTGAATTACATTAATTTGTATTGTCATTGTTGGTATGCTTGGTCTCAAATTTATTATTGCTTAACGACAGAAAATATTGTAAATCGATTTGCATCATTTTTCTAGTAAAACTTCCGGTTGTATATAGTAAAATATCTCACCAGATTTTCTTCTATTACCATGCTAGGAGAAGAGAATACTATAATCGTGTAATAAATTTTGGAAATTACCAAATTTTATTTAACACATATTTAGAATAAAGTCAAAAACACACAGTGATGATTTATTATGAGAGATACAGTTGCTGTCATCATTAGATTTCAAAAACATTGAGAAATTTGAATGCAGTATCCTAAAGTTACTTAAAATTGAATATAGTGGCAAAAGGTACAGATGTCGCCATTTTACATCCGGAAAACGTGTAAAATTCGAATTCGGTGTATTAAAGTCAGTCAAAATCTAACACAGCGATCATTCACTAAGAACAATACAAAAGACGTCATCTTAAGTCTCGAAAACTTTGTTAAATTTGAATTCAGCCACGTGAGGTTAGTAGAAATCGAAAAGAATACCGATTTATCGCGAAAAAGGTAAATACGGCAGATTGAGCAGCGTTAGACCCATAAAATTTTTCTGAATATATTATTTAATATATTTTTTAACAAAAGTCGTTATAATTTATTTTATAATTGACTGATTGTAATTATATATTAATAATAGTGAAATGAGTCTTAGGACACAATAATTTTTAGTGATTTTGCTCTTGATTTAGTGCATGCTTGTCAAATTAATTTACCAACAAACAACGTAACTTATGTACACTGAACTTTTAAAATTTTATTTTTATTTTGCAATTCTTCAAACTTAAAAAAAGGTGTTGTAATCTACCACGTTGTACAGAGGAGTGTGTGTGTAATGGTAGATAGCACCACCAGGATCGAGCATCCGCTCCATTCCGGGGGTGCTGTCTAGCATTTCAGCTCTCTAGTTAGAAATATAAATGTTTCACAACGTAAATATACTTACATGACTTTCACATACGTTCAAATATTGTACTTATGTCAAAAGTGATAGGATCCTGGATAATAGTTATAATTTTCTCTAAAACCTACGTGTAGCTATTGAAAACCATATTTTTTCATAACTTTAGGTTAGGTATTTTCGAACAGAAATGGTAAACTATTTTTCTTGCATGTTCTTTAGAACGTTTCTGAAGATACACTATAAAAAATATTTTTGGGGCCCTTATGATTAGACGTTTCAAACGAAACACATCGAGAGTAAAAACAAAATTCGACTCCTTAATTTGATTTATTACCCTATTGTTGAATTATTAAATAAAAGTATTCGAAATTTTTTTCACACATATATGCCTCAAAACTTCAAATGATATAAGTAAACTAAGTAAAAAATTTATTAGTAACTTTTCATTTTAGTCGGTCCCTCCGTTAGTCTCTCTATCAAAGCCTTTTTCTCAGAAATCACTTGAGACATCAATATGAAATTATATGAGGTCTTTAGCCTTACATCGCTGTAAAATGTTTATTTCTTCCTTTTTTAATCGTATAATAGTTTTACTCACTGATCATCAACATCTCTAGGACAGTTTTAATCATGAAAGTCAGCATAACGAGAAGTCTTAAAGCACAAGTGAAGGAAATCATTCAAAAATCTATGTGGAATTATACATTTCTTCATTTGTTTCTTTTTACGCCTGTGAAATGTATTTAGTAGGCAATATGATATCCGGAAAAATTAATATGTGCCAATAGTTTAATTAGAAATACTATGCCCTTAAATACCTTTAAGAACCTATAAGAACTTAAATGTTTATAAAACCCTCGTAGTGCGAGTTCTCCTTGTCTTAACAGGTTTTTAGCTTCATATTTATTCTTGTCCGTGATACGACCAAACTTTCGTGTTTCGCGATCTTCGCGATCTTTCAAGTTTCTACGTCAAACGATTTCCGAGAAAAACAGCTGTGACAAGCAGACAAACGGAAAATAAGTCATAATGGTTCCATTTTTTCTTCTTAGGCACAAAATCATAAAAAGGGAACTTCATTTTCTCATTTCTTTTTTAGAATGATCTACCGGAAATGTCCCAATGAAAACACCATTAATGTGGCAATATTTTTTATTCGTGCGTCTGGCTAACACGTCTCCAAATGAAAAAAATAAGTAAACCCAAATTTTAAGACAGCACGAGAATCTTTGACCCATATATTAAAACACCAAAAACTGATGTAATACTCAACTTTCACAATACGTAAGTTGTAATTAATAAAACGTAGTAACTACAGCGATTTAATAAAATGTGCGAACACATAGTAAAAATAAGTAAATCTAGAACTTGCATCATGGTCTTGCTTTTGCTAGTGCGTGCGTGCGTGCGAGCGTAAATGAACTAAGAATATTTTCAAACTTAAATTTCGAACATCATGCGGAAACTAAGTATGGAACTTTATTCTTATTAGCTTTGAGGATAACTCCGCTCATTTTGACTGTACACTACTACATATTATCCTAAAAGTTTAAATAATTAAACCTTTTATTTTTAACTTTACCCAAATTATAAAGCAAAAAACGCAAATGCTGTATCATAGCGGTTAGCAGATATTTCTGTCACCTTTCCAGATTTCGCTTTTTTTGTAATTGTATGTTCACAACTTTCTCGCATAAGGTTAAAAATTTACTCTAATGATATTACCTTGCATACCGATAAATTATTTCATAATTTATTCCCATATACATAAGTTTCGAAAATTAAATGTTTTTTCTGATATAATAATACACACGTTTTTAAACTAGCATTTCAATATTCATTACTTAAAACTTCTCTTAACGAAATCATTTTTTTTACTTTTTTACTGTCGATGACGCATAACGCGTTATTTTCTAAGTTCATAAATAAATTCCTACATTCGAAATAAGGACATATGAAGGTAAAGATGTTGTATTTTTAAATACTTTCTCATCCTTTAAAGTTCTGTAGGATAAAAGCGAAAACTATATAAAATCACACCTACTTCATCCATTTGTCTATCTGTTACAGATGATCTTCTCAGAAACAGTTTAATATATAAACTTGGGCATATAAAGCATAGTAACCCAAAATGGTGATAAAGTAATACGCCTGTGGAAGATATGCTAGGCAATATATTTACTTGGTCAAAATTAATATTTGTAAGTAGTTTAATAGTGCTTATATGTAATATTAAATGTTTACATATGTTTAAGTGTCCATGGAAACTCTGCAAAGGATATTTAATTTCTAGAATTGACAAGATATTAGTATATACAGCAGAAAGTATCATGACTCTGATATTTTAAATATAAATGACTGTAATTATTTTCGCTTACTTAAAATTTTAAAACATACCTTTAAGTTATATACTATTAAAATTAAATTGTAAATTTCCTCTAATAATATAGTCTCAGATGGTAATGGTTTATGTAATAGTCTTTTTGCAACGAGTATGTTCTATATATTAATTATATATACATAATTAATATATAATATATACATTAATACCCCGGGAGTAATCCGAAGTTGTATCTAATAGTGATAGTTGCGACATATATACAAAAAACAATTATTTATTTAAAATATACTAATATGGTGTTGAAATTAAATTCTTTGAAATTATTAAGAAACATAAATAAACACTTCTACCGTACAAAAAATATACTTAAAAAAACAATAAATAATTGTTCTAAATCTAAAATAGGTAAATTGTATCTGAGAGAAACGAAAGTTTTTGATCTTAAAACTGACATCGTTATAATGAAATAAAGTTAAAATGAAATTAATTTACTTTATCAAACCTGTAGTAAAATAAATTACTACAAGTCATATTATCAACCACAAACACGAAACACAATTGCGATATAGCCAACGAAAAAATAAATAATATTTAAATTAATGTATTGCGATGATTAATACAAAACACGAAACATAACACCTCATTCTTATGGATATGAACAGAAGAGAAATAGTTAGTTCTTTTGGTATTCAACGCTAAATCACATTTCTGACCAGCTGTTAACTCAAATTTTTTAAACAGATTTCAACTATGAGTTCATTGCACCTTGTTAAGAGCAAAATAAAAATTAGCACAAATATAGCATTAAAATGAGGACAGTTTTATTCGATGTCATTGCTGTATATAAGTTTCAACTGCGCGGCTGGACCGTATATAAGGAAAAGAGACTTGAACTTGACGCCAGAGCCAGGTCAACTTCAGTGTTAGTAAGAGCTTTGCCCCGCGTGGATGTACGCGTAGTGAGCAGAGCTTTTAGCGAAGTTCGAAGTTTTATCACTTAAATTAAACGTAGCAATTCAGTTGGCTTACTCCGCGTAAAGCAAATTAATAAATTTGTTAATTTTTAATAACATGATGACGTGATTTTAAAATAACAGAAAATAAAAATATTAAAATATAAAAATAACTTTCGGAAAAAATTAATGTGAATGTGTAATTATGATTAAACTCGTGTTTATATTCTTCCTTAACTTTTCTGGTGAGTGGCAAAATAATTAATGCTTACAATTATTTAATTTGTTTTTGGAGCTATTTTTGATTGCTTCCATTCAAATTAAGTTCTTAAATTAATACATAGTGCCACTTTTTTATTCTTAATAAAAATCTGCCAGAATTATAATTAGTTTTATTCATACAATACATTTAAGAAAAATGACAATATAAATGAAATTTAACAGATCAAATGATTTTACCTTATCGACCTACTCATTATGATTTATATAAAAATAACAATCATGAAATATACGTAGTGTGTAAATGATTGGCATAAAACTTTGTACCATATAATAGTAATTTTTAGTATAAAAATGTATAAACTTTATTTTCAGTATTTATCGTATTAAATCAAAAGAACAATAATAAATACATACCTGCTTGTTTTTTAAAAATCGAAAAACATAAAAAATTTAATTTGAAATTTGATAACTCGGCTACAACAAGATTAATGAAATTATGTTTACACAGTTCGTCAATAAGAAGTATAAAATTGTATATTACTATAAAAATGTAGAATATATATGGTTAATGAATTCAAAAAAATATTCATAAAATTATGTAAATGCAGGTTTGGACATATCAATATATTGTTATATGTATTAGCCCAGCTAAAATAGGAAGCTAGGAAGTATTTTCATTATATGAAAGGTTTTTAATTGTTGAAATTTTAAATGGAAATACTAGAGTAATAATAAAATAAAAATAAAAAAATTGGGAATTTTTTTTTAAAAATGAAGATGTATAATATGTGGAATACATATTTAAATCACAAGTCCGTTTATATGACGTTTAAATTGATATTAATTTATTGATCGTATTTCACCTGATTGATACGTGCCAAAACAAATCCCATTTCTATCCACTGGTTTATTTTTAATTGCACTTTCATACCAAATATTATAATTTTTGTCATTTTCAACCGATTAAACCAATTGGGGTATAATTTTAGTAATATATATATATACATATATATATATATATATACATATATATATATATATATATATATATATATATATATATGTGTACATATATATATATGAATTATTGTTTCATATATGTAATCAGAAACTTTCTTGTTTGCGGAAATGTAAGAGAAAGTCAACTGAACCTCCCGGGGTTTTATAGTTCTTAGCAGGACTATATTGTATTGTGTTAGTTCAGTTAAAAAGCTGAATGAGCTTTTCTATAACTTGTATTTTATATGAATTTATAGTGTTTTAAATATCGATAAATCATTAAATTAGTTCACCATTAACATAAATTTTTCGGATTGCAGAATAAGATGTGTTGAAAACTTAAGTGAATTCAGTGAATATATAAATTAATTGTAACTATTAGTACAGCTGAAGGATATTGAATTGTTCGTTAAAAATGTATGGAAAAAAAATTATTAATATAAACTAGCGCTAAGGAATTTGTCTTATTTTATATTATATTTATATAACTTGATAATTCATGTTTCCCAAAATGGTTAAATTATTTTATAAAATGATTATTATATTCAATAATACTTTATTATTATAATTTAGGGGCTGACTTTATAATTTTTATTATAGCTACAAATGTCGTGTTGATTTCACAGGTGTTCCTTTTTTCTTTATTAAGAAAAAAATCGATGCGTACATTTTAACGTAATATACATAAAATGGTTGTTTTATTTACTTCTTACATTTATATATTCTTGTATATAAACAATTAATTATTTTAAACAATTTATTAATTTTTTTTGTAAACTTCAAAAATGTTACACAAACTGTCGACGGTGTTTTATTTCCTTGTTAATGCATATTGGATTAAAATATTTAAAAAATGTAATGATGTAAATTGTGTTGTAACAGAAAATAGAATTCGCCCATATTTTCTTTCTTTCCTGTTCAAGTACGGTCAATTCAATTTTTTAATGGAAGTGGTTGAACCTCTTCTTAAAATTGGGTGCGATAATTTCATTGCGAAATAAAAATACTTTAAGGGCTTCTTTCACATAGCATAACCTTTAACAAACCAAATGAAGAGTATTATCACTACTATTATGTTATGAAAAAACGATTTAAATTTGATTTATTGCTAGAGATGTTGAAGTGATTTCGTGAGTTTATCAAACCATTTCTCATCAGGTGCTTCTTTTTATTTTACGAAATATGATACACTGAAAGAAAAAATTAAATACTATCATATGTTACATATGTGGTGTAGATACAATTAAATCCAGTGTAGCTTGCTAAACCAGTATGTAAAAGTATTTACAAGCTCTCTTATTTTGTTTTTTTATTATTAGTAAATATATATTATTTCCTAATTTGCTATTAGACATTTAATTTATTACTTTAATTTTGATATATCTTTATATTATCATATATAGGTCGCTGTTTACTTGCCTTATGTGGATATACTTTAAGGTATAAAGCTTCACAATTCAATGCTTTCTTTCAATTTTGTTTAATTTGCCATATTTTAATTGTCCATATCTTGCAGCTTTTTTTATTTTTTTTTATACCTTTGTTATATTATTTATTAACTACTCCATTTTATTTCCTCCATTCGTCCATAAAATCAATAAATTCCATCTATACACCTTTTAAAAAATCTTTATTTTTCACACCTATATCATAAGGATTATAGGAGGGAAGTATATAAGAAAAGCATGGATTTAGTTTTAAATAGGGAAATACAAATAAAGCTTATGTATAAGTTAAACTTCTTATTGTTTTTTAAAATTCACAATCTACACTTACGTATAATGGGAAAAAAATTGTTTATTTACTTTTTCTCTCTAGCCTCTTGAACCGCACGGACGATTTAAAAAAAATGTGAAAGTCCACACTATGAGGAAAACCATATATAATCACATTACGATCTATAGGAGCAGAGCAGTAACACAAATTGTAAAGTCGTACAATACTGCTTAAACGGTGCAAGGTAGAGATAGGCTTATTTATTGATTTATCATTCTGAGCATTTCTATCGATATTATTTCCCAGATCACCAGTATCATTTGGCGAATAAGTTAGAAATTTTTAATGACCTAGGAAAGAGAACAATCTAATTAAAATAATTCTACGTGGGTAGTATAAAATAATTATGAAACCTTATCACAACAGTCTGATGCATTTGTAGATATTTCTTAAGATTCTTTGCAAAGCTATCATGTTCTGAATTCAGAAATAAATTCTAAAAAAATATTTACTGAACACATTCTTTTACAATTATATGTTAGTGAAACTACATTTAATGTTTATTTTATTTTAATACAGTGTGATAAATAACTTAATCCAAAAACGCTTCCGTAAAATAGACTGACTACGGAGCTTCCTCACCAGTTTCATTTTGCGGAAAGATGCCATTCAAATAAATAAGTTATGGTATAGACTATCATTTTTGTTGAAAATATTTTCGTTGTTCTTTATTATAAAAGATCTTAGTAATTTTTTTTCGTTGTTTGAGTTATTTAATTCGAAATTACACTTAAAAATGATTTGTTTACATTAAGGTCCATAATTCCTAAAAAGAATAATAGTATGAAACGTTTTTATAAATATCTGTTAGAAAATATTTTCTTTTTAATTGTATAAAAAATATTTCATATATGTTATATTGTTATTTTCTTTGGGTAAACAGGTGTATTAAGCGAAGAGCCAAGTACTTGTACAGCCGATCAACTGGACGAATGCGTCAATGCAATACCAAGATCTTTACGTGGTACGAGACCACACGCACTTCCCGTCAGTCGGAAGGAAATCGACATTTTGTGCAGGTTCAATATTCGTATTTTACGGTGTTTTATTGATTTAGAAACCAAATATCTTTGCATAGTATTTCATTATATCTGTTATGTGTGGATTCTTTTGTCTCAATGAAACAATTTAAACACTCGTCTTAATATGATTAACATTTATTTCAAAAAATTTTGTTCATTTTGCTAAGTTCCTAATGAAACTATCGATTCACTATGACCTATATTATTGTTTTTCATTTTGTTTATATATTTAATGCGTTTAATTTTAATCTAAGTATATATGTGTAGTAAGCTCAATAATTTTCTCTTTGCTAAATTTAACAAATACTTGGACGGAAATTAAAAGTTAAGTTTCATATCAACTTATTAATTAAAAAGTTTTAACAACGAGTTAAGGGGTGATGACCTGCTTTTGATAAATCTTCTATAACTTATCAAGAATTTTAATAAACAATTTTGATAATCTCTGACCAAAACAAAAAATCAAAACTATGTACCAAAAATATTATTTCCATTTATACAGTGATATATCGAAATTAATAATATTGGTACTCTCTATTAAAATTGTAATGTATCAAGATACATGATATCTGCGAATATGTGAAAATTTCCATTTGATATAAAACATCTAATGCCGCGTTTAGATGGGAAATGAACGTTCTGATGGCATGTGGCGACGAGCCCTTTGCCCAGTTTCGCGTGTTGTCGGCTCTTTGCGGTTTAATTCCGGCCAGCTTCGAGAATGGCTGGCTCTTTCCGACATAATTCAACCAGCTTCTTATCTTGTCAGCTAACAGTGATATAAAATTAAAAATATGTTTTCAATAGATAGTTAAGAAATATTTATGTAATAAATTATTTCACAAAAATTAAATAATAATTTTAAATTAATATTTTATAGTTAATTATCTAAATATTTGTTTTCTTGTTTTTAATTTGTGCAAGTAAAATTATTTCAATACAAATATTTAAATGTTTCACATCCTATGACGGCCCAAATTTTTTTTCAAATGTAAGATAAGATTTTATTTTTTAAGTCTTACGTGAAAAATAAGATTAGCCATTCTAAGTATTATTTTCAAAAAGTAACTTCTTTATGTATAAAGGTTTTTAAACGTTCCACTTTTTCAAGATGCATTTTTACTCCAACTCAAATTTCAGGCAGACATTTTAAAGAATAAAATTGTATTCCGTTGAAATGCCTTATGAGATAATAATTTATGTAATTTTTAATTTAATGCATTTAATAACAGTAAATAATTCAATGTAATATATGGAACAAAAAAAGTAGCTTACTGTAATCTAAAATGTCTATAATATTGACTGTAAGTTCAACATTTTAAATTATCAGAATTAAGCAAATTTGAATTCTGACTGAAGGGACTCGTTACTCATTAGTTTTCATTCTATGTTCTTTTTTCCCCCTCTGTTTTCCTTTTTTTTTCTTTAGTATACATGATGCATACAATTTAAGTAAATACAATTGAAAGCTCTTTGTTAATACATATTCGTATTTGTATTCAAATTTGTAAAAATACGAGGGTCAAAAATTTGTCTCATTGTCTATTGAAATATTTTCTACTCCCGTTAAGATTACAATTTTATTTACAAATTTTTTTGACAATTTCTTCTCAGTATTTTGAAGAGAATTACAATCTTGTTATGAATTAAATATACTTGGATAAAGTATATTAAATTTTTATGTTACAAAAATTATAAAAGAATAGATATTACTGTATTCAAAACATAATATAATGTCCTAACTTTTTTATTAGCTTATTTAAATAAACATTTCAATAATGGTCATCAAGAACTAATAACATAAGTTTTTATAGATTTTATTCATATCATTAGTAAAAAACACGAAAATTTATAACACAGTACATTTTTTTAATTTTACAAAACGAATCTATTCGAAAAAATTTCGTATATTTCCATCTGAAATTTAAACGTTTTGGTGTTAATATCGTTAGATAAACAGTTATTACTTACGGCTATAGAAATGTATTTCATTATTAAGACAAAATTCAAAATAATCTTTCACATATCTTGTTAAGATTGTCTAAATATTTTACGATTCACATATAAAAGAAATTGAAAGACTTTTATCTTTAAGACACATGATCATGTGCGTGTTTTCCTACATTTTATTTCCAGGCGACAGGAGAACACGCGAAGATACATGACCTTCTTTCATTAACCACATAGGGAAAAGGACAGTTAGTGAAGTCAAATGTAATGAGACATCAAAAAATATTATAAGGAAGAAGTTCGTTAGGATACAGGCATATCCAGATCATTAACATTACAAAAATTAGATGAGATTGTGCCTAAAAATATTGAGAGATGGCAAGAGACGTTGAAGCTAGGCGCAGTAATCATTGATATAAGAGAGAGGATGTGTGAAAAATGTGGTTAGGCTGACTAATGTAGGAAGATAATGAAAGCTATGGCGTGAACTTTTATCTCTTGAATTTCAAAGAGCATTTTGTATGCGTATAGCAAATACAAACACCTATATATATATATATATATATATATATATATGTATGTGTATATAATGTTTGTATACGTACTTACACATATACCTATATATATTATATTAAATATATATATACATATATATATATATATTTATATATATA
Source organism: Druceiella hillmani (assembly GCA_039881145.1). Taxonomy (NCBI): domain Eukaryota; kingdom Metazoa; phylum Arthropoda; class Insecta; order Lepidoptera; family Hepialidae; genus Druceiella; species Druceiella hillmani. Next base: position 1,010,877 of record JAYKKI010000048.1, on the reverse strand, counting down.
TATATATATATATATATATATATATAGGCGCACGTAAGCATGCACAGATAAATATCCCTATTAAATCGTGAAATAATTTTGGTAACTTAATGATACGAGAAGTCAGTAATTATTTAAGACTTTAAATCATACCATATAGAGTAGTGGTTACCTAATTAAGGACAGACATGCTGTGAGCACAATATTTTATTGTTCAAATCCTTGCGTTTTTTAACTCACTATTTAAGTGTCATTGCATGTTATTACATTATGCTGTTCGTTATCAAGTATTATGACTGACAGCGGTTCCTAAACATCACATCGTTAATGTGCACATTTTCATCGTAATTTTTAAAATAATTAGGGGTCGAATCAAGAGTTGTGATGAAATAATGCACAAAGTAACACGTAATGTGTGTTATGATTAACTAACATAAATAATGTATTCTTTAATTACAGCACACATTACGTGCACAAAGTAACACGTAATGTGTGCTGTAATTAAAGAATACATACGAATAGTGATTCTTCAGGTCCATATAATGCATATTATTATCTATAATATTATTCAATATTAACATAAGTATCAAACTCCCATAAACATGCAATTTACGCAAACTAAAAAACAATGTTGTTTATTCAGTACTACTATCCCCTAATAAGTTAATCACGTTTTTACATGTTTTATATAATTTATTATTATTTTTACTCCATTTAATTTCAATCACCCGGGATTCCATATTTTTAATATAGAATCCCGGGTGATTTTAAAATGTGAATATATAGAAATTGAAATTGATAGAACCCTAATTAATTAGATATCGAACGTAAAGCATAAAGCGTTATTTATTCAGAAGACGATCTGCTGCGGCGGTCTGGGGGCAATTACAATTATATAAATTAGTATGAAATGCTCGCCAGGATAGAACGCTCTGCGTATGGTAAGCCGCCTGAATCACCACTAAACCAAAGGTTGAGAGAATACCACAATAGGACTGTCATTGAACGTTTTATTATGTAAAAATGTATTTATTAAATATATTATCAAGGAAAAAAGTCATATAATATGATAACAAGATGACTATATACGTATTAAAAATAATAAAAACTTAAGAATCAAATAAAATTACTTTACACTCAGTATCTCAGAGACATGGAATAGACGTATAAACACCCCAGTTGCCTGCATATCTTCTGACAAGGTTATATAGTATTATTGTGATTGGTTAATTAATTATCCACAATTGCATAGAGATCATAAAAGGAAAATACCTTGTGGAGCATAGTTTCATTCAGCTCATAACATCACATAAACAAAATGGGTATACAGGGAATGTCAACGTTGTGTATTTACTCACATCAAATGTCGTTACTGTCACTTTACCACTTGTTACTAATGAAACCTAAACTTCCAGTTTAGGTTTCATTTATGCCCCAATTAGAACAGAAATAATAATCATAAAATGTTAAAAAACATGCCAAGCACGACTCGCTGTACTAGGGTTCCGTATACATTTAAATATTTACAAACATTCAAGTGTGTGTATGTTATTGTAGAATTATTTACAATAATTAATTTTTCATAACGTTAATATATTACTACCTTTTATATACTATCTTTCACAGGTGTACAAAAATGTTGCATATTTGAAAAATTAATGCATTTAAGATAACGGCATAGTGTTAGTGCAATATTCTCTTGAGATATTACTAACTTTGTTTGTTTCATGGTTTTCGATATTTTTCGAAATAAGGGTGTAATATGTTATATTTTGCATATTTTTTGGAATACATTTTTAAATATGCAATTAAAAATTGCGAATTTTTTAAATTGTGAAACTTTTTTGTGAGTGTCTACCTATGTATTTATATATTTATATAGGCTGTGTTGTAATACTTTAAGAAATATTATACATAAAAAAGGTTAATTTGAGAGTAATAAAATTTTCCTAAATATTTGAAGTAAGTAGGAAAAAGTAAAGGAATCAGTAAATTTTTTTGCCATCAGATTATTACAAAATTCTTTCAAATTCAAAGCCAATTTTCGTATTATAAATATTATTTATTTTTAAGATTCATTTACTTTACGATTTACAATTAAATCGGGGTCTGCTAAAAAATTCCAGTCAGGTACAATGGGAAAAAATTTGAAAGCTTAGATTGCCGTTAGTTTACATTTTTCTTTCTTTATTTTATACATTTTTCATTATAATTACAGGCTAGATTTATTAAATAAGCACGTGACACATATTTTACATCTATTACAATCAACACAATTTTAATTGCTTTAATTTTTTTGCTTTTATATTTTAACAAGTGATCAAACAAATCATACAAAAAAAAAATTACTAAGATATTACGAAGGAACTTTTCCGATGTATCCAATTGTTTGATTTAAAAACTTATTCTTTCAATAAAATTTGAAACATAATCAAGTAACGAAAGTTTTGGAGAATGATGAAAATATGAAACGAAAATAAATAATGAATATTTGACTTACCTCAATAATATTGGCTTATATTACATTTTAAGAGAATAATTATCTCGGCTATGTAAATGTCGTCGAAAATCACCTATATAAACTTATGTAATTTAAATTAAAAAAAATTAATAAATAAGAAAAGAGATGAAAGACTCTTTTGAAAATACATAAGAACCTATTCATAATTGTATCATTTTCCATTAACAATTTTTTTCCTTCGAGTAAAGAAAGGAACTATGTTTAATCTACTTGCGAAATATTTTCTTTATTCTGACCTCAATTTTTTGAAGTAAGAACTGCAAATCCATCTGTAATTTAAAAAATTGAGATTGAAATTTATCTCGTTATTTAACTATATAAAATAAAATATTTCCTTTAACTGAAGTTTTTATCATTTATTATTACCATTGAAAAGGAAATAATTCAACTGACTTATTTTTTACCTTTGAATTCTGATATAGTTTTCATACATAGTTCAGACTGTTTATTATAAAATATCTGAAATAGTTTTCATCCACAGCGCTTACGACAGGGCGATGAAATGCATCGAGAAATGGTCGAGACGCTGCCTCCCTACAGAAACACGCAAGCTGTCAGAGAAACAAACATTAGGTGCAAAGCAGATGATGAAGTTCCTCTGTCACGATGAATCGTTTAGAAAAGGTAATTTTCTCTTTTTTCTATTTCAATGATATTTAGCAACAATTAAAATTCGTTACATTTCATTTTATATATCCATTTGCTCTAACCACTTAAACTGTCTCAACTATTAATAAAGTTTCATTTGACATTATAATTTATAAAGATTTTTTAACATTCTCAAAAAATGTAAATAAGAAATTTTATATATCTAAGTGAATAATAATTTTTAATCAAACTCTGATAAAGTATGTCTTTATTTTCTATTAGGACAAATTTTGAAATATTACGGCTAAATAGAAAATTGTTTCATAAATATAATTTCATTCTATCCAGGAAATATGGTCCTAGTTTATTAAATTTTATTTTGATACGTTAACAAATTTTATTGCAGTGGGAAAGTGCAATTAAAAAGACTTCACTAGCTATGATACAAATTAGAATACTGATTCAAAATAAAGTTAAAGCCGTCTAAATTGTACCAAAAATATTTATTGGTTTGTTTTCCCATAATACCACGGATTGACATGGAAGCGCTGTTGGGGCTGTTTGCTAATTAGTTTTACCTTATCAGTAACACCCTAAGGGAGACTGCGTCCATTTATTTCGAAGAAACAATATTTTACAGGGTCGTGCCCAGGAAATATTTAATGAAGAGATAAAATATTATATAAATAGGTTTCTGCAACGAACAAAGTCGAAATAATAAACGGACTTTTATTTCAACCTAAACCGACAATTCGAATACGAAACTCATTAAACAAATAATTCATTTATCACTTAGATTAACATTTTTAGAAAATTGGTTAGACAATAACTACAAAAACACTCCCTGTGTTTTCGTCTAAAGCGATTTTAAATCTGTTTAGAAAACGCTATAGTTTAATTTTGTTATATCTGAATAACAAATTCCAAATTTATCGTGTTTTTAATATGTAATAGAAATTTTAAAAGGAAAATAATTGATATCATTCAACAATAAAGTCAAGAATAAGAGTAGACCATGTATGACCGTGCTATTTGGTCACATTTTTCGGGACTTCACAACCATTCTTAATTTAGTGTGGTTTTAAAGCAAAAAATATTGAGTTAAAAAAGAATTTAGGGTATTTTCAGAGAGAAACTTATCATTACCATAAACCATTGGTTGCATTTTTTCAGACTACATAAAATTAGCATTGAACATTTTACTTTTAAGCGATGAACTTTTTGCTATGTGGTGTTTAGATAAATACCAATTCATTTTATTTCTCATGTGGAATAACATTATATTAACTAACAGCTAATGAATTAAACGTTTTTTAGTCATTGGTTCATACAAATTTAGAATGCTCACTAATTTTGAAAAGCGATTTAAATTTGCTGGCTCTTAAATTGGACAATTTGAGAAATGTTTTGACTCTACGCTTACAGATTTTCAAGAATCGTTTCATTTTACATACTAAATTTAAACTTTGAGATTGTCATTAAATTTCTGATTACAAACAGATTACCTCAACCACACCGCGTGCTTCCGCGCCGTATCCGGTGACTGGGAGCGCTGCCTCGCGCAGCTGCACGCGTCCACCCGTTTCGTGTCGGTGCGCGGGCGAGCGCCGTTCTACGTCGATGTACAAGGCGAGCTCTGTTGGTAAATATACTTTTATGATTATAAATGTAATTTTTTTTATTTATAAACATGCATCGATAAATATCATCTCAATTCCTCTATTTTACATTAAAACTTTGTGCAATTGCAACTATTTTTAATCTTTTTTGCAAACTTTGTGTTGTTTTATATAGTTTAAAAATAATTTTGCTTTAGGCCGTAAGTATGTATTGAATATATATAGATGATTATATATCACGGTGTTTAGATAAGTGTTTAGATATACATTTTTTTGTATTTCTTCTGGGAAATTGTTTAGTTTATGATTCGATTTTATATGAAGTGAATATAAAGTGCTCAAATAAAACACCACAAATTGAGCCTATTGAAATAAAAAAATATTTGCAAATGAGGAAAATTAAAAAATAACTGGCCAAAAAGCGTATGGAAATGAGAATAAAAACAATTAATGGCAAATGACATAATAAAAAAATTTTTCAAAATAATTTAAATTCTCAACATTTTGGCTATGAGTCCAACATTCGATATTTTGCTACTCATTATACATGAGAGTTAAATAAACTTAATCATCACAATCTACGTCATACAGCAACAAGTAAGTATTACAAATAGAGATTCATATATTCATTCTGATTATAATCGTTAAATGTACAGCTTTTAAGAATGGTCGCATGTTCAAGAAGATCACATTTAAAATCCAAATACTATATAGGAAACAACAATAGGCATTATTATTCTTGTTTCGTTGCCAATTAATAATGCTTCAACTCCAGAATCCTTTTAAGTCACAGTGATAAACAAGCGCTACGTTTGACAAATATTTTTACATCAAGTCGAAACATTTTCGGTAACGAACAACCTGAAAATTTTTTTGTGATTAACAGGAAATTTTTCCATTTGTTCGAGAGGGTCATCCTTTTGAATCGGTAGAGTATCCCAAAATTATGTATTAGAAAAGAGAACATTTAATTTTTGTATTTGATGTCCAGAAGTCGGTCCAAATTTACGTGGGCACTGAATATAAAAGTTTAAAACTATTCTACAGAAATTACGTGAAAATGTAAAACTGGTAGACGAGTTTCGGAAAACTTAATTACTTTCAAATTAAAATGCTGTTTTAATTCAGAGATTACTTAGCACAATATATCAACAGACAAACGCTATTTTAAATGTATAGAAGATTCAAGTCACGCCGTGTTTTAAGAAGTTTTAAAATTCGTTTTATATCCTTTGTATATAAGTATATATCTAATATTTAATTTTTCCTGTCACTCAATTTTCTTGTTATTAAAGATTTAAATCAATTTACGGATCATTCAGAAATACAAATCATGTAAGAGTGGTCCACCAAAATTCTGCCAGAAAAAACTTTCATCAGAATGAGGCAATATATAAGTCACACTAATTAAAATGTGATACGATCATATCTTAATGATAATGCAAGTAAGCTCGTATTATGTCATGATTATTCACAATTTGATAATTTCACGTCCATAGTAACAGAATTATCCAATTATAATGGAATAGATCAACTTCTGACGAGAATTTATTACGGCAATCATCCTCCTCTACTGCATTCTGGTAGTCCTACTATACTGGTAAATGGTACACAGGTAAAGCCAAAAATAACAGTTTTGCCATTTATCTTTGGAAATAATTTTCCGATAACTAAAAACAATAGGTGTAAAAAAGAATAACCTAAAATCTATACGGTTCCAATCTAATCAGATTTTCTTTACTTTTTGGAGAACTTAGGGTTATTTTTCGGAAAATTTAAGGTTTTATTCGTCCAGTTCAACACTGCCAAATAAAAAGCCAATTACCGAAATAAAAAGAAAAAAATTTACCTAAAATTTTACCAAATAAAAAGCCGAGCCGATTAAAAATCGATTTACCACGTAAATCGAATGATCCATTAAACTTTTACCATAAGTTAAAAATGCAAAAATGAACGTATATGCATACGTATATACCAACTTAATTCATGCTTATCCATTTTTTAACATTTCATTTGGAAATACTGTGCTTCCCTAAATTACACTGATGAAAGTGAAACTAAATTGTAAACGAAAGGCATAAAATTAACCAGACTGTTTCCAATTCCCTATGTATTTATTTGCATTATAAATGATAAATTATTACTTTATACTTAAATTTATAATTTATTGTAATTTATATATTATTAGTATTATTACTGAATACTAAAAATATATAAATTACAATAAATTTTCGGCAAGTTCATTTATTTTCATTAACATTTTATCATTTGTTAAATCATTTAAATTAATAAATTACAATCAATTGTTAGCCAATTCATTTATTTTCAGTGTTAGTTAAACTTTATTTAGATTGTTTGATGAAATAAAAAAAACATTTTTAGAATAATAAAATTTCATGTTAAAATTAATTTATTTCAAAATTGAATTAAATTTAAAATAAAATTTTGTTATTCTGCTAATTAATTTTTTTATTATTAGAAATTGTTTTTATTAAAACAATCAGATTAAATGTAAAGTTAATTTCAAGTTTACATTTTATTATTTTTATTTTGATTATCATAAAAAATATTTTCATTTAAGATTATCTTTAACGTTAAATTTTATTATTATAAAAATTTAATCTTTTCTCATTTAATTATTTTAAAATTAATTGATTAAATCAAACAAATTTAAAGTCAATTTTAAGTTCAAACTTAATTATCTTAAAAATTGAAATTTCATTATTTGTGTATTTTTAAGGTCGTTTATTTTAATTTTTTTAATTATTCAAATTTAAAATTACTTTTAGAATTTAATTTAGTTATATGAAAAATTTAAACATTTATTTTTATTTTAATTATTTTATTTAAATTTAAATCTTTAAAAAAATTCTCTGAACATAATGAATTGTTACATGTACTGAAACAATCTAAATAAATGTTAATTAATTAATGAAGTTAAATGAATATTCTGACAATTTAATCTCATTTATTAATTTTAAGTATTTAATAAGTAATAAAGTAATAACAAAAATATATGAATTTGCTCAAAGTTAGTAAGCGTTATATAGCGAAAGTTTTATTAGCCGAGATGTTTTTATTCCTGTATATAATATAAATTTAATACATGGTATATAGCGTAAGGAACTTCTTTCCAACCGGGTGTCCCACGACACCTCTAGTTAACATTTTTTTTTCAAACTCATGGAACACAAGTATGCGGGAATACGTTCAGTGTGCTGAATACTTACGATCAAGTATACATTTGAACTCTCACATAATACTTACGAAAATAATATATTATCAAATTCAAGTAAAAGCCTTAGTAATTCCCATTTACGATTAAGAATTCTAAATATTCATAGGTGCATAATATAATAAATATATCATTTATAGCAATAGATCATTTATAACGTTGTCATTTATATCATTATTGGTCATTATAAGTCATTGCAGGTGGCATCTGTCGCTTTCGTAATATTTAGATGAACATCCAATATTTAGATGAACATACAATAGTAACACATTATTTTGTACATCTTTATAAAGGATTCAACCTTAGGAAAAATAATCTATTTTTCCAAATATTAATTACTTTGCATCTTCATTTCTTTTAGTATTCGTGAGGAGTTTCAGCAATGCGTCGCACGCGCCGGCCGTGCTAAGTGCTCACGCTCATCTGCCGTAATGCTCCGAAGAGTGGCTGAAACTCTGGGACAAGACGGGTTACTCACTCCACATTGTCGACGCATGCAATGCGCAGGCGTAGCGTCCGAGCATGCTGCTAATTTCGTTATAATAGCTGTATGTATTATAAAGATTTTGTTTGCAAATTAAGGAAATCTAAGCCAAATTAAGTTTGGCAAAAACCATTACGTTTGGCCAAATTACGTTTGAAAGTCAAATTACGTTTGGCAAAAAATAACCAACGGTGATTTTATTGATTTACACCAATTTCATCTGTTTGGGGCCTCCGTGAAAATTAACAATTATTGTAAAATTCGGAGGTACAATTTTTATTCGAAATATGAATTGTGCATCATACAATCACCAAAAAAGACTATTACTGTCATAGATATATCACAAAATATTGACTGCCGTCAAACTTAATAAAGGATTTAAAATTTTTGTTCCGTCTGCAGACATTTTCAGCATACATATATATATATATATGTGTGTATGTATATATATATATATATATATATATATATATATATATATATATATATATATGTGTGTGTGTGTGTATGTATATATATATATATATATATATATATATGTTTTCATACTAATAATGTCAGTATTATCAGATATGTTAAAAAAGAATGTAACGAATAAGTAATTATAAAAAAAACATAACCGATAAGTAATTACATTTTTTAGCCCATCATTCCAAGGATAGAGGAATTTATTCAGAATAGGATTTTAGAATCGGAAATTATTTGTGGGTCTCCTTGAGCATAAATGTAAGTTGATGCGACAAGAGGTTATATTTTAGTCACCATTTTTGAAAATGTCTTTTTTTAATATCTCCGAAATGGATTGTGGATTAACTGAATATTTTTGGAGAATAACAATTTCCATACATAAAAAGTTTTTCGCCACAGTCAATATTTACGAAATTCACTTTACTCTACCAAAATTCTAAGAGAGTCTCCAAAACGAATAATTAGGGAGTAAGTTTTTTGTTTTACTTGGATTTTTGGCAAAAATAACACTATTCATAAGATGGTATAAGCAATATTAATTTCAAACATAAATTTATGTCCAGTCAACTATTTGTCATGATATTGATTAATAAACTCCCTCTATATGATATATCTGACAGTGTTGAATTTTTACATCAATATTTACGTCGATCATAAATATTAGGCATTATATTACGTATATTTAAAATAATTAATATTGTTGGAATGTATTATTTTTGTAACTGTTAATATGTACATAAATATTATAACGTAAATAAATTCATATTTATAAGTGTACTAAATTGTAAATATACTTTAAATTAGTGAAGATATTTTTATTTTATTTCTTTTCCAATTTTACAATACTTTTTTGAACTTATATTAATCAAACGATGGTAAGTTACTTCGCTGGATTGACAAAACTATATTAACGGGGATATTTTTCTTTATAGAAACCAAAATTCTTTTCTAATTACCGGATTATCCTTTCAACTAGACATGCCTAGTATAGGAGGTAAGTATGCTTACAAAAATAAACCGGAATTCCATCTCATTTACTCAGCGTTATTTCAAAAACTTTAATTTTTAGGAGAGTTGAGTACAATGACTAAAGTGTTTTTACTTTTAAAATCGATAATATAGTTAGGTTTCTTTTCTACAGCTACGATCCATGTAACTTATTTCGAATGCTTCCATGTCGTATTCGGATTATGAGTGTCGTCTTGTATTAGACAGAACTCGTTTTGGTTTAGATAGTTGTAGGAAAACAATTTTTGAGGAAATGAATATGTCTGTATATATTTGTATACATACATAAATACATTTATATTTATTCTTCTGAAGTTTATATTTAATAATATAACAGTGGTTTTATAGGGAGAATTATTTCGCCCTATTCCGTATTCTGTATTATACCTTAAAATAAAAAATTGTTTAATGCACCATGGCAAAATTTAGATTGTATACACTTGTTTTCTCTATAATTTAACAGTGGTACCAGATTTTAACCAATCGTTAAAACGACTGCAAAGAAAACAGGAATTTAAAATTTAACATTTTTAATAAATCGTTTTACCAAAGTATGAGATATTATATTAAAAATGCCGCTACACTAATTTACTGGCTTACCTAATTTAAAAATTATCATATGCTATTATTATGGATATACACAAATCTATATATTTTTTCCACAAATGGAAAAAAATTGCGACGCCCTCGTAAATTTGATTTTCTTTCTTTTCCATAATTGTATAAAAAAAGTTAAGTACGTAAAAGGACAGATCTTTTTGTAATTCTCACGGTAAAAATCCTATACAATATTATGGTGTAACAGAGAAACGAGAATTTTGGTATGGTCTAAAGACGCTTTTAATTTTCAGTCTATAACGACATGTGGTTGACGTCAAGGATGTAACGTGCCGGTGCCGTGGTACACCTAGCTCCTATAAAACTGTAGCGGCAATTTCGAGAGTATAGTGCTTAACTAAAAGAATAAATGGAATTGTGAATTAGGTTAATGTTATATTTTTAATAAAATTCACCTTATCAATGTCGATTTCCGGCCTGCATTATTAATTTAATTCCGTATAAATTTCACGAAATTCTCGTTATAATTATGACACGGAAATTATCTTCACAAAGTATCTATAAATACAAATCATTTAAACAAAATCGAACCCCGTATAAATTAAATCATACAAACGGTGCTGACACCAAATTAAAAAAATAAGTAACTTAGTTATTATTGCGAATAAGTAGGTTTGAGTCAGTTATTTTTTTACTTTTTAGTTTTTTGATGTTCGTTTTTTTTAAATATATATTATTTAGGGTATGTTAGTGATTAATTACATTAATCAATACACTATATCTAACATTAAATAATTCTTTTCCTTAAATTATTGAATATTTGTTAAACGTTAGGCAAAAACTAGTATATTGATAATTTCCTATTTGTCAAAAATTATTTGTCAACAATAAACAGAAACGAAGCTACATTATTAGCCGCCAGTGGATAGCTGTTAGCCACTGAGGAGGTTCTGTTCGACATATCCGAAGTCCAATATCAGATTTTGCAAAGTTATAACTTGCGGAGTTCCGTGCTATATATCGTAAATCCAATATCAAATATTGCAAATTAATAAATAAAGTAACACCTAATCAATAGCTAATATTTTGAATCGACATTGATTTGCTACCATCCGTTAAGGAGTTCCATTCTTCATCTCCAGAACGCATCATCAGACTCTGACAAGGTCGATGGTATAGTTATTTTGCAAAGTAATAACAACCGGTATCAAATATCTTGAATCATGTTAAATTTGCTACCATCCGTTAAGGAGTTTCATTGGTCATTTCCAGAACTCATCATCAGACTCTGACATGGTCGATGGTATAGTTATTTTGCAAAGTAACAACAACCAGTATCAAATATCTTGAATCATGTTCAATTTACTACCATCCGTTAAGTAGTTTCATTGTCCATTTCCAGAACTCATCATCAGACAGTGACCTGGTCGACAGCGTAGTTGTTTTGCAAAATAACAACCACCAGTAATAAATATTTTTAATTACGGTTGATTTACTAATGTCCAGAACTCATCATCAGACCCTGGCCTATTAAGTGTTGTAGTTATTTGCAAAGTACCAACTATCCTAGAAAATAACTTTACGCATAGTTGATTTACTACCATTTGTTAGGGAGTTCCATCGTTCATTTCCGGACCAGATTATCAGATCCTAATCATATTTATATGGAACCACCCCTACAGTACCCTCTTTGAAACAACAAAGAAAGAATAATCGAGGTCGGTCCACTTGATAAAGAAATATTGGTGAGTATACATAGAAAAATTTTCCGACAATTTGAGAACCTTCTCCTTTTTTGATGTTAATTTAAAAAGAGGTTTGAGTAACATATCAAAGACATGGTTGGTTTCCTTTCCTCACAGAATAATCTAATAAGCAAGGACCGTGGAGGGACGGAATTAAAATGCATAAATTTAACATACTTTAACACAAAAGGAATTAAAGAAACGCACATATGAATGTAGTTAAAATTTATTAAATCAGCCAAAGAACTTATAATAAGAATATTGGACATACATTTGATTCATTTCAATCTATACTTAAAATGATAATTTACAAGTTATTGTAAACACAATTTTAAAAAAACAGTCCATGAAAACATTTATAATATAACTTACTGATTTCAAATATTCATTCAATTTATTTCTACCCTAAGGTTGATCCAATAAATTAAAAAAAATATGTATTATTTAGCAGTGACCCTTTTTATGGTATTATATAATAAATGACGAATTGTTCACACGTATTTGTTATATCAGTCTATTGTTTACTCAACATTCAATTTCAACTATTATATTGTACGCTGTCTCAGAACTCTTAAACCTTTTCGACCAGATTCGACGGTTTTCGTTTATTTAATTCAACGGTTTTCGTTTATTTATCTATAACGGTCGTCTGTTTTTTTGAGATAGTGCAGTAATTGTTGTGATGTATTGAACGATATTTCACATTCCATATGGAGATTGATTTTATTTCATCGGCATAAAAAATTTGTATTTATTTTTCACTTTGTCATTGAAAGTTCAAGAACATACAAAACAAGTTACATACAAAACATACAAAACATTTCAAGTTCAAGAACATACAAAATTCAAGAACAGATGATAGTCGGAAATAAATAAATAGAACTACGCCATGGCCTTTACATCTATTCGGAAAATGTAAACGTTCCGATTTGTTATTTATGATATGCAACATAATAGTTGAAATTGGAAGTTTAGTTCACGTTGAGTAAATAAGAGTAACAGTCCGATATAGCATTATATGTAAAATATTTGTATTTTGCTTTACAATAATCAATTGTGCAATAAATAATTATTAATTTATCCATCATGTACGCACAGACATAAACAAATTTTGAGATAAAAATATTTCAGTCAAATATTACAGTTTTTAATAAGTTAGATCATGTTTGTGTCTTTCGGCCACAGTTTAACGCAAAAAAAGATGCGGATTATATCAGACCTATATCTATGTGACTAGCGTATTCCACACGATCTTCCCATTCGTTTTAACTTATTTAATAATCCTTTTAGTCCATAATAGCCCGGCTTCTGATTTATAGGGTAGCTATTTGTCTACTCACCTTAATTTCTATATACTTTTAAGATATACATTTATTTTCTGCGAACTATCTTATGTACGCATAAATGAGTAACGGATGTTAAAGTATCTTGTTTTATTACGTGTTTCGCGCCCCTTATTTTTTCCCTAAATTTTTCTAAATTACGAAACTTAGAACTACAAACTTTTCGTAAAAGACTGGTAACGCAAATTTTCTCAATGTTAATTTCAGCAATTTTGGACTTAGAAGGAAAGGAATATGTTTAATGAACGTTCCCGACAACATCTCTAGATTTGTCTTACATAATATTTTGGAGAAAAGGAAATATTGGATACATTAGAATTTACTCTCTCAATTGATAAACACTTAATACAAAAAATAAATGATTTATTTGCTTCCAGAAACATTTCGTATAAATAATTTCGAGCATTAACGATATTCAGCTATTAATACATTTCAACGCTATAGAATAATTGTTAGTTCTACTTTAAAAATAAAAAAATGATATAAGTACTTACGTACAAACATGTATGATTCAGGTAATTTTAAAACTACTAACTCTATTAGTATGGTCAGTCAAACGAAACATAAATATAGGTGTTAAATTCGATAAATTGCAGGTCAGTGAGGTTGGTACTCAGAAAGTCCCTCCTTTTTCTTATGCATCATGATACAAATAAGTGCTGGTATTGGTATAATTGTAATATATCCAATTATATATTTTTATTGACTAAAAGATTGTATTCCTGAATTAGGGCAATTTCAAGCAAAAGTACGGTAATCGAATCTTAAACAGATTAAGTAAACGAATTATATTAAACAATTTATAGTTTTTAGGCTCTCGGAGCTCAAAACGAAGAAGGCAAAACTAATAAACACCATCATAATAACAATCATAACAATCACCATTAATAACAATCATCTTTCTGTACCTATGTCTGTCACAATCGATTTTCTCAGAAACTTTTTGTTCGAGAAACTTAAAATTTGGCATATTAATGGTTAGAGAGTAATTTCGGAAAAGCTTTTAAAAATATTTTGGTTTTAATTTGATATATTACGTAGGGTGTCACTTGAAAGGGCTAGCAGTATTGTAACACAAGGAAAACCAAATTTTTTTTCAATAATATTTTGTTCTCCTCGAGATATGCACTAAAATTTACAGCACTATTTCCAAAGTTCTTCTTTTTATGCTGCACGAGGGTGCTTGTCCTCTTTTCCCAAATGTTGTCCTCTTTTCCCAAATGATTAAACCAAAAATCGTAAAGAGACGGTATAGTAGGATATGGCGAAAATTTCAGGAAGACCGGTTATCTTGTGTCTTATCTTTTGAGATATGCACCATACTGTTACGCCTATAAAAATGTACGTGGTTATAAATGTATAACCGTATGAAAAATAAATATCTTCAAATAGTTTAATAGAAATGCTACCTATATACTCTTAAATATTTATAAATGTTTAAATTTTTACGGAGTATGTATAGTGTGTATTCTACTCGCGCTTGACAGATTTTTAAAAATGTGTTTTATCTTCACCGAAAAACCTTGTCGCCATAAGTACCCTACTATGCAGTTCAAAAGCATTGTATTATAGGGTACTCTCTTTCGTATGACGTATTTTCTTATAATATGATCGAATCAATTCATAACAAATAAAAATGCCTTAAAATCTGTGTAAATATTAATTGTATAATATCATATATCCCACAATATGTGTTTTGATTTCGTTTTAGTCCAGTGAAAATTCAACAACCTTACGCACCTTCGCAAATCTCATTTAAAATCATTACATCCAATTAATCTATTAAATCGATCACTGAAATATAACATAGGTAGTATTAAAATTTATTTTCAAGGTTTTCAGCACGTGGTTTGTACATGCTTCTGACTAACTATTGCAATTTATTCTTAATTTTCCCAAATTTCCGTGCCGTTCCTTTTCTTAAACTTTATACAATACCATGACAATAATTTTAGCTAAATGATCGTGATAATTTTGCTTCTTCGAATGAATCTATTAAATCGATCACTAAAATATAACATAAATAGTAATAACATTTCTTTTCAATGTTTTACAATTTTAGCACGTGGTTTGTACATGCTTCTGACTAACTATTGCAATTTATTCTTAATTTTCCCAAATTTCCATGCGGTTCGTTTTCTTAAACTGTCTATAATACCATGATACTCATTTTAGCTGAATGATCGTGATAGTTTTGCGTGATATGAGTAATTAAAAAAAATGTCGACCGATAGACAAATATCGTAATAGCAATCGTTACCCTTGCTGTAGCTGATGAAACATTCCCCGAACGCATGCTTTTTTAAATAATTTTAGTATATTGACTACTTAAACACTACCGTTTTATCATAAATAGATTAGCTACCCTATCCAGATTATCTCTTCGACCACGGTTGAATTTTATTCTCATGACTTTCCATATATAAATATTTTCGGTCAATTATTCTATGGCTTAGTTATTTATTATGCGCATTTGTTCGGGTACTGAATCGTAAAGCCAAGTATTGTTAATTAAAAATGTTTATGACAATTAACCATAACATATTGTGAAACTATTTTTTAAATTACATTGCGAACAAGTTATATCCACCTTATTTTGTTATAAATAAACGGTAATATTAAATACCGGTATAATTATATTAAATACCGGTATAATTTTTTTAATAAAATATTATGTCTATGATCTGATTTAGGAATAGAAAGGGCCGTAATTGATAATTTATAGTATGTTTCAACATACATCGCTAAACAATTTGTCGGATTGTCAATTGTCTGCTATATTTTCATACATTATTTTAAAGTATCTATAATGGTTTCAAAGTTTAACTCAAAAATGTGCTTCGACTCCCTTCACTTAAACCGTTATTTCTCTTCATGCATGTGATTATTTTAAAATTAACTATGCTCCTTATTTTTTATAAAGATTATGAATTATACGATGGTAAACGTCTTTTCTTAATTTTTGAAGCCGAATTTTTGTTAATCTTTAAACAAACCAAGCTACCTTTCTTCTTTATGCAATTAGTATGTTTTAGAAATATTTCTTAACATTTCATATTTTTATATTATTTCTTAAATTTTTCATATTTAGCCGCAAATATAAAAGCTAAAAATATATTCAGATTATGGCAAAAATATATCTCATATGGAATTAAATATTAGATTTTAAAGATAATTATTTAACTTTTAAATTAATTTTATGACTTTGCCGTGGTATAGGATTGGTAACGGCACCAGCCGTTGGTGGTTAGATTGATCACAAGCATTGATGCACGGCGCACCGCGGAGTCCGGGTTCGATTCCTGAGCGCTCGTCGAACGGGGCTGAACTGTGTTCTAGTTGACTATAATTGATTACTCTCAATCATATGTATGAACTGTATACATTAAAGTATATAAATACATAAATAATTCATAGATAATATGAGAATAACATAAATGTAATTTGTTTAGCTTATAACGTAGAATACTAGTATTGAAAGAAAAAAGTTTCGTTCGGGAAAAAAATAAACTTAAATAAGTATTCAAAACATCAAATTCCATAGATTACATCTTTAGTATTAAAGTGATTCAACCCAATTATCACAATTTTTTAAAAACGACTCTTAAAGCATTAAGGATTCAATGTATTTTATAAATGGTTGGCATTTAAGGCGGATAGTTTAAAAGTCTAATAGAGGTACTCACATATTTACTACCATTTTATTATCTAATGTTTACGAAAAATACTTTTTAGGCCTTTAAATTCTATTAACTTCGTTTACCGTCTCTTGA
Organism: Druceiella hillmani; assembly: GCA_039881145.1. Lineage (NCBI taxonomy): Eukaryota > Metazoa > Arthropoda > Insecta > Lepidoptera > Hepialidae > Druceiella > Druceiella hillmani. Next base: position 993,556 of record JAYKKI010000048.1, on the reverse strand, counting down.
ATCAGGTCTTTTCTACTCTGAATATGTTATATGATCAATGTATGATATAAGGAATAAATTATTATGTAAACAAAGGATTTTTTGACATGCTGATTTGCAATCAGATACATATTTTTAAGGTTTCGTGTTCTCTCGTGCGCACCCTAACAAGACAATTTCCTTTCAATTGATGGCAATCACTGCTGGATTACACTCTGCTTCATGATTCGGGATATGTCATTTGTATTGTTTCTGTATGCAACATTACACTGTTTTTAGGTTAGTAAATTTTTATGACACACTTTTCACATTTTCCTTCGGCATTATTTTCATTAATTTGAGAAGTAATTAAAATCCCTTTTTATCTTTAACTTAAACTAAACGTACAAATGTATTTTATCAGTTTATAGAGTATAATCAAGTTTTAATGATTTCATTGTATTGATTGATGACTTGTGTTAGACAATATTAAGAGAAAAGACAATATAGAGTGTATTTAATCCCTGTATCGATAAAAAAACGAAAACATTATTAATTAAGACTAGAACATGCCTTTCGAGAGTACTGTGAACGCAAAACATCAACAAACATGCATGAATGTATAAACGCTTAAGATTTTCAAAGTTTAAGAAAAATATTTTGAACTTTTCTAAAGTTATAGTAATCGCTGTAAGTCATAATAATCGCTGTAATTTTCTAATGAATTTTAGTTAAACATCTAACAATTCTATTTTCTGTAATTTTACATCAAAAGTTTTGAAATTAGATCATGTGAAATTCTGAAAAAGAAGCAGTTTTGAAACCTTTATAATTTTCCTTTTCTATTGAAGCTTCTTAAAACACAAACTATTTTTCTTAAATTTCCGCCCTCCCGAAATTCTTTTTTATTCAAGATATTAACAATTATTGCGCAAAAAATCGAGGTATTCTTATTATCTTTTTACATCGGAGTCAGATTCACTGACTTATTAGTTCATGGCCTGATGTTTTGGGTTTGGGAAACGTACTTCACTCATTCATAAACATTGTTCTCATTTCATTATTATTCTTTCACTATATATGCAACTTAATCGTTTAATTCTCTTGGATTTTTTTTTAAATTGGGTTCAAGCATCACCGTCTACATACTCTTTCAAATTAATTAAAAAAATTATACCTCTTATGACTTTGCGCGAGTTATTTTCTTTCCCTTCATATTTTGTTTTATTTAATAGTTGAAACTTATCTTTGTCCTTTCGATATGTCAATTTAACCTTTTTTATTATTTATTATTATTGGTTTAAAAATTAAAATAACGCAATATTTTGCTACTCACTTCGTAACTGATGGCTTATATTCCTCGTTTGTGGTTGTTTAGAAGAGATTACATAAAATATTATAATAAAAGACATAAAAGATTATAATAAAGAGATTACATAAAAGATACATAAGAGATCTTATATAAAAGTGTTAAACAAAAGATTAAAAAAATAAATATGACATTATTGTCCTGTTTTGCCGATATATTTTTTTCTACAAAAGTTCTATTCACTTTCTCTAGTCATGTAACTATTTTGTTCGAAGGTAACACTTTAGAAAGATAAAAAACGTTTATTGCGCGCTTCATAAAGGCGTATTTCTATAAGACAACAGAATATTTTAAATGAAACGCCGAAATAATATTTTGACTTGCGATATACGACAGAATATTTACGACGCAAAACTAATCATTACGGTATACAATGACACGATGTCATGAAGGATGACTTAAATTAGGTTTTAGCAAAAACGAGTATTAGGTTTAGAATTTACAGAATGTTCACACAGAAACTGATTTAACATTTTTAACCATTTTTGACAAGTCACATAAAGTTTGCGAAAGCCGTTTCTTATTAAAATGTATTTGGGCGCTTCGTTTTTATTCCAAATATAAAAAAAAATATGTCATCAATTACCGATTCATCTCACCAGAGTGAAAACTAATAAAGCTAGAATTATTGAATTCAGGCAGAATATTTCCTTTACATATATTTTTATATTGTATTTGAATTATATAATAATATATATATATTTATATATTGTATTTGAATTAAAATTAGAATATCGTATGCCTTAATAATACGGCATAAAATATATAAGTGGTTCCCTTAGAAAAAAAATCTCTTTAAAAGAAAGCAATGTGTTCTAATAAAGAAAACTGCCTATTTATTAAACTGTTATAAGTTACTCCTTTATTGCGCTTAAAAGAGTCTATCAACAATAGCAACTGCACGTAACTACACTTCATGTTAATATTATTACAGTTTATATATTAACTAACTCTGAAATTTTATCAAGTTCTTTGTCTTAACATCATTTAAACCATGTATTTAATATTTAATATGTCAACATAAGCACACATATAATTTTTTTTTTAGTTTTGATTTAAATTTTGTTACATTAATTTAAAAAAATCTTTTAAGTTGCCGAATTCTTTGAAAACTTCTGAAAGACGATGATTGTTAAAAGAAAACTGGTACGAAATTCCCTATGTGGGGATTCATTTCGTTTGAAAATTATTGAAGAAATATTTGGTACAAGGCATTAATACAGGCTGTCCAGTGGCAGATTTCAATGTTTGAAAAATTGTAAAAAAAACTACACCTCCAATACAAAGTAGGCTTATTTTAATTTTATAACAACAAATGCGGATTTAATTTTTTAAAAACCACGTTTTCCAAATGGCGGCCATCAAGTCTGACAAACTCTTCGAGTCTAGCACGCATGTTTTCAAAAACGCGTTTGCAGAGCGACTGGGGTATACCGTGACTTTTTCTTATGATAATACCCCCGTATATATCATAAGAAAAAGTCACGGTACGGCCACGGTACGGTACCGTTTCGGGATATGTTTTTTTCTGGAAATAACTGCCGTACTGCATTCATGGTCAGATCATTTGTTTTTCTCATCTATCTTTTTCGCTTAGTTTATTTTTCTATATTATAATTTAGCAAACCACTAACTATTGTGTAGCTTTGTAGTTTAGTTACAAGTTAGTTAAATTAGCGTTAAGTAATTAACGTCAACTACAAAAACGTTCTCAAAATACTTCACACTTAATTTTAAGAAGGGCCACAACAGCAAGGAATTCCCAAAAATATAGGTAGCTGATATCTGCGTAATTTCTACGGGATGTAAGATAGTAGCAAATAATCATATTGGAATGAATGCCGGCCTTGCGCATAGTATCGTGATTGCGACAATAGTAAAAAATGTAGCATATTTCTGGGACATTAACTTCCAAGAACTCAATACAGGCCGGGGCTAAAGATTTATTTTATGAGTTTTTTTAATTGATAGTGATTTTATTTATTACCAATCTCTTGAGTACCCTTAATAGCCAAAGCAGCTTTTTTATTACGTGTGTATAAGAATAATTTACTTCCAAGGACTGAGAGTCAGACTGCAACCCTCCTTTTTCAAAGTAATGGACCACGTCCCACGTTAAACTTTTCCCGCCATTTCACCCAGGTTGTCTCAGGACCCCTCCTTAGACCAATAACGTCCTCCATCATACAAAGGAGAGGATCCTCAAAGATTCTCGAATAGTGTACGTGTACGGAGATGACCGGTGTTTGGAGCGCTAATGCATGGGGAGAAATAATTTGTAATTAAGCATATATGTAAGTCTTTCGTAATTATAAGTATTGGGGAATTTTTAAGCGGTGATATTTTTGAATTTAGCAATAACGATATCGTTTAAATGTGTCGATATAGTGTCCATGGAGTGTATGTAAATTTATTTTAATTTTTTTTTCTAGATATTGCGTCACATCAGTATTAATGAAACTTGGCATACTTTTCAGCGACACATAGGCAAATATTATATATTTTTTTAAAAATGGTCATTTAATGAATCTTACAGAAATCGAACAATAAATTTAAAATTTTCTAATATTTTTATTTAGGTTTGGCTCATTGAAAACTATGACAAAATAAATTACAGAGGATACACATATATTTAGTTTCATTTACTTAATTCTAAAAATTACTTAGATATAACACTTTGAAAAAAAAAGTTGTCATCGGGCATTTGTTTTAAATGTCTCCGCGATTAATCTAGATATCTTCTGTATTAAGTCTTTTAGCCTTCTCTACAATACAGTATAGGTAAACATATAGGCTTCTAAGCAGGTTATAGGCAGTTATACCATGGAAGTACGGCTAGATTCTTTAAAGTGCAAAGGACCTGCATAAAACCTCTTGCCTCGAGCCAAAACGGAATATTCCGCTCATTCAAAGAGCATAATGTCGGCAGGCAAAAGACCCGCCAAAACTGGCAACGCATTCGCTGAACAAGTTTTGTAAGCTTTGGTCAACACCACCAGCGGCGCGTCTTGCGACCTTTCTAATTTGCTGGGCTATAACCCACCACGAATATACTCAGGTATATTGTCGTTTACATCAACTAGATAGTGGGGGAGTGGTTCAGCTTCTAGCCGGTACCGGCAAACCAGGCCATGGCATGGAAACCTGCCCAAGTCCTCTCGCCGATGTATCATGCTCACGGTAAGAAGCTCTACTGTATATCAAGGACCATGCTCAGGTATGTTACCTGATTCCATATGCCGATCGTGGCCCCAGCTATTACCACGGGTCGCACTCTCACCTGCTTATCCTTAAAGAAGGCAGCTTCAGACTTTTGTAGGACAAAGCTGAGATTGATCTTAGTGCCCCAGTTATGCAATCTGACGAGGGAGTCCGCTGCCCGATTCTCTATTTCTCTACGGCTCGCTCCTTTGATTAACAGCAAAGTATCATCAGCACAAGCGATGGTACTCCATCCTTGAAGAAGTGTTGCGAGTATATTATCAAAAATGATATTGTCCCTCGATCGAAAAAGCAATCCAACAAAATCCAGCCGAGGATCGCTAACACCCTCCGAGACTTTGACAAGCACAAAACGACTAACCACGAGGCATTATCAAATGCACCGGAAATGTCGAAAAAAATACCAAGTACTTATTTGTGTGAGCACGCATCGATCCAAGAAAAAGCTGAAGTAATCGTGTTCGATATGGACATTCAGAATGAAAACTGAATTGATAGTAAATGAAATAGTTACGCCAATAAACGCACCACCAAAACCCGCTTGAGCAACTTTCCGAAAGCTGGAAGGAGCGTGATCGTTCTATGAAATTTTGGATTGCTATTTCATTACCTTTTAGTATGACTTTAAACCTTTCTACTTTCCAGACCTTCGAAAAGTTATTCTTGCGGAGGCAACGGTTAATAATAGCAAAATCCTCATGTGCCGCTGCATTCCACGCTACTTTAATAATCTTATTATAGATTATATCAATGCACGGGACCTTTTTCGAATCAAGATTTTTCACGATGTAATCTATCTCAGAAGGACAGAGCTCTGGATCAGAGCTGCTAACCGGTACAATGCTCATAGTATTCCCAACTTGCCGTTATTCAGTGGTATTTTATAAATAATCAAGGTATAATAATCAGAGTCATCACCCTAAAACGTGATATCAAAAGATAGGAGCTAAGTAGAAAGATAGAAGATTGCGAATGTACCCAGTGTCACTCCCATCCGTCTGGTTAAAAGCGCTAAGACTACAATTTTAAGGCTACAATCGTTCTGATCTCAAAAGGGCTATGCATTCTTTTTCTAGAACTCTTACAAAATAAACACTATTGCATAGTCACCCAGATTTCCCCCGGCCGATTACAACTTATCGTAATTAGTACATATTTTCAGCATTTGATGAATCGTAGTTTTTTGCAAATCACCACCCCTCTCAGGGTATTTGGGCCTAGTGTTACCTCTGCTGACGCGAACGCGTAGTCTTGTCTGCGGTTCTCGAGATATCCGAATATACGTAGGAAAGTTATGGAAGATTGTATCTGGCAGAACGGTCTCCTGCTGTGTATTTTTTCCGTTATACTAATATTCTCAATATATCTGTCAGAAATACTAATATTCTCAATATGTCGGAGCCTTTTCGAGGGAGTGATATTTTTCACACTCATCACAAATAGACTTGAGTAGTACATTCGGAGATGAGGAGCCCTACTGGATGTTTTTTGAGCAGCTATAAAGTGATATTATATTCCATTGCTTAGGCGCGCCTCACACTAAAACGACAACTGAGGCGACAACCAAACTAAAACGACAACCACCATACCTTTCAGGACAAAATGCCATGACAGAGATGAATTTTTTTTAAATCTCCCCCGAAAGTTCGATGACCAATAAAATTTGAGATCCCACGAATTGTCCAATTGACATGGCTGTGGAGTTTCAATTAGGGGTGATCATCAGTGCTGAGAGGGGATTGAGCAATGGGATGGTTAGAATGAGTCAATATTAGCCTTGAGGTGGGCTTTCAGGAAAAAATACGTAATTACCAAAGCATTGTAAAACTTGAAATATTACATAGTTATTATTTAAGGCTCGCCGGATTTACATTAGAAGCTGCTGAACCGTGAAGTGTGTGGAATCCAAAAAAACTCTTTGCTTTCAGTGATCATAAAAAATGTGATGGATGTCATACCAGGAATACCCGCGAAAATGTAGAATATTTCAAATCCACACTTTACTCTAAAAAAGATCCCGATCTCAATACCGCTGAATAGCAACAAATTAAAAATAATTCTGACATATGTACATCTAGTAGCTTTAATGCTGAGATATGTCAATCAGTATTTCATTACAACATTTAAAAAATGAACTCATGTAACGCCCAGACATTGAGAGTATCGACAAAAATTCATAAATTCGGTGTGCTACCCCTGAGTCTCTTACGGTCTTTAACCGCTGCCTGCGCAAGGATTATTTTACTACAATCTGGAAGATGGGTAAATTGAAGGTTATACCAAAAAGTAATGGGTTATTCCAAAAAGTAGAGCGATGGAAAATCGCCCAGCTTTCTGAAATTATATAGATTCATCGACTTTCGCAAAGTTATTTGAGTGAGATATGCTAGCGCGCTTAATAGCACAACTATCTCATTACCGGGGTCCTCTGTGCAGTTGAGTTTTCAGGTAATATCAGCAAACCATCGTCGAAAGATTTGTAATTATTTCTGTGATCCAGTTGTCTGCTTGCAGAGTTGAGACAATGTAGTAAAGAAAATCTTGATCAAGGGCTGCCCACACGTATCGGTTCTCTTGTAGTGCTGTATAATATTATGTTTGATAGTATACTGATAAGACATTTTCAGAGATGATGTCTTATCGCCTACGCCAATGAAATGCTACTGGTCAAATGAGTGAGCCGAAAAAGACTAGAAAACCGGGCAGCGCACTCACTCGCCAGGTTACGTAAATAGAGCACCATTAATAAGCTTAGCTTTGCCCCCAAAACTTCTGAAATTAATCTCTTTTAGAGCTGGATAGCCAGAGAGTGGTCTATGAAAATGGGCTGGTAAGGAATCAGCGTACGGAATCAGTTCATTTACTTAGGCATAGTTCTCGACTAAAAGCGTAACTTTAGGCCTCAGACTGTAAGAGAGAACCCTCCCCCTCTCTTGTTAGAGCAACTTCCACGCCATTGCCAAGTTAGCTGGAGCTGGGTGGCGACAAACTAATATATAGAGCAGTATACCTTGGTATATTAAACTATGCGTCATCGGTGTGTTCTTCGTGGTGCGTCTGAGTTTAGCAGGTTAGATGGGTTGTACTGAAAGAACAGCGTGAGCCACTTGTAGCTCTGATCAAAGTTTACAAAGCTTACTCAACGGATGCATTGCCGATTTTGGCGGTCTTTTTATTACCGATCTCCTGACAGCGAAACGCATGAAGAACTTTGATTTAATGCAAGGAGAAAGTTTTGGAACCATACTCGTTGTAATTTCAGTTCCTAGTACATAGACAGTGCTGGTAAGTTAAATAGTCCTAGCTAAATTCTGAAGGAAAATTTCAATTCTTTCCGAGTGTTTTGAACAGACTGAGAAAACTCGAGTTAGAACTGATTCATAAATGTTGCAATTTCTTACGAGACACGGTGCCTTCCGCATAAGTTTACACAAGTTCTCTCTGCACTTGTGGTTTTGAAATACACGATATAGAATATATCACGTTTCACAACGTTTAGCACGACAATGCGAGTATAGTTATATTGAAGAACGTATATCAAAATAGTAGATTAGGGTATCGCAGTTATTCAAGGGGTGCTTACTTCAGTTCCTACGACTTAGTCGGAAATCGACCGATTTTTAATCGATTTCGAACATTCGGCAAAATAGTTTTTGAAAAAAAGAAGTCTTTAATAGCTCATTGCAGATGGAGAGTTTCTAACCATGTTTGATGGAAGTGTTTGAAGGCGATAGTAGTGAAATTAAAATTAGAATACTGGCAGTTATTTTCACCGTTTATTTTGCAGGAATTTTGTTGGTTACAGGTATTCATGTTGCAAGTAATTTCCGAAATTTAGATCTCGAATTGATAAATCAATGGGCTAAAAGATAGAGATTTAAATAAAAAGATAAGAGATTTATTAACAAATCGAATGAAGTCTCAAGTAATTAACTTCGGTGGTGATAAGCTTATTTCTAATATTAACACAAATAATTTACCTTATTTCTTATTAAATAATTCTGTAAAACCATTTTTTTATTATTGTAAAGAACATAAGTTTACTGATTTATTAAGTTCTTATCCCCTATACATATGTGGAGTAATGTAATATATATGGAGTATCCCGGGTAAATGATGTCCATTCTCGGACCCTCGGTAGGATGCGCTTTCTAAAATTTATCGAAATATTCATTCCATTAAAAACTAAAGTCTTGTTACGTTAAAATTTTCTAATACATTTCGTGATTATGGAAATATTTTGCTATTCAAATTTTATCAACCAATTATTTAACAAGCTAAAAAATCTTCCAAATGTGTGTATGTGTTATGAATTTTGACCCAAGAAATGTGAACACATTTTAGTAGTAGTCAAGAAATATAAACACAGATCACGTCTCGAATAGATGAAGATTTATGATCAACCCAATATCCATATTTTTTCAATATTTTAAAATACTTTACTCAGTCCACGTAGACTTTCGTATCTTAATAACAGATTCATGAATTTATCTACACGTGGCCTAGATTCAGGTTCTAAAAATTTGCGCATTGTCCTTATTCATAAACATTGCTCGTTGTTTTACATTTTTATTGTTAACGCTACTAAATTATTGAAGGCATTGGATCAAAATATTGGAAATTGATGATCCACATCGCTTCCAAAAGTCGTCTGAAAAAAATACACTTATCCCATACTGTTTTCAAAACATTAACTTTTTTTCTTCATAAGTTTTTTGTTTTTGTTTACCTAAATATCAAACTTTCTTTTTATTTAAAACAATTTACTGACTTTATCACCTCTAAACTATATGACTACCTTCCTTGCTTGTACTTAACTGAAAGGAATTGCTCTTGTTGAAATCAATCTGCCGTATGTACAAATGTTACGTTAAAAACTAACGAATATATAAAATAAATAATAGACCCATTATCACGTTATTCATTTGAAATGTTGTTACAGCCTTAATATAAATTTATTCTGTAATTTCATATCATAACCCAAACTGGACAGATTAATTATTTAAAATTTCTTCGTCACTTTTACTGACACTAGAGACTTATAACTGTATATTTATATTAATCTGAAAAAGTTAATAGATATTTAAATTTTACAGGCGGCTACGACGGAATGAAAATAGAAGAATATCCTCTAATGGGTACTTTAGGAACGTTAATATTTTTATCCCTAGATAGTGAAAGAGGGGTTATGTGGACTGGAGATTAGTTCATTGTCGACATATTTTTAATATTGGAATCATCTTAGGTCACAGAAAAGGAGTCACTCCGGTGATCACTAGAATTTTGTTATTAATTATTTGTTTTTAAAGATAAGAGACAACTTTATAAATAACAATTTTGACTATAAGCAGAGATTCAATTTATTTTATAGTTTTAGACGCGCCCTAATGCTAAGAAAGATATCTGTTTAATGTTTTTTTCTCATTTTTAATTTGAGTTTACAGATGCCTTATAAATGATTAAAAACCAACAGTAAGTAAACGTGATAATACATAAAAGAATTAATTAAGTATTGTGAAAAAAATATAAAATCGTCATTTCTTTTGCATTACCTGACAACCGAAACTTTTCCCTATGAAATTGTAATAAATCATAAGGGGTTTACCTAAAGCTCCTCACAAAGTGGCTATTTCGTGCACGTTCTCCAATTAACTGTTGAAATGGTGAAAGCAAAGTTTGTTCTAGTATCCCAATTAAGACTAGTAAGACAGATAACGATTACAGCAAAAGTTTTAATGGTCAGCGACCACTTTCTAATGCCTATAATTTAAATTTTTATTGTCAATTTTTTGTTGACATAAATTTTTATCCCCTTCTAATTATTTTAACGTATTTTATTGGGATGTAAAAAAGTCAAAGAAATGAAAATAAATAAAATTAAAGGATTTTACTACATTAATAATTTAAGAGGATCGAAGATTCACGAGGTAATATTTATTAGATATCAGGATTTGCCCTTAGTTCTGTTTAACTAATTCTTAACCAACATAAGTAATAACGTATGACCTAAATTAATGTTTGTCTTTTTTTAAAGAAACATAAAACTCTTTATTGAATTCACCCGTGATGAAATTATGTACTATTCACCTATCCATAATATCAGATTACTTGATTCTGTTGTTGTTAATGGTTTTTGACTCATGTCAGTGCGTTAAAAATGATTATTTACATAATAATTTGTTGTTTCCTCTTATTCTTATGATAACAATTCAATATCTCTTCTTATTCTTATGATTGAATTAAGTATAAGTGCTATCAACCCCTGAAGGGCACAAGCTCAAAGCGCAATGTGGCCGTTTCGCTACTTCCGTAAGAATATTGCATAATTCCGAAATTTATTATTGGATCGTAGTGAAACGTTTTACGTGTAAAATAGTGAAACACTATAGGTATTTGTAAATTTCAAATATATAGAAAAAAATTCTTGTTTTTTTTAGAAAGTCGGCTCATGAAAGAAAAGAGTTTAAAACGCAAATGTTTTTTAAGAGTACAAAAGTGTAAATTATATGTAAATGTAAAAATAAAAGAAAAAACATACAATCTTACTGAGATTTTATATTATCTACTCTGGTTGATGAAACGTAAAACGGAAGAGCTTAGTGTACTCAAACGCAATGGTATAAAGTAATGAAGTTGCTTTGAATTCGGGATGGAAAAAATAATACCATAACTTCTCGGAAGTATTAAAAAAAATTAAAATATTCTAAAATATGTAAAAATGGGAAAAAGAGGCTTTGCCATTGTAAGATTTGTTCATAAAAGTATGTTATACATCAAAAAAATTATTTGTTACTGTAAACTGAATTAAATGACATTCCAAATAATATACGTTGAACAATTACATAGAAAAGGAAAACGAGGTAGTAAATACGAAACTAAAATTTCAATATATTTCGTGCAATGGTGCGTATCGAGTTCGTGTTCTACCAATGACATAATCAGACATTTAAATTGTTTAATCTATCATTTTTTTTTATTTAGTTTTACATGAAAATTGGTATATAAATAGAGTTTTTAGTATATATTAATATAATTCAGTTATTCTTTCTATTAATTTTTATCACAAAGAAGACACCTACTGACAAATTTACTAAATTTACATTAATGGTCATGGGGCAAGACGAGACGAATACAACATGAAATAGTGAAAAAAATGACAATGGAAAATACCTACTAACGAATAAAAACTCAGCCAGACTAGGGTTTAATAAAGCATTTTTAATAAAGAAAAACTTCTTTTGATCATGTAACTGTCTTTTGCTTGGAACATTTCAAACATGCGTACAATACAACAAAGCAAAGATTTGGGATGTATTAAATAAACATAGTTATAACTAAAGCGTGGAAATATTTACCCGGATCCTACTATATTTATACGAATTGAACGGGGTTTTTGGTCTCTCTTAATTCTCCTTAATATATCATTAAAACATCAATAGTAATATATAATTAAACATATAATATTCATAAAAGCATTGTATTAACTAAAAGCACAATAAGTGGAAAATACGAAATATTGCAAAGAATTAAAATCTACTGCTGACTGACGTAAACGATTCATCCAGACGAATGGTTCTCAGTATAAATTTGACCAACACAAAAGTAATATTCTATTAATTTATCATAATAAAACCATTGAAGCGCGGTAATGTTAGTATCGAAGCTATTTAAGAGTATTTATTGTCTACCTGGAACAAATAATTTAGCTGGGTAGAAACAACTTCTACAAAGAAGCTGCCAGAAGAATTAATTTGGCTGGAAAGCGTTTGAGAAATTACATTGGATCTTCATGTCGCCAACTTATTCGCAGTGCCACCAACGAAATCGCCAAACACAAAGGTGCATAAAAAGAGTCAAATCAATATGTTCTATCCGTAAAGAACTACGGCGTTGAAACTAAAATAGTCACTGCTGGCCTAATCCATAAATTTAAAGTCACACAATCAGCTATGCAAAGACCTAAGCTTGGAGTATGTCGAAAGGATAAAATATGAATTAAGGAGGTCTGACGGAGATACAATATAGTCAATACAATACACTAAGATACAATATAGCTCTTATCATTATTAAACTGAAGTGACAATGCTGTCCAAACCGAAGTTCATTGATTTGGGCAGGCATTATTTGCCGAAGAACTGACAAATGATGGGATAGACGAGTTTTCGAAGCAGACTCCAAATCTCGAAGCCAAAAAAAAGTAAAGAAGTTAGCGGGAAGTGATTGGATGCGGAAGGCAGAGGACCGTGTGAAGTGGCGTGCCTTGGGAAAGGCCTATGTCATACATTTATTACATTTATTATGTGTTACATTATGGGCATGTGCAATATTCTGCATTCATCATTACAAAAGCCAGCCTAGTATATCTTCAAATTGTGTCAAATTTTAAAGTTCTGTTATCTAAAGTATTACTCACTTATTAACAAAATAAATTAAAGTCCCGAATTAATCTATAGAAATATATAACATTTTATGGTATCTTGATAACATTATGTATGTAGTGTATAATATCGTAGTATAGTAGTGTAGTGTATAATATCGTGTATAATATCGGAGTATGTAGTGTATAATAAGTTCAAATATAAAACTATGTAGTTATTGTATAATATTAGTAGTTGACATCAAAATAATCAGAATAATATTAAATTTTCCTGATTATTTTGGCGCCAACATTAGATATTTTGACGAATAAAAAAAAATATTTAGCATAAAAATAACATATACACAGTAAAAATTTTATTTTTGCTCATATTAACGCCGTAACAAGATGAAAAACTCAAAATACAAGTACAGAACAAAAATTTGGAATACATTTCCGTTGAAAAAAAAAACCAAGAAGCCGCGATCTCAATTGAAAGTATTTTGTTGATTTTTTATCTTTATATTAAATTGCAAATGAACACTCCTAATATATTTATTCAAGTATTTGCATTAGATCGGTGCGTACCGCCGCAAGCCAAACCGTTGCTTAAAAGCAATGGGTGCGTTCAAGAAGTTAATGTTTAACAGTGCATACATTTCTCGGAGTAAAGACAGGCTCGTGTGTAATAGACTTTGTTCAAAGATTTGTCTGCTTGGATTGTGGATTAACACAGCGGTATTTGTCTTTAATCTTACAAAGCTGTTGCAATACCTCTATAAATCATCGTAAACATTTTCCTAATTTAATACACACGTTGCATAATTTTCTGCTATGTTTGAGTATGAAATTGTTATTTTTGATTCTAGTTTTATGTTATTATAGAACCTTCGTCTACAGGAAATATGAACTCTGTAAAATAGCGCAAATAATAATTTTTATCATAAAACATATTTAAATTTTCTAAAAAATTGTCAACCGTTTCGACGTAATTGAGTAACAAAAACCCAAACATAGTTTTCATAGCATTAATATTCTATAGGTGCTAAGTATATTTCATCTCGATATACAAAAAGTACATGTCTAAAATTCGTTAAAAAAACAGCAGAACATTTTATTTTATTTATGACAGCGGAATGCCACAAATTTTTTTGCTACATCCGATATATATTAAAAAAAACTGCGCTGTTTTACAAATAATTTAAATATAATTATATGGACACCCTATAATTTATATGGTGTATTCATTTTTCATTTAATCAACCATTTCATTCCAAGGTTACTGTTAAACAAATATTAACTAATAAGCAATATACTGACTTCCACATTAAAAAATGCGAATTTTGTTAATTTTTCTTAAATACTTAAATTATACATAAAGTACGTACTTAAATAACTTAAAGTACTCTAGTGATTTCTTAAAAATGTCCAGTTCGTTAAATTTTTAAATGCTTCAATATTTAAGTTGATTAGAAATTTTAAATTTTACATTTAATAATAGTTTATGCAAAAATATTACTTATTATGTAAAGCAATAAAATCACTTACTTTAAATAAAGAAATTGTCGCAACATTTGTTTGCACATTAATATTTTCGGTCAATTCAGCATTCTTAAATTTAGACTCATTATACAATACAACAGATTTCAATAAACTTATGTAACATTATGCTCTAGAAATCTTAAAAAGCTGCTCAAATATTTAAAAAGAATTGTTGAACGTCCTTTTCATAATCATTCCAACAAAACTTTTGTAATATATAATGTCATAATTTACTCATGTCACCATTCATTTCTCTAAAATGAAGGAAAACAGTATAGGTTGTGAACTAAAACTTGTTTGGGTACGTATAGAGAAATACAATCCTAATCAAATTTTATTACCAATAATTTAATAAAACCAAACCACGATTTAATAATAATTTTCAATGACTTTTTTACGATATTCTTGAAAATTTTTCAAAATTCCGTTAAACTATGTGATCATGTAAGTCTAACAAAATAATTTTTCTATCTAACTCAATTATTATTGATTATAAAAGTATACTCAGATTTGCTCTTAAGAAATGGTAGGTACCGAAATAAACCAGTTCGAACCAGATGTAAAGTGAAAACATTTTGTTTACGATGTCCCACTGGAGACATGAAATTTTCTCAAAATCACACTCTGATACGGGCAGCTATTATGTTATTGAGAAATTAAACACTTACGGAAAACTGGATAGTACTGATTTAATTTAATTATGAAGAGTGGTATACCAAAAAGTTGATGGTTACACGAGCGTTGGAAATTGTCAGGTATAAAAAATGAAAGTTTACACAACTATAGAATTTTTCCTGCTATTAGTTGTAATTAAAAGGAAAAATAAGCTCGCCAATGTCTATTCTGAGTTGCAAAGAATGGAAACCGATTTCCTCTTGGGTATCCAAGAGGAAAAGGGAAGTAACCAAACTATACCACATGCAAGTATCGGAGGAACGTTATTTACACACATTAAATCATCAAACTGTACTTAGTTTCGTATGTGCTCCCCTTGGGTACGTACTACTCCTGGATACACGCGATAAAAAATCTATGGGCTTTAAAGGTTGTCGAGACCTCGGTCATGACCATTGAACCCCACCCTGCATTCAACTGTATGAAGTGCAGCTTATAGTGAGTAGACCGTCTGCCTTACCATTCCTTCCTGTACTGCTCTAAATGCAGGGTTGGCATCAATGACGATTCGATGTCTAGCCTCTTTTTTAAATCTTTTGCAGGTAACACAGGTCTCCACCTCAGGGACACTGGGACAATTTTTTCATCGCGATCCTTTTTGGTGCACCTACTACTGTAGAGCTCATCTCTGCAATGTCTCGCGACCGTAAAGGTGATACTTCAAGCATTTGGTACATATTTTGCACGATGTCCACTCTAAGAATATGTGTCCCTATTTTAGTAAGTTCCCTCAAGTCCTAAGTTAGCTAGATGACGAAATTCTTATTTCTCGATCATCATTTATCGATTATCTCGGGTCATCTTTCTCTTTTTCTTTTCAGGAAATTCACTTAAATTATCGTCTTTCAGGAATTATACGAACTTATCATTACCAAGTTCCTTAGGACATCATACACAATGATGGAGGGAAACTTCTCCGGCTTCTTTTGAATATTAAGCCCTTGAATGTTCACTGCTGCTTTTTGTAGCTTACGGGCACTTTCAGCATCCCGTACTTCAATAACCACGCCTTTACTTCGCCTTTTTTTCTTTAATGGGTGCCGTTAATTTTATCTTGATCCCCAGAGATTTGGGTTATATTTATTTTTGGAGCGTACTATGAATCTCCTTACTAAATCTAGGTTTGTTTTTGTGTCGAAAACGAAGATGGACTTGGGCGTGGGAAGAGGCTCCTTCCGCAAAGGCAGGTTCTTTTCCCTCCCTGTGGTTACTACTAGTGGTCGACTCGATGCTAGTGCAGCACTGTAAGTAGTCGGTACGAGTCTTTTCTGTAGCGCTGCCTCCTTTCTTGCAGCGTCTCTCTCTCTCTCTCTGCCGTCAAGACCTTACGTTCCTCCTACTCGGACATTAGATCCTCTCCCAGGCGAGCAACTTGTGCGAGAGTCTCAGCTGTTAATTTAATTATTTGCTCTTTGATAGCGGCGGATAATCTGCCTGCACGTCGTGCTAACTCCTTGATGTCATCCATGGTTGCTGCAGCAAAATATATCTGCTCTATGATGCAAGGAGTAAATCCTTGCATCTTGACGCGGGCGGAGAGGAATTGTAGGCAGTAGACTCGTCTTTTTCATCTTACGCTTCTGGGTGGCAGCTAGCATCAATACGAGAGGAGGTCCTCATCTCCTTCTTTCTCTTTAGCTCCTTCTCCCTTTCCCTCGACCTATTGAGAGCTTCAACTACCACCTTTTAGATTAAACCCTCGTCAACAAGAATCTTTGTAGACCCAGTCGGACTCTCCGACCTAAGCCTCTTGCCCTCGTTATCGGGGGGATCACCATTGTCACTCATAATATTTATTAAAAATAAAGGAAGTATGTGGCATTATAATTTAAATACAAATATAAAGCACATCACTAATGTCTGTGCACCTCACTAGTTTCCTATCAAATATGTACCCACACACATATACTCCCACAAGCACTCACTCACACGTATATATATATACCCGTGTGGGAAAAATAAATATAAAATTAAAAAAACATAAAGTTATTGTATATATATTTATATACATATATATATACATATATATATATATACATATATATATGTGTGCACATATGTGGGTGTATGTATAATAATATATGCACACAATAAAAGTTCAAATTAATATAAAAATAAAATAAGAAAAGAAAAGGAAAGAAAATGTCACCTCACTAATTCTTTCTTCTCACTCAATCAGTGAAATGCACAGCGGACAAATTTATAATATAGAATTAAAATCCTTTGAATTATGCAAGATGAATCTAAGTTTTCGAAACTATTTTTTATTACATCCGCTATATGCCCACGAAACGTCAATCGGGAATCACATCGGAGTTCCAAATCAATGACCTCATACAGAGGATAGTTGATACAGAGATAGTTCATACAGAGGATACAGTGGGATCCCGCTGACCATACATTCGTACTTAATAGGAGCGTGTGCTCAGCTGTATTTCACTATTGAACATTTGTGTGTGTTAAGTCGTGACCTTGTCGTGGCGGTGACGTCACTCTACAAACGTTCGCTATCTGCTGCATACTTGATGACTCTAAAAAGTTTAATGGCTGGAGCGAAGAAACCTGGAGAGCGAGTGTGCTTAAAATTTTTAAAGTCATTTCTTACGGCTTGTTGAAAGTAAAACATCTTTCCTTGCCGGTGACGTAGAATTTCCAAGATCAGCTATTGTAGTTTGTAGAACATTGTTTATAGGAGAATAAGTCTAGCAATGTCCTGCAAGGGAATTGGCCTATCCCTATTTATCAACCTATGCTGTGGCTGCTTAATCGTAAGCTTCCTCATTTGATGTAATCGATTGATAAAACTTTAGTGAATAACACAAATGCCTGTACCTACAAAAACACACATAATTCACTTTTTTGCATGATAATCGTTTTTGGAGTATCTTTTGGCATTTTACCTTTATCCAACCATTATGTGAAATGCTTTCAATTGAAAATGATCAATTTGTCATAATACGTAACAAAGACATTTCAAAATTGTTCGCTTTCATATTGTGGCAGGAAATAAATTCAAACGTTGAAACCATTTCTCTTCTGACGCACATTTAATTCGTACTAACCGATCTATGCAGCCTTTTAATCTTGCTTGAACTTGAACTATTAGAACAAATATACTAAAAGTTCAATATTGTTGTGTAGTAACATTAAATCTTATTGATAATTCAGGCTAAGTATAAGATGTTTCTGCTTCCCTTGCAGGTTTCAGTTTATTATTATCCACTTTGGATTTCCAGCAATATTATTCATATTGCTGGGAAACCCATTTGGCTTATTTTGAAAATAAAAATCGCTTGAGCGCAATATTTAAACTATTGAAGTAATATACACCTTTTAGGCATATCCTGGTCAAACACCTCCTTGATATTGCGAATGGTCTGTAATCTTAAAGACTAATTACTTCTTGTTTTATAAAAAATTAAAGATTAAGATAAAGGGTAATTTCGGATATCCTGTGAATTAAATATGATGTTTGAGGTTATCGGACATTTCATACTCAAATGACTCAGTATCCATATCGCAGAGTAACTACAAAAAAGCTCCTCGGTTTGAAAAAAATTAGTACGGATAGACTTCACTGAAGCTAGAATATTAGTAAAAATATCGCACTTGGAACGAACATGCTCGAAAAATGAGAATTTTCTGAAATTCTAAAATTTCATCGTGCGTGTAGATAAAAAATATAAGTTTCAAGATTCTGAATATATAAATTACCTTAAATGTTTTTCTTTTGTGTTGTGGTCATTCAAAATTTAAAACTAGATATTTTTAAAATATTTTTCTTTGTAATTAATTAGCATGAAAAAACATTTCAATAAATGTTAATTAATCGCAAATAGTACATAAATTAAAGAAAATTGGGAAAAAGTTATTAAGATATTTTATTAACAAACTAAATAAATAATTCTCCTATTTTTATTTCATGTTCTTAAATATGCCAGTATAAGGCATGAAATTGTATTCTATACAGAAACAATTTCAAGAAAAATCGTGTCTCGTGATAATTTCTAAGGAAATTGGAAAGGTTCTTCTTGCCTGAATTCCTAAAAAATCCAGAATTCTTTGATTTCTTAGGAAAGAATCGCGTTCTATCTTTAACCAGCCATTACTTTTTTCCGCATCACAGTAAGTTTGATTTATCTCAAATAACTCGTGTTAAAATAATAAACAAGATTTATATTCTATAAATATAAAATTTAATCCAATAAAAATAACCTACAGTTTGAAAACCCTTCCACTTCTGATTTAACATTTATGGCTGCATTATATTTTGTAACTCGTGTCGCAATGGTTTTATATATTTTCATTTATTTCCTGTATGAGGACTTTTAGAAACTTTATGATGAACTATTAGAGTTTCTATAACTTTTTGCATAGCATAATTTGTTAAAAACTTATTTTTCACTTTAAACTTTTTTGTGGATGACTTTATCTATGAAAGATATCACTTAATCCCATAAACTGCTAAGAATAAACACAGCTAAATGGGAAAATATATTGTCCCTATGCGAAGGAAAGTTAATAACTTTAATGTATGTATTAATTTATGCAACCCAAAAATGTATGAAAAAGCGGATGTTTCGTAGATGGTGAATATAATAATTGAATTTTTTTTCTCACGTTTTTTCGCAATTTTTCAGATAAATATTTTGATTTGAAAATAGCTTTCAACTTACGTCACAAATTTATAATCATAATTCAAAAATGTTGACTTTTGTATATGACTACACTTAGGTTTATTATTTTATTCCCATTTATACTTTTAAAGGAAAGTATATTAATTTTGCTGACAAAACGTTTATCTGAGATTCTTTTTCTATCACACAAATTAAAATTTTCTCAATAAAAATTATACTAGCCGAAATATAAAAGAAGTATAAAACGAAGATTTTTGTAATAAAAGGAAGCTATTATTTTCCACAAATTTCATCAAATAGAAAATTTAAATTATCTCCGATGGTAGAGCTTCAAATTATGTTTTACAACATAAGTTTCTATCTACTGGTAAAGAAAGAAATGTAAAAAAATTAGGTATGCGAAGTAGAAAATTAAAACGTTTTTGGTAATTGGTTGTTTGTTCAAAAACTTTCAGAAAAATATATTTCAAAACTAATGCAAAATACAATAAAAGAGAATTAATTTCTTACTCACAATTACAGTTTACATTTAATTAATAAATTAGTGTATATACTCCGTAATTTATTATATAATTTATTTAATTGAAACAAAGGTACCTTATTTAGGGATTCATAGGTCAAAAGAAAAAGTAAAAGATTTACAAGATCTGTTATTGTCTAATCGTGTGTTTGTAGCTCACTGCTATTTTTTCGTGAACTGTTTTACATACACATTTGAAATTTACCATAAGGATAAACCATATTAACCCGTGTATATCTCAAAAATACAATATATTTATATAGACATTTTTAAAGGTCAAATGAAATATTAACTGGAACTTCTTTAAAGTAATATATCATTAGAAATATCATTTGAAAAAGCGTGTGGCAAGATTTCCGGAAAAATGTGGTAATATAGATTTTAATAATGGACAACATATGTTTGTTAGAAAATTATTAAATCTTGTAGTTTATGAGATACTTACAGTATTCATAAACGCGTGAAAGTTATAATAAAGGGAAAATAATAACAATATTTGTTAATATTAAAATAAAAATATTGCGCTTCCTTAAAGGTTTTTACGCATCTGAGCATATAAGACAACCTACTAGCTCAAGTTCTAGTCATACTCATACTCATAAATATTTCATTTTTCAATATAAATATCGTCATTAATACTAATGGATAAAGAAAAAATTACAATATCGGGAAGTTACAGAATTTGAGACCTTCACTATATATATATATATATATATATATATATATATATATATATATATATATATATATATATATATATATATATGTATATATATATATATATATATATATATGTATATATATATATATATATATATATATATATATATATATATACAGTTGTTGATAAAAGAAGACTGATTGGTGTAAGATTAGCGGAAGAACTCTTTCACATTTATTTTTAAATTACACTCCATTTGAAAGTTATACATCATACCAGCTAATAATATTTTGTATTAAGCTTTCAGAATACGAGTTGCGTAAATAACTTTTAAAAGAAAAAGTTATAAATACTTCAAAGATGTGAAGGCGCACGTTTGAAATTTTTTTACGAATGCAATCATGATTCCCCGATCACGTGAAAACGTCGACTTCATTACTGTCACATTCAGGAAGACTTTGAAATGTTTCGTTTCACCGCTTTTAAATTGTTTTCAGGGCATATTTATTTTTATATCATATTGCATTGTAAATCATTTGAAATTATTTACATATGTTGGATGAAAATTTCATTTATGAAGATGCTTTCATATTTGAAATGACATTTAATATATTAAAAGATTTGCAAACTAACATTCCTTGTTCACGAGGACGTTATACAAAAGTTCAATTTGAAATTATGGGCAAGCTATTCTGTAACTGAAGTTAGAAAAAGTAGAGTATGGCCAGTGTTGTGAATTGACGATAGCAGAGAAGCATGACTAAAAATGCTCATCATGCTTTATGGTATTTTTAAATGCTATGTATTTATATTTGTTTATTAGAGATTTTAACTCATATAAATTTCTGCTGACTGTGAATATCACATCAACTACAAATCTTTGCTGGTTGCTAACTCATAATGTTTAAGGTTAAGAATATTGTAAACTTGACGTATGTATGTATATATATAAATATATATATATATATATATATATACATATATATATATATACTTATAAATATATATATATATATATATATATATATATACATATATATATATATATACATATATATATATATACACATACATATATATTCTATTTATATTTAAATTTAAGTCTTTATTTGAGACTTGTTCTTCAATAAGTTTAAACATGTACTTGTATATCCATAGGTTGCAATATCTCACGAACTTATGCAATTATTTATCTTCCTGCATATCTAAACAGAATATAGTCTAAATAGGCGTTGTAATTTTAACTTTGCGAACAAATTTAATCTCGTATATTATGACACGAAATAAACAACAACCTAACGAAGTTCACGGGAAACGCATTAATACTTAGGCAATTTATTGCTAAATTGGTTTATTTTTATTATGATAACATAGTTATGAATTATAAAAAATTACTATAAGAGACTACACTCGTTACTCGTTACAAGCTTGTTGATTTATATTGTTTTTTTTTTATTTGTAAACGTATTTGATTTTGCTCTAAAAACAAGCTTTTTAGTTTACCCAGAGTAAAATATAAAACATAATTTATTACAGAAGATTGAAATAGCATAACAATTACAATTTTTTTGAACATTACAAATAAGATTTAAATAAACATAAAGCATAGGAAGAATATGTGCAATTAAAACGGGGAAAGTAACTGTAAATAGAAACTCCTTTTTCATATCCAAATTGAACAAAAGTATCACCAGCGCGTGACTCATAATCCAAAATTCAATTTAGTAAACAATTTCGCGGCATATACAACGAAAGAACGTCTATCGACTACAATATCATATTCAACCAAAGAATTAGAAGATGATCTGAGATAAGAAATTATTTTACATTACTAAAGTGAAGATAGAAATAGGTAGAATGTGTCGGTTACGTATCTTATATCAAAGAACTATTAACAGAAATATGATCAAATTTTCAACACACCTAAATGCTATTCAGTAACGTATCAAAAATGTAAATTTACTTACATGGAATTCACATACTAAAGAAGCGTTAAATCGTTAAATCACATTAGATGGTTTTGGAGGTTGTAAATATACTTTTATAATTTATATTACTTTTATATAAATTTAAATTGATGACTTATGTATTTTAAGTAATTTTATAAAACAGATTTCATCAGAAACTTGGTGTCAAAATTGTATACATACATAAAGGCGCGCGGGCGCACGCTCGCAAGCACCCATCCATGTACGCATGCACGCATGCATGCACGTTCGCACGCACGCACACTAGCACTCACACTCGCACACACACACGCGCACCCGCACGCACGCACTCTCTCACGAACGCAGGCACGCATGTACGAACGACGCCCGCACGCACTCGCGCTTGTACGCAAGCTCACAAACACGCACTCTCGCACGCATGCACGCACGCCCACTTTACAAATTCGGTAACATTGCGTTTTTAATTTAAAAATTTTATAAAAATACCTCACGGGATTAAGATGTGAAGAATATGTCCACTATCGTATTCAAATTGTTTGTAATAAGTCATCACGATATATACAACAAAATCCAACTAAACTTTATAAGATAAACACTTCTTAAGGTTCCATACCTCAAAAGCAAAAATGGACCCTTATGGAATCATTTCTTTGTCCTTCTGTCGGTCTGTCAAGACCCTTTTTCTCAGGAACTCGTAAAAATATCAAGGAGATACCAAGCTCTTTAGATCTTTGAAGTTGTAAAAAATCAACTTATTAAGTTATTGCAATCAAGAACAACCCTAAAAATGGGGCCGCTTATGCCGCATATTTTGACATTCCGAAATAAAAACCTATAGGGTATTTTCCGTTGACCTACAATCATGGAATTGGCAAGGGTCTAAAAAGAAAAAGAAACAATTTGAAACTTGCTAATTTGTAGTTATATCACATAAAAAAATGTTTAGTTAAAATATGCGTCTGTGGCAGACGTAGTAGGCAATATATTTGCAGCTAAAAAATTAAAATTTGTAAATAATTTATTAGGAATATTATGTATCATTAAAATTGTATGGTGTCCTCGTAGTACCAGTCCCACTCGTGCTTGATAGGCTTTTTTATATTTATTTTTAGGCCCTTTGTCTCAAATTATTTCTTCTATTGAAATAATATAAACATTGACCAAATGTACCCAATGACAAAAGAAAATTATGTTCATCTGTCCAAATCGAAATCTACAGTATATTTTAAAAAGGCGTCTATTGAACCGCAGCTTACTTGCAAACATTTCAATCTACCGCAGGAACGTAGTTTTTGAATATGTGCTCAATCAGTTAAGTCATTAAATAATTACAAAATAACGTACAGACTCACAAAAGAAATACATAAAACATAATAAACACTATTTAAAAAAAATAGGGAACCGAAAGAGCTTTGTATCTATACATTAAATGACTGCATGCGAATTCAATTCAAGTTTATCTTTTTATGAATCAGTGAAATAATATTACTATGATTATTTAAAACTCTCAAACGATGCTGAATAATTCTATATATTAAAGTGTATATAAACAGAGCCAGTAAACTAAAAAAATTTTAATATTTCTGTGTGAATCTTTATGTTATAGATAAAGAAATACTGTATGAAGGACAATACATTTTTGATCAGGTCGGAAAAAGTAGTTATAAATATACGAGTAAATATACATGGCATGTAGGAATGGCTACATAAAAATAGCTAGTTGTAATTACCTTGAATATATTTACAGCTCCATTTACTAATATTAAGTGAAAAATACTATCGCACACGTATTATTTGCAGTTACTCGCTTCAAAATGAAAAGAAGTAAGGTAAACTTTAGTAATAGACTATTATGTCTTATTACTAGTAATTAATTTAAGATAAACCAAATTAACTAACAAAGTTAGCTATCCTTAAATAAAAAAATTCTGCGAAATGCCACTGAATATAAAAATTAACGATTCTTGAAGTAAATTTACGGAAGTCACCTATAGACGCCATTAAGAATAGAATGACTAATTCTTAGGCCGAAATTGTACCTTAATAAATGTTTGTACGCAGTGACAAAAATTAGGGCCTCTAGTAATATAAAATTTAAACAAATGTTAACTATCGACAATACAGTGCATCGTTGTGCTATACTGTCATTAAAAATATTAATAAACGACTTTTTATATACGTTTATAAGTAGAATTTTGTATATTATATCGGAGAAAGATATAAAGTTTAGACAAAGCCATAACTTTAATTTAATATTTTGAAAAGCTCATTTTGAGTTCTCTTTTTGTTGCTTTTCAACTAGATGGCTGTCAAAATTCGAAACGATACGTTTGCATATTACACTTTCATGATGACGTGTGCATAGTTTACATGTACAAGGTACTGGTAGATTTAAGAAAATACGATTATTATTCCAATTATTATGAGTGTGAGGAACTTTTAGATTTAGCGCATAATACCAATATGAGAAAATAATAGAGCCTGAAATGATTAGTTACAAAATTTAAAATAAAAAAAAGAAAAAATATATACATTTATGTACATATATATATATATATATATATATATATATGTGTGTGTGTGTATATAATTCCGGATTAAGGAAATTTGTCGAATTAATGGGACATTAAAACGAACATTTGGACGACACCTGAAAGGATGCAAAGATAGAAAAAGAACTAGCTGGTTGTCCTTAAAGTGAAATATAACATAAAATTATAAACTCCTTTATTTTTTTAATAAACGACTAAGTTATCGAGATGAAAATAAATTATAAACTCATAATAAATGTTTCTAATATTTCACTGAGGAAATCAAAAGCCTTTTACGTGACTCTTTTTAAAAGATTTACCAAAATTTGTGAAGGAATTCTTTGATAAATATGAAACGATTATAGATAAAGTAAATATCCGGTTAAGTTAGATCGTCTCTTTTTTCGTAAATCCTACTATCGCCAATCTTATTCACAAATGATACACGGATGCTATTTCGGAATAAAATTTATTTATCACTCAGTTATGCTATGAAAGGATATATGAAAACCAAGCTTTCTCTTTGAATACATTCGTAACAATAGAGATGTAAACAATTTTATCTGATTTCATAGGAATGGATATTAACAAAATACTACAGGAGAATCTTAGTCCTTGTACATGAAAAGTGATGTTCAGTAATCAAGGCAATATGCCGTAAGCAAACACGGTCATACTTGTGTAACTCGGCATTGTTTGATATAAACCTTTGTTTCTGTTCAACTGAAACAATCCTTTATTAGTTAGAAGCATGTTGATATATTTGCGTAATGAAGTTTGGTATTTGAGGAACGGTTATCTAAAATAGTTTAGTAAATAGCTCATAGCTAAAAATCCGTAAGTGTAGAGCAATATATTTGTGTGAAGAGTGAATGCGAAACTTGTTCTGTGTATCTAATAAACGTTTTGATTAAAATAACTTAGGAAAAGAACAGCGATTCGCATGTGAATAGTTAACTAAACTATGTTTATAATAAAAATATAACAGACTGGCTAGAGTAAATTGAAAATATTTTAAAAAGAGGGATTGATTTAGCGTATAGAATGATTAAAACAGGTTTTAGAACTTTTGTCTGCTCGCTTGTCTGTGTGTTAATTTGTTTTTTAGTCACGTAAAATCTACTGGACAGATTTGCCAACGCTATCTCTCAGTGTTTTGGTAAGCTTTATTCTCATAAATATATTAGGATATAGTACTGTCAACGCTATCTATCTAGGTTTTCAATAAAATTTCTTATCACAGATGTTCCAAAAATAAAAAAAAATTAAAAACAGAATAATAGTGATAATAATAATAATAATAATAGCTATAATAATTTCGACATTTCTGTTGGATCAGCCATGTCGGGTCAGTATAATGGTCAGCATGTTGGCACCGTTTACAATAGTGATAACTAAATAATAATAAAATAAAACTAAATAATAAGAAAATATGAAACTTTTTTGAGCTGATTTTTTTAATCAAAATAAGTATAAAGCTAAGGCCACCTCTTAGCGGTATAAGTTTTACGCTTATAGAAAGGTGCAAGTTTTACGCTTATAGAAAGGTGCAAGTTTTACGCTTATAGAAAGTGAAGTCTCTGTGTTAATTTTTTAATCGAATATATTTTGTGTTAGTATTTATATATCCATATTACATGAAGTGTCAATATTTTTAGTTTTGTCAGTTATTCTAAACAATAATTATGAGTGAATATCACGCGAGCAAACTCACAAGCACAGCTAGTGATTAATAAGTTTACTTCTAAGCACAATTATAAATTACACTTCGAGGGTTCTCTCAACACTTAGGCAAACGTAAAAATTTGCATAATTTAGTACATCTAAATCTAAATATGGTATATATTATTTTTACTAAATAACTTACAAATGTCGGTATTATTTTTTACCATGTAGACATATTTTAAATATATCTTTTATCGGTGAAAAAATGTAGCACAGTTTCAGATATTACGATATTTAAAATTACCACTAGATTTTTTTCTAAAACTATAGACGAATTTCTAGAAATAGGGCTTCTAAGAAACAGGACTTCTTCATAAGTTAAGGTGATTCCTCACGATAAAAACATTTTAATAAGAAATTAAACCCACATTTTGCTTAATCCAAAATTGTCATGAATATTTTCGGGTGTTAAATATTGACATATATGCAGTTAATCGATGTATATTCTGTTAATCGTACGTCAAACTTTAAATTCCTCGGAGGGTTTCTGAGATAAGCGGCAGGGACAGAACTACGAATAAGTAATCAGGTATGTGAGTAATTTATGAAGCTTTCCTTTTTTCATTTTATAGATATCAGACCTTAAAACAGATGATACTGTTCAAGGGAAACTGGTTACTGAAGATGGAGAAAATAATATCAAATGAGGATGGTTGGGCATTTCAATTGAAGGGAAATACGAAAATTGTGTACGGCAGTGATCTCTTAAAGTTAAAACCAAAATTAGGATTGTTTTTAAAAAGTAATAGGACTTGTTACATCCATTTTAGTTGGAAAACTTAGATAATGGTTTGGCTATTCAGAACGAACGGATAATCACTTAAAATTAGAAGTGAAGGAAAAATTTTAAGAAAATCTGCGTCAACATGATTGATCAAGAAAATAAAAAAAATAATACAATACAAAGTTAAATATCAAACAAAAATCATTGTTTTCACTTTATTTAAAGCACTGAAACTCATTATTAAAAAAAAAGGTAAAATTATAAATATAAATTCTGTCCTCAAAAGATGTATTAAATTTTACATTCAGATTGTTTTTGTTGACAAGCTAATTAAAATTAGATACGTACAGAAAAATATTTAGAGTTTTGTTTCTCTATATTTATTTTACAAAACGACACTCTTTTTTTCACCTATTAAAGAGTGACCTTCATCATTAGCAAGAAGGTGGCTAGAGATATTCGAAATATAATACATCAACATCAGTCTCAGTATTGAAATTTTATTCCAAATATATTTACGTTATGTACCTTTTATGACAAACGAAATTCTAGGTTTTTCTATACATTTATTTTGTACAAGTTCTACTTGCCTGCTATGTATGTAAGTTAATATATTTAAAATATTCTATTATCGACATACAAAATTATTTAATTTATAGTTTATAAGATTTCTATTATAATTTAATCTGTAAGATTATAAACTTTTTTTTTTAAATGAAGCAATTTAACATGAAATTATGCGTTTTGTTCAGTTGTCGTTTCTTTCCGTATGAAAAGGGGGATGCCCTTTTCATATGCCGAGTCGCTATCAAAAATTATCACTGCTAAAATTGTAAGATAATTTTTTGTTTTAAAAAAATTGTATATTTCTGTAGTCACACCTTTTATTATTATTATTATAAAGTTAAACCTCACCACTTTTAAGTCAATATTTTGTATATCAATGATAGTTTCTGAAACAGAGCCGTGTAAAAACCCACCTAACCAAATACTGAAAGTATATAATAAATTAATGAAAAATGTAATGTAATTTTGTATTAGATTTATTTTGGGGCACAATTCTCTATAGTTTTAGATTTATTAGTTAAACTTTTCATGAAAAAACTCCCTTAACGCATTTTAAAGACTCATATGCCATATATGAGAGAAAGTCATGCAAAACATATTTATGCGTGTTCTATATATATATATATATATATATATATATATATATATATTCGATTGTGAGAAAAAAATCTTCCCCGAATTAATTTATAGAAAAGTATTTGAAATAATAATTGAAATATTGTGTCGTTATTTTTTTTTATACATTAATGTAATTTAATTACATGTTCTTATAATGCAGAAAAAAATAAACTAAAAATATGACAATATTTCTTAAACTGAATGAATTATCATGTCACAAAATTACAAGAGCACCATTTACAAGACATTTACAAGAGCACCATTTTTTTTATTCAGCTATGAGTCCTGATACTGAACCTTTAATCTTGAAACCTAAATTGAAAATAAATACCACAAAAGAGAATAGTTTCTCCTTAGCATTTCGATCGGTACTTTATACGAGATGGAGAGGGAACAATATTAGCAGGAAATAGTTAAAAAATTTTATGGTCGAAATATGAAATGCCTTTTCTATATTTATTTTTATTCTTTCTGAAAACGATTTATTACGACGCATCGTTTGATACTGGATGTTATCTAAATGTAATATTTGGAGCCTAATTTTTAGGTTCCAAAAATTAATTCTCTTATATGAATTTAATATATTTTTCAATATAGAAGGGATATATTTTTCATTATCTCATTTTAAGATATAGTTTTTATAAAATTGTATGTAAAGATGAATGGAGGAACATATGTATTTGGACTGGAATAGGTAGGCCCTTAAAAAAACTGCATCATAATGCTGATTTCTTACACACACACAAACACACATATATATATATATGTATATATATAAATATATATATATATATATATATATATATACACATATATATATATATATATATATATATATATACATAAATATTAATATTTTCGGATTAGTGTTTATTTAAAAACAGGTGCCCAATTTTATGTCACGCGAAAAATGTACAATTCCCTAATCTCCGAAGATACGTGAGAAACATTTGTGAAATTCTTCTTTTATATATTTTAAAATAAATGTTATTTATATTCGTCCGGAACAATAAATTTCAAAAGACATTAATTTTCACGAAATGTGGCATTAAAAATTACGAATTTCAATTGAATTCATTTTGAATTCAACTCCTATCAAACCTTTTCTACTTAATCATACATTTGGTCTTTGGGAGTGACACCTAATCTAGGGAAGGATTTACAGTAAATGAAATATTTCTATTTTTAAATATCGTTGTTATTAGCTAAAATACGCCTTTAGTATTTTCGTTTGATACTTTAGTTATAATTGGAACAAACATAGGCAATAAAAACTAAAAATTGGTTAAGTTTCTATCGGATTACACATAAATTATAGTTCCCTAGTTATATAATAAAATATCTAGCTATACATATTTTATATATGTCTATATAAAATACTAATCCTCATAAAACTCTCTTGTAGTTATACATAAAAACTAATAAAGGTGAATCTCCTGTTGCGATTCGTTTCCTTTATTTCTCCTTTAAATCAAGTTTGCAATATATTTCAGTGACTCACATTAATTTATCTTAAATACACTGGCAATCTCAGTCATCCAGTAATATCTATCTGCGTTATCTCGTATGGTTATTGTTTTAATCCATACTTCTTCTAAATGAACATTAAAAAATAGAAGTTTTTTAATATATAATAATAAAAATATTTAACTGAAAAACATGCTTTTTAAATTTCATGCACGTACGGTAACTAACTAAAAAAAATTTAAGTAAAAAGTTTAGTAACTATGAGAACATGACAGATGGACAGACTAACATGAACATAACCAAATTATATGGGATCCGTGTTTGACTTCGTAATCATAAAAACGTTGGTTAGCTTATGTGCTTAGTATTTTATTCATTCTACAATGTAAGGGGTGGTAATTGCGTCCTACAGTAAGGAAAGGATTTCCTCTAATAGGGAAAGTACACGTTTATTTCTGATGAATATATTTTATATATTATAAATATTTAATATATTTTATTTTGATGAATTTTACTATATTGTCGAAGCGACACTTATTTAATGGCGGTCATTTACATATTTCGAAGGACTAGTTAAGAAAATATCTTCAGACATTTTTACTTGCCTTTTAAAAGACTTCTTCAATATTATCTTATATTGAATTAATTATCATGCTGTGATTTACCGATAAATAGATGAACGTGATGAAATTACAAGTGTTTCATTTGTGCTCTTAGGCTAGGAGACCCTTACAAATAAATATATATTAAAGCAAGCATTAACAATAATGGCTTAAATTTGGCATATCGGATAGAAAAGGAAAAAAAAAGGATCAACCATGGAAGGAATAAGATACAAACAGGAAAATAATAACACAACTGAATTTAAGAGAGTTATTATATATAAGATTGCTTTTAAAGGCGTACGTGGACGGTCAATTTCCCGTTGCTGTGGCCCAATTTATTCCTTAACATATTGGATCACAGCAACAATATATTGAGCTAAGCTTTGTGAATGGAATGCATAAAAGGTTCTTTAATACATTGAACCACAGCAATAATATATTGAGGTCAAATCTGTAAACAAAATACATAAAAGGAACGAAAGGAATATTCATAAAATGATGAACCATAACGAGAATGCGTAGGGTTTCCAAACATCAATGAGACCAACTTTTTGACCCAACTCGTAGTTATATACTATGCGCTAGCATAGCTATGAATGTATAATAATTTTGTTATGTTTTATTTATTATCATTGTTACAAATCATAATTACCACTGTCCAGAACATAATAGTTCTGAATTCTTCATATGAACTGCCAGAACATGATATAGTAATAAAAGTACTAAAATCCGTCTATTCGACCATTTTTATTTGCAACACATAGAAATACATAGATATTAATATATCGATGTCATATATGTATGTGAATAGTGAACGGTTGTCTCGGATTTTATTTTCAAACTTAATCAACTACAAAACTAAAATTAACTTCCCCTCTTTTAATTTAAAAAGCAATGTGAACGTAATAGATTAATCCCACTAGATTCTTAGAGTTCAATATAAATAATTATTGAACGGTCAAATATGATTTTGAGTTCACGTTTCTTCCACTTCCGGTTAAAATCGAAATTAGAAATTAATTATGATACTTTATTGTCAATTCTTTCACTGTTCATAGGAAAATAAATCATAATATGATAGTTGAGTACATGTTGTTTAAAAATATTTTTCACCCTAATTTAAACTCTCTTTTTGATTAATGCACACGTTGGAAGAGTTTGCTTTGAATACAATGAAACCGAACTAACTTTTTGCCGTTAAAAAAATAAAATTTTTGAAAATAAGTTCATTATCTTTGGTCGATACCGTCGACGAGTTTTATTTTTAATAAAGATTTTTTAACAGCTGACAGCAGTACATAATAGTTGCTGGCAGTAGTAAACCACTGCTATCAGCTGTTCTGTATGTTATGTACTGCTGTCAGCGGTCTGTATTTTATGTACCGTGTGTCAAAAGTAAAAAGTCAGCTTTATGCATTCACAATGAACCCACAAATGAAGTTGTCGTAAATAAAACTTATGACGATATATTTCATCATACTTCAGCTGTATATAGCAGTATTCTGGAAATGACATTGCGGCTTTTTTTTAATTAATATTTGTTTCTTCACCTTTAATGACATTTTATTAATTTTGCAAAAGGTATACTTTTAAAAATATCTTAAAAGAATTAAGTATAATTTTTAGACTCATACCCGGTATGTTTAATTATTATTAAATCAACCTATTTATCCTACCCTTAATCTTGTTTGTAACCTTGTTTTAGACGATTTTTGAATGAGGAAGTTCAGATTTTGCCACTTTATAGAAAAATAATACATGAACGGTCATAAAAAAGTCATTATTAGATTAAAATGAAAAACTAGATGCGAATGTACTTTACATATAATTAATGCTTTGGCTTTAAATACAATTAGCGTAGATGTATAAAATAAGTGAAATCACCAATATTCAGAAAATTCGTCCTTAACATTCAAATCTAGGTTCTACAAAAAATGACAGAATAGTAACCAAGCAGAGTAAATTCAGACTTTTTGTTTTGGTACACAGATGATATCTATTTTTTTACATTGAAATCAGAAAAGTAATTTCGGGAGCTGTTCAAAGGACTTGATTTTACCCGTGGGTATGCAGCTAAACGATCAAAGAAGCCATGCGCTTGGATAAGAATTATAGATAATGCTTTGCTTACGTTATTGTGGTTATATTATTTGACAGTTCACGTATTTGTTGAATTTTAATCGCGTGAATATTTTTATAAGTCATTGATGTTTGTACTCGGTTCTTGTTCGTGGTTTAGTTACATCAACAAATTAATTTTAAAAAGTGCAAATTTCCTTTAAGAAATAATACGAAAAAGAAACAACAGTAAAACTAGAAAAACAAAGTAGTATCTAACAAATAAATTTTTTTTTTATTCCTATTTTTTAACTTAATTCCTTGATAAATTTTAGAAAAACTTTAATTAAAATTGTTTTATTTCTTAAAAATTATATTTTAAATTTTTAATAAAGTGTTTTATGTAAGTCAAAGGAACTATGATGTGCCCCTGGTAGGTTTTCCGCCAAACGTATTAGTTAAACATTTTATGACGAATTTTTATTTGAATATCACATGTCGAGGCATATAGTAATAAAATCACGACTTATTACAAATAAAGGATTTCATTCATTTTGCATGAGCAGTTCATAAGTTCCATTGAAACAAAATAAGAAAATAAATTATTTATTTATGTTGTTTCAGAGAAATTTTTATTTACAACTGAAATGAGTGGTTAAAAGCAAAACCTTAATTTTCCCCCTACATCTAAATATAAGTTTTTCTCAAGCAACTGTATGAAATTATAAATTGTACATGTTTTAGTGACTGATCCATAAACATAAATAATTTAAAAAAATATTCTAATTAATATTTTAATTTATTTTTGATTTGCTTATTTTTGTATATGTTGCATAAAATTTTGTATAATTTTTATATAACGTACTCAAAAGTTTTTATTTTTTTTACTCCCATTTTCTGACTTATTTCCTTGATAAATTTTAGCAAAACTTTGATTAAAATTTGTTTTAAATATATCAAACTATTTAGCTGCAATTAACAAATAGCCAGAACTGGACCAACTTCATCAATTGGTCATTAAATTATTCGTAAAGTAATCGAACATAGGATTTCTTTTATTTGCCTGAATTTACTTAGAATTATATTATTAACATTGTCACGTAACCGCTTGATAAGCTCAATATTGATAAGCTCATTGCTTTCACCAGTTTAAAGTTGTCTTAGAAATGATATTGATTAATAATTATGTCGAACAAATCCTAAGTAAAATCTATATAGTCTTGTCCTTGTGCAATAGATATTGACAATGTGCTGATGACACTATACGAATTAGTATTAATTAGTGCAGCACAGTGAAACAATTCTGTCCCATGAAGCCTCCATTCCCAGTAATAACAGACTATATAATTACCAAATTATATGAGGGGTCCAAACATGACATATTATTGCATTTTTATCACTGTCAGAATGGAACATGATACAGAATTACTCAGAACAGATTAGTCGCGCATGCTATTTGAGAATTATTAATAAGAAAAGAAGAAAGAAATTTTTTATATTTTTTTCTGGATAAAGCAGAGTGTATCGAGAATGCTTGAAATGAAAAATAATGATCGGTATCAATTAATTAATAATTATCGTATATCCTACGACTTAACTCTGCTTAGTTTACCCACTACGAAATATTTTTAAAACGACTCTTTGGCACCAGATTTAATTTCGATACAATAATGCAACTAGAACACTCTGATTAAATTTAAATATTTGGTGATGTGGATGACTGTAAAGGATATTATTAAAAAAACGAAACTTAAGATATAACAAATAAAAAAAAATTCATAACCTATAAATAAGTCAAACTAAGCTATATAGGAATAATACAAAACAAAAAAAATGGTTAATTATTAATCTTGACATGGTTGAAAACAAAGAAAATGGAGAACAAAATGGAATTCGGAACGGTAGGACAGAAGTATTATGAGAGGAAGGACTTTTTCAGATGATCTTTAAATACATTAAAGAAGGGCAAGTTCCTGGTATCCGGATCCAGTCGATTCCAAAGTCTTATAGCTTGGACAACCAAGCATTTTTAATAAAAGGTAGTTGTATGTTTGGGAAAAAGGAAACTGGGCTGGTTTTTAGGGCATAGCCTTATACCCTGTGCAGAAAAGTAACTAAATCTGCTTCTAAGATAATTTGGATAAGTAGCATTATTCAAAATATTATGGAGAAGTATAATAATGTGAAGATTACCCCGATTACGGACTTCTGTCCATTTAAGTAGCGCTCTGAATTAAGATACATGATCATATTTTTTGTAACCAGAAACAAAGCGGATGCATACATTTGGTAGGCGTTCTGAATTTCTATGGCGATACTCAGCAATGTCTGGATAGCATACATCTCCGTTTTTTTTATATTTAGTTAAATTTTGTTGAATAGTTTGGCCGAATATTAGGATTTATTATACATTTTTATGATTATGTGAAATAATAGCTAAATCGTCCATGTTATTGGATATATAATGAGAATAGTGCTTGGTATTGTTTTTTGGTACTAAGTAAGATTTTTTATGCGACCGAACTTTTAAGGATAGCGGGATAGTTAAGGAGGATATTATTTTGGTGGGTTAAGGAGAATATTATTATGGACACATATTGCTTACAAAAAATATTAGAGAAACAACTAGCAACTCAAGATGTTAACATGTTAAATATTACTTCGACAAGCATATTTTAATAGAGTTTTTCTCCATACGTTAAATGATTTTAAATCCGCCGCTTAAACGTATATTAAAGGTTTCCATCCTCTTTTTAAAGAAAAAAATGGTTTAGCAGCATATATTGTTATATAATACTAAACTGTTAAAAATATAATCAACCCTAAACTTCTGCATGATTAAGTCAACATGAAATTCATAACAGACTACGCAGGTACATCACGAGAATGGAAGTGATAGACTGTCAAGTGGTTTCCTTAATTTAAATGCGGATTATATATTATTACGGGCATTCGGGTCCTATCAGATCGAACAATCTAAAGTTTTCATCACAGAATATTTTTCACCTTGGTATTTATACAACTGAAATATGTAGAAAATATACTAACTAAATGTATCGTGCTGTAAAATAATGCATGGCTACTACCAAAGCAGGGACAGGTGTGGCGTATGAGGCACGCCCCCATTTAAATTAACAAAAATCAAATCATCAAAAAAACCATAATTCAAAATCACTGCACTTGCTTGACAAACAGAAAGGCCGTTGGAAATCGTGTTCCCATTGTTTCTACACTGTTGTGTCTACGATGAGAAAGATATTAGATTTTCCTAGTTCGGCATTTAGTAGCGATGATTTAGTGCTTTGTATTGACAAGAAAATATAGTGTTCAAAGTTAAAAAAAAAGTAAAGTTAAAATAGGTCTACATTTTTTCTGGTAACCATTTAGAGATAAAAAAAAATCATTCTAAAATTTTAATTTGAATACCGTAGTATCAAATTTAATTTAAATTGCATAGTGTCACTTTCGTACTGAAGAATATACTTCAATAAAATAGAGCATATTAAGATCTCAACCTTCCAAAGTTCAATATTTATTTTCACAATTTATTCAAATCGAAATATTTATTTATTTATTTATTAACTTTTATGTATAGTACATATGGCGGACTTATTGCTACATGACCAATCTCTTCCAGTCAACCATAGATTAAATATCACCATAGAAAATATCACCTAGAGCATAGGTGAGGGCAATAAAATAATTATGGAAATAAATTTCTAGTACTAAATAAGTTCAAAATATTATATTTCACATTAAATTTTAATTTTTATAAAGAAAATAAAGTATTTAATTTGAGAAATTTTCAAGGGTAGTTAATTTAGTGTCAATACTTTTCTGTGATAACCCATACTTGAGATATTAGATGCGTTGTATTAGCAAAAGAATGCTAAAGAAGAGGTAAATGTGCTAATAGGGAAACAAAACTATTAAGTTAATATAAACATTTAACTATGTTTTTAGCAAGTTTATATTTTATATTTCAGTAATATTATAAAGATGAAAATTTGTGCACATTTCATATTAAATTTATAATTAAAATTAATACATTTGCTTAACTTGAGCCATTTAATAATTTTTAGGATGGGAATTGATTTTTTTAACATTGAAAAAGTATCACTAGGTCTTATCAACAGATGGCGCAATGTGTATATTAAAGATGTTATTCAAGTGTTTGGAAAGCCCAAAACCTGTATGTAAATTCGGTTGCATCAGTCAAAATTCTCGCAGTTGACATTATAATCGGCTAAATCAGCTAAAGTCAAAATAATAGTGATTGAGACACTGTTCTATTTTTTCACTCTTCCTTTATTCAAACTATTTACGTTATTACCATTTTCGAAACCGTGGAGTAGTTGCATATTTGATACTGCTCTTAGTAACTTGCACACTCTCTTAGTATGTTCAATCTAACAGTCTTGTGACCATAAAGTCTCTAGTAGAATCGTAAGGATAACTACACGAGAAACAAAATACTTCGTTATATCTTAATGGTATGACTAAATACCACGGTTGTATGTACCGAGATTTAGCCGGGTGCAAAATAATGGTCGGATTAAAATATTGAAGTTCCTTTATCTATATTTATGACAAACAGCGATACTCTTAATCAGGTAATAAATAAAAAAAAGAAACGTTATAAGTTTATTCACATATCCGTCCATTTACTCGTTTGTCATTTTTTATTTGTATTACGTCTATTTTTTTCGAAAAAATTTCGACATAAAAATTTGTGGGCCATACTTATAAAGTATATTATTCTCTATACTTGCAAAAATGTCGATAATCGTTTATCATGTAGAATTAAATTTCAAAGAGTAGGAATTAAGGATCCCAAATATAATTTTTCAGATACTTATGAAAGATAATTCTAGAAATCAAAACTCAAAACTTCTACATTCATAATTACAAAAGTCTACGTTACTAAATATTTACATCTATAGCGTAGGAAACTATAGTCATTATACTAAATTTCATTTTTATTTATATATCTACGATATTTTTAAGCCTCTGAAAAATATAATGGGCAATATATTCACGTGGCCACAAATAATACCACCATTATTAACCCTTAAAAAAAAACTTTTTACTATCTTTTACGAAGTGGTTTTCCACATGCCAAGAGTATGAAACTTTAATCATAAATAAAAAGATTGAATTTAAATCATTACAAAAATTAAGTAAATTCGGTAATTATGTAATTAAATTGAAATCAGTGTAATGAAAACTTAGAAAATTTAGACGTTTTTATTGTTTTTTTACGTTAATTTTTACACAATTTTTCCTTAATTCTTTTGCTTAATATTAGTATAATATAAAAAGAACGAGTTAAAACCCCTTAAAATTAATAAATATACGCATAATATTTATGAATTATTCATTACACTGATATTAATGGAAGCATAATTCTCAATAAAAGACAGGCGCAGGTCGTTTACTAAAATTAATGTCATTTCCAGAACTTTGGAATATTTACGTAAAATTAGAAGTTCAGAGCGTACGACGTTCAGAGCATTAAACAAAGTGTAACCGTTAGGTTCTGATCGCACTAAATTTAGAGCGATAAAAAATTGTAGCCGTAATCTCTCCGTGCAACATGTATGCGCGTCTTTAGAGTGAGATATAAATATATTTATTTGGCATTTCAATATGGCATAATCGCAATAACGGAGTATGACACACATAGTTTACTATCGTTCGCTTATATCAAGATGTATTCATTAAATGTTTAATTCCATGTAAATGTATTCATTAAATGTTTTCATTAAATGTATTCATTATATGTGAATATTTGATGTCTTCTATCCTACAAAGTAAAAAGTCTCTTTAAATTTTAACTTCTTAATTTGACGTTATTAAATGTTTTTAATTTTGTTGCATACATTTGATCTTATTCACTTGTGTTTTACTTGAAAAACATTATATTGTCAGCATTTTTTTATTAAAAAATTTTCCTTTCCCATTTAATGGTATTGATATTTATGTACAATGTTACCTATTTTATACATTCCAAATAATCGTACTTAAAGAGTAAATTCCGTCAGAGTTGACACGCATAATTTTATTTCGTCATCGTACTTCAAAATATTCAAACCATCTATTTATACATAACCCTTACAATATATGTAATTTTTATTGTTATTATTTGAAATTTTTGTTGTAATATTAATAGTCTCTGGAAGGTAGCCGTGAGATTAGCAAAAAACACAATAGTTTGGGAAAAAACTAGAAAAAGACAATAAAAACCATTCTTTCTAAGTGTCTCAATAACCATTCGTCGTATATCAAAAAGGATTTTTAATTCTGTGGATGGTCCACAGAATTAAAAATCCTAATTAATTAATTGTCCCAAATTTTTACAAAAAAATTCCTGGTCATTGAAGATTCTGGAAATTAAAATATTAGTTTGTATATAAATTTAAATTTAATAAGCGAATCTCAAAGATCTCTTGAATTACTTTTTTTCAACGAGTATACTTACTCGTTGAAAAAAAGTAATTCAAACAATGGAATGCAAAAAAAATAATTCAAACAATGGAATGCAATGTTTTGCAAAATTTATGAGAGATGTTTATAATATATTTAAGAAAAGTACAATTATTCCGATTACAAAACCAAATGTATTTTTTAATTGCAATAAAAATCTAACGGGTATTGAATTGTGAATTACAAATTGCAAGTATTTTTGGTGTTCAAAATAGAACCTCTTTGTCACTTTCCGAAAAAATTAGCATAGATTTAGCACTTTTATAACATAAATGAGTTTAACTAATCAATAAATGGTTCTGTATGTGATTAATTAGTAAAAATATAAACAAAAGGGATATACGGTAAAAACCCTATCATTTTACTTGAAAAAAAAGATGCCTGATGCTCGGAAAGATACCTTTTAAAATATTCATTTCATTTTATATTACGTACATTTTTATAAATAAAAACACTTTGTTAAGCCACAACATACATGGTTATATTGTTTGTGTGAATAATACTTTAAACATATTTTACTAGCTATATTTTTCGGTCGTGAAAAATATGTGCAAATGTCTTAAGGCACGAGAAAATTAAACTAACATATTGCTTGATTTGTCGGTTATTGTTTACGATTTCTGGGTTTCCCAATATCTGAGGTTATTGCTAATGTTACTTCTGAGTGATATTTGTTCCGATTGTAGTGGAATTATATCGTCAAAGTACAAAATTTTCCCAAAGATATTTGAAGGTAGAATTTCATCCCGTGAAAATAATATCCATTCCCATGTATATATGTCTGCAAAGATGTTGGGGAATAAGTACAGCAAGATTTTTTTTCATGTTTTTGTAAATCGGATTCTTAATAAAATATATAAGACGACGACAACAAATTACATATTTATTATTTTGGATCATTATTCCAAAAAGAATTTTTTTTTCAATAACAATATATATTATATATTTCCAGGTTTTTTCAAATTACATTCATCCACATACGTTCAGTTTTTCGTTGGTTGCACTATTGCGCCGAACGTAAGCAGTCGCATGCGGTGTGTTAGACCACAAATGTGCATATTTTGAGAATTGTTTTTGAATGAGTAATTTGTTACGTTGTATAAGTTATGATAAAAGAAGTCTTTTTGTTTGTTTAAGTGATCATAGAAAATAAATGTTTTCATATATTTATTAATGTTTGTTAAATACTTAGAGGGTTTGTAAATATTCAAAAATTCGTTAAAAACCGTGTTATAATCAATACAATAACATATAAATATTATATTTTTTTGTCTAATTTTAAACGATCTCAGATTTGTTAATATTATCTTAGAAATTAATCAACATTATTACCATTTGCACCAAGTTATAGGAACTTTATTATTATATTAGATTTTTAACTGTTTTGTTCAAAATATTTTTGTCATTTGCCTAATTCAAATAAAATAAAATGCCAAAACCAAATGAAAATTTTTGACAAATCAAAAAATTATTGCATCAGCCTACTCATTGTTTGAATCAGAGATTAGTGCTGCTGGAGATGCGCATTCTTAGTATATAACGGTTATATGTTCCGGACACATGTGTTTTCTACATTTGAAAGAACTGTATTTAAATATATACAACTCATCACTGATGACACAGGAATAACATTCTGTAGGTGATTTCAAAAAATGAGCAGCTATATGATAAATATTTTAGTTAGCAGTCGTAGATCTGATGGAAATAGGTGGGTTTTAAACAAATAGGTCCAACTTTTCCAACATGCATTTGCTGCTTTTGTAATTGAAGAGATAACAAAGGCACGTTATCATCATCGCCGCTACTTAGTTCAATATCTGATCGTATGCAGTCTTCCTGTGCTGCTCATGGACATGGATCTTCCTTTTCTTTTAAAATAATATCAAACTTCTCACAATCTGATGAAACCGCCTCTCCGCCGAGCAATATCTTTTTCAAAACCTTCCTGACTCCATTACCTACAAGACTAAGTAATTAATAATTTTACAATTATGACATACTTTATCAGAATAAAATCATTTTCCCTTTGTCATTTTGATCAATGAAATACATAGTAACCCAATTTTCAATTTCACTACCTACGATTTCTGTATAATACGAGTGGTCAGGCGCAGATTCTGAGACCGAAAAAAAATGATTTGTCACGTGCTCTATTGATTAAGGTCAATTAACTACTGAGAGGCACTATCCCACTTCCTGGAGGCCATCACAAAAGCGCTGTTTTGTATAGTTAATTAAATGTGACTGAAATTACTTCGCTGCGGTCTCGCGGACCGCACACGTCTTACGGAATTTTAAAATCTATCAATACCTCCAAATTGAATACTGTTATGTGTGTTATCATTATCCCTCTCCTGTCTCTTCGCGTTCCTGTTATATTTTGTTATATTTAGTTCTACACTTTTCTTTATTTGTCATAATTATACCTATTGAAACTTCTTAGTTTTTCTTTGTGCTATAAATTAACCTTTAATATTCACTGTCTGCCACAGTAATTGTTTTTCTCGTTTGATTCCTCGAAGTTTATTTTAAAAAATTGTAGGAATGAATACTTCATTATATGGTGAGTTTTCTGAGCGAATCTTGTAGTTTAGTGAATAAATAAACTAATTAGTTTTTCAATATATTCACTACCTTTAGAATAGTAAGTACCACCGAAATTATGGTAGGGAAAATGTTTAATGTTATTTATATTTAGAGAGTTCTGCAAATGAAGCCATTTAAAAAGTTTCACCATATTTAAGGGAAGAAATCATTACCATAATTATGTTTGACGAATATCTGTAATATTATGTGCTAAAAATATTCATGTCAGGAGATAGTAGTTAGACGGGATAATTAATTCTGTGCATGTTATAGTCCCACTCAAATTCGAGCGAGTTTAGAAAAATATACACCTACTTTGTCCAAATTAAGGCACTTTATACATCAAACAAAGATTTATTCATTACTGCTTAAAACTCGTCGTATAGCTTATTTTTTTTTTTTTTTAATTTTACGATTAATATTTTTTGAGTGATGTGGTTTAGATTAGATCTAAAAGATGACGATTTTATTTCCCAGAATCTTATTAAAAGCGTAAATTGTTTTTTCCTTTCTTTTTTTCCAAAAGAGTTGAAGGGAATAAATGTATGGAAATTGAGAATTTATAAATTAGTGCTCATAATGCAAGTAAATTAATATATCTCCAGCACTGAAATTATAATTTTTAAAATATTTGTTCCGTTTTGTTAGTCGAAAAATACCTTTGGAATTGAAGATGAATTGCAATTAAATAACTAAAAATATTTAAAATGTTTCCTCATGAAAAGCAGAAATCTTCCTTGATAATTTTTAAATCCATCTAATTTTATTATAAATTGCATTTTGAAACATGGGAAAGAATGTTTGTTTTTATTGGAACGATGCCATTCTAAACTTTTATTATTAATTTTCATGCCTATATTGCCTGCTTTTTGTTAGGATACATTGACAGAAACTATCTAAAATACTAATTCGTTCATGTGACTCCATGTTACATTGTAATTTTTCATGAAACATTTTGGTACTTCTTAAAAACAATAAGGCCTACTTTAATTTACTTCTTTTGTTATAAGAGTGATAGAACAGTTTCTACGAAATATGTGCTAGAGTTAAGATGTTATCAGTGAGAGTTAGGAATAACAGAAAGTATGCAAAAAAGTGAACCTTCATGAATTTTAACGCGTATCAGGTATGTTGTTAATCCAAATTGAGAAGTGTCAATAGCCCTTTCAAAACTTCTTACGATAGATTTGCGACTATATATATATATATATATATATATATATATATATACACAAATTGTTTTTTCAGCATTCGGGTTTTTCGATATAGATTCACTTTACTTTATTCGATATCTATTGAAACATTATATAAATGTGAAATAAATTTCCAGACAATGTCCAATATCAATTTTAAAACAATGTCCCAGCCTGTTAGGTCAGGACATTGTTAATTCCCGTTATACAAAAATGTTCAAAGTGAGAGCACTACGCGTTGGAATTATCGTACGCAACATGCCGTGAGCAAAAAAAATTGTCTGTCTTTCCTACCAGTGTCTAACCTAATTTAATAGAATTAACCGGCTATATATAGCAATATTAATTAATATTTGGTTTTGGAATTTTAAATAAACGTTCAATATTTCAATCTCAACTAAATCTATTCATTCCTACAGTAAATAATTCAATAATGACTTATCGCCAGAAGTAATTATTTTCCTACCGATTGCAATTTGCATTGACTCAATTTAACTTACTCTCTGTTAATGCTACGTATAACTATAGAATGCGATGGTCACAAATATATACCGTTGTAACGATTTTGGACGTTTGGTTTACGATGTATTTTTGAGTCGTCTTGGCGTCGACGTCTTATTGATTAGAGCTTTTGTCTCAATTTCTAGATTTCCTCTTTTCATATCTGCGGAATCTAAAGTACTAAATGCGAGTAAGGAGCTTTATACGGAAACTTTACATTTTTTATGTTTTACGAATCGAACTAGAATTTGAACCTCATACTGATTAATGGTATCGGTATTGTAATAAAAGTTGTGTGCTATCTATTATTTGATATTTACATTTTCTCCGCTAATATAGGAGTTATCCCGTCGCACAGCTTGGTGTCAATACTTTCGTCTAAGGGAGCGTAGCAAACGACTTAAAATGTAATGCAAGCAAATGTTCAATAACGAGGTATAAATGGATGCGTGCTCTTATTGGGTATAAATGTAATATCAGTAGAATATTCTTATACCGATTAAGTAAAATAATAACAAAATAAATTCGATTCTCATCCAAATTGTCATTACTGTTTGAAAGATATAGTAACAATTATTTTGAAAAACGACTCGTCATGGCTAACGCTTAGAATTTTTGATTGCTATGTCGATGTCTTACGTTCAGCTACTGAATTTTTCATTAGCTCAAAGGAAGTTCAAAGACAAATAGTATATTTTGATATGATCATTAAATAATAAATCTTACGATTTGTTTTTTTCATGAGACCCTTGTTCATCTTAATAAATGAGTAAACTTATAATATCGTAATCAAATTAT
Source organism: Druceiella hillmani (assembly GCA_039881145.1). Lineage (NCBI taxonomy): Eukaryota > Metazoa > Arthropoda > Insecta > Lepidoptera > Hepialidae > Druceiella > Druceiella hillmani. Next base: position 948,808 of record JAYKKI010000048.1, on the reverse strand, counting down.
TTTTGTGAAGACTTCCATCATATAGAAAGGCATTATTTTAAAATTTTACATTTTTCTATAATTTTTATTGAGCAAGCACTTGATCCAAATCCCAGCAGAGTAAACTGGATTTATTAATTACGAGATATCTGATTTTATAAAAGTGTGAGCTATTACAATAATTTTATTCTAGGTCAAATTCGTACAAGGGGCTTAAATGTTATGTTTTTGCGTTCATATATAAAAAAAGAAATGAAATAATCTTGAAAAAAAAATAAAGTGGTATTCTTACATATTACCGCAGAAAAAAAAAATTCAGGTGCTACCTTAATCGATCTTTAATAAGAAGTTTTAATATTACATAAAATTATAAATTTTGAAGAAACCGTATTTGTAATATACTCTTTTCACAAATAACATAATACATCGCCAAATACATACATGTCAACAAGATTCTATTAAATAGAGGGACTTGGGAAAAATTTGTAATAAAAGAGCTAGTGTTGTCGACAGACAAAAAAATAATTACAAATTGCAAGGTTTGAAGTGTTCTGAGATTAAAAACATACCTAATTAAGTTACTACGCCACAAATAATATACAACAATGGAAATTCTAAAACAAAATATGGTACGATAAGTGCTTGAAAAGAAAAATGGTAAAATTATACGTACTTAGTAAAACAAAATAATTTTTTAGAAATAATATTTCTGTATAAAACAAAGTAGTATATTTTTCACTTTAGACGTTATAAAAATACTAACGGTAGTATATACATCACATTTAAAAGAAAATTTTTTTTCACTGTTTTACTTGGAACGTTTTTTAATTTCTCTTCTTAATATAATAATAATAGACCAGTTTCATGTCAATGAACACATTTTTCTATATACTATGGGAAAAGGACAAGAATCTATCCTATACTTGACATTGTGTAATTTCAGCCTCTATCATTTTAAAACTTTTAGGAATGAAACTGTAACACAAAAATAAATATATAAAATAAAATAATACCAATTTATTGAAAATAATGTTAATAAAATTTTTTATAACAGTTTTGTCATATAAACCTAAAAAGATTGAAAGAAGATGGCTTTGCTGTCGTCAATTTATTTGCAGCCAAATGTAAATGATGTCACTCAGAAACCAAATTTCTTCAAGGAAATTTGTTAAAATATGAGTTCTTCAAATGTGAATATGTTGAGAAGTTCATATTTTCGTTACAAGACAAAGAAAATAAATTTACGTATAATTTATATGTTGACTAATGCTTGCATCATATATTCATATATTATTAATTATATATTGATAGAATTAATTTCATGTTTACTTATTCGTATTCAATATAAAAATAAGGCTTGAAAAACCTGAAGAGTTAAGAATATTTATAAAAATGTTTTATATGGACCTAGAATACATGATTTATCATGAAAATCAAACAACGTTCAGAAAGTGTGGCAACTTCTGGAAATACCAAAAAGAAGATGCACTACTACTTGCTACTTGATTTTTGAAAGTCCTTTTTTGGTGAATACCAAAAAATTTGCCACAAATATTTTCAAATCCTTTTTATTCCTCATAGAAGCTTAAATTTTGTCCTTGTTACGTTTAGCTTGTTGGCTTAATTTCCCTTACAGGGTTATTCTTATCGGATTAAGCTAACTCGAGTTTCACTAGTAATTTCAGACTTTTTATTTGTAATTTCTTAGTCATAAGTGCATTGAATTATTTTTTTTCCGTTTTACCTCACTATATCTACATTTTCTTTGCTCATACGTAGGACTATGTCTTCATAATTTAATGTTTCATATACAATAAATATTTTTAATTTAAGAAAACATTTCGAATGAAATGAATTCTAAGATTTTAATTGTTCCCCATTCTGACCACTTTATTTTTAAGTCCCTAATGACATCATATAATCAAACAATGAGCACGCGTATCACTGAACACCGCTCTTTTTTATTGCTGTGGCATAAAATTAACATTAGGCCAGTACATAAGTAGAGTAGAGTAAACTAAACTTTAAGGTAAAGTTGGAGAACGAGAGAGATACATTACTCGGCTGTTATATAACCCACTCTGCTGAAATTTATAACTTCAGTATATGTGTTTACATTAGCAAAGTTAATTAGACAGCTAGCACTCCACATAAATTTTCTAAAACTTCCTTAGTTATTAAGTAATAATATTATTTAGATACTTAGTACACATACGATTTACTTTAGCTAATTAAACCTGATTTAATTAATTTTGAGTTATTCACTTGACTCGCTCAAACTTTCTATGTGAAGTACTAAAATTCAGCTTTGGACTTTGGAGGATAATAATAATGATTTATAGAATGCAAGGTAAATATTCATACTAAGCAGATGCATGAATGTCTTAGTGAATCCTTATTTTACACCATTATGGAACAATTCTCAATACAGTTACATAATCTGAATGCTTCATTTGAAATTTTTGTGAAAATGGTTGTTTTCGTTTAACAATTTTAAAATATATTTTACATTCGCCAAGCAAAATAATTTATATAAATACAAAAATACGCTGTTGAAATAGGTAATCTACATATAAACATATATATATATATATATATATATATATATATATATATATTTTGTTATGAGGCGCATAGGCAAAATAACAATATCTAATTATTATTAGATTGTTTGACACAGATTTTGAATATGTGATGTTTATTAAAGTGGTGTTAACTGTTTCACTACCAATTTTGAAATGAATTTTACAAAAATTTTTTGGGTAAAAAAATATTTTAGCTTAAAATGAAATTATCTTACTGGCTAGAATTTTTGAAACCATTGTGGCCCACCACGCGGCTTCTTGACCCGCTTTCGGGATGCTCAAGTCTTTTCTTGTTCTTTTTATTGCACTTAATAAACAACGAAACAAACGAAGACAATACTTAACGCAAAATAATATACGTTTGTGATGGCCCTTCGCTTTATACAAATATTAGGCGCAATAGGGTTTTCTCACTTTTTTACAAATATAGTTTATTGAGAGAGTTTTACAATATGTGTAAGGTACGTGTTGTAAATTTGAAATATTTTAGAGAGTACAATTCTTAACCTACAGCCCACCTAAAACGAGCCACGTTCAATAAATGAATTTCAAAATTTAAAGTTGAATATTGTTTCTTAAATTATATATACTCTCAAAATGATTGATTACATTTATCAATCAAATGCTATCGGTAAGGGAGCGATTCGGGATATAGATCGTTTATAATTTCCTATTGTGGTATTCGTCTTGATGGTGATAATACGAACTTCACCATCGTTTCCTGGATGAACCACTATGATGCATCCAAGTAACTAATGTATAGGTGGCACGTTGTCTTCTTTCAGTAAAATTAGCATACTGGTCCTTCTTTGATTATGTGTTTTAGCTTATCATTTATGTCCATCAGTCGATTCAAGTACTCCTTGTACCATTTTCGAAAAGTGTTGTTTGATATACTGAATATAATGCCAGCTTGATAGTTAATTAATTGCGTGAACTGCCAAATGTCAATCGGCAATGCTTGTGAACGTAACTTCTATGGGGAAATGTGCGGGAGTAAGGGCTTGAAGTTTATTGCGGTCTTCGTATAAGGGAGTTATGGGTCTCAAATTACGAATTGCTTCGATTTCTACCACATATGCCTCTAGCTTTTTGTAGGTGAACAGTTATCGCCTATTGTTCGTACAAAATGAGCCTCGAATTATTTAACGGGGCCTTCCCCCCGTCCACCGAACAGCGATGATCTTAGAGGTGTGAAGTGCCAATTTGTCCCTATATTATTAAAGAATTTTATTTGGCTGTCATTAAGGATGACTGATTATATTAAGTTTTTTAAACTCTGTGTTATATTTTTTACACCAACAAAATTGACTACGTTATCACAATTTAAATTCAAAAAATTTCCACGTCTAGCAAAAACTTTGCGTAAACTAGCAATGAATGCCTCAATACTTAAGTTGGACACTAAATCAATATAAACAGACTTAATTAGAAAACATACATATATGCAGGCATAAACTATTATTTCACCACTGTTTCTATGTTTTTTTTATACGAAATGGCTCATAACAATCTATTCCTGCATTTAAAAATGGTCTAATTCGTGTGACTCCACTGCTCTGAAGATCGCCCATAAAATATGGGCAGTCAGTCGGTTTTTCCTTAAAACAAGTTATACATTTTCTGATAATTGATATTATTGCATTTTGACAGCAAATGAGACAGTATTTTAATCTCACTAGATTCATAGCTGCTTGTACTCCGCCATGTGAATTCATAAGAAGTTGTTCGCATATGAGTAAGTCAGTGTCATGGGGTGTTTTAGATAAGATAATTGGGAACTTCTGAGAGAATAAAAATGTTGAATTCTTTAATCTGCTGTCTAACAATTAAGTCCGTCTATGTCTAAAATGTATTTAATGCCCGAATATAACTGTTGGAGCTACGCAGCCCTGTGGTGGATAATTATTTAATTTCGTTCTTAAAATAATCTTGATGAGTCGTTTTTACTATCAAACTTAGCGCCGAGTCTAACTCTTTCGATGTGAGGTATCCAACAGATTTGGGCTGGTGTTTCATTGCATTGTTTTTAAATCGTGATATTGACGTTAAGTTTGTCAGCTGATGAGTATTTAATTAAAAATGAATCTTAGTATATAATGGTAGTCATAATTATCGGTTTTAACTCCGTTAATGGTACCACTTTTACGATTATGTTTGGCCATTCACCATGATCTTGTCGTACCCTTTCTGGACTTGTCCAGCGAAAATTATTTTGAAATTCCAATGTCAGTTGTCCACGTAAAAGAAAGTTTGCCATAGTCTCCTGAGATGGCATATGTCTTCAGTATATTGGTTTTGTTGAGTCTCTTATTACTAAAACTCGGTTGATGACAAACATTTTGAGTAAATATGACTGCGTATTAATCGATTGCAAAGCAATTGATCAATCAAACCATAGAAAGACTTCGTCAATTGTTCGGCAAAGAGCAAGCAAGTAAGTTTTGATTAGTTGTGAGATATTGTTTTTAAATGGGCAATTTGATTTTTTAAACATAAAAAAATTATAAATATTTCTCCGGTGTTATTTATCCATCTCACATAAATACATGCTCCGTATGCCTTTTTACTAGCGTCAAAAAATCCATGAATTTCAATGTGCTGGAAAATGTGATTTATTTAGAATCGAAAATTGTTGTTGAATCATTATCCGAGAGGTCCGTATGTCTTCAGGTAATAAATCATCCCATCCAGCTTTGCATTGCCACAATTTTTGCAAGCATGTCGGCGCAAACTATCTCCTTGCTAAAACACCTAATCAAAAAAGAACCAGTATCAGACCGATTGGATTACAAATCCGCGCAATGTTTGAGAAGATGTGTTGGTTAGTGAATTTTAGATTTTCTAATAGTAAATCCCCCCCCCCCGTATTCGTCAGCTCAATAAGTTTCTTTTATAAGTTTTTTACGTTTTTATTAGTATCTGTTAATGTTATTACATCGGCTACGTAGCAGTCGCTTTTCAGAATTTCACTGGCCGTTGGATATACTGAACGTTCATCCTTAGCTAATTAGTTGAGTAGGCGTGTAACCGAATGTGGCTCCGATGCACATCCGAATAAGAATACTAAACCCAATAAGACGGATCGTGAATATTTGTAACTTATCATTTTCATTTTCTCGTCAAAAAATAAGACATATCCCGTTCGTCGAGGAAAATTTGTTCATACATCTTTTCGATGTCGGTTAATAAAACATGTGTCCGATGTCAATGTCAATGAAGTGTCCGAAATCTGAGGATGATGTCAAAGCTTGTACTTTGAACGACAGCACCCAATTTTATGGAATCTTTCAAAGAAAGTTCTGTGCGAATTTTCGACGAGGCGTTATACACGATTCTTACTTTAGTGGTTGAGCTCGATTCTCCAATTACCGGATGATGTAGTAAGAAGCAATGTTGTTCTTTAATTTCATGTGAATTGATATGTTTCATGTATCCCACAGCTTCACGTATACCTTCAAGATTTTGTGTTATAACTCTGTATTTTTATTTTTTTCTATAATAGATAGAATTGTGTCTCGGAGTTTTTATATGATTCATCTACATTTCCAATTTTTTTTTTAAATGTTCGACGAACATTGCGTTGCTCTGACCTATTGACTCGTTGAGTGGTGCGTTTAAAATATTCTTCTACTTGATATTCTTCCTCAGATAAAAATATTCTTTTTACCATTTACTCCATTTCTCAAAATTTTGATTTGCTTTTGTGGAGTGAGTCAAATGTTAGCATGCAATTATTATTTTTTGATATTTTTTATCGTTGCCTACTTTTCCAGAAATTATTCATTCTAATTTTGTTTTGATAAAATCGCACCTTATGTCCTGGAAGTTCTATATTTCCAACACATAAGAGCCCGTAAAATATTTCGGCGCCGAGTAACATATCAACTTCGCCCGGTTCATAAAATTTCGGATCGGCTAGTTTTATATTTTGACGTATTTCGAATACATATTTATTTATATATTCATTTGGTAAATGATTACAAATACGCGAAATGACTAAAAATTCTAATATTTTATTGTAACTGGTGAAATTTGATTGGATATATCTTTTGACTGTATGTTTGATATGAGTTTCCAGCTGATTTAAACCTTCTGCTGGGGGATCTATATTTTTGAACGGTAATTTTAATCGTTCCGCCAGTTTTTTCGTAATGAAATGCTAGGGCGATCTATTGTCTAGTAATAGTCGAACTTGAAAAATTTCACCGTTTCTTCCTTTTATATTGATTAACGCCGTCGACTATAAAATATGCGTGGCAAATATGGGTCTATAAACCTTTACGTTTGAGCTTCCCGGGAGATTTAATTTTTATTGATTATCATAGTTATTCGCGTTATTGTAATGTATTTAAGTAATAATGGAATTTCCTTTGGCCGTAATTTTTTTAAAATTACATTATACTGTCGTTTGTTTTCTTTTGAACTCAGCCAGAAGTATGTTTCAACTTAAGCCTCTGGTATGTTACAAACATTATCTTACACAGTGCTTGGCTAGAAGGCATACCTAAATATCAAAAAGAGAATTAAAGCTGACTATACCTAAAAATTAAATACAGTTGATGGAAAAAGTGACAGCAACCATTAATTTTAAGATAGAAATATTTTTGGTTATGTTTGGATTGTTCCTTTTTTTTAATGTGAGAAAGCCAATATTTGCAACGGGAAGCAGAATTAAGGAACAAAATTTGTAGCAACTATAAATATCGTTTTGTTCGGACTAAGGAATCACATATTATATATGAATTTTATATTTCCTTTTTACTTCCTTTACAAGTTAAATATCTTTGACAGACAGTCGGATGGATGGATAGATGGATCGATGGATGGATAGATGAGTGGATAGATGGATGGATGGATGGATTGATGGATGGATAGATGGATGGATAGATGGATGGATGGATGGATGTTTGGGTGGACGGAAAATGTTGCCACAACAACAGGCTTTCTTTCGAAATATTCGGATAATGATCAAAAAAGTTAATGTATATCGTTTTGTCCAAGTTAGAAATTTACTTTTTTGTTTAAAAATGTTATAATATGTAACACCACAATCTTATCTCTAAAACCATAAATCGAATATCATATTGGATCGAAATACATCAAACTTATAATATTGGCTTAAGGAAGTTTAGTACACAAATTATTGGATGTTGCAAAGTGATAATGGTGTTCGTATGCAATTTACGAAATAATGGGAAATTTATTAGTTTCTAAACAGTTTGAAATGAAAAAAATTCATTACTACAAATATTTAAGAATTGTTTATGTAATCAAATTAAATTTTAGGTAAAGAAAGACCTAAGCATAATTAACAATCTTTCTATTCGCAAATAGGTATAACGATCCATACCTAAACTGAAGTTGAAAAAATTAATTGGATAGTACGCATGAATTTTGTAATGCAAAGATTTTATTAATATATTTCTAGCAGCATTTCAACAAAATAATACAAAATGTAGTTTTAGAAGTAGACATTGTGAAATTCCGAAGAGTGCCGTAAAAAAAATTAAGCATTTTAAAGCTTTATAACAAGTATCATTAATGTAAGGGTATAATGTGAATGTATAACGTGAATGTGCTATTGTCCATAATTACGCCGATATCCTGAACAACGAAACGTGTGCGTTATCAAAACCTGCTAATATTATGTTTTATAACTATCTTTATTGGGAATAGGAGTGATATGTGAGTTGTTATTTTACATATTAATAGATAAATTTCACTACATAAATATAATATGCCACTATTTCTCTGTCTTTTTTTACAAATTTGGCACTTATAGAAGAGACCTATTGCAGAATCAACAAGATTTTACAATATGACAATTCTTCATAGCTTTTTACCCATTTTGGTGAGAAAAACGTGCTGATGAGTGACACTAAACCAAAAAAGGTAGACATTAATTAAAATATTTTAGGCATAATTAATTTTTTGCTGCTTTTAATATGCAGAAGCAAAAAAAATGTTCACAAGAAATATTTCAAATTTGCAAAATTAACTGAGTTGTTTCCCCGGTTGTGAACAGATTTTAATAAATCATTGTTAATAAATCAATGCAACTTTGTCTAAAAGTAGTAATAATAATATAAAGAAAATTGAAAAATTGTCCTTCTGTTCTAACAAGAGCTTTAGAAAAAATATAAATAAGCTATTTTGTATATACGTTATATGAATTTTATTTTCTTCTCTAACTTGCGCCTCTCTTTTTCTTTAGACAACTGTATAGAGAACCATGTGGTATAAGTTCATAATTAATCATAAATACATGCTCTTTATTATAGTTTACAATCATATTAAATTAAAGTTTATCGTTACTTTCTTTTCCAAAGCGGACACATAGACGCGCCATAGGACTCGTAATCTTTTTTTCATGATACGAGATACAACGCTACGAGAAATGTAAATAAGCATCAGCCATATGCTATTAAAGACGTTTCATTATTTGAACTCATAAATACACTTTTTGTCTTTAGAATATTTTAATTAAGGTACTGTCGCCAACAACTACAAAATGCATGTCAAAAAACGCTCTGCTGGAAATTCTATATTTAATGGGAACATTAATAGCAGAAAAAATATACAACTACTTGAAGATGTTAAGCAAACTGTTGTTTATTTAAGGGTATGCAATTGTTTAAAATGGATAATCTATTACGCGAGCAACACATTGAAGATGGGATTGATTATTTTTAATTTTTACATTTAACATTATATATTCAACATAAACATGAAGATATATTGTTTTTTTTTGCTTTTTCAGTAATATGCTCGTACTCGAACTTTTACATTTTACGATTGTTCTCGTTATTTATTTTGGACTAATTCATTAGCTCAAAAAAAATTGAAAAACGTGACTGCTATGATGACCATTCATATGGAATGCTTTAAATTCATTGTGCATTTATGTACTCTTTTTTATTAATAAAGTACCGACTTTCCATAAAAAATATAATTTTAAATATAGTGAAGATGGTGTAGTAATAATAATATATTGTATTTTGATGATCTGGTTTCTATTTAGCAGTTATTGTAATATATTGAGGTTCAATCAAGAAAATTATTTGTTGTTTTTGTTTTGCTTAGATTCAAATGTGCAAGTGTGCTTAATGAAATATAGTAAATAACTACAATCAAATAAAAAGTGATTTATTTTTTAAACCGTATTTTATTTTGTGAAAATTTTAATTTAAATAATTTTTCCTGATTGTTACTATTATATATCAACGGGTTTATTTCATATACGTAATTTGATTACTTTATCATAACAAACAATAACTTAACAAAAACTACAGGAAAAGGTTTTTCATTCACGGCTTTAAATATTATTATATTAAGTATGAAAATTTTAATTAATTACTGGCGATAATACAAAATTAATGTATAAAAACGAGATTAAAATTGAATAGAATTAATTATTAGGGAAGTACACCTTAATAGTTATGATCCGTATTATATTTACTCTCAGTAAAGGAGCTAGGTACAATTTCAAAGTATAGATCTCTGAAGTGAATTATTTAAGTGAAGAGATGTATGATTACAAATTTCTTAATTTGTGTTGTCATTTTTTAAAACAAATTTTATTTATAAATATAAAATAATTGAATAAATTTCTTCAGCGTAAATCTGTTCGTTGGTAAATAAAGAAACCAACGATCTAAATTTTAAATTATTTTTGTTTATAGATAACCTGCATATCTCCATTCATTAGGAATCTGGACTAAGAATGGTAGAGAGCTCTCTACTAAAGAGCTGGTGTTTCTGTAAAGTGTTGGTAAACTTAACAAAAATTTTGAGATTTTGTCGCCAACTGAACGTGATCGTGAACTCTTAAAACGAACATACGTGAATTACGGATTTTTACTTCTGGCTTTAGATATTTTATTTTTTGCTTTAGATTAGAACAAGATTCTAACGAAAAATTAGAATTCAATTAGTAAATTTTGAGATATTTTGCAGGAATTTTCTACACATCTATTATTTAAAAAGAATATTAATTGGTTTGATTTAAAACCATAGTTTAGTTTCTTTGTATTAATGTAAACAATGTATCCTCCAATTATTTAACGTGTTAAATGATTATCGGAACAAAATCAATTTTATTGAAATGAATATGCACGATGACCAAATGATCAAATTAAAAAAAAATTAAGAATATTTTGGAATTAATATGAAATGTAGTAGCAAATAAGGAAAATCAAATATGTCTGTATATCCAATTTTATATTCAATGAAATTATCAACAAATTATCCATCTAATTTTATATATCGATTTTCCTTATCATGACTTTATTATATATTTAGTTATACGAGTATTCTGAATATAATTCATGAGACGTTTGATTTTACGACTTATCTGTACCACCGATATATTTAACGGTAATAAGTAATTGGAACCCTAATGGTAAAATTATTAGTATTAATACGCATTCTGGCTTATACTCACATTTTACTTATTTTTTTTGTAATTTGTTATATCGTAATATGAAAGAATTCGTTCAATTTTAATTTGATTAAGGTAAGAGGTGGTTCAACGTTAAAAATTGGTGACATGAACGATAAAAAATTGTTTCAGCAGTTTCGGGAAACTGGCATTTCTCCTTCTCTATGAAACTCTACTTTGGTTTGATTTTATTAACGAGACTTATTATATGTGTTATACACTTTTGAATATTTTTTTACTAATACTTCTTTAAAAATATAATCCCCACGTTGATAAAAAACTAACCATGTATCCAGTGTATTTCGTCTAACAATACACTAACTTTGTATCAAGTGTACTTTGTTTAAAACTCGACACGAAACGAAAATCTGGAAATTGTCCATTAAATTACCGTCTACACGATTCTGCACTTCATGTTACTATTTTGATTCTACAGAGGACTACTTGCGCGAATTTAAATATGATTTTATAGATTCCAATTTGGACAAGTGTGGGCGTTTTAAAATCTTTCAATATTTGATTTTAATTAAATATTTACATCATTTAATAACACGGTCATTGTAGTTATAAATATTATAAATTTTTTAAATGAAAAGCGATCGTGACGCAACAGAATACTGTAGTTTGTGAAGCAATTTTTTTGTATTTTTCTCGTAACATTTTTAATAACTATATTCGTAAAATGCAAAAATAATTAGTTCACTAAATTTGTAACTTTAAATCAATTTTAATTAATTTTAACTATATACCCTTTTGTTTTGATATATATCTCACATGTCGGAAAGGCTATGCTCAGATGCACTAAGGCTGGTGATCAATAATTAAGTAAATAGATTAATAAAATAAAATACTACAAGGAAGTAAGATTTAGTTTATTGTACTAATTCTATATTTGTTTTAAAATTTTATTAATCACATAAAAATATAAATATACGTTTGGCGGTTTCAATACTAAGTGACAAGTCTCGTCCAATAAATCGTAAATGAAAAGGTTAAATATGAAACTTTATTAATGTAAAAGATTTTTTAAACTTATTCTGCTACCAAATTTATAAAATTATATATAAAAACTTTCAAGGAAAAGAAAAAATACTATGCAAACAAAAAAAATAACGATAAAATTAATTTTAAACAATTTAATCGTTATAAATGTTGCATACCTGAGGAATGCGGGGCAAAATCGAATCAAGAACGAGTAGGAATGATAGATTATGAGGAAGACTGAAAAAAAATATTTGGAAATAAAAGTATTAAAAATGCTTAGTTTCATAATAAACTTCTTTTTTGAAAGATATATACTACTTGGTGGGGTAGGTAATTTTTATTTTATTTTGATTAGGGGACGTGCTAAAATGTTCTATATTTTATTTCAAGCAACTTATTTTGTATTTGTACTCCAAATTTCATCTTAATAGAAGAAAAAATATGAGAGTATCTGGCAGTAACATAATGATGGACATGCGGACCGACATGACGAAATCATAAGGGATATCCAAAAGAGGGATAATATGAAATTATTGAAAAAATTTCTATATTGCAATATAAACACTTAATTTCCATGTATGTTCCTTCTACATTTTCTGATGGGCATTGTTGGATATTATACCTATAAATTCCATGAAGGTCATTACACTCGTTCATTCATTTTTTCAAAATATATTTTGTGGATAACCCTGTATCTTGAGTTAAATCGAATTTTATACTTCTGAACCTTAAAACATGTTTCAAAATCATAAAATACTTCCCCTACTTCGTTATAAATTCTTTTGCGTAAAGTTTTTAGGTTTCTAACTACTGAAATGCATTAGAAATACAAATAAGCAAATCCATTGTTTAAAACAGTCTATTGTTTAATTAGTTATAAATCATACAAAAACAACAATTTTAATTATATTTTTATTTTTTGATGATAGTTGGATTATCAAATTTTTGAGGTTTTAAAATTAGGATGGACTAAAGATACGATACACATATATTTGATTTTAATTAAATATTGTGGATAAGATACACATTATAATATCTACATATCCTTAATAAATCATAAGCTTTGATATAAATCTGTACAAAATATATGCCCGTCGAACTCTATATTAAAAATATTATTATAATTAAAGGGTATAATAATTATTTTAATATTATCAATAATTTTGTGTCATATGTGTATACATCCGTGAAAGACATTTAGTTTAATATTTTGTTTGCCATCCGCAAAGCTAGTGAAAACACACATCAGTGTAATTTCCGATGCTTCGAAATTAAGTTTCAATTAAGATTTTCATTCATTATGAAATCAGTAAATATAGCCCTTGTTATATTGCGTCATTGGCAATCATATGAGTATAACTTGATATAGTGCTTTAACCAGATTTTTGTCGATTTTGCCAAAACATTTCATTAAGAGGTAAAATGTGAAAATAAAATTATATGTGTATGCACTCAACATTTATTAATCCTTACCATTATTAAAACTTGTTTCATTTATCCATATAAAGTGTATTTTATTTCGATGGAACAAGAATTGGAGACACACGTACAAACATAATGTTTCTTACTGTTTACCTAATTTTAACGAGATACGTTTCATAAAGAGGAGGTTGACGTAAACTGTATTTACTGCCATATGTAAGATAGTTAGCCTGGAATATAACTCACGGAGACTTTCCCATAATTCTCCATTGCTTACTAATAAATCGTTGCTGGGGGTGACTGTGAATACTTAATTTATTGGAAGCAGAGTCTACCGACTCTACATGACTTAAAATCGTTCTGATTAAATATTAACGAATAAATTCAGGGTTAAAAATATTCATTCATTGATTCATGTGGGAGAGTATTGTAAATGGAACAATCAAAAGAAGTCTGTCTTATTTTAGCTAGAAATGTTGATAGTGTCATAAAACCAAATTAACCCTTTATGAATTTTAAAATAAAAGATGGCCCTATGTAAATTTATTGAATGGAAATTTAACTGTTTAAAGAAACTGATATCATGTTTCGATTTTGAAGATATTCCTTTTCTATTCACTTCTTTCCTTATACTTTATATCGAGTTCTATAAATCTATTAATTTAACTATCAACCCAATTTTGAAATCTGTAAATAATTACTTTACATCACTCTCGTCTCTATTCCTAGATACAAAAATACATAGTGAAATAAAATTTAAATAACGATAAAAGTACTAATGAACGACTTCCTACCTAATCCTAAATAGGATTATTGCCTGAGAAATATCCTCATTTTCATTATGATACTTGAAATAATTAACGCTACTTTCACTCGTTCTGACACAGTTATAAGTACACCAACCTTATTACAAGAAACTCATTGTATCATATTTAATTTTTAAGGTTTTTTACCAAGTAGAAAGTAAATATTATGCATATCACAGCTGATACGACGTGCGATCCTATATTGTTTCGGCAAATTTTTTTACAAGCATAATTTCACGTTGATAAAAATAGTATCATTCACTTTTTATAATTTTAGCAATCTAATAGGTTTATCTTTATCATAACTTTTGATGCCTTTAGTTTATATTGACTATATTGGATATATTATAACGGAAATCTAGTTTATATGTGTCGCGATAAGTGTAAGGCCCGGTTTTGTGTTATTAAAAAACAATTTAATTTAATTTGTAGTGTTTATTAAATTACTAATGAAAATATGATGACACAGGCCCGGTGCAACGCAGAGGGGTGACTTAAGTAGATAGTGTGACGGCGGCCGACAATTACCGACTTTTAGAACAAAATCGGTGGTAGAATTACGAGCAACTTACCGCACAAGTCATTTCAGATTATTTTTGCAAATACCCATGTGCTAATATCCAATTAAAAAAGTCATTACCTTTTATGTATGTAAGATTTTATTGGTTTCTGTTGACTTAAATTAGTTTATCATGAAACTAGCTCCATTATGTTTTGAATACCATTAATCGATCATTTAGTTAATTATGAATGAAAAAGTCATAATGTTAAGTTGTTTCGTTGTTTACTAATTTGTTATTTTTTTTTAAGAACGACCAAAGGAAGCAGTTTTGTTTGGGATTATAAACAATCTTACAAAAATGATTCCTTGCCTTGACGATATCAATAATTATTGTTATAATTAGATTTAAATAAAAATATGCAAATTTCGTAACCAAGTGCTATATTGTAAACTAAAAGCAAAAATGTTTTTCATACCTATGACGTTTAATTTTTTAATAGAAATTTGGAAAACTTAAAAAAAAATTTCATATTTGAATAGAAATTTTAATTAAAGTAATTTTGGTCATTTTGCATCAATAACTTCAAGAGATACAGATAGTAAGGAAATCCTAGTTTATATGTGTCGCGATAGGTATATGGCCCGGTTTTGTCTATGAAATTACCAATGAAAATATGATAACACAGGCTCGGTGCAAAGAAGATGGGCGACTTAAATAAATAATGAGACGGTGGCAAACAAATACCGACTTTTAGAAAAAAGTCGGTGGTCTAATTACGACCAACTTACGGCACAAGTCGAGACACGCACGAGGTGAAAGTAAGAAGGGCTTCTTTAGATATTAGCGGTCTTCGTTAGCGCTATCCTCCGACTTTTTTTGTAGAATAGAATTTTGTTTGACGTGTGTTTACGTTCTAAATATCAGATATTCTATTTTCATCAATTTTCTTCGATAACTATCACGTACAATTAACAAAAAAAATATTACTTTTAGAGTTCTCCTCAATTATAGTTGGAAGAATATTATGCAGTTTACACTATTATGCGTTCTATTAACAATTATTAGAGTAACTACAAAAAGATACAATTACACTATTGCCATGTCAAAAATAGAATGATAATGAAAACTAAAAGTAATAAATCTCTAAAATAAGTAAATTTCCTTGGTTAAAATTGAAACTTACAAAACAAAATGAACATATTTACCGAAATGAAGAAAAGTTATGTATGGAGTTATACCTAAGACGTTTTCCTGAATATTATCTCAACTAAATTATAAGGCATATTCAGAAAGAAATAATAAAGTTTGATAATAATGCACAATTTATAGACACAAATACAAATTACTCGTGTTCGTATTCCGAAATATGCCTATTTGTTTATGTGTGGTTTAAAGTCTCCATTCACTGAAGCTGAGATTTCAGATCACCTTCGCTTATTTTCTTAATTACGAAAACGGTAGAAGCAATTTGAAATGTGATTACGACCCGTAATACAATACATTTTCTCTAATATTATATTCCTTGACATTCAGTCAACAAACGATATATTACTGACATTTTCACGAATATTATTTATTACTGTTCTTGCAAGCGATTTTTTGCTAAGACTATTTTTCCCCATTTAATTTCTATATTGCTTAATCCATTTCTATATTTTCTAAAATTATTTAATTTTTAATTCATTCTTCTAGCATAAAATATATTTATTTTCATATATTAAAATTGATATACGCATTTTTCTGAACTTATATATCATATTCACAGTGTGTTCATAAATTTTGATTAGTGTTTTAAAAATGTGTGAGCTGCTAAGAAAAATTAAGGTAAGTATCTGAAAACAGTGAAGAAATACGCAACAACAAATACGGAACAAACCCTGCGTATGAAGGGCATTTAAAATAGAAAGTCTAATTTATTAGCTGTAAAGTAACTTTAATGAATTGCTATATAAGTAACCTAACATACAATTTATAAAGTTGTTTTTTTCCGTAGACCTTACCTTTCAAAATATTGGTGAGTAGCGAAGTATTTTTTTAAAGCGGGTAAAGACTTTGTTCCCGAGTAAATTTTTTGTTGCCTTAAAACCAATCTGGAACATAATAAAAATTATTTAATAATAAAACAATTTTCTTACCTATTTTCTTGAAAAAAAACTATGTATGGAACATATAATCTATGAAAAATAGAGTCTATTAAAAATAATAGCTTTGAAGAAGCCACATTTTTTTCAATATCCATAAATTTTAAAATAAAATTACTCAAACGTCTAACTTATATTCAATATTCCTGTAATTTATTACAGTTTTCACGTGTTTAAACCTAAGTAAACTTTCTTATAATTTTGCATAATGAAATGTAATAAGGGTTATAAAAAATTTAGTTTGAAATTAATTAGAAGTTTTATAATAAATATTTTGTAATTATAAAGTTTATCGACAGAGTGACGAAAAGATTAAAATTTAATTCTTCATTTGAAACATATTTCAAGATTAACATGCCTTCATTTGATTATTTTAATTTTTAATTACTCTCTGAATAAAAATACCATTTTTTTCTTTAACTATTTTAACCTACCAATTTTTATAAATTAAAATTTTTCCTAAATTGTTAGCATACAAATTTTACCTGCCAATTTTTATGCTAACAATTTATAAAAAATATTATTTCTTCCTAATTTGTAAGGAAACAAAATCAGCTAAAAATATAGAAAGCTTAATAACAACAATATGTCAAAACAAATTACTGAACTAAAGAAAAATATTGGTTTTGCTAAATTTGTTTTTATTTTTTTTAAATATTTGAAATTACTGTTGCATAATTTAGCTTAATCCTAAGTTATTAAAATAAATTAAATTTTAATTCCTGGTGGTATATTTATGTGAGAATAATTTTACTCGCCAACAGTTTCAAAAAATTGGGTTCAATATCATAATGAAAATAGACATGTTAGAAATATTTTTGTCATAGCATATATTAATTACTTCATAAGTCTCAGCAATTCTATATGTTATGTGAGTATAAAATCTTATATGTCAGAATAATTGTTTGGTTGGGAGTTGCTATTTACTCGTTGGGTATATACCTAGATAAGTAAATAATCCAAAGCTAGACAATAACGAATCTCCTAAACTGTGTCTGAAGATCTATTGAAATGTTCCTACCAAGAATAATTAAGTTATTTATATAGATGAGAATCCGGCTTTCTAAGCCGATTAAGAACGATCGAAAAGAATTCGGCAGTAATTGAAATACGCTTCTAGCACTTTGCTACCCTAATTTCATTTCCGCGCAAGACGTATCGTCCACCGCTCGTTGCGGAAAGTAGTTATTCAAGTAGTATTAATGAAAAATGAATACTAAATAGTATTTAAGAATATTAGTAGAAAAAATAATTGTAGTCAGTAAAAAAAAAGAAAAATTGACTGGTATATTTCCAACAAGTATTGCAATGTGGCGTTAAGCCCATATTCTAGAGTTGATTGTTTAGCCAATTGGACTTTCTGCGTATGCCCAGCTTCATTTCAGTAAGACTATTGACAATGTTGTAAAGGTAACTAGATATGACTTTAAACGGGTACGCAACTTCGCAGCGTCTAGTATCAATGCGTGAAAGCTCGAGCCCATATTTTGCTTACGTAAAAGCCTTCGTTAGGGAATTACGGTGTCATAACTATTAAAGTATTCGTTAGGAAATTACGGTGTATAAGGGAACACTGTATATGTCTAAGGAAGAACACTGTAATATGTAACTTGGTAAGGAATATTTCACAATGTGCGATGGAAAATATGCTTACTTTTTTTAAGTAATAAAACCTTTATTTGCAACCAAATTTGCTATCCAGATGTACTATTGAACACTTTATAGCAAAATTCTTCTTAAAAAAAACTACGTTATTACAAATTGTTCCCATGCAACTCTATCGCTTTATGCAGCGCAGTCTAAAGTATCTCCCCTACGAATATTTTTCCGATTTCATCAGTTTTCATCACTTGTCCGTTAATTTACACAAAAATTCATAAAATATACTTTTCAACCTTTCTCGCAAATAAATTTATCCATTATTATCAACTGGAACGAAATAAGTTCACAAGATACCTAGAAAATTGCGCACATATAGACATACACTCAAGGCAGTGTCTTCGTTTCGAGGGTTACTTGTGTCTATTTGTGTTTTATTTGAATATTTTTGAAGTTTTAAATGGCAACTTAAATTTTCAGACCAGTTCAATGAAGAAATTATTTATTATATAATAATGAAGCGGTAGAATAGAAAAATATGTGTAAATAATAAATATGTAGAATCAAATATTTCGGTGAAAAGGAAACCAATGACTGGTTACTCTCCGACAAGACATATTATTAACAAAAAAATAAACATATTTTTAAAATTTGACGTTATAATTTAATATGTGAGAAAATGAAGCTATTTACTCTGTTTCCAATTAAAAGTTGATGATTAAGAAAATATGTCCTATCTGTTTTTAGTTTTCGTTTGTTTTGTTTTTTTTTTTTGGGATAAAAGCAAACCTTGAATTTATCATAGGCGCGCGCGTGCGTGGGTGTGCGTGCGTGTGTGCATGCCCGCTTTTGTTTATAAGAGATGGGGACTTATATTTTATATAAAATGTTTGCGCGCTTTTGATGGGGCTAATATTTTATGTCGAATGTTAATTTTTCCCGCAACAATCAATTAGTAAAATCAACGAATTGTAACGTATGTAGCAGGTTTCACATTTAGTTTTTATATAAGGGAAGTATTAGAAAAGAAATAAATAAGAACTATATATCAGATGCTTATTTCTCCTCAAAATTTTCCTTACTTTTTTCTTTCTTTTTATACAAACGAAACATAATTCTATTATCATTGTAGTAATTGCAACATAGTCAACAGGTAAGGCGACGATTTGTGTGTTAATCAATTGTTTTAAATTACTCATAGATTGCAAACTCTATTTGCGAAATTAATTTAACGTTAGTTATTTTCAAAGCGATCTACGTGACCGTGTACTACAATAGTCTAACTTAAAATATTTGGCTTAGATATGATCTGAAAATTTCTTGGAGGAGAAGAAAATAATTTTAAAAAGTAAAGAAAATAATTTTAAAAATTTATGAAAAATGAACCACAGTAATTGTTAATAATTAATTATTGTTATATCTGTTATATCAAAACAGAGAAATATTCTTTCAAATAGTTAATCATTAAACATAATTAACATTTACGGAAATGTCAATCTTTTTGGAAAACTACTTCCATTTTATCGAGGAAAATTCCTCGAACAATTTTTTTAAAATTTTTTTTTTGGTTTTTCCTTTATTTTTTTATTATATAATAGTGTATCTTTCAATCTAAATAGAGATTAAACGAGTCAAGAAGTGTAAAGCGTGAAAAACACTTTTGTTTACAAACATGTTGTTTATTCACTTTGGCGAGCCACACAGTTTCAGACTAATGAACAAAAATTTTTATAGATAAGAAAGCATCCACACGGATTGTGCTGAGATGATATTCGTATTGTATAAAAATATGTATCTCATTTGCTGCCATTTATAGATATGTAGTTTTTTGTTCGTTTTAATAGTTTATTACCTCAAATATAGGAAAGCCTCATAAGATTGCTTACTTGTGCGTCCCTATTTTTGTCTGTCAGCTTCTTTCTCAGAAATAATTCTACGCACAGACTTGAAATCCAACAAAATGCTTAATACATGAGTTGGTTCAGTAATAAAACATATTGATCCACTTAAGAGTATCCATATGAACATATTTAAGGGGGTATATGAAGTGGTCCATTTTTATTCTAATTCATGTGGTATTTGTGGTATCGTTTTGAAGCAAAATATATAGGGATTAAAATTTCATTTGAGGCAATTCAACAAAATATGCATATAAATATATTCTTCTCATTTCTGGCATGTATACTGACGGATTACATTAGATAAATTTTATGTAATTTTCTTTTGATTCTATTTTTACTTTGAAACTATCTGTCATTGGATCGCTATAATATATAACTAAATTTGAGATATTATCTATATAATAAGGTGAAAACTGATTTTTATGCAGGTCTAACTCTTATCTTTTTGAACAAATATTTATTAATATTTCTGCCCGCGACTTTGTTTCGCTCTAACTGTTCCTCGTGTATATATAGAACATATTATTAACTGAAAGTTTAAAACATGTCTTTCACTTAACTTAATAACATTTTCTAAAAGTCTACATGTGAAACAGCTACACAACCAAGTCACAAGAATAGCGGTACAGCATATACCTCACAAAATATTAAATGCTATTATTATAATTTCAAAAGTAAACCTTTTTCAAATATTGAATATATTTGGCGTTAATTTTGTAGAAATTCATTATCACTGAATTTTTATTCACAACTAAATGAAACTATGTGATGTAGTATTGTGTCTATTTTATTTGAATTCTTAACCAAGACTTAGTTTTTTTGTGTGACTACAGCTTCAGGTGGGCAGTTTTTAAATATTAACAAGGACAGGCCTTTTATAACTATTGCTTTTTCAATTAAGTACACTTTGTATTATATTAAGTACACTTTGTATTGTATATATATAATTATTCAAATGCTAGTACCTAGATTTTCACACACTCACGTATTAATAGAGACTTTAATGTGAAGCGTATACAAATAAAATTGAAAATTGAATTTATATATTATAGGTCTAAACCTATAAAACTACACAATGTCACAGATGAGAACAGACCCATGGATAAGAAAAATTATGTTCTGTGACTGAGGTTGCGCATTAAATTTGTTCGCTCGAGATACAATTTTCGACATGTAGATTTCGATATGAATATGTTTAATGTTAATTATTGGGTGACTACCTTACTCCTGCATACCCATTACTTTACTTCGAAATGTAAGCATTTATCTGTTGTAACAAATCGCACTACGTCTTTTTCTTATGAGAAGAAATTTATCGTGAACTGCATAGATTTTCATCGCCCATTTTCAGTCGTTTATTCTAAGTTTTTTGCGAAACTTTAGTTGAAATGATGTGAATATTTTTGAAATACATTTGCCGATAGAATATGAATTTCTATATTTAACTAAAATATAATTTTTATAAAAAGAAAATAAAATGAATATCATAATTTTTAAATATAATGGGCTTAAAGAAAATATTTGATTTTTGCCTATATGATAAGTTTTGGTAGGATTATTATTTTTGATCGATATATACGTCGTATTTCGTCCAGTTTGGTAATTTATTAAAACTTGCTTTATTAAACTTGCTTTAATACGTATACTGTTTATTTTAATGATAATTATTTTACAGAGCATGACAATGGATTCACGTCAACATTTGAACTTTATTATTTAATTGTTTATTTAAATTGATTTCTTCAGTATATTGAATTAGTAGTTCACTTTACACCCTCTGGAAATAACTCAACATTATGTATTTAATGCATGTTTGTTTAAGTATGTCATCTTTTCCATATTTTAATATACTTAATACATGTTTATTTAAGTCCGTCATCTTTCTCATATTTTAATATTTTAATTAAATTTATTAAAGTGATGTAAAACAAAATGTTTAGAATTTATTTCAATATTTATTTCCTTTTAATTCAAAATAAATTTTCCTTGATCATGTAAGCACAAACTAATTTCCGAGATTTTTATCATGAACACTTACTTTTTTTTTCATTTCTGAACAATATTTTTAATGTCATAATATTATTGCATACTAATATCTATAACTCGTTTGAATTTATTTTATTCTTGGTAACTTTCAGAGTTTAGGATTATAATTATTTAAGATATGAGAAATTAGAAGAGCTTGGACGTTAATTAAATATGAAAAATTCGATTCCATAAATCAGATATTTAAAAATATCACTAGATTAAACTTAAATCTATCGTTTTGGTGTCAACATAATTAGCCTTATAAGTGTACATTATATAAAGAATATCCTTGAGTTGTAGAGAATACAAGTAAACTTATTCAGTTTCACTACTTTAAACATTTTGGCACCAAACGTCACATGCTCCCAGCTATTCCACCGTTCCATCCGATTTATCCAGGGACCCACAGCTTCCTATCTAACACAAAAGAGGGGACCATCGAAGGTCTCCTAATAGTGTCGCTTATCTACAATCACAGCGCTTCCACCCAACAAACACAAAGTGTAGAGTCTGTCCCTTCTCAATGAATTATTTAGCATCTTCATTTCTTCGAGAAAGCATTTTACGAACCCTCTAATTGACTAAAAATCGGTCCATTCTCAACTAAATCCTGATGACTAAAGATACCACGTGCTAAAGCTACGCGTGATTCTCCGTTGCTGCTTAGATGCATGGTCTCTATCGAAACTCTACGCGCATCGTCGTGCTCACTGCAGTGGAACAAAGTATGACTCGTGCCCTACCTATCAAATCCGCAGGTACACACTGGGATAACTCTGAAGACGAATCTATGCAAATTAGTACAATTTGAACAATGGTAAATTGCAAAGCATAATAATTGAAACTAGCCAGTTTTTACTTGCCAGTTTGCTTGTCTGTTATTGTATTTCTATTTGATTTACAACTTCATCGTCAAGGTAGTTTAATATTTAAATTGTTAATGTCTGACTCATAATTTCCACTGTATTTAATTTTCTTCATTTTTATTTAATGTTTTTGGTTTTGCCTTTCAGTGTGATTGTAAATAATTATTTACTTTTATCGCACGTTTTTACTTCTTTATCGAAAAAAGAATATTCAGGATATAAAAACAATTCACATTGAATAAGAATATAAAAACTGCAGGCATGTGTTTGAAATCTTCGACGGTCATCGGGCGGAACTTCATATCGAACATTTTATACAAACATTTGTTTAATATATTCATTAATATACAATAACCTACGCATATTTTAGACGCTATAACATTCCATTTTCTTTATATCATTATGTTAAATATAAGGAAAACGTGCAAGTTTCCAGCAAGTAGGATTATTAATATACATTTGAGCGGACGACCCAGGGACGGTACAACTTAGAAGCTGCGCCGACAATGCGTTGTCAGCATGCCGTCTTTTCCAATAAATGCAACCACTCGCAACATCACAGCTGAGGGACGAGAGTATTTGGCTCGACCGGAAGACGGTATTCAGTGCTGGAATTATTCACGAATACTGTACAAAGCAAGAAATTGTTTAACCAGATGTAATCATTTTAATATGTTTTGTATTAAAATTATCTGCATTTCTCTTTAATACTACAGAATAAGGAGTGCGTTGAGCTAATTTTTAGTAGCAGTTTTCTACCACCTTTTAAGTAAAATTAAATTATAATGTAATCGTAAAATATTTTGAATATATTTGGCGTTAATTTTTTAGATATTTCACAATTAAATGAAACTACGTGATGTAGTATTATTTCTACTTTCTTTAATTTCTTTACCACGACCTAGGTTTCGTTGTATTACAACATCTTCAGGTGGGATATTAGCAAAGATCTTTGCTGGTCGTGGTAAAGAAATTAAAGAAAGTAGAAATAATACTACATCATCTAATTTCATTTAATTGTGTATTTCTCGCATGTTACATGAAAAAGTAATAAGAAGTAAAGTAAAAATAAATACTATAAAGAACGGACCACCTGTAAGATTACACACGTGCTCATTTATCTGTTCATCTGTCCCTTTACCACAGCCAGTTTTTATCCGAAACCGTTTTAAGTACAAACGCGAAATTTTGCATAATGATGAAACATGTTAAACCGCATATTTCTCAGTTGACCACACATTTTTTTTTCAAGTTATTTTATCGTACGCAGTGTTAATTAAAAAATGTAAAACGATTCAGGAAATATTCTAAAAACTTCCACAAATATTTTCTTCGTTACTGTTTTATTTGTAATTTGATGGAAAAATAAAATATATTGTTCCACATATATTTCAACAATAAATCTTCATATATATTATATAATATTTTTTGAATGATAAATAATTTCCACGGGTTTCAAAACTACTGTTTTTAAAATTTTATGTAGAATAGTTCTCGATATAATATTGAAAATGTTCCCAAAAATTTTACTCTTCCATCATATCTCTAAAATTGCTCAATTCAAAATTATTAAAATACAATTTTACCATAAGTTATCCTAAAAGTAATTCCATAGTTTTTGAGGCTTTCGATGTATTTTATGCCTGTAAAAAATAAAGAAGGCGAGGCGATATATTCACATGGTGAAGCTGTTTTTTTCCAAGTGAAATTTTTTCACTGGGATAATTTTTCTGAATATAGATTCTCATCATTCTGAATATTTATAACTTTGATTAGTGTGCCCGTTTTCGTCTTCAAAATTGAAAATTTAAAAAAAAATATCAATTTTTTATCTTAAAATCTCCTTAATACTTTTACGTATACATCAAATCACTCCTAAAAAAATAAAACTCTAGGGGACGGACAAAATGTTGATTAAATATCATAAATTTCATGAAAAGTGTTATTTTTAAAATTTGTTTAAAACAGAAAGAAAATTCCTTTGGAAAATAGTAATTGTTTTCAATATTCAGAATAATGGACCAAATCACCTCGTTAAGTGATGTTGTGAGGATAAAATTGAACCTGTACATGCCTAAGTATTAATGAAACCTTTGTAATGTGAGTCTTACTTATAGTTGACAAGTTTATTTTATTAGATTCCATCGGAGGGCCACCGACTGTTAATTTTACGAATAAAATCAGAAAAATAATTATTTACTTTTTAAAATTCAGTAAATAAAACTTCTGTGACGTTGAACAGGTACATAATATGTAAAAAATGTAACAATATAAAAAGTTGTAATAACTCAATAAACTGGAATACACTGACATGAAATATGAATGCCTTAGTTTGACTGATTGCATCGGGAAACAAAGAACAAAAGTATGATGGATAGGTCTTCTAGGACAGACGCTCGTTACAGCATCACCCTCACAATAATTAACGAGATTAGAAACAATTCGAACAATTACACAGGAATTAAATTGTCTAATGTAATGTGATTTAATATCTTATTAAAAATTATACTTCAAAAGAAAATTTGAAAACATTTTCATTTTAATAATATTTGTCATTGTATTATATATTCAGGAAATTAAAATACAAGGTAAATTTTAAACGTACTAAACTGGCTTTAGGTTTATGCATATGTTATGCCTATTGAAATGTGGTCAAAAAGAAATTTAAAAAATAAAAATCCATAGATATCGTATAAGCTCATTCGTGTTTTGTGGTATATTACTGTAAAATATAAGAGAATTATGAAAAAAAATTTAGACTTATTCTGTTTTACAGCCTATACACCCTTATTTGTTTCCCTTGATTGTTTCCCCTTCCCTTTTAGCAATTAAATGGAATAAAAAGAACATTCAAACGGAATTGGGACGTTCTTGTGTCGAATAGTCAAATATATTATCGAATACCTGCGACATCATCGACATAGAAATCTAGGTATAGTCAAAAACGCTTGATGAATTAAAGTAAAACTCATTTCAAAATAGAAAAAAATATTAAAATTTATATGAAAGACAATCCTTCTCACACGTTTATTTTGGACAAAATGGTTTTGTATAAACAGTTTTGTTATTTCTATTCCTTTTAAAAACCTTGTTATGTAGAAAGCACTATATTTGTAAAACAGCTTAAAAATTACACGTTTCTTAGTTTGAAATAGATGAATGATTTAGAATGGAAGTTCCAAATCATTTAAATATTCGTTATCTAGTTTTCACACTTCTAATATATTAGGTAATATTTTCGTACATCCTAACTTATATTCTGTCTTTATATATGTCTTCCGGAATAAAATTGTGGTTTTCCAAATAGCTTTTTTCTCCATTTAATACTTCACGTGTAATATTTTAATCGGTATATAAATTCTAGTAAAAGTTCCAAATTTTGCTCGATGAATATGTAATTTAATTTTAGGGGCTTGTATTGAATTGTAAAAGAACTACAAAACTTTAATTTTGCGTATATGGGCAAGCTCTTGATTGGTTATATTTCTTATTAGTTTTCGCCCTCGATTGTTCGGATTACTTAATTGTTAATAGTCGTTACTTGGATTATTTAATTGTTAGTGGCATTGTAATAATTGTGTCTTGATTCTTTGCATTCTACTTGTATTCTGAACTTAATATTGATTATTTGTAATTTTTATTTATTTGATCATATTTTACCGCCAACGATTTAAAAGGTACGGTTTATTGGCTAAATTAATTTCAACCGATTGTTAGATAAGAAACATCTATATTTCACATGAAACTTGCAAATCATAAGTACCTTTTGTAGGTTAGAGCTAGTCACACCACTCAATAACGTAAAAATGGTGGTTGCTTTTTCTGTAACTGATTTTATTTTCGTATTTCTACCAGTTAATTATTCGGCCATTGTCTTATTAATTGTTATTATTAACGGACTTTGCTTGAACAAGATAAACCT
Source organism: Druceiella hillmani (assembly GCA_039881145.1). Taxonomy (NCBI): domain Eukaryota; kingdom Metazoa; phylum Arthropoda; class Insecta; order Lepidoptera; family Hepialidae; genus Druceiella; species Druceiella hillmani. The sequence goes on along the minus strand of JAYKKI010000048.1, from coordinate 921,629 downwards.
GAATACGTTTTAAACGACTATATTAGAGACCCATTTTTCTGAGATTATAGTTAAAGCAAACCAAGTTAAATTTATGTAATCCCATAATATTCCTCCAAAGCGTGCAATCAAGTTAATATTGACAAGATACAATTGTGGAACTATACAAAAAGATACAATCCAAAATACAAAGGCGTAATTTATTAGGATTTTAAATTAGTGGAAGCAAAATATGAAAGTAATATATGTTTCGTATTTTAGATTCCCGGAGAGAAAGACTAAGAAAATGTGAATATTATCATGCGATCACTATTTACTGGATACATACTGGAGAAAAAACGTTCAAAAATATTACGAGTGTATTGCATGTTGCTTTACTGGATTTTTGCCATAAAAGGAAATCACAAACCAATAGCATTCTAGTTTCTCTTAGTGAAATTTCCATATTTTCTTTTACTCGCTGAAACTTGGTTACTTCACCGAGAAATAAGATAAAACGCTTGGACTCTTTAAGTATTTCTCTAAATTTCTTTGACAAGTTCATATAACATTCCACAAATCGAATGAAAAATGAGAAGTTTATCAGCTGCTATGCTAATATGCATACATTAGATTTTAACAAATTAACTGCTTAAGTTTTTGAAATTTAGTTTCATGATATTTATATCATTTAATTCTGAGCACTCTAAAAAAAGACATTTAAAATTGAAAATATGATATGGGATTATAGAACAATGATGGGATTGATGCGACTATATATGAACATGGAGGGAAAAAAATATAGTTTTAAAATCTTTTGCTAAATCCTATGTAAACTTAATTTCCGACAATATTTAATGTTATTAAAGCACGAGTCAGTACAAAATCATTTGATGAAGGTGTTTTTTATATCTTTCTCTACGAGTAATACATCTTGGCGATGTACTAAGATTATTCAATGGATGTGTTCATTCTAAAATATGAAAAAACTTTTGAAACAAGAAATATAATTTCTGAAGTGTGTCGATTAAAAATCTTATAAATAAATATATTATTTATTAGCCTTTTAAGAGTAGTTATTGTTTTGGTATCGTTAACATGAAAAAATTATGAATAACGTTAATATAAATGTAGAAATAATGTTTCCAAATATCCGGATTTAATTTTAATTTATTTTGATGTAAAATGTAAACTGCAAAATTTTTTTTACATTTTGAAAACTTAATACTTGTCAGGGTTAGAGAAGTGTCAGAATGAAAGTGACCGTATTTTGAACACTTTTAGAAATATTTTAAGCAATAGTATAATTTTAATATACGACTCATTGTAATTTGTTATTAATTCTTGCAAACACGTGTTGTCCTAAGAATATTACAAATAATCCTCTTTCAATTTTTAAGTGATTAGTTTAAAAGCACGGTAATTGATAGCTAAATTAAAATAAAAACATGTTTATAAATATACCCTATATTTTAGTCATTCTAAGGAATAGCCTTATTTCAAAAAAGGTACATTTTGTTTATTTAGGTAGTATATTTAGATAATATCACGGTCGCATACGTGAGTAAACGTGATTTCACTCGCGCATACGACCGTTCTCAAAAACCGCTTAACCTAGAAATTGAAAATTTGGTTTAGTCATAAAGCATACTATCAAACTTTCGAGAGAATGAACCAAGTGATAACATTTTTGTACTTTAGTTTTACCTACTACTGTCAGTTGAAAGAACGACTTTTGAGTATTATATTACTAGGCCAGGAATAAAATCCAATACGATGCAAAATCGATGAAAAATCGTACAAATAAATGTATCCGCAAGTACGTGACATCACATCGCAACAGTGTCATATGTATGTACCGCAGAAATTAACAAGTATACTAAGTAACTTGCAAACATTTTTAGTCTCAATGTGTACATCCATAAATCGAATTATAGACAGCTCTGGCAAAAATTCCAAAAAGTATCGTAGGAAGTAAACTTGTAGAAATAGAGATATATATGAAGAATAAGATAGACAAGATAACACAAAATGAAACGGAAAAAGAATTAAAAATACACCATTAGCAACATGTGGAAACACTGAAGATAAACCTGTATTAAAAAAATAACGAAGGTTTATGATTTCAGAAGTAGAGAATTTAAAAAAACCATGCGGACTAGTGCTGCCAACACTGATTATTTAAAGCAAAACGAAGGAAACGAAGCGAAAAGTACTGGCAAAGAAATAAAGAAACGAGAGAATATTTCACCAAAATATGAAAATTAAAAATCAGTTAATTTAAAAGAAAGGAACAGAAAGCAAAATATAGCACAAAAAAAGCAACATGTATAAGGAATGAAGTCCATGTAAAACGGACAGGAAAAGAGCAGAAATATATTACAGAAAAAGCCAAGCCTTTGGAAATTTTCAAAAAAAGTACCTGCTCCCAATCATTCTACCTGGTAGAAAATAAATATTTATGTTAACGATATTTATAAGAGGAAATTAATAAAGAGGAAGTGATAGTATTGTTTTCAATTAAATTTGTAAAATAGCCCTCTTCTCTTACCAGAAAAAGCCAAGCCTTTGGAAATTTTTAAAAAAGTACCTGCTCCCAATCATTCTACCTGGTAGAAAATAAATATTTATGTTAACGATATTTATAAGAGGTAATTAATAAAGAGGAAGTGATAGTATTGTTTTTAATTAAATTTGTAAAATAGCCCTCTTCTCTTACCAGAAAAAGCCAAGCCTTTGGAAATTTTTAAAAAAGTACCTGCTCCCAATTGTTCTACCTGGTAGAAAATAAATGTTTATGTTAACAATATTTATAAGAGGAAATTAATAAAGAGGAAGTGATAGTATTGTTTTTAATTAAATTTGTAAAATAGCCCTCTTCTCTTACCAGAAAAAGCCAAGCCTTTGGAAATTTTTAAAAAAGTACCTGCTCCCAATCATTCTTCCGGGTAGAAAATAAATATTTATGTTAACAATATTTATAAGAGGAAATTAATAAAGAGGAAGTGATAGTATTGTTTTTAATTAAATTTGTAAAATAGCCGTCTTCTCTTACCAGAAAAAGCCAAGCCTTTGGAAATTTTTAAAAAAGTACCTGCTCCCAATCATCCTTCCGGGTAGAAAATAAATATTTATGTTAACAATATTTATAAGAGGAAATTAATAAAGAGGAAGTAATAGTATTGTTTTTAAATAAATTTTTAAAATAGCCCTCTTCTCTTCTCATAATATTTTTTAAACGCCTATACCCTGTTGAGATTATATTCCCTAATGCCCTGTTGAGCTATTGCTTATGTAGCAACCAGAGGCAATAAGCGCTACTAAACTCAAGATCGAGAGGTTATGTAAGTTTATATTTGATAATTTAAAAAAAACACGTTCAAAAGCAATTCCCCTCTGAGTTGAAGGAAGATGCAGCCACCCATGCCCGTTATTAATTCGAAAAGGAATAAATAACAATAATATCCGTAAATTTTATAACACAAAAACCGATTTATATTTAAATTGAATAGTAAATGCCTCAATAAAATTACCTTCATATTTAATAATAATTGTAATATCAAATTTGGCATAAAATATTTAAAATTATTGTGGCTTTTAAATTCAGAAAATCAATTGATTGAAAATAGAGGTTTCCAATAAGTTCTATTGATATTGAAAATAAATCTTAAATTTCTCCGTTTTGTCCTGTATCCTTTCATATTTTTTGTTGGGAATGTTACTTTACAGAAATAAACAAATATACTCATAACTATGATGTGATAAGAAGTGAAGCATTGAACTATTCTTTTTTGAAAAGTTTGTTTCCGCCTTTTACGTAATTATATATATATATATATATATATATATATATATATATATATATAAATTTATATATATATATATATATATATATATATATATATTAAGAAAAATAATAAGAAAATGCTTCGGTTAATATACTATGGTTATTATACCGGAAATTAATTTGTCTCTCGAATTTGGCCGGACAAAAGTACTAAAATACAATTTTGTTTTATGTTATTTTTTATAATTGTTTAAGGTTAAATTGTTAATAATGTACTAAATGGATTAGTAATAATATCTATACTTTAGTCGAGTGAGGTAACGCTTATCAAAATGTTTAAGCATAACTAAAATTATGTAAATAATCTTTAGTGATTAGCTAAATCTAACCTGGAAATTTCCGTAGATTTATTTGTCTTGTAAAATTTTCTTCAACACTTTTTTGATATAGGTATATAGATGTATTATTAGATTATGATAATTATAGCAATCCCTCATATAACCATTAATATAAACAGAAACATTTTATATAGATTTTCATGGTGCAATCATATATTAAAACATTATATTAATAACGTTTCTATGGTTCTAAGTACTTGCGTGCTACCAACTGTAAAGAACCTCTTAACATTGAATTCCTTTATCATTACCTTTAGTATCATTGGTTGTAAAAATATTTTATATTTTCATTTTTAATACACTCTTCTACTTACATGTATCTAGGTATAACTGAGAGCATTAATACAAATTTTGTAACTTTCAGTTCTTGACTTCTGTTGAATTGCATTTTATAATGGACACTTTCATCAAGTTAACAAATCAACTAAAAACAATCCAAAGTTTAAAGTTTTATTTCTTTCTAAACTATATCCATGATAAACATATTCCATAATGTAAGAAATGGAAAAGAATTGTGAAATAATCGCGTGTTTTAATAAATTATTATGAGATGTTTTTTGAATGTAGTTTTGTTTAGATGTATAGAATAAATATGCAAATATCCCAATTCCTGTCTATTCTAAATTTTTCCCTGTTTGTCATGATGTTGATATGATAAAACATGTATATGTAGGTATTATGTGATATGAAAGAAATTATGTGATTTCCTGTTAATTATAAAGTTTGATATTACGTAATTATAAATTAGGCCCCTAGAAATAACTATAATTACGTACCATCACTTAAACATAGTTAATCCAAATATAATTAAAGGTAATATAATTTATAAAAAAAAAATTATATAATCCAAATATAATTTATATCAAAATTCACAGACTGGTATAGATATTTTTTTGTTTCAAATAATTTACGAATAAATTTGTAATATTTTAATTTATTATATATAAATATTATTTACTATCGGATACATAATTTGATAGTACATAAAATTATATAAATAAATATAATAAACTAATATATTCACAAGTATTGTTAAAGCATCGTGTTTAACAATACGTTACTCTTATTTTACTGTATTTAACAAAATGTTAGTACAAAAATGTCTTTAAAAGAGATATCTTATTCTGTTTATCTTATTCATTTTCAGATATATATCGTGGGACTTCTAGATACGTTTGGAAGAAACATTCATCAAAATCTGTAAAGTGGAAATATAATGTAGACATCCACTGTCCACAATTCACAGTATACATTCTTCTAATATATCAAAAATACATATCAACATTCTCACCAAATTTTTCGTGAAAGATACTGTCGCTGTTTCTATATTTTAAGTTAAATAAATGTAAACAAATTCATATAAATGTAAAAAAAAATTAAAAAGCATGAAAATGATAAAAATATTCTGAACATTTTAGGTTCCAAAAATTCTCAAAATATTTTAAATAAATGTCTTAAGCTCGTAGCAAACTCGTGGTATTTTTTAATATCTTCTTTATTTATAACATATCATAAATTAACAAAATTGTTAATTTGCCTAAACCTACATTTTTACCAGCAACAATATTATCATAGAACGGCACCAACATCATAGATATTTATTATAGAAATGAAAACTTTGCGGACAGCGGCACTTAAAAATATATTAAATATTCAACGCTAATAACTGGCCTAAGTACTAGAAGTCTTTCTCTCTCAACGACCACACATAATATTTAGGTTGACATAAATACGCATTACAGAATGAGAACAGTAATGGATTAAATTTTGTTCTTTGCTATCTGTATGTGTTGAACAATCTACATCAAAATTATCCAAGTTATTAGTAGATATTTAATCTATAGAATAGTAACTACCTCAGACTAATAGCTACTACACAGTGTCATTCATCGTCGTATTAAGAATATTCAATGAACTGAGCCTTTAGTAGATAAAACTCTACAGATAGTCAATACTCTAAAGGAATATCATATATGTATGTAATAACCATTTTCTTTAAATAAACATGATATCTGAGAACTTTGGAACAAGCTTACAATTTATCAAAAGCTTACAGTTTATAAACTAATTCATATGTTATGTTTAAATTGAACAACAGCAGAATATTGGAGAGTTCTTCCATATTTCAAACTCAATAGTGGAGTTTAAAACAATTGATTTCGTTCAAGTTGTAAAGTTAAAAACTCATTCACTAACTTGTTACTCTCAATTAGAAAACTTTTCTGACAGTTCGCATTGTTTTTCTTTTTCAATGTGAAGACTTCTCGTAAGAACAAAAAGTTTAAGTGTATGTGTGTATATGTGTGTGTATATATATATATATATATATATATATACATATATATGCACTAACGTATGTTTAGAAAAGTCCAATGATTAATTCCGTCCGATTCAAAGTCCGATTCAAGTCCTTAGTCAATCAAAATTCGACTATTTATGCCCCATGGTTTCATTCGCGTGAAATTCGGAATAAGAAAAAGTTATCTCCCCTGTACATTGCTCTTGATTATATACATTACTGTATCAAATTTCATCAAAATCCGTCCTGTAGATTTTGCGTGATTGACGCACAAAATAACGTATAGAAAAACATCTAAAAAAATGTTTTCTGACTTCTATGTATTATCATTCTACACGCTAAATAAATCATTCCTTTTAAAATATTTTTCATGTACGGAATTTATTGTGTTATAGTTATATTAAATGTATAGGTTACTTATACCTGCAAGAAAAATGTAGTTATATCCCGCTTGTAATTTACAATTAACCCAATAAACACAATTTATCCAAAAATTACTTTGGGCGTCCCGTAGTTCACCAATGTCAGCACCAACTGTAGGCAAAAGGAAGTAAAAGGAAAAGAATGTAATTTATGACCAACTCCGCGGTTCAATAGTGTCACAATCAGATAGATGTCATAATATTGAATAATATTCACTTCATAGAATACAACTTAAATTTAGCTAACTATTTCTCAACAAGATATTGTTTTTTTTATACGCCTTATTCTACCACTAACTATACGCACTCTACAACAAATTCTTCGAAATAAGTAACTCTGAGAGCTACAATATTTTAGAAAGTTTAAAACACAGCACATAATATCAACAAATTCCCATTTGGACTAACATATCTTTGTGATATATCTTCGGGAACATTCTAGACATGTTTAAGATAAACCAAACTCGTAAGTGAACAAAAATCTTAAAATAAAACTTCTTACTTTAGACTTAGCTCAAAAAGATATCAATTGTTTATAAAGTTTCTAAATTTTAACAAAATGTGTGAAAGCTAATTCCAAATTTATAATATGGTAATATTTGAACTATTATATAGTCACTTCAGTGAGACATCCTGGTAATATGGTCACCTAACCCAAATTGGATAATTATATTTTCATTTATTAAATTGATAATTATTGTTTTACTTATTATTATTATACAATTATTGAAACGTTGCATAACAATAATGTTTCATTTTTGTGACACTTGTAACAATTTTATTTCTGTAATATTGTGAAACGTAATAAATGTGGCCTGCAAATTTTGCAGATGTATTTTATCTTTAAAAAAAGTTAAATTTTTTGCAAGAAAAAACTTATAGTAATTCAGATGATAATTGTATTTTTTACCGTTAGTATTAAAGTAACATTAAATCCTTTAAAATTGGTTGACTTAAAAACTATAAAGAATTAGATATTATAAGTAAACCGCATAGGACTATCAAATAATTGTTCTAGTTTCAATTAAAAAGTTATAAATGAGAGCTTTGATTAAAATCGTTAATAAATCAAATTTATTTTAACTATTTAAATTTAAACCTATAAAGAATTAACGATTGTTAGAAATAGTAGATAAGTATTAATTCACATACGTATACCCGTTGTACATCATATGACATAATTGATTTCATTTTGAAATTGATATACAAAACAACTGACCAGTAAAAATATAAATATCATTTCCATACATTTATACCTACAATGTCTCAGTAGCACATAACGTATAATATTATTGTACAACCTAAATATTAACGAAGAAAAATGTAGATAATTCCAAGTGATGGTATTTGATGAAAATGTGAATATATACTAAATTATAAACGACTTATGTTTATTGCTTAACTGCGTAGTATATATGATAAGAAATGAAGCGACCAAATCAATTATAATGAAAGGGGGCGATCATAAATTGTTCGTAACTCGTTAAAATTGGTTGGAAAATTTTGGCAAGTATTTGCAGAGAACTTTTCTACAACTTCGAGTTTGAAATATGAAATTTGATCTCGTCAAATCGTTATTTATGCGATATTTAATAACAGCGCAAGATGAAAGTCTTTCGAGAGTTTCTTATTTAAAATGAACTTTTGGGATTCAATAGTATACTTTTATAATGACTGTGAAAACCAAATATTTTGCATTTTGTAAAGAGTTTGTTGTGTTACATTTCAATCATCACAAGACAGGCTCACAGAAAAATGGGAAAATATTCCAATAACATTACATTATGTTCTATTACTTTTGTTATCTTACCATGAGTTATTATTTCGTAAATACCTTTAATACATAGACACGCCTATTCTATACTTTTATTACATGTATAAACGTAGAAATCAGATTTATCAAACTCCTACCTTTTTCTCTGTATTACATTTCACCTCTGTCAACGCCCATTTTGCCAATATGTGACCGGATGGAAGACGTAATTGTGATATTTAAAATAAACTTAGCGTCATTCATTGAATTAAATAGATAAACTATACGTATCTGCAATTAATATGCGTGGAATAAATAGGCACGTCCTTTTGTTGTTGCACGTCCTTTTGTTGTTGTTGTAATGCAGGTAAAAGAATTTTTGAAAATATGAGGTTTACATATTTTCTGATGGAGTGAGCCAATTGCTATAAGATAGAAAGTGAATGATACTTCTAGTTTAGACAAGAATTTCTAAAACGACATTTTTGCGTTTTATTGCTTTTGTCATATTCTTTTAAATATTTGTTTATTAATAACTTCAATATATAGACAAGCAAATTTTTGTTTTTTTACATATATAGATAATAAATTATGAAGCGACCAACTAATTTTTACAGAAATTATTCTGCTAAATCTACCAAAGTACTTAAATTATAAATATGGAAAATAGATTCAAATTTTAAACAAATTGAAGAAACAAAATAAGCTTATATTGAATAAACACAACTTCAAAAAGCTTTAAGTGTAGAAGACGACCTCTGCCCACATTCAGACTCTCCGTAACATTCGACACCTCACATATGGCCATGCCCATTGCGCTAATGGATGTCCGGAGGGAAAATTTTATTGAACAATATAAAATACACATAACGCCATCTAATAATTTATTTAGGTATACTACACATTTGCGTCATTACTACGCGTCGATTCCTACGCGTCACTGTGTTATTCTACTAACTGAAATTAAATGGGTTTAATTTACGTATCCTCTGATTGAATGAACAGATTCTGATGAAATGAGAACTTAATATTTCTTCAAGTCATTCCCTATGATTTAAAAGAAAAAGTCTACCCAAATTGAACTAATAATCACTATGTGCTGCGTATTCAAACGATCACAAAAACAGACATAAATTCTAAAAACAATATTTTTATTTTCTATGTCTATTATTATGTGCCCTTAAATTAATATTCTGAGAAATTACTAAAATGGTCATAGAAACTCTATTTAGCATAAGGAAATATACACTGGCTTAGTGTAATGAACTATTGGATATTTTCCTACGTTGTTTAATGGCTGTAATACCTGATATAAATATTAAAAAATACGGTACTTTAAATAAATATGCTCTTTAATCTCATCCACTAAGGTAAGGCAGGTGATAGTGAAGCTTTTGTGCACGTATTTCAACAATACAAAACGAAAATAATTAGGACGGTATTTCTATTATTTCATTTTCTTTAATCTTTTCCTTCATTTCTAACGGTCTCCTATTTCAAAAGGAAAAAATGGAACCCTTACTAGATTTTTCGTCTGAAACAGGAATTTTTTCGGAAATCTTTTGCCGTAGAAACATGAAACGTGACAAATGAGTTTAACACTAAAAAAGTCATACAATTTTTCGTATTCGATGTTTTAAATGTCTTATGTCATCTGGAGTATCAATTGAAAAAGTGACTTACTTTATTTTAATCATAAGGAATTTTAACCTGCGTAAATTTCAACATTTAAAACCAAAAAATATTTATTTTTGGGAAAATTATGTAAGAAAATATTAATCCAGAGAAAAAAGAAAAAATATTAAAAGAATAGGTTACAAGTTGATATTCCTCTTCACTCTCAAATATATACACATCCACACACACAGAGATGAGTACTATATTTTACTTGACACTGACTCCAAAAATCTCTAGTTTAGGCATTTGCAAACATAATTATATTCGAAAACGATATTTTACTGCAAAAGTTCAATCTAAATACTGGTATTTTCACTATTTCATACTATTCAGTGTGCTTCTTATTTTGTGGTTATTTGCAGTCTGTTCGTTTTTTTTTTCGGAATAATATTTCATTTTTCCATTTTTAGTACCTACGATGTCCTAAGTTACCCAGAATGTCACGAGCATACGATGAATTCAATATCAACGATATCTCATTTGAAGGAATTAGAACATATATTATTAGCAGGGTTGAATGAACTAACATATTTTTATATATAGATTTTTTGTGTACCTTTTCTACATACCTACTTATTTACCTTCTAAGAGTCTAATTGCTCTACGTCTGTATGTACTTACTTACCTACCTACCGATTATTTCATGGATGTTTTTATACTTATACTTAGTACTTATCTATCTACCTACTATTGTCTCAGTTGATTCATGCCTTTATATGCACATCGCATATCATATAAGTAATTATAATAAGTAGACGTGGCAGATGCGCAACTATTATGATCCGCATATCATATATTTTTCTCTGCACGGGAACGTATCCCTTAGTTGTAGATCGAATGCGATAAGTAGTAGAGTTTCATAATTCATTGCTTATTAGCATCCTAAAACATCCTTTTGTGTCATAATTATGTGCAAAAATAAAAACCAGCAGAAGAATGTGGAATTTCCTGTCATCCAATTGTGGAATTTCCTGTCATCGGTAAGTTTCAAATATATTTCCTTAGATTTTAATTATAAACATTATTGGTGACTGCTTTGTGCAGGTATCACAGAGCATATTATTGTTTAGTGGCCAATATGTGTCACTAGTGCTGGACACTTAATGTTATTATAACATAAGAATCCATAACGCAAACACGTTTGAATACTGTGATCTTGATAAGATAAAAACATTTACATTTTAAAAAAGTTGATTTTGTATATTAATCCTACTGTGAAATATTACTAATATTAGCGACTGCTCTATTATTCATACATTTCATAAGGTAGATTAAAAATATAAATAAATTTAGTGGTGATAAAATTTTCAAGTATACGTTGCTTATATAATATATAAAGCAAAGGAAAGTGAATTACTTTTTAACAAAAACTAAGTGACTACATGCACTCTTGACCATTCGAGAAAGGGGAAACATTTTAAAATATTACCTTTTTTTATTTTGGCTCTTGTATCTATTATGAAAGAAAATTGATCGGATTGTCTCATTAGGACGGAGGAACCAGTTTCCAACAAAGATGGGCACAATTTGATTAGCATACTTAAAACAATATTTTGAAATAAAGAATTCTACCAGAAGATACTGGAACTCAAAAGAAATTTCAACCATTGACGTTTTCATTAGAAGCCGATTTCTTTTAAAAAAATGACAAGATAATATTTCATCTCTTACTGTGTCGTACTTATTGATTTTTTTATACTCAATGATAATATTTACTTAAAAATGAAAAAATAATATTTTTAATTTCGAAAGTGTATCTACACTATTTTCATCACTTTCTAAGAGAACATTTCTCGCTATAATTGATCACAAAGAAGGGATTTTACAACGCCAAATGTTTAATATTAAAGAAATTCAGTTGGTTCGTTAGGAAAGTTTCGAAACTTAAAGAATTGTTTAAATAATTTAAAGAGACATACTTATGCGAGAGAAGGAATTATATATTCTAAGAAACACGAATATACAGATGAAAAATATTCTCGAAAAATATGGTAAGTCTTATTCAATTTCGTCGGCTACAAAATCATTTGAACGTTTTGCATGACAACTCTATATTTTTGCTTTAAATCTGGAGGAGATATAAAGTCAAAACCTAGATATGCATTGATTGCGCTCAATCTTCATTATTATTCCCCGAAATCGTATTCATTCATCCGAAAAACTTTCAATACAAAATTTGTCTCATTCACATATTCGGAGTTAGACTTATCAAGATTATAGTGATAAATGTGAGGAATGCATATATGATAAACAAAAACAATTACGAGTACATACAATATGTACTTATTGTTATATAATCACAGCTATATTTTATTTGTAAGTTAAATAAACAATCACAATATTATTGACCCTCTATACTCAATACTATGTTTATATATCTTAGGAGATTTTTCATGATATTTTTTTAATATACCTCTGTTTTGCACTACTGTTACGTAACCGGTATGTAATATATGCAGTAACGCCTACACTTTCTAGTAAAGTTATTAAAAATACGTTGTACCAAATTAAGAATAACTTTTAAAGCAAAAAAAAACAATTACAAACATAATATTCAAAACGCGAACTATAAAATTATATATTTCTGTGACGCCATAGCAGTCTTGTGCCGCGCTGCTTATTTACCGTGTCATTTTAGGTACCCAATTTGGCAACTTTGTTATATTTTCCTAAACTCGGCTACGGAATTTAATCTATATAATATAGAAAAAGTGAATCACACATGAATAATATTTATTAGACGGGACTATTTGACGTAATTTTTATAAAATAGAATTATTGAAAACAAGAAACAGGATACGATTATTTTCTCCGCTATTAAATGTCCTGAATAAGTTCATTTATATAGTTAAGGGCTATTATATTAAATAGAAACATTGTTTTTATATATATTTATTGACTGTAAAATTTAGAAATAAATAATACCGCTAGTGAGCCCCTTTATTCTTCACTGTTTTGCGGTGTATACCATATTACCTAGTAATAATTTGGAATACAGTTAATTTAAATTTACGATATTAGTCATAACTTGTTTTAATATTGTCTCAAACTGACTTAAGTGGACGGCTAATCTAGAATAATTTATATAGATGACGGACACAACAATTTTAATTAAAATAAATTTTGTCATATTCCTAGAATATAAATTTAAAATTCTGACCTTAAAATCTTTATAATGTTAGTGGAATTATTATAATCGATAAAATTTTGAAGGAAAATTAAAAATCTTTTTGCTCCATTTATCAACTACCGATGGAATTTCATAATTTAAAGTTTTTGGCCATAGACACTAAGAATGCAATTTTCATGTAGATAATATATTAAAAATATTTAAATGATTCCATAATTTTGCAAACTACACAGTAAGTAATGCTCCGTAAACCCACTTTATGATTCTAGTAATAAGCTGCAAGGTGTTGAAATTTAGATTGACAATATTGGAGTGTTAAAAATTATAATTAGGGATATAATATAGATGTACTAAAAGATGTGGATTTCAAAGATCATGAATCGAAATATTTTAATTGTGACCGACGATTAAATATGTAGTCATATTTTTGAAAACTGACTATGAGTCATTTACACAAATCTAAAATAGGTTCTAATTTATTGAGCGGTTGTTCAGGAAAGAATAAACAATACGGATCTCTATAATCCAAGACAGGTAAATGTAAAATTTGACCGACACGTACTCTGGATTGAAGAATGAGGACTTTTTAGGACGTTAAAATAGTTATTTTTGATCTAAAAAAAATTTGAACAATTTTTTAAATCTGAAGTATCTTCCAAAAAGACATTGTCAAAATATGTATTTACTAGCGTGACCCGTGCGAAGTCTTCGCATTATTTATTCCATTATGAAGCTCAGATGACAGATCAAACAAATATTTTACTAAAATTGACATATAGAGGCGCAAGTATCAAATGCATTGAGCTAAAGCGCCACTTTATTTATACGTGAGTGGATTTGAAATTAAACAAAAATTTTACCGACCGTCAATCATATTGACGTTGAGCCGTTAGATGGCAGCATTGCTGTTTTGTGTATATAATTTTAATAATTAATTAATTTGCAAAAACAATAGCAATAATAAATTGTTTAGTTGTAAATGCCGGTAGAGCAAGCAATTATCTATAAAATGATATATAATTTATGTGGATTAGTTGTGAGGTTTTTTTCTAAAAAGGAAGTGTAACATCTTAGAACCTTAGCGTATTAATATATATATATGTATATATATATATATATACATATATATATATATATATGATGTTCTACCCTTCCTAAATCAGCTATATGATGATAATAGCTGATTTAGGAAGGTGGATGAAATGTGAAAATATTGTGTCGCAAACAATAAAACAAAGGAATTTATTTTATTTAAAAAAAGTATGTAAGGGTTATCAGAACTACTTCAATTGTTTGAAGTTATATTTATTTACATGTATGTACATTAAAGCCGACTGATATAACTCACAATATCTAAAACTTATGTTTTTTCTCTTTCTGAAGAACAATAAAAGAGATATAAAATCTTTAAAAAGAGCACATTAATAATTTTAACGACTTTATTATAGTTATTTGCCAATAATGATTCTCAATTAAATGAAACTATGTGATGTAGTATTATTTCTACTTTCTTTAATTTCTTTACCACCAAGTGGTAAAGAAATTAAAGAAAGTAGAAATAATACTACATCACGTAGTTTCATTTAATTGTGAATAATGAATTTCTACAAAATTAACGCCAAATATATTCAATAATGATTCTGTAATATTAGTTATGATATTAAATGTCACTTATTCGACAATAAACTTCAACTAATACAAACGTGAATGAGGCCTATAAATCATATCTTGATCTTGACTATTTTATATATATATATATATATATATATATGTATATATACACACACACACACACATTCACACACATATATATACATATATATATATATATATATATATATATATATATAAAATAGTCAAGATCAAGATATGATTTATAGGCCTCATTCACGTTTGTATTAGTTGAAGTTTATTGTCAAATAAGTGACATCTAATTTCATAACTAAATATTACACACAAACAAACACCCTCCGATCATTTTTCACCGATGCGGCTGAAGCAGAATTTATGTAACGCCATAAATTCTACATTCTTCGACTAACTGATTAATATATTTCTCCTTCTCTTTGAAAATTATAAACGGTTTTCCGTTTATAACTTTAAAAGAGAGTGAAGGTTTTATTAAATAATTTTATAGTTAACATCTACATTGTTCATGAATAACTACTGTGCTATCATGACATCAATTTTATTAACATCATATTTGTTTCCCTATAATATATATGTCAATTACAAAACCTACGCTAGTGTATTATCTTTACGGCTACCCCAGGTATAAGGCACCTCATCAATGGCTTTTAAAAAACCTTTCTAAATAGATTTCACGACTTTCTGCTAATTAAAACTGACATCTATTAATGGTAAACACTCCTACTTTCTTTGCTGGAATGTTATGATATTGTGCTATTCATATCTAACTGCATATTACTTAATCAAGTTAATCTCACTACATAATTACTAACAGTCCTGCATTATTTTTAAATATAGGTCTCAGCTCCAGTAACCATTTCCTCTCCTCTGACTTACATTGCACATGTATAGGTACGTATATATGTATCGAGTGACATGTTTGTACATAAAGTTAGACAAAAAAAATTTAATTATCGTCTAATGTAATCTTCAGGAGGAATTTAATAAATAAATTCATTTATGATTTTAATAAAAAAACCGCGTGGAGAAAAATTATTAATGTTTTGATATTAACGTCTTGTGTATAATGATAAGGTAATATATTAATTATATTCATATATCGCAAACCTGCAATACGAGTTGAAAAGTTTTGCAAAGCAGTCTTTATTATCTTGATTATAAAAATTATCGAACATAATAAATATATTATAAAATATTATTTTATTTTTATTTCGATATTAATCATATTTATCTTATCTATTTCGATAATAATCATATTTATCTTTATATAAAATTATTATATTTATCGAAATTAAAATAAAATTGTAAACTCATAATAAATATTTCTAATATATAATTGAGGATATCCAAATGCCTTTATGTAACTGTTTTTAAACGATTTAACAAAAAAATGTGAAACAATTCTTTGATGAGCATGAAACGATTATAGAAAAAGTAAATATCCTGTTAACAAAGATCTTCATTTTTCGTAAATCCTACTATCGCCAATCTTTTTAAAAAACTCTGCAAATGATAGACGATGCTATTTCGGAATAAAATGTATTTATCACACTGTAATGTTACAAAAGGATATATGAAAAGCTTTCTCTTTGAATATATGTGTAACAATAGAGATGTAAACCATTTCATCCGATTTCATAGGAATGGATATTATCAAAATACTGCAAGAGAATTTTAGTCCTTGTACACGGGAAGTGATATTCAGTAATCGGGACAAAATATCGTACTCAAATAAGGTCATACTTGTGTAACTGGGCATTGTTTGATATAAACCTTTGTTTCTCTTCAACTGAAACAATCCTTTACTAGTTAGTAACATGTTAATATATTTGCATAATAAGGTTTTGTATTTAAGGAACGATTAACTAAATAGGTAAATATAGAGTAATATATTTGTGTGATGATTGAATGCGGAATTTGTTCTGTGTGTCTAATAAACGTTTTGATTAAAATCAATTAGGGAAAAAACAACCGATTCTCATGTGAGTAGTTAACTAAACTATACATGTAACAAAAATGTAATAAAGTGACTAAAGTAAATGGAAAATTATATACGTATAGAATGATTAAAACCAGTTTTAGAACTTTTGTCTGCTTGCCTGTCTATTAATTGGTTTTTTAATCACGCCAAGTCTACTTTACGGATTTGGATAATATTTAAAATGGTAACATTTTATACCTTCCATCAACATACAGGAAACTTTTTATCTGGATATGACAGATTAAAAAAAACATCGGACTTAATTAATATTACCGTATTGATACTGCCAACGACATCCCTCAGTGTTTTAGTAAGCTATACGCTCATAAATATATTAGAATAAAGTACTGTCAACGCTATCTATCAAGGGTTTCAGTAAAACTTATTCTCACAGATGTTCCAAAAATAGAAAAAAATAAAGAAGCAAAAAGGTAATGATTATAATAATAACAATAGTTATAATAATATCGACATTTCCTTTGGATCAGCCATGTTGGATCAGAATAATGGTTAACATGTTGGCACCGTTTACAATAGTGATAACTACACTGATGTTATTTTTAAACCTGAAACTTTTTTGACCTGGTTTTTTTATTTATAATATTATCGAAATAAGTATACTGCTAAGTCAGGTGGCCTTTAGCGATATTTGCAAGTTTTACGCTTACAGTAAATGAAGTTTATGTGTTGATTTTTTAAACGAGATACACACAATGTAGATATATTGTGTTAGTATTTATCCATGCATTTTTCATGAAGTGTCAATATTCTTAGGTATGACAGTAATTCTATATAATAATTATTTATGAATATCACACAAACGAATTCACAGGCAAAGCTAGAGATTAATAAGTTTACTTTTAAGCACAATTATAAATTACGCTTCGAGGGTTCCCTCAATACGTAGGAAAACGCAAAAATTTGCGTAATTTTGTACATCTTAAACTAAATATGGTACATATTATTTTCATTAAATAATTTACAAATGTCAGTATTACTTTTTACCATGTAGACATATTTTTAATTATATCTTTTATAGGTGAACAAATATAGCATACTTTCAGAAATTATGATATTTAGAATCACCACTAGAATTTTCTATAAAACTATAGATGAATTTCCAGAAGCCCTTTTATTTTCAATATTTTAGGTGATTCCTCACGATACAAACATTATGTCGTTAAATCCAAAATTTTCATATGTATATTTTTGGTTGGTAACTATTTATATATATGCGAATTATTATGTTTAATCGTACGTCAAATTTCAAGTTCCTCGGACGGTTTTTGAGATAAATGGTAGGGAAATAAGAAATCAGGTATGTGAGTATTTTATGATAAATTCTTTTCTCTTTTTAGATATTCAAATTTGATAATGGCCAAGGGAAAATAATTACTGAAAAAGGAGAAAATAATGTTAAATTAGGTTGGTCGGGATTTCAATTGAGGGGAAAGACAAAAATTATGTACGGCAGTGACCTCGTAAAGTTAAAACCAGATTTGGTTCTGTTTTCAAAAAGAAATAGGACTTAGTTACATGTATTTCAGTTGAAAAATTTAGATTATGGTTTGGCTATTTAGAGCCAACAGATAATCACTTAAGATTAGAAGTGGAGGGAAAATTTCAAGGAAATCTGTGACAATATGATAGATCGAGAAAATAAAAATATAATACAACACAAATTTGAATGTCAGATAAAAATCATTATTTTCAGTTCAATGAAAGCACAAAAGAAATTCTGTCTCACTTTTTTCCTCAATTCTATATGTTTATTACATGAAAGATATAACGTTACTAATTTCCATATACTATTCTCATAAATAAAAAAAAAAGTAAAATTTTATACTTAAATTCTATCCTCGAAATATGTGTTAAATTTTACATTAAGATCCAGAAATGAGACAGACTGTGATAGTTTTTTATTTAAAATCAAATTAAAATTAGACACATACAATAAAATATTTGGAGTTTCGTTTTTCTATATTTATTTTACAAAACGACACTCCTTTTTTCACCTATTAAAGAGTGACTTTCAACATTAGCAAGAAGGTGGTTCGAGATACTCGAATAATAATACATCGGCATCAGACGAAGTATTAAAATTTTATTTTAAACATATTTACCGAGAAACGTGATGTGTACATTTTATGACAAATGAAATTCAAATTCTTTCTTTACATTTATTTCGAACAGATTCTACTTGTCTCCTATGTATGTACGTTAATATATTTAAAATAATCTATTATCGATATTTAAAATTATTCAATTCATAGTTTATAAGATTTCTATTATATTTTAACCTTTAAGACAATAAAATTTGTTTGTTAAATAAAGTAATTAAACACGAACCTATGCGTTGTGGTCAAAATTGCCCTTTTTCCCATCCCCTTTTTCATCTGCCGAGTCGCTGTCAAATAATTATCACTATTAAAATTGTAATACAATTTTTTTTAGTTTTGAAAACATTGGATATTTATATCGTGTATATATATTATATAGTTGAATCTAAACAGTTTCAAGTAAATATATTGTTCACCAATGATAATTTCTGAAACAAAGCCGTGTAAAAACCCACTGAACCAGACAGTGAAAGTATACCATACATTAATAAAAAGGATATTAATAATTATAATATCTTGACTATAATTGAAATATAATGTAATTTATTGATTTTGGGGCACATTTTCCTATAGCTTTAGTTTTATTAGATAAACTTTATGTGAAAAACACGCCCCTAACGCATTTCGAAGGTTTATATGTGGCAAAGAGGTCATATAAAAAAAATTATAATTTTAATTTTACATTTTAAATATATATAGATATGTGTATATATATATACTTATATTTATATTTTAAAATTAATATTTACTTAAAAACGAGCGCCCAATTTTATATGTTATGTGAAAAATGTACAATTCCCTAATCTCCAAAGATACGTGAGAAACATTTGTTAAATTCTTGTTTTATATATTGTAAAATGAATGTCAATAATATTGGCTGGGGACAATAAATTTCAAGAGACATTAATTTTTATTAAATGTGACATCGAAAAATTATAAATTTAAATCGAATTCATTTTGAATTAAAGTACTCTCATACCTTTTCTACTTAATCACACATTTAGCCTTTGGGAGTGACATTTAATCTAGAGAAAGATTTATAGTAAATCGAGTATCTATTTTTAAATTTAGTTGTTTTTACATAAAATACGCCTTTAGTATTTTTGTTTGATACATTAATTATTATAGGAACCAAAAGAGGCTATAAAAACTAAAAATTGGTTAAGTTTCTATCGGATTACACATAAATTATAATTCCCTAGTCGTTGCATAAAATATCTGGCTATACATATTTTATAAATATCTATGTATAATACTAATAATTTAAAACTGCAAAACATATTTCAGTAAGTCATCAGTCCGCGTTGTCTCGTATGGTATTTTTTTTATTCCGTACTTCTTCTAAATGAACCTTAAAAAAATATAAGTTTTTTAAATATAATAATAAAAATTTTTAATAGAAAAATATGCTTTCTAAGTTACTTGCACGTGGGGCTAAAACTTTAGTAACTTTGAGGACATGACAAACGGATCGACTCACATGAATAAAACAAAATTTTAAGGGGTCTGTATTTGATTTCGAAATCATAAAAACGTTGGCAGGCTAATGTTATAGTAGTTTATTCATTCTACAACATAAGGGGTGGTAATTGTGTACAACAGCAAATAAAGTATTTAACCTAATAAGGAAAGTACACGTCTATTTTTCATGAAAAACTATTTTATCTGAATTTAACTATATTGTTTAAGCGCCACTTCTTTAATGGCGGTCACTAATATATCCCGAAGAAGGGACCAGTGAAAAATATATTCAGACATTTTTAATTGCCTTTTAAAAAAATTTTTGAATATTATCCTACAAACGATTCCGTAAGAAAAAACTTTTCGTTCCCAAGTTTTATAAATGTAATGAGTACTTTAAAACAAATGAAAGATATTATTTTAAATTTACTGTACGTTTAAGTAATTCATCCACATCTTATATTGAATTAGTAAAGATGCTGTGACTTACCGATACACAGATGAACAAGATGATATTACGAGTGTTTGGTTTCTGCCCTTAGGCTAGGTGGCCCTTACAAATAAACACATTAAACCAAGCATTGAAAGTGAATGGCTTAAGTTTGGTATATCGCGTAGAAAACGAAAAAGGACCAGCCAAGAAAAGAAGAAGACGCGAACATGAAAATAATAACACAACTGAATTTAAGAGAGTTATTATACGTAAGACTGCTTTTAAAGGCGTATGTGGACGGTCAATTTTTCGTAGTTGTGACCCAATATATTCCTCAACATATTGGATAACAGCAACAATATATTAAGTTAAGCTCCGTAAACAGAGTGCATAAAAGGGTTCCTTAATACATTGTATCACAGCAATAATATATTATGGTTAAATTTGTAAACAGAATACATTAAAGGAATGAAAGGAATATTCATAAATGATGAAAAATAAAGAGATTGCGTAGGTTCTCCAAACGTCAATGGGAGTCCATGGGCGGACAAGCCCTTGAGTCTTATATTCAGTGGATAACGAAATACATGCAGATATCATCAAAATTATTTAATTTATTTTGAGCATTCGAGTAATATATTCGAATAAGTGCTTCTTTATGAGCGCGGGTAAAGCACAATTAATTGGCGTAAGTCTGGTCTGAACACAAGTGCTTTTACGAATAGAGCAGAGGTTAATGGCAGGATTAAGCTGAAATTTGGTGAATATACTCGTAATAAGTATCTCATTAGCGACTATGTAAGTAAGTAACTCCCACCTCTCGCCATCTCCTCCATTTGGCGAACTTTTTGACCCACCTCGTAGTAATATATTATACACTAGCATGGCTATAAATGTATAAGGATTTTGTTATCTTTTATTTATTATCATTATTAAGAAAAATAATTACCACTGTCCAGAACATGATATAGTACTAAAAGTACTAAAATCCGTCTATTCGGCCTTTTGTAACTACAACACATAAAAATGCATACGACATTAATATATCAACGTCGTATATAGGTAAACAGTGGATGGTTGTTTCGGATTTTATTTTAGAACCTTATCAACTGTAAAATTAAAATTAGCTTCCTTTCTTTTAATTTAAAAAGCAATATTAGTGTAATAGTTTAATCCCACTAGATTCTTAGAGTTCAAAATAAATAATTAATGTACGGTCAAATAAGATTTTCAATTCACATTACTTCCACTTCCGGTCAAAATCGGAATTAGAAATCAATTATGACACTTTAATGTCAATTCTTACACCGTTCATCGGAAAATAAATCAAAATATGATAGTTAAGTACACGTTGTTTAAAAATATTTACCACCCTAATTTAACCTCTGTTTTTGATTATTGCACACATCGGAAGAGTTGGCTTTAAATACAATAAAACCAACCTAATTTTTTAACGTTTGCATATATTTCATTAAAAATAAAATTATTTGAAAATAAGCTGATAATCTGTATTTAATAAGTATTGTTCCAATAACCTTGAAATTTTTCGATTCAATAATTTTAATTTTTTTTTTCAACAGCCAATGTGAAGAGTTATAACGAAATGCTCAAAATAAAGATTTTCCTGGTTGAAAAGAAAAGATAACTAGTCAATAATTTTAATGTCATACGAAAGGAATTTGAAAGATTAAACATTTATATATGTTGTCCTATTTGCATGTCATTTTAAAAAGAAATGAGATCACCAAATTAACTATTTTTCTGAAACAAAACAAATATAATTAAAAATTATATTTCCGACGAAATGCTAAATAAAACAGGCAGTCAGTAGGACACATTTTTATAGAAACTTATAACGATTCTCAGTTCACCTTATTTCTACTTTCGGTTAAAATCAGAATTAGAAATTTAATATAGCACTTAATAGTCAAAGCTTTCACTATTCATAGGAAAAGGAATCAAAGTATTATAGCTTAGTGCAATTGGTTTAAAAAGATTTTCCACCCTAATTTAACCTTAGTTTTTGATTATTGCATACGTCTAAAGAGTTCGCTTTGAATACAATGAAACCGAACTATTTTTTACAGTTTTTATTTATTTCATTAAAAATAATGTTTTTGAAAATAACTTAATTACTTTTGATCGATAACGTTCAAAAATTTTTATTTTCAGAAAGGTTTTTAACAGCTGATATCAGTTTTACTACTACCATCAGCTGTTCTGTATGTTATGTACTGCTGTCAGTTGTTTGTATGTTGTGTACCCTGTGTCAAAAGTAAAAAGGCAATTTTATACATCCGCAATGAATCAGCAAATATAATTGTTATAAATAAAACTTATGACATGAGCGATACATTTCAACATATTTCAGCTGCATATGGCAGTGTTCTCGAATGGAGAGGCAATTTTTTGAATTGACATTTGTTTGTGTAAGTTTACGTTGAGGTTGTGTTATATATTTACCTCCATCTTTAGTGATATTTTATTAATTTTTCTGAAGTATATTGTTAAAAATATCTTAAAAGAATTAAGTACATTTTATGAACTTACAACCAGTATGTTTGTTTATTATTTAAATCAACCTATTAATCCTACCCTTAGTCTTGTTTGTAGTCTTGTTTCAGACGATTTTTGAATCTGTGTTAGACAATTTTTAATTATACGTATTATTGGTAAACATTACTCGAGTAGCCCCTCGTTATTTTGCATACTCGTGTTGGAATACGGATAACTGTATTACAATACGGGCATGAAATATGCGAATAACTAAACATGCGGTAAATCGGATTCTCGGCAGTAAACGATATCGAACTTAGAAAGGAATGGCAGTTTTTGATCATTGAAGTTTATTAGGATAGCGATGAAAATATAGATTGAGTTAAATTATTGGGCCTTACCAAGTGAAAAATTAGTTTCATTTTGGAGTCCACATGCCTTAATTATCCTTTATATAAAATATTTCTAGAAATAATCGAAAAATATTTCTTTTCTTCGTATAAAAGTTTAAATTACAAACTATCTTCAAATTATGCCACACAAGTGGAGGTCATATCCTATATATTCGGGAATATATTGTTTTATTTTCAATGCTCCCACCCATTCACTTACAGTAATATATAACATTTTTACCACTCATTTTATTATTGTGGCCAAAATTAAAGTATGTGTACGTACTACATATAATTCGTGAGAATAATCCGTGAGCCTCTCCATGACTGTAAAATGATACCTGGACCGCCTTCAGCCCGCTCGCTCAGTGATAAATAGCACCGTCTTGTATACTGCAATTCGCAAGCCACTTAATTGAATCAGTTAAATATTAAGAATAATGATGGATATTAAAAACCCGTTAAAGTATCCTTTGGAACACGCATATGTTAGCAATGCTTGAATGGCATGCTATTATATAATTTTTTTCAGATTTATCAAATTCGTGGTTGAAAAATTAGAGACGCGTATCCTACATTGTATATACGGGTTCTCAATAGAACCTAGTATGCAAAACTTGAACCAACGAGATATATGCAGGGAAGATGTGATTCGGAAATAGTCCCGCCTTAACTTGTCATTCATTCTTCCTTTATCCAAGTTTCAATAGTAAGGGTTGGCCAGAGATTAATATATTATGACTATACCCCAAAGCCGAAGTTTAAAAGCGACAGAAATTTTACAGGGATATGCTCACCGTACATTTTGTATTATACGAAATTTTTTAATCCACATTTTAATAATTTTGATCATTATGCAATATGAAGGAATTAAATAAGAAATTAAAAATGAAGAAAAAATATTTAAAGCTAACAATTTAAATTATTATTGATATTAGGAATTTTTATGACTCCACAATGTCTTTTTTAAATGTTTGTTCTGTAGAAACCAGAATGTACTAAGAGTATTTAAAGAGTAGTAATTGAGATCAATTAATTAATAATTATCTTATGTCTTGCGACTTAACACTGCTCAGTTTACCCACATATTAAATATTTTTGAAACGTTTCTTTGGCGTCAGATTTCATTTCGATACAACGGTGCAACTAGACAAAGATTATTTATATTTTTGGTCAGATTTTAATTACGAACGGTTTAACATAATTAAAAATAATAAAAATAAATCGAACATCATCTCTAAGGGAAAGCGAATAGTTATTCATGGACAGTATGATTTAATTTTGAACTGATGAAAGCAACGAGAAAAGCAACATCATGTTATAAATCGTCGCTCTCCAGAACAAAAACTAACGATTGCAAGAGAATATTTAGTGACAAAATTCAGATATAATATTCTGAACAAGGACCGAATAATTTATCACAAGACAATTGATACTGAAGGAAACTTTAAAAAATAATTATTTGTGAGTGGACTATTTTTCCAAAAAAATATTAAATCTATTTATTTATTTATTCATACTTTAAAGTACATATAACAAATACATTTGGCGGACTTATTGCTACAAGAGCAATCTCTTCCAGTCAAAAAAATTGATTAAATATAAACATTTTGTGATGTGGATAGCTGTAAAAATATTATTAAAAAAAACAAAATTTAGGATCTAACAAATAACAAAAAATATTATAACATATAAATAAGCAAAACTAAGTTAAGCAAAACTAGTATAAAAGAATTTTAAAATGAGGAAATTAAATTCAATTTTTTTTTTAAATAATCCTTTATTATGTGGAATTCAATTTGAAAAAGTAGGATTTAAAGATCCCAAAATTATTTTTTTCACGTTCGTATGTAAGATAATTCTAGAGATATTATTGAAAATATCCGAAAAATTCTCCTCTCTACCCCAAAAGTCTCTTCATTCACAATTATAAAAGCCAACTTTACTAAAAAATTACCAGTGAAGCTCACTAAACTACAGAAATTATACTAAATTTCATAGTTATTTATATATTCACGATATTTTAAGACTGAAAAATACACTGGTTGATACATTCACATACACAAAAAGAATATTACTATCATATACCCTTAAAAAACAAAATATTTTTTAGTATTTTTTACAAAGTATTTTCCTATATATAGAGACAATGAAATTTTCCATCGAAAATGTAACGTATTTTAATACGGTGTCTTTTTTACGAGATACGAGTTTTCATATCATTTTGCAGTATACTCTCTCTAACTATATAAACTGGGATGACAAAATTCAAAATTACGATTTTCACAAATTTTTTATTGCAAATCTAAATCCAATATTTCGGTCGCCTACGCCAGTTCTGCATTTTGACTGCATGAAAATTAATTTTTCAAATTATTTATCTGGTAATACAAATTTCATAGCAAATATTTAATCATTTTACCACGAATATGTAAGAAATTTTAAATGAACTGAATAAATATTTACATTGTTCTATAAGGTAAGTCGATTTTAAACTTTAAGTGATGTATTTTTTATAAATACCACTTTCCTTTGACTTGCGAAACAATAAAAGAAAATCTCAAATATTACTAACTCAATTTTTAATTAAATAGTTTATTAAATTGAAAAATCAAAAATACCAACGAAGTGAAGTATATTTCCCAGAATTAAAATTTTCCACTCTAAAACAAAAATTAATTTTCTTTTAGAAAGGCTAAACTTAGGTCCGGTTAAATCCGGTAATGATGCAGTTAAACTTAAATTAATCGAACTAAAACTTAGAAAATTTTGGAATTCTTTTCTTGACTTTTTATTTTAATTGTCTCTAATCTTTTTTTTAAAATCTTGACTTTTTATTGTTTTAATTCTTTTGCCTAATATTAATATAATATTAAAGGAATGAGTCAGAACTCCTTAAAATTATGAATAAATAAATATACGCATAATCTTCATGAATTATTCATTACACTAAAATTAATGGGAGCATAATTCTTAATAATAAAAGACAGGCGGAGGTAGTTTATTAAAATTAATGTCATTTCCAGAACTTGAGAATATTTACGCTATACTATAATAATTGCTGCTTTAACCTTAATTAATATCTATTTAAGAGATTAATTATTTTAAAATTCTGTGATAATTTAAGGGGAATATTATTAGAAAATAAAGAAATATGAAGATCACTACCGACAACCGATTTCAAGAGAAAAATTTTGTTTTTCAAAAAATGAAAATTACGTTAGCATATTTAATTAATTGTTGCCGTAAATCAAATTATTTTTTATTAAAACAGTTTATATATATAAAAGTAGAATAATGAGTTACTGTCTTAACGAGGATTGCTTACCCATAATGAAGTGGAGAGTGTTATATAGTCGGAGTGTGTTAAATGGAACAACACATATTTTGTTCGTGAAGAGGAGACGCTAGAACTAGTTTTGTACTTGCGAGTATACATTGTATTATGTGATAATATACTAAAATATGGGATAAAATACGCATTTTCCTGTGGCAATTACAAAATTTAATACCATGTCCGAATTAACTAGCTAAAATTTCGAGTCTACTCGTCTAAACTCTATAAAGTTTCATTCCAAAAGCACTCATTTGATATAAATCTGTCGTTAATGATTTAAATGAGTATAATATTTTCACTTCGTTATTCATTGTTCTTCAAAATATATAAATATCTTCATTGTACTTCGAAATATATAATAACCTTCAATTAAGGCTCACTATATCCTAAAAATATAATAAGCCTTACATATTTTATTATTGTTTTGAATTAATTTGGTTTTTTCTTTTCATGGTTTTCAATTTTTGTTGTAACGTGAATAGTAGCAAATCATATTATTTATCTCAATAACCAAAATATTTCGAATTGTGCAACAAAATCCAAGTTCTTGAAAGGATTCTCTGTCATATCGTCCATGAAACGTCAATTGATATTCAAATGTGGCTACCGAATCAAATATCAAACTAATATAGTTTGATTTTTATTCCATATAGTTCCGTATTTTCCAACACTCGTACAACCTTACTTTTTGTGATTGAAGAGATGATAAATTCACATTATCGTGTCAATATCTGATTGTATACTTTTTCCAGTGCTATCGACGGACTTGGCTCTTCCTCTCCTTCTGAAATAACATCAAACTATTCAGAATCTGATGCATCCGTCTCAACAGCCGTAACAAGCGAGCAATACATTTTTCGAAACCTTCATATAAGTAAACATTTATGACATCTTTTATCAAAATACAATAATTTTTCTAATCGACAAAAATATATATAAAATGAAGTATTCACCCACGTTTCAATTTCACTACATATGATTTTTGTATTATATCAATGGTCGCGCGCGGAATCTGAGACAGCAAAAACAAATAACTTGACTCGTTCGCTAGCGACGAACAACATCAAATAAATATTGAGAATTGCTGTCTCACCCCTTCGAGGCGGAAGCACAAAAGCGTAAAGCGCTGAAGTATATAGTTCTATACACTTCATATATTATATATATATATATATATATATATATACATATATATATATATATATATTTATATATGTATATATATATATATATATATATTTATATATGTATATATATATATATATATATATATATATATATATATATATATCGCTGCGATCTCACAGACCGCGTGCGACCCACAGAACGTTAAATATCTATCAAAATCGCCATTTCGAAATTTCTAATGTACCCCATTCTTATTCCTCCCCTATCCCTACGTATCTCTGTTTTCTTTTTGTTTTATTTAGCTTTATATTAATTCTTGTTTTAATGTTTACACCTATTGAAATATCCTCGTTTTATTTAGTGTCATTAATTAGTCGTTAACATTAATTTACGGTTTACTATATTAATTGTTTTTTTCGCTTGATTCATCGAAGTTGACTGTAGGAGATTGCTCTTGTAGTAATAATTTCGCCATTACGTAGTTAGTATTCTAAGCATACAATTAATTTTAATTGATATATAAACTAACAAGTATTTCAAAATAATAACAACTTTTAGATTAATAAAACCAGCGAAATTATGGTAGGGAAAATGATTAACGTTATGTAACGTTATATGTAGAGAACTATGCAAAATAAGCCATTTAAAAAGTTTCTCTATGTTTTAGGGACAAAATTATTACCGTAATATGGTTTGCCAAATATCTGTAATATCACGTGTTAAAAAGATGCATATCGGGACGTAGTAGTTAGACTTGATTATTAATTCTTTGTATGTTATAGGTATTGTTATGTTGATTTAGGAAATCTCACCTTCATCACAGTTTAGGAAAATGCAATACATGTAGTATGTTTTGTCGAAATTAGAGCAAACAAAGATTTATCCCTTACTGCTTGAAACTCGCACTATATTCTATTTTTCACGTATTTTTAAAAAATTTTACAATGAATATATTAAATTATATTTTTTTCATTTGTTTATGATTTTTTTCTTGTGAAAATTAAAGGTTTAAATAAAGATGAGTAGTTTGATATTACTTATATAATAATATTACTTCCGGACTATAAGTAAAACCACTTATTATATTATAATCTGTCATCCAGATTTTCTTGGGATAAATAATAAAACGAAATGTAGCAGCAAGACTCATGTTATTATATTCTTTTTACAAGAATATAAAACAAGATAACCTTTTGAGAGGATAGCGTACCGTATGTATAAATGTGTCAGAAGTTAAGAAGTGCCAAAATTTATTAAAATTACTTTGATAATAATTTAAAGGCTTATTAAAATATAATTTTACTTGATGTTCCCTGTAAAGTTTTGCGAGTTTAAACAATTCAATTAGTTTATTTTCATGATTTAGCTGCATACAATTTTCTGTCGTTCGCCGATTCCTTCATCGTGAATCGATAATTAAATCATTTCATGTAACATATCTTAAAAACTATTTCATTGCCTTCAATTTCCTTGAAAATATTTTATACAAAAAGTCTTACATATAGAAAATCAATTACCTTTCAAAGAACATGGTCATTCTATTAAATAACATGGCATCACAGATATGGGGAAATCAAAGATATCGATTTTTTATGTTGTGTGAAAGTTACAAAACTTTAAGGGAAAGAAGAAATTGAAGATTACACAGAACAATTAATTAAATAATCAGTTGATTTATTTGATAAGTTGTTCAAAAGAAATTTTAAAATAACAGAAAAATGTATTCCAAATTTTCATCCTTAATATAAAATTTGGTGATAATTTTGTGAGTGTTGCAAATTGCAATACGTAATGGAATATTCCAAAATATTGCTTATATTAAGGAGAGAAATATATAAAAAGGCACTGAAAGACAAAGGAATACATATGGATATGACAAAGAGTTAGAGTTGAAATGACATTTAGCATTTGTAAAAGAAAGTTTTTCAATGCTAACTGAATATTCATTGTCCATATTCCAGTACAGAAAGCCAATAAAATACTATACAGAGCATTCTATTGTCACCAGTGGTCCCTTATATTTTGGTTCTTTTTTGATTTCCCTCCATTTTATACAATTTAAACCCTACTCTATTATATACAATAAGTTTCCAAGATTTAGGTGCATAAAGTTATTTCTAAGTGCTATAATTGGTTAACATGTGCAAGCAGTTTTTCAGAGAAAAACGGATTAAGATTATAGGAAAAATAATTATTACAAAAATATATTTATTACAATAATTATGTAAATGTAATACTTATTGCAACGTTTCTGATGCAAGTCAGCTATTAAAGCTTTGTAGCTGAAGCGATAAAAACTAAATTATATAGTTCGACTCAGCCAGTTTTTTTATTATATATTTATATATATATATATATATATATATATATATATATATATATATATATATATATTCGGTTTCGTTGAATTTTCAGATTCGTGAGGCAACGCGATATACTCTATCACTTTCAAAATCACGCCTTTATTCGCCTTTCTTTACATTGTGTATATGAGGTTAAAAATGCATTTCTTTATTTTATATTTTATATTATGTATGTTTGATACAATATGAAAATTTTAACAATTTACATTATTTACGCGAGTTTTCATCTAGTCCGATTTTCTTACTTTGAATATATTCAAATGGCAAAAAATGTTAATTAATGATAGGAGGACGAATATTGTTTTTAAACATATTATATTTTAATAACTGCCTCTTTAAATTTTTCACCAAACCAGTTTTATATATATTAATTAGGTCCAGAACTAAACAATTTCACTTTATTAAAAGTGAAATCTTCACCAATTTTATTCATTTGAGTGAAAGAAAATTTATTCTAAATATTGAGCACACACTTATATCTAATTTTAACTTCTTGTCCAGCGAAAGCGCCACGCCAAGCTTAAATATTTTTAATGCACATTTAATTGAGATGAAACACTAGTAAAACTTTTCAATTACATCTCACCTCGTTGAAAGAAGAAAAAAATGTTTTTTCATAATTAAATTGATCGAAATACTATCGGCGCATATATATATATACATACATATATATATATATATATATATATATACATATGTGTGAAAATATATATATATATATATATATTTATATATATATGTATCAAATAAAAGCCTCAATTTATGTGTAGAATTTTTTTCGTTTTTTTTAAAGTAAATCCAGGTATTAGGTAAAGGTGAAAAAAAAATTGCGAAAACTATTTTATAAACAATTTTATGTAATTTGACATTTACAAAATATTAAGTTTCAAAGACGTTTGCAATGTGTCCCAAAGTAGTTTACTGCACCCCTTTTCTAAAACGATTGAAAAACTACGAAAACTGGTTTTGATTAGTACATTAGAATAAAACATTTGTGAGTAATCCAATAAAAAAAATTAATTACGTAGAAACAGTGTAGATGGAGGATATTTTACGACTAACCTATTTAGTGTGCTTAAATTAGGTTAGAATGTACAATTCAAAGGTATTTTTAACATTTTATTTAAAAAAAACACTACGAAGACGAATCGCTATAACAGGTCCAAATGTGGTATTGTTAGAATCGTTACTCAGCTACCGCAGACCTTTATTGGCAAATATGATCACTTTATGAGAATATGTATAATGTATATAGTTTGATATTTTGTGAAAAGGTAGACCACATTTTCATTACTGCCCACCAAATTTATTATCGGCTCGACTAACTGTCCCGTCAAGTTACCGTGAAGAACAAACATACCATCGGCGTATAGTGAGGGTCTTTAAATTTGGGAACAAAATTTTAATTTTTTTTTCAATGTTAATCTTTATTAGCTAGAAATCGAATAAGAGCTATATGATCAAAGTTATTAGCCTGAAAAAATAAATCATTAAATTTATTGTATCTTTAATTTATTATGTTAATAGATCTCATTGAGTTAGTTGCTTTATTGAAGGTGATTTTAATCTCACTTTATCTTTATTGCTTTAATTTTTAATTGCACCTCTGAAATAAAAGTGACCTACCTCTGTAGATGGTCATAAATGGCACACTTTTAGGCAACATAATGGCAAACACTATATAATTATAATTTTCAAAATGAGCATTTAATTAGATCTAACAGAAATCGGTTAATAAATCATTTAATTTACTTTATTGTAATATTTTTATTTAAGGTTGGCTCATCGTAAACTATTGAAATATTAATTTTAAAGTGCATTAGAACACATAGATTGAATTTCATTTTCTTGACTTTTTGAGGTACCTAGACGTAAAGCTTTGAAAAAAAAGTTGTCATCGGACATTTTTTTTGTAAATATTTCCGCGATTAACCAAGATAGACAGGTAATGTCTTTTACATCTAGCACTTTCGGCCTCCTCGACAAAACAGTATGTTGGTTCCTACCGGGGGCAGTTTCACCATAGAAGTACGGCTAGACCCTTTTCAAAAATGGTGAAAAATATTTTGATATTTGGCGTACGCTGTTAACAATTGGCCAGTAAGGCAGCTGGTGTAAGAGAATAAAACATAAACTCAACTGTCTATTACTATTTTATAATAAATGAGTTAAAAAAAAAAATTTTGTTTCACTTTTATTTCTTTCAAAAGTTTTCTATTTTTTGAGTTTATTCTGTTTTATTCCGAACATGAAACATTTGTGTTTTAAGTTGTGCTTAATCATATATTTGTTTCATATAAATAGAAAAAATTTGGAAAGAAATGTATTTTTGAAACTTCTTTCACAGCTGATAATATATAAAGACAAAAATGTGAATAATTTCAGAGTAACCAGCGTTTTGTAAAAATGTTTGTTTGATGTGCACTAACCTATTCTGTAGTTTTAGGAACGATGATTTTACTTTATCAAGTCGTCCAAAAAAGAAAAAAAACTTGTGATAAATGCTACCCAAGTACTCCGCGAGTTGTATAACTGACTCTAACAATTTAATGTATTTTGAAGTATGGTAGATGACATATATTAAGTCGAGTTTGGAGGTGCTAGTTATATTCTGTTTTACAGAGAGTATCAATTATTTCAATATATATCATTGTACCTCATGGTTTTTAAAGTGCTGCTCATACACTTCAAATGTTGACTTTAAATAATTTGAACTCTAGCAGATAAGATATTCGAAATATGAGTTACGATATTTTTCTGACTTAGGAGATTTTGTAGTTACAATATTTATGATGTTTAATTGAGGTATTGGGACAAATTATTTTTTCGAACGTATACCATGTTTGAAATATAATTTTATCCTATTTTTCGGTGAGGTAAGGAGAAAACTCAAACATATATTTTTTTGTACCTCCACGTGTGCGCACATATGAATGCCTTTGTATGAGGGCGTGAACGCTATATATATATATATATATATATATATATATATATATATATAAATATACTCTCGTCTAAAAGTTTGGAAGCACATCTATTTTTGATCAAAACAAATTATTACCTACTATGTGCGGTAAAAATTCGTAATAAATATTATCTTTATGGCCTTTTACGATTGTTTACACAAAAACAAAAGGATTATCTGCTCATATTGAACAAATTTTAACAAATTCCTGTATTTTGACCAAACACGTGTTTTATGACTTAGTCCTTTGGTCGTTTTCTTTTGTACTTTGACGTGTTGCTATTGGTAGTATTTATTCTTTTCAATTTATATCGGTCACTTGAGCATCGGGATGCAAAAGTTGTGACAATAACACCATCTGTATTCGAAAATTGTTGACTACTGCTTTTACCATAATTCTTCTTCTCAAAATGGCAAAACGCAAGCAAATCACGCTAAAAAACGAAGTGCTATTTGAACTCTTCATGCGGAAGGATATAGCGAACGTCAAATCGCATCAAGGCTCGGAATTTCTTGTAAAGGCGTTCACTACATTTTTGCTAGAAAACAACAAACTGGAAAAAATTAAGACAGGAAAAGATCAGGCAGGCCTAAGACCATAATTAATTAAGAGGATAACTTCATCAGAGTTCTCTCTAAACGAAATCGAAGCTTACTAGCGCCACAAATTACCGCAACCCCGAATAATACGCGCTAAAAGACGACTTTTGTCTGTGGGTCTAAGAGGATATGTTGCTGCCAAAAAACCAAAGCAAACAATTAGACACAAGAATAATAGACAAGACTGGGTAAAGACGCATAAATATTGAACTACATGTCAATGAAAAAAATTTCTTTGGAGTGACGAATCGAAATTTCAAATTTTCGGATCCAATAGACGTGTGTTTGTCCGCCGTTCAAAAGATGAAAGGGGTTCCGAATTCTATACAGTATCGACTATGAAACATGGAGGTGTAATGTGATGATTTGGGGCTGTTTTAGAAACAATAAACCCGGAAATCTTGTCAGGATAATCGGAAAACTAAGAAGGTTATTTGAAAATCCTTCGGAACTCCGCCATACCCTGTGGACTGAATTTTATTGATTCTGAATTCACTTTTCGGCAAGACAATGACCCCAAACATTATTCTTCACTGTGCCAGAACTTTTAAAAAAAAAAAAGATGAAAAGATTTTAAAAATCATCCAATGACCATCACAGTCACCGGACCTTTCTTTAGATTAACTTTCTTTGGATCAACTCAATAGGAGGGTGAAATATCGTTCTCCTAAGAGCTCAGAGCATTTATGGCAACTATTAAGAAGCGAATGGAACAAGTTAGATGAAGATTATTTTAAGAAATTAATTAATAGAGATAATAAAAGCAAAAGGTGAAGAAAAATGGCGATGAAGCAAAAACTTAATAAATTTTTACATTTTATGTTAATTTTAAATTTTTTTTAAGTTAGTTCATGTTTAATTTAATTTTACATCAATAAAAGTAATAAAAAATTGCTTAACTTTGTTTTATTTCATTTCATCTTACAGCTTCCAAACTTTTGGACGTATATTTTTGGAATATATATATATATATATATATATATATATATATATATATATGTATATATATATATATATATACATATATATATATATATATATATATATATATATATATATATATATATATATATATATGTATGAAAAAGAAACACAACACATATTATAAACAAAATGTTCTTATAAAGAAATTTTTTTAAAATAATTGTGGCATTTTTTTTTATATTCGCCATAAATACGATTTTTACATAACAAGAAAACCTTTTTTCCAGTAATTGGAATGGTTACAATACTCTATAAGCCTTGTTGATTTTCTTATGTATTTGGATTTTCAGGTTCGCCTCAAGTATTTTCATACGATTTCAAATCATACTTTCAAAAATTTTCTCAAATGTATCAATCGCTACTTTCGTCCAGTTGTATCCGCCGAGTACTATTTGGTTTATGAACGACAATTTACGTTTTGTTTTAAATAAATTGACGACAAAAATTTTAAATTTCTTTCCTGTTAGATTTATGAGGTATAACACGCTTGCTTTTTTTAAAAGTTTTTATAACCGTGAATAATCTCACGGTTATAACTAATGATATAAATTCAGGTCACTATAATTTCTTTGTCTAAAGGATATTGATTATCTTGCTTATTATATTCATATTTCCGTTCGATCTCTTTATTATTTCTATTAGTTCCATTGTTTAATGCTTATGGTTTAAAAATAATATTTATATTTTTTGCCCAGCTAAGATATAACTGAAAAATTAATTTAGTTTTGGCGTCGCATGTCATTACAATTTTGATTCCACACTTATTGCGTTTCTTTGGCATGTAAGTCTTCCATAGACCATAGGTTCCTAAAATGAACAAAATTGATCATTACTATTGAAATAAGACCAACGTTTGTGTTAGGCTCTTATATCGTGAAAGATACACTTCCCAAGTTTCAGTTATTGAAGCAATTTATGTAAAAATAACCCTTTTAAAGTTCCGTACCTCGAAACATTCCAAACAAACTCAATATGTACGGTATCAAAATAGTAATCAATAATACGCCAAAAATAAATAAATATATGATGTTAAACCATAGCTGGGTAAAATTTTGAATGTTGCTGCAAAGATCATTGCTAATAGTCCACCTGAAGATGTTGTAATACAACGAAACCTAGGTCGGGGTAAAAAACTTAAAGAAAGTAGAAATAATACTACATCACGTAGTTTCATTTAATTGTGAATAATGAATTTCTACAAAATTAACGCCAATTATATACAATATCAATAAAATTAATAAAGCTATCTAACAAAAATATTACTTAAAAACTGTATAACCAATGTCCCTTTTACAAAAAAAATGATTGTGACCTGAATATTACCTCACGGTTATTGGAATTCATTGACAAACAAGCATGATACCCCCTGAAATTAGCAATGTGAAATATCTGCATCGCCAAGTCGACCATTGTTATTTTAGCACGGCTCTAAAATGAAAGTTGTATGTTATAAACCTAATAAGAATAAAATTGTAAATTTTTAGTCGTCAATTTATTTACAATCAAACGCAAATTGCGTCACAAACCAAATAATATGCTATGCACATAACTGGCTAGAAGAAGCAAATTTGAAGAAGAGAATTTGTGAAAATAATATTTGAAGTCGTAAGATAGGAAGACAAATTTATGTTTCCAGTATATGTTGTACAGTGATTGTATCAAGTTGTATATTAACTTTGATACTAATTATGTGTCACTGTAGTGAAAAATCTTACTAAGCAACACCAAAAACAAGGCTGGAAAAACTTAAAATAATCAAAGATTGAGAAACCTTTATCAAAATTTTTTAGATGAACCTGAAAATTTAAATATATCGCAAGAAAATTAAGCGAGACCAAAAAATATTGCAATTTTGCCAATTACTCGAAAAAAGATATGTCAGCTCTTATTTCTTGCTATGTAAAAATCCTATTCATGGCGAATACCAAAGAAAAATAGCCATAATTTAAAAAAAAAATTCCTTTTTGGAACATTTTAATGATTTTGCTTTAAATATTAAAATAATAAGTTAGAAGTTACATTGAAAACTATTCTTTCTGCTGCTGTCTGCGTTAACTTCTAGAGACTTTATTTTTTAGTTTATTTTATAATCAATATTGAATATAATGTCATATTTTGTTATTATTGTAATAATAAATAAAAGTATGTAAAGTTTATTTTTTTGAGACAGAAAAATTAATCTTGTATTGTTACAGTATTTTATTATGTATAATAATTTTCCATCGTCATTATTTTCTACACCAAAGTAAATTTTATCCTGGTTATTTTTACCTTGTTAGCTTTAAGTTATTTTTCAGGTTTGGATGTATAGCGCTAAGCTGACTTGAGTTTCACTAATTTTATGTTTGTCTTTTTCATTTCTAACTTCTTAATTATAACTTCTACAATTTCTTTGTTTATGTGAAGAAATTGACGATTGAATATCTTATACAACTCATTCCATAATAAATATCTTTATTTTAAGACAAAGTTCCTAATATAATTAAATTAGAGTCGGCTTTTTTGAAATATAATTAAATTAAAGTCAGTTAAGAGTTTAATTGTTTCCTGCTCTGATCACTTCATTTCTTAATCCCTAATTACATCGCGTAATCAAATAACTAGAAAGCCTACCAATAAACACTGCTCTTCTCTATTACTGTGGTAAAATTTACAATGGGCTAGTTCATATGAGAGTAAATTAGACTCGGCGGTAGAGTAGGAGAGGTGTAAAGTTAAGTCACTACGCTGTTGTCTACTCCACTCTACTGAAATTTATAACTTCAATAATTGCGTTTACATTAGCGAAGTTACTTAGATAGCTTGTACTCCGCATTCAGTTCATAAAACTTTCTTAGATAGTAATAATATTACTTAGATATTTAATGCTCATACGGTTTACTCTATCCAAGTAAATCTAAATTAATTCATTTTGGGCCATTCACTTTGAGTGACTGAAACTTTCCATGTGAAACACTATAAATCCAATTTGGAATTTGGAGCTTTATAACAAAATGTAGGGGATGCTGGGCAACCGACAGTACTAAACCATTGAATAAATGTATTATTGAATCATATTAAATCCCTTTGTGGGACAATTGTTAACATATTGTTTTCGATTGAAATATAATGTGAAAATACTTCTTTATCAATCCTTAATTACCTAATATTACTACTGTAACGTAACTGACCAATATTCACACTATAGAAATCTAGGGCATTTGAAAGGATGGACAAACAACTTAAATTGATGATTAAAATGTAAAAAAAAAGATAAACTTTATTAAAGTTGTATACAGTATTATTTACCTAGTTTATCTTACAATATTTTTTACGAACGTTACAAATTAACTTTTTGACAGAGTGTTAAGAACAGACATTGCGATTGTATTGATCGTAACACTCTTTAGAAGTTATGTATACTTTCAAAGGACAAATGTCACAAGGCTTTTTCCTTTTCGTAGCAAGGTCAGATGGCTGAGCCACTTCTTTACTTGATCTTACCTTACCCACTTCGTCTTGCATGGCTGTTAAGTGATAACGTCAACTTTTTCTTGATTCGCCTCCATATATGAGGTCTTACTTACTCAGTTGCGATTTCTCGTAAAAAAAGTTCTCTTTGTGCAACCTTTTTCCATTGGTTCGAAGTAGGATACAAATTTTTCCAAATAATTAGCTAGGCGATGTCAAATACATCTATAATTTTTTCGAAACTTGCAACCGGCTATCTGTTTGTATTACACGAACTATATATTCATGGACAATCTTACCCAGCATGTCAAACCCTTCTTTGGGCGAGTTATAGTACAAATTTATTTCAGACATCTTCGTATTTCCCATACCTATTTCTATACTATAATGCATCGTAGATAAGAAAATAACAGCATGGTTCATGTTAAGTACATACGATACCGACGTCATATTTTATAAAAAAGCAAAGACATCGGATTTGACATCACGAGTTCTGTTGGAATGAATACTTAGAGATATTTTTGAGAATACTTAGATACAAATTTTATTTTTTCTCATTATTCTAACTACTATAAGTTCATTTTGAGCCAAGTATTTAGCAACATCAAGGCTTGTAAATCAATTGTCAAAAGTAACGTTTCTGTTACTACGAAAGTATGGTTCTCATAACTGGTAGACCACAATCTACGCCAGTTTTCAACTCTATTTTGTCCTTCTTTTTCTTCTTGAGATATCGTATCCCAAATATAGGGTAGCTCGTTTTGTTGTCACAGATTTAGCAGATTTTTATAATGTACTTGTCAGGTTTGCTGGGTAGCTATTGTTTGAATTATACCCGTCCTCGAAAAGGTATTAGCAATTCATTAATTGTGACATTTTCACCAGGCAAATAAAACATCTTTAGGTTTTGTTCACACACCTCCACGAATCTCTATTAGGTACCAGATATCTCTTGATCTTCTGAGAGACCTAATATTTTAATCACCGAACCTCAAGAATCGTAATATAAAAGCATTTTGCTTATTGTAGCATGAAATATTCTTCATTGACACCTATAGTCAAGAAAAGACCGACAAATGCTTGCATTTTGATTTTGTGAATTATTCAAAATTAGTATGATTTACTATAATTTCTAATACGTGATCGTTTAGAAATAGGTTTGAAACTATCTAGTGGATCTATTACACCTTGCTCTGGGGAAAGACCACCTTGTGAACGCCACTGCAAATTATGTTGTGTCGAGGAGTTGGGCTTTGCTTCTCAGGTTCGGATGTCAACGTTGTTCCGTCTTTGCATTCATAAGTGTGAATTAAGGTGTATTCCATATTATTATTTCATAATAATATGTCTTAATTTTTAGAAGCTGGTTCTGTCGCATTACATTCACATTCAAAACAGCTGTCAACAGCAAAATTCTCCTCGTCGCTATCGAAATGACATTCAAAAACTTGTTCGTCGTAATTGTCATCAAGATCACATTGAATTTCATCCTGTGCTAGTTTTCATTTAAATTTCCTTAACATGAAACCTAAATCAGAGCAGGACTGTTTTACCATAAAAGTATCTGAGTACTGAAACAAAATAACGTGGATTGTTAAGGGTTAATATTTTGAAATGTATTTTATTTTAATCTCTAGTCCTCTTGATTATGTATAAATGTATATATATATATATATAGACATATATATATATATATATATATATATATATATATATATATATATGGTATATATGGTTTTAAATTCCATTTTTAAAGATATCCTAAAAAAGTGCTAAAAGGATCATATGCCGCCACCTCCTTTATTTCCAAAAATATTGAATTAAATTAAGAAAAAAACAGGATTGATAAAACCTAATTAAAATATTACAGTAAAACTATATAATTTATAGCAGATCTGATATTTTTTTAATTGTTCACTATTTTTACATGTGTGTATCATGCAACATATTTGCGTCGTGAATACTTAATATTTGTAAATAGTTTAATAGAAAAACTAAATGCACTTCAATGTACATAAGTACCTAAATGTGTAAGAATTCCTATTAACACCAGTCCACCATATGCTTGAGAGGAGCTGTAAAAATAAATGGCGTTGAAATAGAGCATAAAGGATCTTTCTACTTCATAGCGACCTCTAGTTCAAACACTATAAATATTAAGATTTCAAATAAAGGCGATGAAATAAGAATTCAAGTGGGCTAGGGCGTACGAGGGTAATTTTTACTACCTGTCAGGCTTACAGAATTTCTGAATAAATAGTATATAGTGAATCAATAAATTCTCACACTGAATTAAGATGCACGTACAAAGGATGGTAGAAGCGAAAGAAAATTAATGTAGTTTACCCAATATTTACAAAAAAAGTTCAAGAACAACCAGTATAAAAAGAACGCGGACAACACGCCAATAGGTCCGCTTACAAACATATACATTATGGATGCGGTGCATCTCCAACTACCTAGCCATATCTACTGCTTATACCATACCTAAAAACAATACTACAAAAAAGAATTGGAAATGGCTTCCCGGGCTTTTTCGTAGGAATTTTTTTTTTAAATTCTTTACCGTTTTTAGTACTTGCTACTATTTTTATTTAGTATTGTGTGCGTGTGTGCGTGTGCGTGTTTGCGTGTGGGAGTGCGTGTGTGTATGTGTTCATGTGCTTGTGTGTGTTTTTAATTTTGGAATAGCTCATTTGCTTAATGGTAAAATTTTAAAAATAAATTGAATAATATGACTGCAATGTTGACTATTCATATTAAATGCTCTAAACTCATTGTGTATTTGTGACTTCTTCATAATTTATAAAGTTCCGACTTCCCAAAAAAAATATCATTTTAAATATATTTACAATGGTGTACTAATAAAAATAACGTAATTTAATTATTAGCTTTCCATTTAGCAGTTCGTCATTGTGATATAGTCACGTTCATTCGAGAATATTATTCATTTGAAATGTGCGTGCTTAATGAAATATAGTCAATAACCAAAATCAAATTAAAAGTGATTTATCCTGTAACCCGTTTTTTATTTTCTAAAAGATTTAAATTAAAACAATTTTTCTTTTGTTCACATTTTATGCACGTATAGGTTTAAAAAATAATTTAATTACGCGCTTCATTACGTAATTCGTTTACTTTATAAGTACAGGTTTATTTCATATTCGTAATTTGATTATTTTACCATCATAAAAAATAACAACTGCGGAAAAACTCTTTTTTCGTTCAAGGCTTTCAATATTATTATACTAACTATGAAAATTAATTATTTACTTGGGAAAATGGAGAAATACCGAATAAAAAAGTGGTTAAAATTAAAAAGAATGAAATGTTAGGTATACCCTTTAATAATTATAATTTTTGTTACATTTACGCTCATTAAAGGACCTAGGTACATTTGCAAAGTATAGGTCTCAGAAGCGAAATAGCTAGTGCAATTTTTTAAACAAGGAGATTTATGGCAACGAATCTCTTAAACCGTGTTTTAATTATTTCTAACAAATTTCAATTATAAATGTAAGATGATTAAATAAATTTCTCCAGTTAGTTATAACTTGTGCTAGATTTAACGAATTGCTCGTTAATAATGGAAAAAGCAAACAATTTAGGCTTGCTTCTTTGGATACCTCTAATATAAATCAAAATAAGAATAACATTAATAAAATCTGAATATTACCGCCTCGTGCTGTTGTGACAACCTACACAACTCTAGTTGACAGAAATGTGGACTTGGAACGGTAGGGCGCTTTTCATCTATAGAGATGTTCAGGTTTCGTAAAGTACTTATAAACTAAATGAAAATTTTGGGACTTTATTGTCAATTTATAGGGAAATCTTGAAACGAATTTACACGAATTCCGGATTTTTACGTCTGGCTTTAGATATTTGAACTATAATTCTAACGACAAATTTCAATTCTGTTATGAATTTTACATATTGCGTAAGAATTTTCAAATTATTTAAATAAACTTAATTGACTTGATTCGTTGCAAAAGTTCGGGATCTTTATTATATTATAGGGAATTTGCCCTGCAACTATTTAACAGGCTAAATGAGTATCAGAATAAAACATTTTATCTAAATGATTGTACATAATGCTCAAATGCTTAACTAAAAAGATTGTTTTGAATACTTTGAAATTAAAATTAAATTTTTTGACAAGTTAGAGAAACCAAATATGCTTATATCTCCAATTACATACTAAGTGAAATGATCAAAAATTTATCCCAGCCAGCTTTTATATATAGAATTACCTTAACATAATTTTATTAATTATTCGGTTATTGAATATATCTGGCGTTTACTTTATAGACATTCATTAGTCACAATTAAATAAAACTACGTGATGTAGTACGATTTCTACTTTCTTTAAGTTCTTTACCACGACCTAGGTTTCGTTGTATTACATCTTCAGGTGGGCTATTAGCAAATCTTTGCTAATAGCCCACCTGAAGATGTTATAATACAACGAAACCTAAGTAAAGAACTTAAAGAAAGTAGAAATAAAACCACATCACGTAGTTTCATTTAATTGTGCATTATTTGGTTATATGAATTGTCTAAATTTATTTTACAGGATGTTTATTTTAAAGTTTTTAATCTGTCATCGATATTCTTCAATGGTAACAAATCATTATAATCCTAATGATAAAATTATAATAGCCGCTATCATAATAGATGTAGTAATCCCGTTTGAATATCGCCTTACCGCTTTTTTAGAAGCCAGTACAAAAAGCGCAAGAAGTACGCAGCACTCATGGACGGTATGGCTACGCGGTGTGAATCCGGCGAACAAAATGGTATTGAGCCGCTTATTCATCGGTACCGAATTTGCGCACGTCCTAAAAAGTCTCATGTCTTCAGATGCGATCAAGTCAAACTTGATATTCCTATAATTCGTTGTAAGTTCATTTTATTTTTTAGGATTATTACCTCGGAAATATATTAGATATATAAGTAAGCAAATCTGTTGTTTAGATGGTTATAAACATTATTAGGCTTTTAAATTATTATGGACACAAGAACATTGCACGTTATAATTTCTACATATCCATAATAACATACCAATAAATCATAAGCTTTAATATGAATCTATATAAAATATATGCC
Organism: Druceiella hillmani; assembly: GCA_039881145.1. Classification (NCBI taxonomy): domain Eukaryota; kingdom Metazoa; phylum Arthropoda; class Insecta; order Lepidoptera; family Hepialidae; genus Druceiella; species Druceiella hillmani. Next base: position 877,736 of record JAYKKI010000048.1, on the reverse strand, counting down.
GATCGAATACTATTTGTGACCGTTTAATTATAAACATCTTTTTATATTATTGCAAATTTTGTGCAACATATATTTACATCGGTGAAATATATTTAATTTTCAATTTTGTTTGCCATCTCGAAGGCTAGTGTAAAACACACATCAGTGTAATTTCCGGCACCACAAAATTTTGGATTGCTAGCCAATATTCATTATAAAAGCAAAAAATAAAATACTTTGTCTTATTGCATCATTGACAATCATATGAGTATAATTTGATATAGTGCTTTAGCCAGATTTTTATCCATTTTCTTAAAAGGGAAAAATGTGAGAATATAATTATATGTGCATGCAGTCACCAATTATTAATAATCAACGATTGTTTCATTTATATATAAAAAGCGTATTTTATTTTGAGGGAGCAAGAAGTTGAAGACACACGTACAAACTTAGTATTTCATTAAGGTTTACCCAATTTGCACGAAGCACGTTTCATAAACAGGAGGTTGACATGAACTGTATTTACTGCCAAATGTAACATAGTTAGGCTGAAACATAACTCACGACGACTTTCCCGTATATCTCTCTTACTAAGCAATAAATCGTTGTTGGGGGTGACTGTGAATACGCGATTTATTTAAAGCAGAGTCTACTGAGCCTACATGAGTTGGAATCGTTCTGATTAAATATCGACGAGTAAATTCTGTGATAAAAGTATTCATTCGGTGATACGTGTGGGATGTTATTGTTAATGGAAATATCAAAAGAAGTCTGTCTTATTTTGGCTAGATATGTTTATATTATTACAAAACAAAATTAACCCTCTTTTAAGTTCCTAATAGAAGATGGGCATATGTAAATTACGCAAGAAAATAAAATTTAATTTTTAAGTGATTTTCTAAGTTTTCACTTGAAGTCAAGTTGATGACGTATTATTTATAATTTTACGATCTCTTTCTGAAAGTTAAAATATTATTAAAATGTAAATTTTTGGAAAATTTCAGTGAAAATTATTGTGGCATTTTCTCCGTTCATCACTATTACTTTTCTTTCTAAACGATTTGATTATCTAGTCTACGAAATCTTCCTCTCGGGCTGACGCTTGCCATCGGCTTTATTAATTTCGTTATTGAATAGAAATTTAACTATTTTGAGAGACCGATATTATGCTTAGATTTTATGGACATTCAGTTTTTTATTACTTCATTACTTATGTTTTATTTTGAGGTCTATTAATCAATTTAATTACCTTTCAACTCAATTTTAAAATCCATAAACGATGACTTCATATCGCATAGTCTCCATACATAGATTCTAAAAATCACAGTGAAATCAATTTAAGCATTGATGAATGATGTCCTATCTATTACTGAATTGAGTTACTGCATGTTATTTTATCTATACTTGAAATTATTGACAAAACTTTTACTCGTTTTGACTTAGGTATAAGTACAGAAATCTTATTACATGTAATACATTTTGACTAAGCTTATTTTGTGTAAATTAACTTATAGTGGTTCTTTACTAAATAGAAAGTAAATATAATTCATATCACAGCTAAGGTATGTAAGTATTAACTCTTTACGCACAGTTGTTTAAAAACTTATGTTTACGTCGTTAAAAATATTCTCGAGAGGGCTCTATTTTCTATAGATTCTATTATGATGTTCCACAATTTCGAACTATTTCTAAGTTATCCATATGTCCACGTTCATTTAATGGAGTAATTTTTCATTAAATGCAAGATTTTATTGTTTTCAGTTTACGTGCATTAGATTATCATGAAACTAGGGCCATTATGTTTACTTATCATTAATACATCATTTTGTTATTTATGTATGAAAAAATCATAAAGTCTATTTTTTTTCCTTATTTATTTATTTATAATTTTTCAAAGGATGACTAAAATTATCGGTGATGCTTGTGAATTATAAACGGTCTCATAAAAATGATGACCGAAATCGTTTAAATCAATACTTAGATCATATAAATCTACTTAATTAACTATCAAGACAATTTAATAATAGTAACAAAATGTAAATAAAAAAAATTATAACTGAATTCTGTAATATAAAGTATAAAATATTTTTCAGGTATATCAAATGAGGTGTCATTTTTTCACATCATTCGGGAATTTTTCATTTCATTCATCAGACTTCAAATTGATGTGCCCTATACACTTTTTACTTTCTAATTTATTACTTAAATTTTCTGGCATAAATTTTAAAAACCTGACAAAAATCGTGGTATTTGAACAGAAATTTTGATTAAATTAATTTTGGCTACTTTCCATCAATAATTTTAAGATACAAATAACTACGGAAATCCATTTGATGTTTGTAGCAACCCGTATATGAGTTGATTTTCATAGCAAATGGAAGTTCGTTGACACTTGGTTAACGCAACACAGATGGACGACTTTTGTAGTTGGTGAATCGGGGGCCGACAACTGCCAACGTTTGTAGGACAAAGTAGGTTGCCGACCTACAACCAGCTTATTGCACAAATCAAGTACTAAATTTCAGAAATTTTTTTCTGACCACAAGTTTCAATGTTGAGCTTCCCTCGATTATAGTCAGAAAAATATTGTGCAGTGTGCACTATTCTGAGATTTATTAGAAATTATTACAGTAACAATATATCAAAATACAACTACATTATTACCATATCAAAAATAGAGAATAAAAAGGTAAAAATAATGAGTCTCCAAAATAAACCAATTTTCTTGGTCAAAATTTAAACTTAATCTTCCAATAATCATCATGTCTACATATAAATTTTACGAACTTATAGTGAGGCGCTTAACGGAGTATGATCTCATCAAAATTATGAGGCACATTCAGAAAGAAATAATAAAGTTAAATGGTAATGCAAAATTTATACAAAATACACATTACTCTTGTTCGTATCTTAAAGTCTGCCTATCTGTTTATTTGTGATTAAAAATCACCTTTCACCAAAACTAAGATGGCAAACTACCTTTCTAGATTTCTTTTTATGAAAATAGTATGATTAAGACTCTCAATATTATTTCCCTTAATAAAATATTCCTTGACATCCGGTCAACTCCAAATATTATGAAACTATATATTAGTGAAATTTTCACGAATATTATTTATTATTGATATGGCTAGCAATTTTTTTGCTTGTTATTTTTTCTTATTCAGTTTGCTGTCTTATGTCATGATTTAGTATCATATTTCTTAAGCCATTTCTATATTTCCTAAAATTATATATTTTTTAGTTTGTTCTTCTAGTATAAAATATGTATATTTCCGCATTTTAAAGTTAATATGAACAATTTCCTAAAAATCTTATATTTTTAGTCAATTTTTAAATTTTAATTTGTGCTTTAAAATATGCGAGCTACTCAAAAAGTTCAAGGTAAGTATATGTAGAAAGTATACAAATATTCGTACATAGGCTGTTTTAAATAGATAGAAAGTGTCATTTATTAAAATAAATCTGGGACATTAGAAAAAAAACGTAATAATAAAACAAGTCCGCTTTTTTATTTTAACGACAAAACTATTTACGATATATATATATATATATATATATATATATATATTTATATTTATTGTATGAAAAGTAAAACCTATTAAAATGTCATAGCCATATTTTTTTACATTTCCCAACATTTTTGAAATAATATCACTCGAACATGAAGATTACACTTTTATTATAATTTTACGTTTGAATAAACGCAAGTAAACCTTTTCATAAATTTGCACAATGAAATGTAACATTAATTATAAAAATTTTAGTTTCACAACAATTTTAATTACTATCGGAATGCAAATACTGAGTCTTGCTATGTCCAGTTTTGGGGCAAGTAATTTACAAAATAAATTATTTCTTTCAAAATTTAAATAAATGGAATTTGGTACCAGGTACCTGTTGAATTGGATACAATGTCACAATAAACGTAAAGATGTTTTCAGTATTTGTGTCAAAGCATATATGTTAATTACTCCACGAATCTCGACAATTCAGCCAATGTAATTTCTAAATGTATTAGTATAATTGATTTTATTCGACGTTGTAATATGTATTGCTATTTACTCGCTAAATATATATATATATATATATATATATATATATATATATATATATATATAAGTAATAGAAACCTATTTAACAAAGAGTCTTCCAAAACTGTGTGTGAAGATCTATTGAAATGGCCAAGCTTGGTAAGCTTAATTAAGTTATTTGTATCGCTGAGAACAAAGCTTCCTAAACCGATTAAGAACCAACGAATTGAATCTGACGGTAATTGAAATACGCTTCTGGAACTTGTCCACCATAATTTTATTTCCGCGCAAGATCTGTCAGTAAATATATAAGGGGTCCACCGCTGTTTGCAGAAAATTGTTATCCAATTTTTGCATCAACGAAATGTATATAGTCAATAATATTTAAGAAAGTTATTATGGAAATAAAATGTAGCGAACAAAAGGATAGACAAATCGACTGGTATATTTCCGGTAAGTATTTTAATAAGGCGTTAAACCCATATTTAAGTATTGATTATTTATATAGTAGCAAGGCCTCATCCCGTCGGACTTTCTGCGTATGTCTGGCTTCACGTTAGTAAGATTATTGAAAACTAGCTGTGCTTGCGGCTTCGTTTGCATGAGTTTTAGAATATTATTCATAAAACTTCTCTGTAAACAATGTTTCCTGTACAACCGTCAGGGACATAAACAAATAAATTGTTAGCATTGCTGACGCGGGAGAATGCTATATACAGCTGTCCGTGCAAAAAACAGCTGCTGCTTAGGTCCACGTCAGCTATACGCAAGGTTTGTCCTGGTTTTGAAAAGACAATGACACCACGATTTACGAAATTTACTTGTGACATCTTTCGTTGAGTAGCATGCAACGAACAATTAAAAAAAATATACCGCGTTATATAGTAGAAAACATTTAACTTTATATATGGTCGAATAGAAATAAAAAATATATGAATTAATCATAATAACGAAAGCACGTTATTAAGAGTCGTATTTATGTTGTGTTGTTTATTTTAATTCCCTACTTGCGCCATTTAATGTGGAAAAGCACAATAATAAAATAATAGTACATGACATAATAGTGAAAATATTTAGATGGAATGGATATTATGTGAATTATATTGCATTGCATTGTCTAATTTGACACGGTGCAATATAAAAAAGATCCAAATATATTCAGTGATAATTGACTTAATTGAGGAAATTTACATATTTTAAAAAACGTGATAACATCTGTTGGTGTTTTTTTATACTGAATTTTAGTTAAATGTTATTGATCCATTTTACTTTTTTTTTAAATTATGGGTATTTATATTTATTTATGACCTCTTTAATTTTATTTATTCACAAATAAGTATCGTTAAGTATCGATTAGCAAAAACATCTAGATTCTGAGTGGTTTTTGCACGAAACAGTCTTTTACATTTCAACCATGTGAAACAATATTTTAATTAATAGAAACCGAATTGAAATATGTTCACTAGTTATTCAGAAAATCACACATAAAACATTTTTTTTGAAAATTCGTGTCCTTTTAAATGAAAACTTATATTTTCAGACCAGTCTAACGAAGAAATATATTTCGTAACCTAATATTACATAAATCAATTCTAGATAGAATGAAAAATAAATTGAGTTCGGTAACTCGTTATAGGCTGCTGTTTGTCGGTCAGTAGACACACACAAAGACATACAAACATACATATACGTATATATAAATATGTATATATGCTATATATACATATTTATATATGCATATGTATATATATACATATATATATATATATATATATATATATATATATATATTTATATACTTATATATATATACATATATATATATATATATATATATATATATATATATATATATATATATGTATATGTATATATATATAGGATATGGGGACTAATATTTGATATCGAGAGGGTGGTTCAAATTGTTGGTGAATTTAAGCAAAATTATGTTTCCTTATCTTTGTTTAATATTGTAAAAATCTTAAATTTACCGTAACAGCAAATTACGTAAAATCAAGGAATTCTACGTTAAGTGTTTATATAAGGAAGTCTTAGAAAACATATAAATAAGAACCATCACAAACTTATTTCTCCTTAAATATTTTTTAGTTTTTCTTTTCGTTTTGGACTAAGCAATTAACGTTAGAAACAAAGCAATTAACAACCGCAAATAGCCAAGAGGTAGTCTGCCAATTTGAGGTTTCTAAATTGTTTCGAAATTACTTATAGACTAGCGTGACCCGTGCGAAGTCTTCGCATTATAAATTATTCAACTCAATTTAATAAATCAAAATTGATTGCAGGTATTCAATTCATTTCTAATTTTGCACACTGCTTATTACGTTTTTATTCCATTATGAAGCTCGGATGACAGATCAAACAAATATTTTACTAAAATTGACATATAGAGGCGCAAGTATCAAAAACATTGAGCTAAAGCGCCATTTTATTTATAAGTGAGTGGATTTGAAATTAAACAAAAATTTTACCGACCGTCAATTATATTGACGTTGAGCCGTTAGATGGCAGCATTGCTGTTTTGTGTATATAATTTTAATAATTAATTAATTTGAAAAAGCAATAATTAATTTTTTAGTTGTGGATGCCGGTAGAGCAAGCAATTATCTATAAAATGATAAATAATTTATGTGGATTAGTTGTGAGGTTTTTTCTAAAAAGGGAGAGTAACATCTTAACCTTAGCGTATTAATATATATGATGATGATGATGATGATGATGATGATTGCAAATTTCATCTATTGCCGTTAACTATTTTTTTTCATGTGATAAATTAAATGAGGATAAATGTTTTTATTTTCGTATGTTAGCCAAGCAGCTAACAGTGTGGAATATTTATTAAAAAATAAATTATTATTTTTTGATGAAACTGTTAATATGAAAATAGATATGATAGATTATGTTTTTTTCGAGTACAAATAATACTCGAAATAAATACAACTATTCTTATATGCGACATATTTTTCATTAATATATGAAAACGGAAATTGGTAAAGCTTCAATTAAATGAATATTAGTTATATTCAAATTGATTTGACCGAACACGAGCCTCATAAGATCGCTTACGTGTGCTTGTACGATACATTGGCTAAGCGAAAAAAGAAAATTGATCTATACATATGAGTATTGCAATAGCTAACAGTTAACAATATATGTATGGAAACTAGGGGGGAGGGGGAATAAATGATAAAATGCAACTTTTTTTTTCTAATTCGTGCGGCATTTGTCGTATTATATCAAAGAAAAATATACAGTGTTTCCATAACTATTTTGATTCTATTTTTTCTTCGAAACTACATGTTGGAGATATTATCTACATAATGAGGTGAAAACTGATCTTTATTCCTGTTTAACTTTTACCTATTTGCACAAATATTTATTAATATTTCTGCCCGCAACTTTGCTTCGCTGTAGCTGTTTCGCGTGTACATGTAGAAAATATTATTAACTTTAAGTTTAATACCTATTTTTCAGTTAATTAAATAATATTTTCTAAAATCCACACGTGAAATAGTTACACAGCGAAGTTGCAAGCACACCGGTACAACATGTAATGCCTTATAAAAAGTGCTATTATTACAATAATAAAAGTAATCCTTTTTCAAACAAGTAAACGTTGTATCAAGAGTAATTGGTAATATATCCATGTTTTTAAAATGGCACATATATATATATATATATATATATATATATATATATATATATATGTACATATACGTGTGTGTATATATATATATATATATATATCTCTAAACGTAGTGTATATCTATATTAAATCTATATTTTCAATACTCATGATTTTGCTATGTATTAATTGAAACTTTAATGTGAAGCGTATATCTACAGAATTGCATTTATACACAATAGGTCTAAAACTATAAAAACTACGACGGTGTGACACTTCACGCCAAGCGTGACGTATTTCGAGTATACTCGGCAGTAGGTCGAGCATCGCCGAACGGTTTGACGCTCTTCGGGTAGCCTCGGTATTAAGGCGAGCACGGCTGAACCGAGTGACCGAGTCGCAAATTTATTTCCAATTCTTCATTTTGTCCCTTGTATCATTGGCGCAGCGGTAAGAACAGATCTTCGGACACGACAAATGTGTTCTGGGTTTGCTATTTGACCACGGCCCCTACAAAAACAAAGGTTGCATATTAAATTAGTCCACTCGAGATAAAATTTTCTATAGAACGATTTCGATATAAATATTTTTAATGTTAAATATTGGGTCATTATCCTACTCCTGCCTACCCCTTTCTTTACTTCGAAATGTAGGCATTTGTCTGTTGAAGTCTGGCTTTCCTGTTATTCAGATTTTGGCGATTTCTTTGATGTACGCTCACGCTTCATTGCTTTCTTAATGACTCCATTTATTTCTTTTGCCATGAACACTCTCAGTCTTTAAAATTGCGCTGCGACTTTTTATTTTCATCGAATATTTTTATTTTCATAGAAAATATAAAAAAATCATTTAAATCATTTTTTTACAATTAATTTAAATATATATTTTCTCTCATCACATGATAAGGAGAATCTCCTTGATTATATAAAACCTAACTATTTTCCGAAATTCGTTTATTACGAATTCTTACCTTTAATTTTCACTTTCAAAAAATATTGTTTTTTCATGATAATATCGCATACTAAAATCTACAGCTCGTTTGAATTTATTACATTCTTATTAATTTTAGGAGATTCTTATTAATTTTCAGAGTTCAGTTAGTATTTAAGATATGAGGAATTAAAAGAGAATGGACGTTATTTAAAAAAAAATTTGTCATTTTTTTTTCTAACTTCAATCCAAAATTTAAAGGTATACTGAAGTTCAATCCGTCGTTTTGGTGTCAGTATAATTGATCTAATAATAGTAAATTGCATAAAGAATATACTTCAGTTGGCAAGAATACAAGTAAACTTATTCCGTTCCTGTATTTTAAAAATTATGATTCCCGTTCCCGTTCATTTTAAATGGGGTTGGATAAAGGAGAAGGGTTTCAAATATCCGCAAATTTAATAAAAATGTTAAAAGTTTACATGCGGCTACGCGAGAATACAAAAGCACCCAATATTTCATATATAGCATACGCGTAAGATTTTTCGTTCGCTAATAATGTCAGTTTGTTTATCTTGGTATTGTCTTCCTTTTCGATTTATATCTTTATAGTCGAGGTGTTTTCATATTTAAATAGTTTGTGACTGACTCATACTTTTTTTTTATTGAGTGTTATTGTTTTAGCATATCTGTGTCATTTGTAAATTTTTATTTTCTTTCATTGCAAAACATTTTTTACTTGTTTAACGTATTAACCCTCAGCTGTACTTCGAGAAACGATCGTAATAAAAAATTCACGCAAGTCAACTTGCAATAGTCCTTTTATTTACCTGGACATATTTAATAATTATACACATTTTTACGAAACGATACTCCTACTCGCGTTGTATTCCTTATTCCTGAGGGTGCTCCCGACTCGAAGTCAATTCTGCACGCACTATATTTCGCCATCTGTTCCGATCCTCAGCGGCGTGGAATGCCTCATGCAAGTTTGTGCCCAACACCGAACGTATTTATATTATTGGTCAACCCACCTTGCTGGGCTCCACCCCCTTGCTGGCTGGGCACCACTACCACAAGCGATGCTTGTCATCCACATTGCCCGTAATCATCATCTGCTCCAGGTTATGTTCATCCTTCCGTGTGATGTGTTCAAAGACTTGCAGGATCCTTCACAAGCTGATAGTGGAAAGCCTGGTCTTTATGTTGGAGATGGATCAAGGACGGCATAACTCGGAAGTCGCGCCAACAGTATGGTATCAAAATACTGTCGTTTCCAATAGATGACGCCACTGGCAGCATCACAGCTGGGAGATGAGAATATTTTGCTTGACTAGCAGGAGCTATTCAGTGCTGGAATTATTCACTAATACTGTGGGAGGGAAGAAGTTTCTTCATCACCATAAGTAGTTAATTTATTTTGTAATAAAACTTTTTAGTTTCTCGTTAACGATAAAAAAAGGAAGTATGCTGGGCCAATTTTTACAGATAGTTTTTTACCTCGTTTTAATTTTAATAAAATTATAATATTGTTGAATATTTGTAAGAAAAAATGTTATATTTCCGTTGAATTAAATAAATAAATTCCCCAGCGTGGAAATTGGAGTCAAATTTTATAATTTCCAGCAATACCATAAGAATTTCTGTGTCAATTTTTCATAAAAATGAAACTTTTAAACAGTTTCTTAGATAGCCCCTGAGTATGAAACGCAATGAAATGTAAAAAAGTGATAAATTATAGTACAATGTTATTTCCGAACAGAAATGAATTTGAAATGTATTCCTATTGTAACAGATTTTAAGAATCGGTGCCAAATTGAGGCTTATCTCTTGGTCTCTTTCTCACTCACATGCATTTGGGTGTTTATATATATCTCTTTCTTGCTCAGGTTTACACATAAGCGCCACCCACATTCAATGTGTATTTACTCCAAAAGTGCCTACGTAAAATACTCGGAATTCATTGAATCCACTTCTCATTACTGACGAGTTTCTATTTCCACTTGCAGCTTCCTGGTCATCATTTGTAACCAAAGGACTCGTCACAATGAATCAATTCTTAATTTTTGAGGATCTACGTCACCGCTTTCCAGTTTCATCATCAGACCCTGGCTATATCATCTGTAAGTAAATTCGTCCTATTAAAAAAATACCCCTCCACCTTATCGTTGAAACTGCTAAATTTAAAGTTATAATAAAAACACCTTATTAAATGATTATCTACAATTAATTGCATATTTCTCGAAGTATTCAATATGTTTTGGGTTTGTAAACCACATACTTTGCAATATATTGACATGGCCAAAAATAATGATAATTATTTAAAATAGTGTAATATAAATAATGAAAAATATTTATACATCCTATATTTTCTTTGCAATATTTCTTCACAGTGCTGATTTTTTTGATTTCCTATAATTTTCAATGTAAAATATTTTGACTAACGTGTCCGCCTTAAAAAGACAAAATAAAAAAAGATATTTTTTCTATTAACATTTCCCTAATACATTTATATAAACATCAAATTCACACCCAAAAAAAGAAAGTAAAAACAACCAATAAATCATTTTTGAAAATTAAATATCACACTGAAAACAAACAAAATGTTGATTTAAAACCATCATTTTTAGTAAAAGTGCTATTCTTAACATATTATTGAAAAAGAAAAACGATAATTTCGAAAAATAGTAATATTTTTTTCTTGTTAAATGATGTTGTAAGGAAAAATTCAATTTATACATGCCTGAGTATTAGCAAAACTTTGTAACTAAGATTTCTATTCGTGCTTGGTAGGTTTACTGTATTAGTTTTTAGTCATCGGAAAACCGTTAAATGTTAAGTTCACAAGTAATGTTCTAAAATTAATTATTTCCTTTCTAAAAATTATTAAAAAAACTTTAGTAATATTGAACAGGTTAATATTATGTAAAAATTTTAACAATGTAAAATGGTGTAACAGCTTAATAAACTGGAATACAATGACATGAAATACGAATGCTCTACTTTGATATAAATGCTCATACTCCGAACGGGTAACAAAATACAAAAATACGACTGACGGATGGGGAACTAAATTTATCCAAAACGAATTGAGTAGAAAATAACGACTTCACTAAAAACACAATAATAAATACTCCCCTGTGGGACAGTGGGAGAATTCAGTTTAGAAACAAATTGAATGATTACGATGGAAATAAATTGTCAAACGTTATGTATTTAATATTTTGCAAAATAAATGATACTTGAAAAAAGGAAATTTGGAAATATTTCATTTTGGGAGTATTTGTGAACTTATGTGCATTTTATATTCAGGAAATTTAAATGCAAGATTAATATTTGTGACATTAAACTGGTGTTATTTTTAAAAAATATGTAGTTATTGAAATTTGGTGGTAAATATATATTGGAATATGAAAATATACCGATATTTTGTAACCTCATTCGTGTTTTGGGGTTTTAAATTTTAATAGATAAGACAATTATAAAAAAAAATTAGATTTATTCTACTTTGGTTTTTGCGTCGTTTTTTTCACTTGAAGCCATTTACATTTTTAGTAATTGAATGAAATAAAACAACAATCAAACCGGATTGCAACTTTGTTGTTTCCACATCTTATATAAATATATTATTATTTACTCTCGTTACTATATCTACGTAAAAATCTAGGTAGAGTCTGAATGGCTGAATGAATCAAAGTGAAAACTATTTAAAAATAAGTGAAAACTTACGTGAAAGACAAACTTTCTGACTTATTTTATACAATTTTATTTGATATGAACTATTTTTTAATACTTTTAAAAAATGTTATGATAGAAAAGGTATTATAAAATAAAAACAATTAATCAAAGGTTTCCCAGGCAGAATTAGATAAACCGAATTTCCAAATCATTAAAATATATGTTATCTCTTTTTGACTGTTTAATATATTATATAATATGTTAGTACCTCCCACGGGATACTTTGTCATTGGATATGTATTCAGGAATCAAATTGTTGTTTTTAAGATAGTTTCTCTTTTAATTTGACCACTTTTTTGAGAAATAATAAGTTTTAATATATAGTAATGCGCCTTCACGTGTAATATTTTAATTGATATAAAAATTGTGATAAATTTTTCAACTAATGCTTAGTTATTATATAATTTCGGGCATTTTGCATTGATTAGTTTCTCTTGCAGAATGACTACGAAACTTTAGTTTTTCCTATAGCGGTAAGCACTTGATTTGGTCTATTTCTTATTAATTTTTCGCCGCTATCTTCCATCGTTTGTATTACTTAGTTTTAGTAACAGTTACTAAGCTTATTTAATTATTAGATATGTAGTTAATAGTAGGTTCTACAGGGATTCTCATTAAATTTAGATATTATTACTTGCCCTAACTTTTTTTTTACTTTCAACTTTTCATATCATTCGAAAAATTTCTCTACTAAAAATATACAAAAACCGTAATTAAATCTTCAACTTTACAATTAAATCTCCAAACACATAAATAAATTTACTGGCACGTATACTGACAGAAAATTATTTCCAAATTATAAATACCCACTGCTTGATTTCCAAGAAATATAAAATACTCTCATAATAACCAAATTACCAAAAAAACACAAACTTTCCTAAACTAGACGCTGCCTTTGGCATTGTTGCTCTGATATTACACCTATACTGCATTTTGATAAGAACAAGTTGAACACACTTCTTATGATTTTTGTAATTGAAATTATTTTTATGTTATTTAATGATTGATTACAGATGGTTAAAGTCACTAAATATTTATTATTATCGTGATTTTGAATGATCGTTATAGCTTACCTTTTCCATTGAGATGAAGGAAATAAGTGGAATAAATCTACTTTTGCCAAACTTTTTGACACGTAGCTGATGTGATTCGCGCACTTTCCGTAAAATTTACTTCGAAGACACTCATTTTTCTTAATTCAAAAAACAGTGAAAGTACATTTCAAGCAGGTAGCAAAACAAATAATACACAAATTCTGACTACGTTAAAAGAGCCAGAAATATTTAATCGGCAGAACTAAGGTACTTACATAGCTATGGATACTATTGAAAATAGTGACTTGATTTATACATAGAAACGAAGAGTATGAAAGGCCAGAACAATTAGAGAAAAATCAAAAGAAGGGCAATGTAAACACTGTTGAAAGCATGGCTTTTAAATAGGCTTTTAGTCATCGAAGCACTAATTTATTTAATTTGCAAATGTGAATGGCGTTTACGGTGCTTTTTCACATCCTCACAAATATTGAGTAAACAAGTTTCAGAAATTTGAGAACTCGCACAAATGTTAATAAAGTTTCATTAGAGGAAGGTGTTACATTATAGATAACTTATATTAGTTTAATGTTTTCCCCCGTCCTTTGCAATAATAGCACTGTGTTTGACATAAGCACTCTTATTTTACTTCCTCCCCTGTAGGGAAGTTTTTCTTATAAATGCATCACATTAGACTTTTTCTAAACAGTATATTTTTTCTTAAACAGTGATAATTTTAATACCATCGCATTTAATCACGAGGCAGCCGGTGGTTATTTGCATTTTACTTGCAGTTTGAATTAAAAATGTTATATATGCGATTTTTTAATTATTTAAGAGGAAGACAGATGCCAGAAAAATATGAAAGCACGTATGGCTAAAGTGGTGGGGAGGAGTGCACATGGCGCACGGCGCTGTCTGGCATAGGAAACTAGTTCTTTAAGATGCATAGAGTACAGTCTTTTAAAATTGTTATATAGGAATATAATTCAGCTATTGCCTAGTATGTATCGTTCAAAGTTTATGTAAGGATATTTCGAAATAAATTTTTTAAAGAAACTTATCACTGTGTAAACAATTTTAAACACTATGCACGAACAGGTATGTGTATGTTTAGAAAATTATTTCTTTATTTATTTGAATCATTTATATTATGAAGTTACAATTATACGCGCCGTTTATACATCTGAATAATTTTAATTGTTTACCTATGTGTCATTAACCTAATTAGAGACTCAAATTTGTACATATAAGAAGTGAATAATTGAACTAGAGACAGGTTAAGATACAACTATTGTTGTCCTAGTCATCACCAGATTCTAAAGTTTGTACATCAAAGAACTATCCAACCAAATTGAAAATCAGAGTCTAAATATGAAGTTTCTGACTGTAATAGTAATTTAGAGACAGGTGTCATTATCAGATCCTCGTATTAGCGGGTATAAGAAATACCCAATAAATCTAAAAGTTGGAGCCTTAACTCGAAGGTTCTAATTATATAATGGCATAGATTCAGGTGTCATTATTTTGGTTGTTATCCGACCCTCAAATTTATGATATGAGAAGTTCCTATTAAAACTGTACTTTTCAAATGAAACTCGATGTTTCTAGTTCTAATAGTGGCTAATATCTAAATGTGATTATCCAGGTCATCGTCATACCTCTAGTTTGTCGCATTTAGTCACGAGCAAAAACTGTCCAAAAAAAATAATTTTGGTGCTCAAATTCGATCAATGCATTGAATCCAAACTATAATTTATGTTTTATTTTCATTTTATTGGTATATATATATATATATATATATATATATATATATAAATATATATATATATATATATATATACATATATATATATATATATATATGTGTGTATATATGTATATATATATATATATATAGATATATAATAACACTGAGGGATAAATTCCAGAAATTAAACGAGAATACAAATGCTTCTGTAGAGTCCATTAACTTTGGGGTTAACTGTACCTATACGGTTTTTATGTGTTTTATATTGTGCAAGGGAAGAAATCTCGCGAGTCTTTACGATGTTTTTATGAAGCGAGCATTCTGCGACACCAACTCCCCTTCCAAAGGCGCGCAGGCAATTAAAGGGGAGATTTCTTGCTCTATAGGGAGACGGTAACGGCACTAGTATATAAATGCTAAAATATGAAAAATATGTTTATTTAAATATATCGACAACAAACAAAATTTATTTTGAAGACAAAGTTACTTTCAATAATAAGCCAGCGAGAAAAGTTTGGCTTATCTTGATTCTGGTATTGGATCTTATTTGGCATATAGCCTACTTCTGTTCCTATTTTTTATCGGAAATAAATTGATAATTAGTACGTAAAATTTGAAATTGAAATATTTGATTTGAGTATAACGGCTTCTTGATCATGTTTTACGTGCTACCACCAAGAGTTTAGAAGTTACGGCTCGGTAACTAATTTATTTTCAACGGATTTTTAGATACGGAACATTACTTTTTGAAGCGAAATTTATAAATCACGCCAAAAAGAATGTATTTCAGATAAGGACCATTTCTATTCGCTGCTGTTCCTTTTTCTGCAGCTGATTCTGTTCACTTACTTCCGTAATTTCATGATTCGTTCATTAATTTATTGATTTAAAATTTAAACAATTTACAAATGAAAGAAATATATATGCTCTAGTAATTCTCATTTCGCTTGAATAAGACATGTCTAAACATTTATTAAACGACTTAACTCTATAAGCGCGGGTGTCCCAATTTTGTCTCACTTTCATGTTCTTCCTGCTCTAGTAAACATTTTATTACGTGTGTTATTACTTATATATTATCCGAATTTTTTATGACTTTTTAAAAAATGTGATCATTATTGTTTATATGAGACTTCAACCAAGTAATCGCCATGTATATATAATTTTTATTTTTTATCGAGTTTACATCAAAGCGCTGTTGGATAAATTTGACCCAAAGAAGGACTTCATCTTTCTTATCAAATAATTACTAGACTAGTCACAATATTACTGATTTCGTCTATTTAGATACACATACGGCATTTTGAATATTTTTGGCTAAGCAAAGTGGGGTTGAAGGGATGAAGGCGGTGGTGTGTTATTGGAATCGCTACATTAGTTGCCTGGCGGCAATGCCGAGGGTGTAGCGTGTGTTTTATTACTGTCACGTCGCACGTGGCGAGGTCAACAAAATATATTCAAAGATCATATTGGACCTACTCCGTATGCAAAACGTAATATGGATGGGACATACAGCAGTGCTTGGCGACTTATGATTCACGAAAAAAATTTGAAGCAAATTTTGTCTAGTACCATAGCAGAAGCAAGACGTACTCACTCTTCTGCCTGGGTTTTAATAAATGAAGAACTCGAAGCTTCTCTAGTTATAATTTATGTACGTGGGGATATAGGCGCCATAACTTTAGATCTAGATGTATTGTGGTTAGTCAAATGGAGTAACGATTTTGTAAAAGCCACAATGTCTCGGGATAGGTTTTGAAAGATAAGACAACTGTCAAAGTGAGATTCGGGGTGTGGTACAGTTTTATATCCAATGTTCAAAGTTGCTACATTTCAGGACCCTACATAACGATTGATAAAAACTTTTTCCTTCCAAATGTCCATGCAGATTTACTCAATTTATAGCCACAAAACCCGAAAAATACTGTCAAAAGTTCTGATTGGTTGTTTATAAAGACTCTAAATTTATGGTAAACGCATTTTCGTACCTGAGCAAAGATGACGACAGATCAAAAGGCGAACGTCTTGGGGATTACGTTGTAAAAAAATTTATGCAGATCTAAAAAAACGAAGAGATATAACATATGATAATTTATTCACGCCTCTGTCACTTGCTGAAAATGAAATGGTTCTAGTATTGTTTGTACCGTAAATAAAACTCGTCGGAAAATATTTGTTTGCTTCAAACAAGCAAGAGAAGAATTGTACGGTACGGTGGTTTTGAAAAAAGACTATAGCACTTTGATAGTATATCAAGGTGGGCACAAACAAATTTTGTTTTCCTTATCACTATACACTCAGATATTGAAATTGAGACTGGTATAAAAAAGAAACCAGAGATGATCTTTCCACAATATTTCAAAGTATGTGGCATATATAAACATCGTGGATCAAATTGCTCACAAATATTCTGTAAAAGATCAATTTAAGAGTTGACTAGTTCACACTTTTTATAATTTGCTAAACTTAATAGCAATAAACGCTTGAATTTTGTATCGCGAACTGAATTGAAAAAAAATCAGCAGAAAAGATTTTATTTTACAATAGAGAGAAGAACCAGCTGATGTGTAAACAAATAGCAAAAAAAAAGCAAATAGTCATGTCAATGTAGAAAACGAAATACCTGGGCCTCAAGACAAGTCAGTCAGTTTTTCGTTGCTGTGACCTAATATATTCCTTAATATATTGGATCACAGCAACAATATATTAAGCTAAGCTTCGTAAACAGAGTGCATAAAAGGTTCCTTAATACATTGGATCATAGCAATAATATATTAACGTCAAACTTGTAAACAAAATATATAAAAGGAATGAAAGGAATATTCATAAAATGATAAACAATAACGAGAATGCGTAGGTTTTCCAAACGTCAATGGGAGTCTATGGGCGGACAAGCCCTTGAATCTTATATTCAGTGGATAACGAAATACATGTAGATGTTATCTAAATTATTTAATTTATTTTGAGCATTCGAGTAATGTACTCGAGTGAGTGCTTTTTTATGAGGGCCAAGTATAATAAAGTACAAGTGAATGGCGTAAGTCTGCTCTGAACACAAGGGTTCTTACGAGTAGAGTAGAGGATAATGACAAGATTAAGCTAAAATTTGTTAAATATACTCGCAATGAGTCTCATCAGCGACTTTGTGAGTAAGTAACTCCCACCCTTCCCCATTACCTCAATTCGGTGAACTTTTTGATTCACCTCGTAGTGATATACTATACACTAGCATGGCTATGAATGTATGAGGATTTTGTTATGTTTTATTTATTATCATTGTTACAAATAATAATTACCAATGTCCAGAACATGATATAGTACTAAAAGTACTAAAATCAGTATATTCGGCCATTTTTATCTAAACCCATAAATGCATACGACATTAATATATCAACGTCACATATAGGTGAATAGTGGATGGTTGTTTAGGATTTTATTTTTGAACCTTATTAACTGTAAAATTAAAATTAGCTTCCTTTATTTTAATTTGAAAAACAATGTTAGTGTAATAGATTAATCCGACTGAATTCTTAGAGTTCAATGTAAATAATTATTGAATGGTCAAAAACGATTTAGAATTCACTTTACTTCCACGTCCAGTCAAAATTGGAATTAGAAATTAATTATTACACTTTATGGTTAATAATTTCACTGTTCATAGGAAAATAAATCAAAATATTATAGTTAAGCACATGTTGTTTAAAAAGATTTCCCACCCTAATTTAACATCTGTTTTTCATTAATACACACATCGGAAGAATTTGCATAAAATACAATAAAACCAACCTAATTCTTTACCGTTTGCCTATATACCATTAAAAATAACATTATTTGAAAACAAGTTGATAATTTTGGATCGATAATTTTCAATAAGTTTTGTTTCAGTAACTTTTAAATTTCATCGATTCAATAGCTTTAAATTCTTTGATTCAACTGCCACTGTAAAGAGTTATAATGAAACTGTTCGAATAAATTTTTCCTCTTTGAAAAGAAAATATACCTAGTCAATAATTTTCATTTCGTTCCTGAGGAATTTGAAAGGTTTTACAAAGAAAGAAGAAAGAACAAAAAAAACATTCTACAAAAAAACCTACAAAAAAGAATCATTTTAAAAAGAAAGAAGACCAAAAATTCCACTACTTTTCTGAAACAAAACAAATATAATTAAAAATATATATTCATAGAATCTTGTATATAATAATCTATATTTGTAAATTGATGAAAAATATTATAGGTACAATTTTTTTATCACGTTTTGTTTTTAGCATGTCTGACTCAGGTGTCTAAATCAAGAGAAAAATATCCATATATGTGTTCTTGCCATTTTTAGGGCAGAATATTAAAATTTTAAATAAATTTTTGTTGAAATGATAGTACTAAATAAAAGAATATCTGATAGTATTTAGGCTATTTCCCAAAAATCAACATATCATCTTATTTCTCAAATTAAAATGATGGGTTGATTTTTGGGATTGCCATTAAACCATAAAGACGATTTTAACAATAACATTACAAAATTATGTCTCACTCATTTTAATCGTATATTCAGTTGGCATATTTGAAATATCGCGTGGTGAAGGAACTGAACTGACTAGATGGTCATGAATAAACGCGAATCACGAATAAAAGTTATAAACTTGCGCGCGTTATATACCGCGCGTTACTGGCATACGCTTCAATTTTGCCAATATAACTTCGACAGACTAGTTGTTTTGTTTATTTATTTTCGTCATTCAGTTGTTTCGTTTTATTCATCTCTGCCAAAAAGTAGAAACAAAATATTAGAAACGTAAAAATATGTAAACCTTTTTTTTCAAATATATAAGTCACTTTTTTGTACGGTTATATGTGAGGCAATAAATAATAAAAATGACGTTCAACGGTCAAATACGATTTTGAAGTCACGTTATTTTTACTTCTGGTCAAAATCGGAATTAGAGATTTATTATGGCACTTAATTGTTAAAGCTTTCCCTGTCCATAGGAAAAGATTTGATAGTTTAGTGCAAGTTGTTTAATAAGGTTTTTCATCCTGATTTAACCTTTATTTTTAATTATTGGACAAGTTTGAAATGTTCGCTTTGAATACAATGAAACCGGACTAACTTTTTACCGTTTTTGTATATTTCATTAAAAATAAAGTTTTTGAAAATAAGTTGATTAGCTTTGATCGATAACTTTCAACGAATTTTATTTTTAGTAAAGGTTTTTTAACAGCTGATAACAGGTTTACTACTGCTATCAGCTGTTCTGTATGTTATATACTGCTGTCAGCTGTCTATATATTATTTACTCTGTGCCAAAAGTAAAAAGTCAGCTTTGTGCATCCGCAATGAACCCACAAATATGGTTGTCATAAATAAAACTTATGACTTACGATAGATTTAGATATAGTTCAGCTGCATATAGAATGTTCTGGAAATGGCAGAATGTTTTCTTATTATTTGAATCAGCCTATTTATCTTAATCTTAATCTCGTTTGCACCTTTTTTCAGACGATTTTTGGAGAAAGAGGGTCAAATTTTTCCACTTTATAAAAAAATAAAATACGGACGATCATAGACAAGACATCATTAGATTAACATGAAAAAACACGATATGCATATGTATACGTAATACGTGACTTTAAATATAATTAATGCTTTGGCTTTAAATACAATTAGTACAGATAAATAACATATTTGGAATCATTAATATTCAGAAAATTCGCCCTTAACATTCAAATCTATGTTCTAAAAAAAATGAGAGAATAGTAATCAAGCTGGGTGAATTCAGACTATTTGTTTGGGTACACAGATGATATCTATTGTTTCACATTGAAATCAGGAAAGTAATTTCGGGAGCTGTTCAAAGGACTTGATTATTACCCGTGGGTATGCAGCTAAACGATCAAAGAAGCCATGCGTCTGCAAAGGAAAGACAGATGTTGCTTTGCTTCCATTACTGTGGTGGTATTGTTTGACATTTCAGTTGTTTGTTGAATTTTAATTGCGTGAATATTTTTATAAGTCATTGATGTTTGTGCTCGGTTTTGTTCGGGGTTTAGTTACTTCTACAAATTAATTTAAAAAGTGTAAATTCCATTTTAAAATGATATGAAAAAGAAATGACCAATTAAGTATCTAATAAATAAACATTTTTTTTCTAGTTGTAAATATTGTATTAGTTAAAACTTATATCTTTCATTTCTTATAAACTATTTTATGTAAGTCAAAAGAAATATAATTTTTTTCCGGCAGATTTTCCGCTACGTCGTTCGTTAATAAAAGTATTAGTTACATTTTTATCACGAAATTTTATTTGAACATCATATGTCGAGATGTTGAGTTTATTGAAGACTTTTTAAAAAGAAAAATTTCATTCACTTTTGAATGAGCAGTTCATGAATTCCATTGAAACAAAATAAGAAAAACCAATTTTTTATTAAGGTTATTATATAGAAATTTTTATTTACAACTGAAATGAGAGATCAAAATCTTAATTTTTCCCTTAAATCTAAATATAAGCTTTTTTTAAGCAAGTGCATGAAGTTATAAGTTGTACATTGTACATTACATTAGTTTTAGTGATCGATCCATAAGTATATATTATTTAAAAAAATATTCTAATGAATATTATGATTTATTTTTGATTTGAATATTCTTGGGTACGTTGCAGAAAAATTTACATAATTTTTATATAACCTGTTGAAAAGTTTTTATTTTTTTCTACTGTTTTTTAACTAATTTTCCTAATAAATTTTAGCAAAATTTTCATTAAAATTAGTTTTTAAATATCTCAAAATATTTAGTTGCAATTAACAGACGGGACTGGAACTTCATCAATTGGTCAATTAATTATTCGAAATGTAATCAAACATAGGATTTCTTTATTTGGCAGAATTGACTTAGAATTATTTCACATTGTCACGTAACCGCGTTATTTAATCTCTTTATCTCAGGGACGTAAGCACATAAAGAGAGATCGTGTAAGGTAAAACCCAAAATTATTTTCCGTGTTACACAATTTCTAGTTATAAATATTGTTGAGAAATATTACAGTTATTCGTATTAAAATACGGGTACGTAAACATTATTTTAGGTACCCGTATTGTAATACGAATAACTGTATTACCATAGGGGTATGTAATATGCGAATAATTAAACATGCAGTAAATCGGATTCTCGGCAGTAAACGATATAGACCTTAGAAAGCGATATAAAATAAATAAAGCAATGGAACTTTTTGAATATTGAAGGTTATTAGAACAGCGATTAAAATGTCGAATGACTTAAATTATTGTGCCTTACGATGTGGAAATTTAGTTTTTATAAGTACAGCTGCTTTAATTTTCTTTTATATAAATTATTTTGAGAGATATTTGAAAAACAATTCTTTTCTTTGTGTAGATATTTAAATTACTGATTATTATATCCTACCATGTAGATAAATAATATAAATCGGCTTAGCGCGTGTCGGTACACGCATGAAGCAGGGTTCTTTCATCGAAATTTATGATCCAAGTTTATCGAAATTTGTTTAATTAAAATTCAATTGTTTTGCCCAAAAATAAGCCTTTATATTTTTGATAACCTTAATAATTTTGATCATTCGAAAAAAATTCAAGAGAAATAAAAAATATTTAAAGCTAAAAATTTTAATTATTGCTAATATTAGAAATTTTAAAAACTCCAAAGATCGTCAAAGGTTACTTAATAATACTTATGAATTAAAAATTATCGTAGACTTCAAATAATTTGTTGTGAATCAATTTATTCAATAAAAATATAGTGGAAAAACCAATTAGTTTTAGATGGTGTTTTTCTATCTCTCATAGTGTTTTTTTTTTTATATAGAAACTGAAATTCGGAATAGCAACAAAGCACACTAAAAGATATATATATATATATATATATCCATAGTTAACAATAAAAAAAGTTTATATTTTTCGGTAAAAATATAGTTCAATCAGAAATAATGGTTGCATAGTGTTGTCTTCATACCAAATATGCCCTTTGGTAAGTCAATAAATTCTTCCCTAATATATTAAATTAGGTAATGTGTTTAAAACTTGAATGTAAGTTAACAAATTTTGGCAGCAACCATTTTCACGCAATCGCTACATTTTGCTCTAGAGCACGATGAAATTTTATTAATATTGGTAATCGTATTGCTTTCACCGGTTTAAAATTAAATCAGGCTGCATACGGACGACAATTTTCTTTTTCTTGGAAATGATGATTGATCGATATTTATGTTGAGCACCTCTTAAGATCTGCCAAAATATATACATGATTCTTATCTATATGAGCTATTGTTCGAAATAAAATCTGGTACCAAACAGTAGTTTTAAAATATTTCGTATGTCGATAAACTGAAGTTATGAAATATATAATATTTATTAATTAATAACACTTGTCAAATATACGATAATTATTAATTATAGTTCTGTACGTCAAAAGGAAAGAAAAACAAATCTTTAGAATATCAATTATGAATTTTTGTAACTTCAGGATTTTTTTTTTTAATAACATTAATTTTTACGATTTAATAGTGTTAATTAAAGACTGATTTATTAGTGTTTCTTAAACTGAACAGACTTAAAGTTATGAAATATGTGATATTTATTAGTTAATAACACTTGTCAATAATACGATAATTATTAATTATAGTTCCGTACGTCAAAAGGAAAAAAAATCAAATCTTTAGGATATCAATTAGGAGTTTTTGTAACTTCAGGATATTTTTTTTTATTATCATTAATTTTTACGATTAAATAGTGTTTATTAAAAATCAATTTATAATATATTAAATTAAAAGTTATCATTGAGTTCTGACGGCTTGATAATAAACTAACTATTCATGAAAAAAATAGTGAAAGAATCAATCAGTTAAGGATAGTTTATTGCAAAAAATGCAACGCGATTTAATTAATTGTAATGGTTCCATGTGTAAAAAAAAATTAAAACCGTTAGAAAATCAAACACATGTCCGTTCGTTTATTGATCTTTCAAATCCGTCCTTTTCTTTTTGATATAAAAACTGAAATTCGGAATATTGAAAAGCACACACACATTCACTTCCTCATAATTAACAATGAAATAAATTTAACATTTCTCTGTAAAAATGTCAATTCTTTTGCGAATAATTATTGTTTGATGTTCTCTTCAGTATTAAATATGTCTTGGTGAGTCAATAAATTCCTCTATAATAAATTATATCTGGCATTGTGTTTAGAACTTGAATATAAATCGAAAATTTGTTCATATATCGGTAAACTGAGCAACTTTAAAATTATGAGAGATAATATATAATAATTTTTAACCATTAACTCCAGAATATTATTTTCTCTCAACATCGTTACTTTTTGTATTTTAACGGTGTTCATTAAAGGTTAACTTACACTGTTTATAAAATAAAAATCGTCATTCCGTTATGAGAGTTTGCTATGAATAAATTTATTAAATAAAAATATAGTGAAAAAATCCGTTAATTAAAGATGAAGCGTTGAAAAAAAAGAAATACACATAAATTAATTTTTATAGTTCCGTACGTTAAAAGCAAAAAAATACGAAACCTTTATGAAATCAACCACGTCCTCTTTCGTTTTTTGTATCTATAAATCGTTCTTTTCTGGTTGATATATAAACATAAATTTTTACTAGTTAATGTGAAAATGTTATAACGGGATAATAAAATGGATGAACAAGTTTTTTTGTTTCCCCTAGAAAACCACTTGAAAGTGTATCTTATAAGGATTTTAAAACTACATATTTCAGAATTTCAAAGACAAGGTTAAAATATCAACGGATATCTTTTCAAAAACCGTTTGACGTGAAAACTTGTCATAATGATGGAGAATAAAATCATTCCATTATTACAATCTTAACACTCAAAAGCATTTGTTTGGAAGTTTCTGAGTGGATGAATAAAGTATTCGAAAATGTGAAACTAAAATTTACGTGCCTTTTGGGATATCAGTTAAAAGCAAGTTGTAATTGAAACTCAGACGGCAAATAAGATATTCACCGCCCCTAAATCTTGGTGCACATTAGTACACTGCCAGGATTAGAGCCGTACTGTACAATACGATTTTTACCTAAACCACTTTACAGCTATTTTAACACCTACATGAACTCATTCAACTTCAGCAAATGACGGATTATAAGACTATATTCGTTGTTCCACGTGTATTGCCTTAATGACACTGTTCGAATAGTTAAATCAGTAAAATTCTATCAAGAAGCACAACCAATTAAGCAGGGCAGAACTGAAGCATACAGTCCCAGAAACAGCAAACTATATTATTACCAGATTACACGAGGACCCAAACAGGACACGTAATTGCATTTTATAACTGCCAGAATAGAATATGATACAGAATTCCCCAGAATAGTTTAATCACGTATGCTATTTGACAATAATTAATAATAAAAAAGTGGAAAGCAATTTTTACATTTTTTTTCTGGAAAAATACACTCCGTATTTATAATGCTTAAAAAGTGGTGATTGGAATCAATTAATTAATAACTATCGTATATCCTTCGACTTAACTCTGCTCAGTTTACCCACTATGAAATATTTCTAAAACGACTATTTGGCACTAGATTTCATATCGATACAATAGTGCAACAGCAAAAAAGTTATATATATTTTTAGTCAGATTTTAATTATGAATGGTTTAGCATAGTAAGAAATAATAAAAACAACATTGCAAGAGAATATTTACTGACAAAATTCGGGTATAATATCGTGACAAAGGCACAATTGATACTGAAGAAAACATTAAACAATAATTATAATTTTTTGATAGGCTAATATTTTTACAAAAACGAATACTAAATTTAGTTATTTATTTATTCATACGTTAACGTACATATAACACATACATTGATAATTAAATTTGAACTTTTGGTAATGTGGATCACTGTAAAATGTATTATTAAAAAAACCAAACGTAAGACAACAAGTAAAAAAATCATAACATATAAATAAGCAAACTAAGCTATATAGAAACAATACAAAACAAAAAAATGGTTAATTATCAATCTTGACATGGTTGAGAACAAGGAAAATGGAGAACAAAATGGAATTCGGAACGGTAGGACAGAAGGATTATGAGAGGAAGGACTTTTTCAAATGATCTTTGAATACATTAAAGAAGGGCAAGTTCCTGGTTTCTCGGTCTAGTCGATTCCAAAGTCTTATAGCTTGGACAACCAAGGACTTTTAATAAAAGGTGTTTGTATGTTTGGGAAAAAGGAAACTAAGCTGGTTTTTAGAGCTTAGCCTTATATCCTGTGCAGACAAGTAACTAAATTTGCTTCTAAGATAAGTTGAATAAGTAGCATTATTCAAAATATTATAGAGAAGTATAATAATGTGATGATTGCCCCGATTACGGACTTCCGTCCATTTAAGTTGCACTCTGACATGATCATATTTTTTGTAACCAAAAACAAAGCGGATGCACAAATTTGGTAGGCTTTGTATTTATCTATGGTGATATTCAGCAATGTTTGGATAGCATACATCTCCGTTTTTTTTATATTCAGTTAAATTTGGTTGAATGGTTTGCACGAATATGAGGATTTATTAAAACTTTTTATGATTAAGTGAAATAATAGCTTTATCGTCCATGTGATTGGATATATAATGAGAATAGTGCTTTGTATTGGTTTTCGGTATTATGTTTATTATGCGACCGAAGTTTTAAGGATAGCGGGATAGTTAAGGAGAATATTAATATGGTGGGTTGAGAAGAATATTATTATGGACATATAATACTCACAAAAAAGCAAATCACGATGTTAATATTTTAAAAATTTACTTTGATAAACACAATTTAATAGAGTTTTTCTCCATACGTTTAATGATTTTAAATCCGGTGTTTAAACGTATATTATAAGTTTGCTTCCTCTTTTTCAATAAAAAATAGTTTAGCGGCAGATATTGTGAACTTAATTGTTAAAAGTATAATCAACCCTTAACTTTTGCATCATTAAGTCAAAAATAAATTCATAACAGACTACGCTGGTACCTGTGGTCATAAGAATGGAAGCGTTAGACTGTCAAGTGGTTTTTCTAATTTAAATAAGGATTATATATTATTACGCGTATTCGAACCTTATCACATCGAACGATCTAAATTATACATCACAGAATATTTTTAATTTTGGTATTTATACAACTGAAATATGTAGAAAAGATACATTAGATCATCTAAATGTGACGTGCTGCAAAATAATGCGTGGCTACTACCAAAACAGGGACAGGTGTGGCATATGAGACACGATCAAATCACCAAAAAAACCGTAACTCATATTTATTGCACTTGCTTGACAAATAGAAGGGTCGTTGGAAACCGTGCTAGTATTGTTTCTGCACTTTGGCACCTACGGTTAGAAAGACATTAAATCTTCCTTGTTCGTCATTTATTAGATACTATAATCAAGGAATTATTTAGTGCTTTATATTGACAAGAAAATATGGTATTTACAGTTAAATAAATGTATAGTTAAAATAGTTCTACATTTTTTCTAGTAGCCATTTAGCGAATGGGTCAAAATAAAAATCATTCTAAAATTTAAACTAAATTGCATAGTATCGAATTGAACTTAAATTGCGAAGTGAAATACTGACTTCAATAAAATAGAGCATATTAAGATCTCAAATCTTCCAAAGGTCACTATTTATTTGCCCATACAATATAATTATTTAAATCAAAACATCAATTAGAGCAGAGGCGAGGGCAATAAAATAATTATGGAATAAAATTCAAAGTATTATATTTTTCTTTAAATTTTAATTTTTATAAAGATATTAAAGTATTTAATTTGACATTGTTTGGTTGAAGGGCAAAGACCCAAAATTTTAAAGGGTGGTTAATTTAGTGTTGATACTTTTCTATGATAACCTGCATTAGATGCATGGGATTAGCGAGAAAAAATGCTAAAAAAGATGTTAAATATGCAAATAGGGAAACAAAACTATTAAGTTAATAGAAACTTTTAACTATATTTATTATCAAGTTTATAATTTATATTCCACTAATATTATAAAGATGAAAGTTTGAATATTCGAATGCTTGTCGTTCCATTACGGATATGCAGATTTTATATAAAATTTATGACTAAAAGTAATACTTTTGCTTATATTGAGTCATTTAATAATTCTTAGGATGAGAATTGATCTTTTAAGTTAGATTATAGTTGTTTGTTGTTGTGTATGTTAAACATATTATTTAGGTGTTTTGAGAGTCCAAAACCTGTATGAAAATTCGGTTGCATCAGTCGAAAATCCTTGCAGTTGACACCGTAATCGATTAAATCAATTAGAGTCAAAATATTAGTTATTGGGATACTGTTCTATTTTTTCACTCTTGTCTTATTTCAAGCTATTTATGTTATTACCACTTTTGAAAAAGTCGAGTAGTTGTATATTTTGTACTGCTCTTAGTAGTTTGCAAACTTTCTTAGTAAACTCAGCCTGATATTCTTGAAGTTATAAAGTCTTTAGTAGACCCGTAACGATAACTACAAGAGGAACAAAATATTTCATTACACCTTAATGGTATAATATAAATACCCGGGTACCCGGCCAAATGTTGGTCCGATTAAAACATTGAAGTTTTTATCTATATATGTAATAAATTGCGAAACTATTAATCAGGTAATAAATAAAAAAAGAAAACCTGTATTGTTGTAAGTTTACTGTTGTAATTCTTTGTTTCTGTCATAGCTATTTTTTTTCAAAATATTTCGACATAGAAATTTGTGGGCCATAGTCGTATAGTATATTATCTCATTCTCTATATTATTATAAATGTGGAAAACTGGCCCTCAAAAATATCTATAAAAGGATATTAGGAGAAAGAAATCAACTTTTAAAATGTTTGAAATAATCCTTTATCATGTGGAATTCAATTTCAAAGAGCAGGATTTAAGGATCCCAAAAAATGTATCTTTTTCAGATCCTTACGTAAGATTATTCTTCAGATATTATTGACCATATTCGAAAAATGTTCCCCTCTACATCAAAACTCTCTACATTCATAATTACAAAAGTCAATGTTACTGAAAATTTACCAGTGAAGTTCACGAAACCACAGCGATTATACTAAATTTCAAAGTTATTTATGTATCCACGATATTTCTAAGACTATGAAAAATGTACTGGGTAATACATTCACATGCCCAAAAAGAATATTACTATCATATACCCTTACAAATTACTTATTTACAAAATTAGTTTTAGTATTTTTTACGAAGTATTTTCCTATATACCAAGCGGATCAAACTTTTCCACAGAAAATGTAACGTATTTTTCATACGGTTCCTTTTTTACGTGACACGAGTTTTTAAATCATTTTGCAGTATACTCTCTCTAACTGTATAAATACGTATTTCCAAATTCAAAATACCGATTTTCACTCATTTTTCATTGCAAATCTAAACTCAATATTTGGTCGTCTACGTCAGTTCTGTGCTTACACTTCATGAAAATTAACTTTAAAATCTATTTACTTGGTAGTTCAAATTAATTTATAGCAAATATTTTATTATATTTCCATGAATATGTAATTAATATTAATTAAATTGAATAAACATTTGCATTGTTTTGTACTAAAAGTCGATTTTCAGCTTTAAGTGATCTATTTTTATAAATTCTACTTTCTTTTGATTTTAAAATAATAAAAAAAATTTCAAATACTCATAACTTAGTTTTAAATTAAACAGTTTATTAAATTGAATATTCAAGAATATCAATTAATTGAAGTACATTTCCCAAAATGAAAATTTTCCGGTCTAAAACAAAACTTTACTTTGTTTCAGAAAGATTGAAATTGGTCATTATAAAGGTTGTTTATTTGAATCCGATAATGATGCAATTAAATTTAAATTAATGTAATTAAAACTTTTAGGACTTTTCCCTCTGCTTTTTATTTTAATCGTCTCTAACCATTTCTTTTATTTTAATCTCAACTTTTTATTTTTTTAAATATTTTCCATAATATTAATAGAATATGAAAAGAACGAGTTAAAACTACTTAAAATTATGAATAATTAATTACACGCATAATGTTCATAAATATTCATTACACTGATATTAATGGCAGCGAAATTCTTAACAAAAGACAGGCGGAGGTCGTTCATTAAAATTAATGTCATTTCCAGAACTTTAGAATATTTACGTTTTAATTTAGTAATTGCTGCCGTAACCTTAATTTATGTCTTTCTAAATATTTGGGAGATTAACTATTTTAAAATCCTTTGATAAATTAAAGGGAATAATATTATAGAATAAATAAATGTGAAGATTAATACCGACAACCGATTAACAGAGAAAAATTTCCTTTCTCAAAAATCGAAAATTATGTTAGAGTATTTAATTAATTGTGGCCGTAAACGACATTTTTTGTATTTAAAACAGTGTATATATATATATATATATATATATATATATAAAACAAAAATAGAGTTATTCTTAATACGGTCATATGTCTTAATGCGGTTTGCTTACCCATAATGAAGTGGAGAGTGTTATATAGTCGGAGAGTGTTAAATGGAACAATTTGGTTCATGTAGAGCAGATGGTAAAACTACGTTTGTACTTGCGAGTACATAATATATTACGTAATTTTGTACTAAAATATCGGATAAAATACGCATATTTCCGAGGCAATTACCAAATTGACTACCATGTCCGAATTAGCCAGCTAAATATCGAGTATACTCGTATAAAGTTTCATTTCAAAAGCACTCATTTGAGACTAATCAACCGTTAATGATTTGAATGAGTATAATATATTTACTTCTTTATTAATTGTTCTTCAAAAATATATAATTATCTTTATTACGCTTCAAAATAAATAATAATCTTCATATATTCAAAATATAATGAGCCTTCTAGTACATTTTATTTTTTATTATTATTGTTTAAAATTTTTGTTGTAAGATGAAAAACAACAAAGTATATTAAACTACACATATCTCAACAACAAAAATATATTGTATTTTACAACACAAATTCAAGTTTTCGAAACGATTCCTTTGTTACATCCGCCATATGTCCACGAAACGTCAAATGATACTCAAATGTGGTTACCGAATCAAATCACCTAGATGATGCAGTGGGATCCCGCTGATAATATTTAGTAGAAGCGTTTACTAGGTTGTAATGAACGTTTATTTGCATTAACCTGTATACCGTTTATTACGCTCCATTCAATAACGGTGCTGAAGTCACGCTGCAACCGTTTGCCATATGCTGCATCCTTGACGACTGTAAAAAGCTTCATGTCCTCGGTGAATAACGAACAACGCTTAATCTTACGCAACCAATATAGTTTTTAAAGAATAGTGAAAAGTAGACACCCGAGATTGGAACCCTAGGTCATTGCCCATCGTTCAAAGTAAATCTCGGAAATAAAGTTACCACTCGTGTGCATTGCTGTCTATACGCAACATACGAAGAGAAAAATCGTAAAAGCGGAATGGAGAACCCTGCCTCGCCAAGTGATTTAGTGAGATATAATTATCTACTCTATCGAAATCTTTCTGATAGTCAAAATATGCGACATCTACTTGAAATTCGAGTCCAGATGATAAGCAGCACAGTCAAGAAACATACGAATTTCATGACCATCGAATGTCTGACTCGATACCCATGCTGCTCTTCACACATTTGACTTCTGTCAAATGTGTGATGAGCAGCATGGAAAGAAGCCGTAAAAATAGCCGGTATGTATATGGGAGGTAGCCGTAGAAAATAGCATAACACACGACAGTTTGAGACACAACCAGAAAAAAGATAATGAAAACTGATTTTTCTAAATGTTTCAGTAACTAATCATCTCATATCAAAATAAATTCTCAATCCTGTAAAGCATTTATTTATCTACAATTTTTTATTAGAACTTTTCTTGGTTACAATGATGATTTTGGAAATTAAAATATTAGTTGATATATAAATTTCAAATTAATGTACAAATATCATATTCATCCAGTGAAAAAAAATTTTTTATTTAAAAAATTGTTCTATATATGTGAGAAAAATATAATTTTCCAGGTTACAAAACGAACTTTTTTTAATTGCAATAAATTAAGATCTAACGGTTATTGAATGGTTAATTTTATACTTGAATCGTCTTTTTGTTATTAAAAATAGAACCTCTTTATCTCTTCCTAATAAATTTAGCATAGATCGTACACTTATAATACATACGAGTCTTGCTAATCATTTTACTCCGAAAAAAGATGCCTGATGTTTGGAAGTACACCATATAAAATGTTCATTTTATTTGGTATTATGTACAGATTATAAATTACATAATAAATTAATATAATAAATTGAAAAGAAATGTCGAAATATCACCAGAACATATATTGTTATAATATTTGCATGAATAATAGGTAGTAAGAAATTTGGTGATAATTGCGTGAGTGTTGCAAAATGCAATACGTAATGGAATATTCCATAATACTGCTTACGATAATGAGAGAATGTCTGAAAATGCATTGAAAGATAAAGAAATAAATATGGGCATGATAAAGGTGAACTGACATTTAGAATTTGTAATAGAAAGTTGTTTGAAGCCAACTGAATATGCATTGTGCATGTTCCAGTACAGGAAGCAAATAAGATACTAGTGGACAATAGAGCATTCTATTGTCCACTAGTGGTCCCTTATATTTTGGTTATTTTTTGATTTCCCTCCATTTTATATAATTTTCAACCCTACTCCATTATATACAATAAGATTCCAAGATTTAGATATAAACATATTTAGTGTTGTAATTTGTTGATATGTGCAAGCAATTTCGCACTGAAAAACAGATTAATATTATAGGAAAAATAATTATTACTAAAGCTTTTTTATTTTTATTATAATTAAGTATATTTAACACTTATTACGAAATTTCTGATGTGAATCTGCTATTAAAGTTTTATAGTTGAAGCGATAAAGCGATAAAAACGAAACTATGTAGTTCGGTTGAGCCAGTTTTTTTTATTTTAAAAATATAGAAATATCATATGAAAATGGAGGAGTTTTTGATAATATATATACGCTATCACTTTCAAAATTACGTCTTTACTACGCTGTCTTTATATTATATATATGAGTTTATAAATGTATTACTTTATTTTATATTTTCTGTTATGTATGTTTGAAACCAAATGGAAATTTGTAATAGTTACATTATTACCAATTTTATAAATTTTGCAGATGGATTCCACGCGAGTTTTCATCTAGTCCGATTTTTTTACATTCAATACATTAAAATTTCAAAAAATGATAATAAATGAAGTAAAGACGAATATTGTTTTTAAACATATATATTTTTTTAATAAATCGCGTATCTCATCTAAAATGCCAACGAGAAAAAGTGTTTTTTAACAGAAAATATTTATCAATTTTGTGAAATAAATACATTTCTTTCAATAGATACTGCATGCGACACGCGACGTTTTTATGATTCTTTCGTAGGATCTTTCTTTCTCTGGGGATTATTGATGATAATATATTTTGATCAATATAATTTCCTTCCACCACTTCCTACCTTTTATCTAATGTACTTTATATAGTTTAATATAATTTGCAAATTAATATTACATACTAAAATTATTATATTAATATTATGGCTCAATGCTTTGTTATTTGTCCCATGAGAGATATTTAGGAAGAACCCACTTGGCAAAAAAATTTGTTTTATATTTTGGTTTGTTAATATATTTGAATCTACTTCTTTTTAACTTTAGTTAGACTTACAACGAAAAGAAATAACTAATTTTTAATTTTTAAATATTTGAAAAACTGACTTGAGAGAAGCTTATGTTTTTGAATCAAAAATTTGTTATAGCGCCATAAAGTTATAATTAATCAAGTTTGAATATTAAATGAAACAAACACATTGTGAATAAAATGAAAGAATGTAAATATTAATTAATACTTTCCATATTTGGTTATATAGTATATACGTATTTTAAACAACACAGGTTTACATATCTCATAAATAAAATCTACATATATGTTCACTAATTACATAACAGGTAAATTAGATCCGTTTAGCCATTCTAATAAATGGTCAAAATTTTGCAATGATAACAATAACAGTTACTATGGCATATGGTTTCACTCCATTCGTCTGCCAGAACGGACACGTGATAAATAAATACCCCACGAGAGCTAGGAAAGACAGTTTTGTAATTTTTCTTCATTACAATGAATATAAATTGATTCGTTACCCTCTTGCTGATGTTAAATCTTAATATATGTACCAACATAAGACTTTTCCAATATAGAGTTTCCTTTCCCTTATTTGATTTGAATTGAAACATTTTATAAAATTGACATTAATTATAAACCAAGCAGAATATTGTTAATGTGCGTTAAATAAAAAAAAATCAAATAGCAAGTATAACGGGATTTATAACACTTCGTGTGTCGGAATTATCGTTCGCGACTGGCCCGTTGGCAAAAAATTCGTTAGCTTTGCTGCCTGCGTATAGCCCAAATTAGTTGTATTAACCGGTTATATACACTAGATTGAATTAATATTTTATTTTGGAGTTTGAAATATGTGTTCAAGGTTGCAATGCCAAAAAGCAAATATTCATTGCCATGGAAAATAACTTAACATTGAGTTCCCGTCGGGAGCAAAATTTTTCCACGGATTGCAATCCACGTACAACCGACTCAATTGTACTTAATATTTATTAATGCCGCGTATATCTATATAATCTGAGAGTCAAAGATACATTCCTTTCGCCTGTGTACCTATTATGTTATATTAAGATTTCAGGTTAATGTTACAGTGTTTTTACTGTCGTAAAGCTTTCGGTCGTTTGGAAATCAACATATTTGAGATTCGTGTTTGCGTCGACATATATTTTTGTTACAAGGTTTTGCTTATTTTTATCCCACGACAGGCTGTTAAATAACATCAGCATTGTAATAAAAGAGATGTGGTCTATTATTTGACCTAAACATTTTTTCGCTAATGCAGCAGTTTTTTGTCTTATTATAAACGTACGATCCCTAGGATATTCTTCTGTCGGCCTAGTAAATTAATTTAAATTCGATTCCCTTCCAATTTTTCGTTATTATTTGAGTTTATTTGCACACGCACGCACGCATAAGCTAATGGCATAGCCAAATATTTTGTGAAGACTCTCCCATCACCTGTATAGGTATTACTTTAGAATTTTCTGTAACCTTAATATATGTTTCAATTCCCACGAGAGTAAGATTTGTTTATTCATTACCGAAATAATGGTTTTAAAAAGGTGTCAGCTAACATATTTATTTTTTTACTCTAGTTGAAATTTGTACACAGAGCCCAAAATTCCATTGAAGAGAGGGACTTGGGAGTGATTATAATAAAAGTGATACTGTTCCAGACATGTGAAGAGATGAAATTACAAATTACGAAGCTTAAGGTATTGGGAGACTTAAACATAAATCTAGGTAAGTTTTAATAGTTATATATACATATTTTGATATATTATAGGAAAAAAACCAAAGTCGGATCGGTCATTGTCAAATTTCAGTCCACATTTGTCATTTTAAAAACCGTAGGAATGTAACCTAAAATGAAAAATAAATACAAAATTATAAATAAATATTAACAGACGTATATTAAATAAAAATGTATTTAATATACGTCTGTTAATGCTTTTAAGCAGTTTGATCTGCGCTGTTTGCGAAGATCATACTGTTGTTCGTGTTAGACCTATAAATTAATAAAAACAATATTTTTTACTGTGCAAGTTAAACATAAAATGATAACCTAATAAACGAGTAAATATTTTTCAAATCGAATGCTAATCCGCCGGGCATTCGAAAGTATTTTCTTTGTCTTTAATAAGGAAACATCGAAATGTACATTATAAATATATACAGTGTGTTTTTTTTTCATTGGGACAGTATGGAAAACCCGAAACCATAGTAGATACAAGAAACAGTCTTAAGCCGTACTATTCTTGAACCCTTATTACTTTACTTTGTTTATTATTATTTGCAAAACATTGCAACACACGTCTTTACCAAAAGATACTAAAAGTGTTCATAAATGTGTCTATACCTGCATATATAGTGTTGCCAATTGTTCAAATTGGAGGCCATATTGCATAATTCATGAAATTTTATTAGGTACTAATTTTACACAAATTCTATAAAGAAATTTTTATAAAATTTGACAAACTTCTGCTGTAATATTTTAAAAATTTTCTCAAATGTATCAATCGCTTCTTTCGTCGAGCAGTGTGCATGGTATATTATTTGGTTTGTGAGTGACACAATTTACTTCTAAATAAATTAACGACAACAAATTTATAATTTCATTTTTCCTAGGTTTATAAGATGCAACTATAATTTCAGAGTTGTGCAAAAATAACAAAGTTCGACTTGGCAATGCAGATATTTCACATTGTTAATTTCAGGGGGTAACATGCTTGTTTTTTCGATTAATTCCAATATCGATAGGGAGAATAATATAGATAGGAAGACAAAATTTATGGTTCTAGTATATGTTGAATAATGCTTGTATCAACTCATATATTACCTTTGATACCAATTATTTATGAATGTAGGGAAAAATCTTACTGTACAACACCAAAAATAAGGCTGGAAAACTTAAAATAATCAAAGATTGAAAAACATTTATTAAAATGTTTTAGATAAACCTGAAAGTCTAAATATATAACAAGAAAATTAAGCGAGACCTAGAAAATATTACAACTTTTCCAATTATTTGAAAAAGATTTATGGGCACTTATTTCTTGCTATGTAAAAATTCTATTCATGGCGAATACCAAAGAAAAAATTTGTTTTTAAGATTTAAATAGTAAGTTAGAAGTTATATTGAAAACGGTTATTTCTGCTGTTGTCTGCGTTAACTTATAAAAACTTTATTTTTTTAGTTTATTTTAAAATCAATATTGAATACAAGGTTATCATTTGTTATTTACGTAATAATAAGTAAAAGTATGTAACGTTTATTTTTTTACAGAAAAATGGATCTTATATTGTTACAGTATTTTATTTTATATAATAATTTTCAATCGTCATTATTTTTTTTATCAAAGAAAATTTTATTCTGGTTACCTTTACCTTGTTAGCTTTAAGTTATTTTCCAGGGTTGGATTTATAGGGCTAAGCTGACTTGAGTTTCATTACTTTTATGTTTATATTTTTCTTTTCTAACTCCTTGATTATAAGTGCATTGAACGTATTTTATTTTATATTTCAGGTCTACTATTTCTATATTTTCTTTGTTTAAGTTGAAGCTGTTTATCCACGATTGAACATCTTGTACAACTCATTTCATAAAAAATATTTTTATTTTAAGAGACAATTTTAAACATAATTAAATTAGAGACAGTTAAGAGTTTAATTGTTTCCTGCTCTGATAACTTCATTTCTTAATCCCTAATGACATCGCGTAATCAAATAACTAGCGAGCATACCAATGAACACTGCTCTACTCCATTGCTGTGGTAAAATTTACAATGGGCTAGTTCATAGGAGAGTAAACTAGACTCGGCGGTAGAGTTGGAGAGGGATAAAGTTACGTTACTACGCTGTTATCTACTCCACTCTACTGAAATTTATAACTTCAATAATTGCGTTTACATTAGCGAAGTTACTTAGATAGCTTGTACTCCGCATTAAGTTCATGAAACTTTCTTATATAGTAATAATATTACTTAGATACTTAATGCTCATACGGTTTACTCTACCCAAGTAAATCTAAATTAATTAATTTTGAGCCAGTCACTTTGTTTGATTGAAACTTTCCATGTGAAACACTAAAAATCCAATTTGGAATTTGGAGCTTTATATTAAAAATGTAGGGGATGCCGAGCAACCATCAGTACTAAACCATTGCATGAATGTATCATTGAACCATATTTTATCCCTTTCTGGAACAATTGTTAACATAGTTCATCTGACTGATCGATTTTTAATATTGAATCAATATTATTACGAATTTCATTTGAATTGTTTTTAAATTGAAATTTATGTAAAAATGCTTTTTTTATCATTCCTTAATTATACTACTGTAACGTAACTGACCAGTGGAGACACTATAGAAACCTAGGGCATTTGAAAGGAAGGTGAAACAACCTAAATTTATGATTAAAATATCAAAAAAATAGATAAACTTTATTAAATTATAAATATTAAAGCCTGAATACAGTATTATCTACCTATTTTAACTTACATTACTTTTTATGAAAATAACAAATTAACTTTTTAACAGAGTGTTAAGAGCAGACCTTTCAATTGTATTTATGGTAACATTCCTTAGAAGTTATGAATACTTTCGAAGCACAAATATGACAACGCTTTTTTCTTTTCGTAGCAGGGTCAGATGGCTCAGGCACGTTTTGATGTGATCTCACCACGTCTTGCATGGCTGTTAAATGATAACGTCAACCCTTTCTTGATTCGATTTCATTTATGAGTTCTTACTAACTCAGTTGCGATTTCTCGTAAAAAAAGTTTTCTTTATGCAATCTTTTTCCATTGGTTCGAAGTAGGATACAATGGTTTCCAAATAATTAGCGAGACGAAACACGTTTATAATTTTTTTGGAAAAATGCAACCGGGTATCTGTTTTACATCGAACTGTATATTCATAGACCATCTGATCTAGCATGTCAAACTATTCCTTGGTTCGGTTACATTGCAAATTTATTTCAGACTTGTTCTAATTGCTCATACCTTTTTCCTCACTATGATGCATCGTAGATAAGAAAATAACAGCATGGTTCTTATTAAGTACATACGATACCAACGTCATATTTTTTGAAAAAGCAAAGATATCGGATACGACGTAACGAGTTCTGTTGAGTCGAATACTTAGAGATATACAAATTTTATTTTTTCTCTTCAACTACTATAACTTCATTTTGAGCCAAGGATTTAGCAACATGAAGGCTTAAAAATAAATATTATATAGTGAATCAATAAATTCTCACACTGAATTTAGATGCAAATACAAAGGAAATTAGAAGCGAAAGAAAGTTAACATAGTTTACCCAACATTTATAAATAAAGTTCAAGAACAGCCAGCATAAAATAATGCAGACAGCACGCCAATACGTCCGCTTACATGTATTTACGATATGGATACGGTGCATCTCCAACTACTTAGCCATAACTACTGCTTAAATCATACCTAAAGAACAATACCACAAAAAAGAATTGGAAATGGCTTCCCATGCTTTTTCTTTGGAACGTTTTTTTTCAAATTCATTACCATTTTTAAGTACTGGCTACTATATATGTGTATGTGTGTGTGCGCGCGCGCTTGTTTACGTGTGTGTGTGTATGTGTGTGTACGTGTGAGTGTGCTTGTGTGTGTTTTTAATTTTGGAATAACTCATTAGCTTAATGGTAAAATTTAAATAAAATTGGATAATATGACTGCAATGTTGACTATTCATATTTAATGCTCTAAACTCATTGTGTATTTGTGTCCTCTTCATAATTTATAAAGTTACGACTTCCCATAAAAATATCATTTTAAATATAGTTACAATGATGTAGTAATAAAAATAATGTAATTTAATTATTAGCTTTCCATATAGCAGTTTGCTATTGTGATATATTGAGGTTCATTCGAGAATATTATTAATTTGAAATGTGCGTGCTTAATGAAATATAGTAAATAACAAAAATCAAATAAAAAGTGATTTATCCTACAACCCGTTTTTCATTTTGTGCAAGATTTAAATTAAAACCATTTTTCCTTATTTTCACATTTTGTGCAAGTGTAGATTTAAACAAAAATTTAATTACGCGCTTCATTACGTAGTTCGTTTACTTTATAAGTACGGGTTCATATCTTCTTCGTAATTTGATTATTTTATCATCATAAAAATAACAACAACTGCGGAAAAACTCTTTTTTCATTCAAGGCTTTCAATATTATTATATTAAGTATGAAAATTAATTACTTGGGAAAATGGCGACTTAGCGAATAAAGAATTGGTTAAAATTTAAAAGAATGAAATATTAGGGTTAACAAAATATAATTTCTACTTTTCAGTAAAGACCTATGTTTATTTTCAAAGTATAGAACTCTGAAACGAAATAGCTAGTGCAATTCGTTGCCAAACAAGGATATATATGGCAACAAATCTCTTAATTTGTGTTTTAATTATTTTAAACAAATTTCAATTATAAATGTAAGATGATTAAATAAAATTCTCCAGTTTGTTATAACTTCTGCTAGATTTACGGAATTGTTTGTTATTAAAGGAAAAAGTAAACAATTTAGACTTGCTATTATTTTTGCATACCTCTAATCCAAACCAAAATAAGAAAAATATTATAAAAATTGAAATATTAACGCCTCGTATTGTTACGAAAACCTACACATCTCTTGTTGACAGAAATTTGGATTTGGACTTGTTTCGTAAAGTATTTATAAACTGAATGAAAATTTTGGGACTTTGCGTCAATTCATCGGGAAATTTTCAAACTAACTTATATGAATTACGGATTTCTACGTCTTGCTTTAGATATTTGAACTGTAATTCTAAAGACAAATTTTAATTCCATTATAAATTTATATGTATTTCGTAAGAATTATTTTGCACTTGGTTTATTTAAATAAACTTTATTGATTTGATTTGTTGCAATGCAAATGCTAAATGATTATCAGATAAAACCAATTTTATCAAAATTATTGTACACAATGAGCAAATGTTTAACTAAAAAAATTGCTTTGAATACTTTGGAATTAAAATTAAATTTTCTGGCCAGTTTGGGTCACCTAATATGCTTATATCTTTAATTATATATTAAGTGAAATGATCAAAAATTTATCTCATCCAGCTTTAATGTATAGAATTTCCTTAACATGATTTTATTAATTATTTGGTTCTATGAATTATAGGAATATATTTCATAAGATCTTTATTTTAAGTATTTAATCTGTATCGTCGATATCCTTTAATGGCACCAAGTCATTGTAATCCTAATGGTAAAATTATGATGGCCGCTATCATAATAGATGTAGTAATCCCATTTTAATATCGCCTTTCCGCTTTTTCAAAAAGCCCACAAAGAACTCATGGAGTTCATTGGACGGTATGGCTACGAGGTGTTTTTAGCTGCTCTCATCAGTGGGCTTTTAAGAAATTGGGACCCGGCGAACAAAACTGTTTTGCATATCTTTAGATACGATAAAGTCAAGCAGCAAAATATTCATTGATGATATTACCCTCAATTATTACAATTAATTCACATTATGGATTTTTTCCCATTTTACGGTTGGATATTTAATGTTGCTTACATTCCCATTATATGATCAGTTATAAATTTCGGAGCCGTAAGATTCAAAGTGGGATATAATTTGTTATATCGTAATGTGAAAGAAATCGTCCCGTTTCAGATTGATAAAGGGGAGATGTAGTTCTATCTTGAAAATAGGTGACATGAATGATGAAAAATTTTATTTTGTTCAAGTTGCTTCAGCAGCTTCGGAAAATTGCTAGAACAACGTCAGATTATATATATATATATATATATATATATATATATATATATATATACATATATATTTATATTATAACGGGATATTATTAACGGGACTTATTACATATGTTATACAATTTTGAATATTTTTTCTAATAATAATTCTTGAAAAATAAAATCAATATTAGATAGAGAGACAACCTTATGTCAAGTGTACGTCGTCTATGTATCGTCAAACACTCGACACGAAGTGAAAATTTGGAAATTGTCTGATTAAATTACCCTTCGTCTACACGGTATTATTTTGTACGTACAAACTTTGGGGACTACTTTAGGGTACTACTTGGGCGAATTTCAACATGGTTTTATAGATTAACATTTTAACAAATATGTGCGTTTTCAAATCTCCCAGTATTTAATTAAATATTTTAATGAAATATTCACACGAAATTTAATAATGTGACCATTGTCGTTACATCATAAACCTTTAAAATGAAAAGTAGTCGTGACGTAACAGAATACTATACTTTCTAATAAAGTTTTCCACTCTTGCTCTCATTACAATTTGAATAATTGAATTCGTAAAATGCAATAATAATTTGTTCATTAAATTTGCATCTTTAAATAATATTTAATAAATTTTAACTATAGACCCGTTCGTTTTTATAAATAAAGCCGAAACCGGTTTATTCAGATGTACTAAAAGTGCGTATTGATAAATAAGTAAATAGATTAATAAAGTGGAATACTGCAAGGAAGTAAAACCTAAATTATTTAACTAATTTCATTATTTATTTGAAAACTTCATTAATCACATATAATTATATATATATATATATATATATATATATATATATATATATATATATATATACATATATATATATATGTATATATATATATATATATATATATATATATATATATATATATATATATATATATATATATAATTATATGAAATTAATTTAATTTGTAGGCAAAATTTCGTCTCAATAGAAGAAAAACCAGGGAGTGACATATAGACTGACATGTGACAGACATAGTGAAATCATAAGGGTTCCTGCCTTAGTCAGCAGAAATGACAAAACAGAAATATATAAAAATAGTAAAATGATTTTATGTGAAAACATAAATGGTTACTTTCTATGTTTGTTCCTTCTATATTGTCTAATTATTGGGCGTCGTTGAGTGTTATACCTATCAACTCCGTGAGGGGTATTATATACAATCAGGCATTTTTTCAAAATACATTTTGTGTAATCCTTCGGTCTTGAGTTGGACAGAAATTTATACTCCTGAACCTTAAGATAGGTTTCGAAATTATAATTTATTTTACCTAATTGTCAAATTTCAAAATTCCTTCAAGTTGATTTTCCTGTAATTCGATGTAGATTATTTCGCGTAACATTTCATAGAAAATTTTAATTTTTTAGAATTTTTACTTCGAAAGAATATTAGATATATAAGAAATCAAATCTGTTGTTTAAAACAATCTAGTATTCAATTAGTTATACGTCATTTATTAATAATAGTTTTTATTTTTGATAATGGTTGGATTATGAAATTATTTAGGCTTTAAAACTGACATGGACTAAAGAACATTGAGCATTATAATATCTACATACCCATAATAACACACCAATAATAATGAATCGGTACAAAATATATGCCAATCGAATTCTATATGTATCCCTTTGATTGTAATCATGTTTTTAATATCATCGATAATTTAGTGCCATATATACCTACATCCGTGAAAGATATTTAGTTTACTGCTTTGTTTACCATCCCCAAGGCAAGTGTAAATACAAATCAGTGCAATTTCTGGTGTCTTGAGATTTGGTTTCCATGAAAATGCTTAGCAAATATTCATTATGAAAGCAATAAATATAGCACTTTATATTATTACGTCATTGACAATCATATGAGTATAACTTGATATAATGTTTTAGCCAGATTCTTGTCCATTTTGTTAAAACATTTTGTTAAAAGGTATGAGAATAATATTGTATGGGTGTGTCGTCACAATTTATTAATTACTATCATGATTAGCAATGGTTTCATTTATAGATATAAGGTGTATTTTTACATCAAGGGAGCAAGAAGGTAGAGACACACGTACAAACTTAATATTTCATTAGGGTTTACCCAATTTGCAAGAAGCACGTTTCGTAAAGAGGAGGTTGACATGAACTGTATTTACTGCCAAATGTAACATAGTTAGGCTGGAACATAACTCACGACGACTTTCCCGTATATCTCTCTTACTGAGCGATAAATCGTTGTTGGGGGTGACTGTGAATACGCGATTTATTTAAAGCAGAGTCTACTGAGCCTACATGACCTGGAATCGTTCTGATTAAATTTCGACGAGTAAATTATGTGTTAAAAATATTCATTTGTTGATACGTGTGGGAGTATTGTAAATGAAAATATCACAAGAAATCTATTTTATTTCGGTTATATGTGTTGATATTATTATAAAAAAAAATTAATCCTTTTTTAAATTCTTAACAGAAGATGGTCATATATAAATTACACAATAAAATAAAATTTAAATTCTTTTAAGCGACTTATTAAGTTTACACTTCAAGTCAAGTAGATGACGTATTAGTTAAATTTTTATAATTTCTTCTTGAAACATAAAATATTAATTAAGAAATTAATTTTTGGATAATTTTAATTAAAATTATTTATGGCATCTACTCTGTTCACTATAAGGGCATTTAATTACCTGATCTACGAAATTTACTACTGAGACTCACGTTTGCCGTCGGCTTTATTCATTTCGTTATTGAATGGAAGTT
Source organism: Druceiella hillmani (assembly GCA_039881145.1). NCBI lineage: Eukaryota > Metazoa > Arthropoda > Insecta > Lepidoptera > Hepialidae > Druceiella > Druceiella hillmani. The sequence continues at coordinate 833,346 of JAYKKI010000048.1, read as the reverse complement.
TAACTATTTGGAGAAACTGATATTATGTTCACATTTTGTAGGTATTCCTTTCCTGTTTACTTCGTTACTTATACTTTATTTTGAGGTCCATAAATCTATTAATTAACCATCAACCTAATTTTAAAATCCGTAAATAATGACTTCATATCACACTTTCTCTACACTTAGATTGAAAAAGTTACAGTGAAGTCAATTTAAGTAATAATAGACGATGTCCTATCTATTCCTAAATTGAGTTACTGTGTGTTATTTTATTCTCACTTTCGTCACGACACTTGAAATTATTAACGCATATTTTAACAGTTTTGACACAGGTATAAATACAGAAACCTTATTACATGAGATTCATTTTGACTAGGCCTATTTCATGGTAATAAACTTGTAACAGTCCTTTACTAAATAAAAAGAAAATACATTATTACCATGTCAAAAATAGAAAGAGAAAAAATAGCTCAAAATAATAAATCTCTAAAATAAATCCATTTCCTAGGTCAAAATTGAAACTTAATTTCCCAATAATCTCATATCTAGCTATGAGTTTTATGAACATATGATGAGACCCTTCCTGAGAATGAACTCATCTAAATTATGAGGTATATACAGAAAAAATAATGAAGTTTAGTGGTAAGGCACAATTTATTAAAAATACATATCACTCGTATTCTTATCCCAAAGTCTGTCTGTTGGTTTACTTGTGATTTAAAATCACCTTTCAACGAAACTGAGACGGCAGATTACCTTCGCTAATTTTCTTCATTACAAAATGATTGAAGACAATTTGAGGTATGATTAAAACTCCCAATATTATAATTTTCCTTTTTTATCATATTTATTGAGATCCGGTCAACTCCAAATATTATGAAACCACATATAAGTGAAATTTTCACGCATGTTTGTTACTTTTTCTCATTTGGTTTGTAGCATTATGTCATGATTCAATCTCATATTTCTTAATTCGTTTCTAAATTTCCTAAAATTATATGTTTTTTAATTTATTATTATAGCAGAAAATATGTACACTTCTACATCTTAAAGCTAATATTGACAATTTTCTTCTTATTATCAAATTTGTCCTTTAAAATATGTAAGCTGCTAAAAAAGATCAACGTAAATATCTGTAAAAAGTGGACAAATGTTCGTACATTGGAATCTTTAGATAGAAAGTGTCATTTATTAAATGTAAAAAAACTTGAAAATGAATTACAATGATAGTTACCTAATGCACAATTTATTAAATTATTTTCACTTCAAACACTACAAATTTTTCCTTATAAAATATTTGTGAATAAAAAAGTATTTTTCAAAGCAGGTGTTGAATTTGTTTCTGACTATATTTTTTGTTCCTTGAAAATAATATATATATACTCTATGACAAGTAGAGGCCGTTAAAAACAATGTTTTGGAAGTAGCAATATATTTTTCGCATCTCCAAATTTTTTTAAATAGTATCAGTCGAACAATAATTATAAAAATTTTAATATTAAAGAGAATTGTTTAATGAAATAAAAAGTAAAAACAACTTTTAAAAAATTACTAAAATTAGGAAAAAAGAATAAAATTTACTTGTTTTACTTATTTACACATTTTAAGATTAACATGCCTCCATTTAATTATGGTAAATTATAGCAAGCACAATAATTTTAATTACTTTCGAAATGCAAGTACTGAGTCTTGCTATGTCTATAGTTTTGGGGCAATTAATTTACAAAATAAATTATTCTTTCAAAATTGAAATAAATGGAACTTGGCAACAGTACCTGTTGAATTGTGTTTAGTGTCATAATAAACGTATAGATGTTTTCAGTAGTTGTGCCAAAGCATTTATATATATTAATTACTCCACGAATCTCGACAATTCAACATGCCATAAGGTCTTATGTGTTAGTATAATTGATTTTATTCGACGTTGTAATATGTATTACTATTTACTCGCTAAATAAATATATATAGATGAGTAAGTAATAGATACCTAGTTAACGAAGAGTCTTCCAAAACTGTGTGTGAAGATCTACCAAGTTTAATTAAGTTATTTATATCGCTGAGAACAATGCTTTCTAAACAGATTAAGAACCAATGAACCGAATTTGATGGTAATTGAAATACGCTTCTGGAACTTGGCCACCATAATTTTATTTCCGCGCAAGATCTGTCAGTGAATATGTAAGGGGTCCACCGCTCTTTGCGGATAGATGTTATCTAATTTTTGTATCAATGAAAAGTATATACTTAATACAATTTAAGAAACTTAGTATAGAAATAAAATGCAGTGAACAAAATATAGAAAAATTTACTGGTATATTTCCGATAAATATTTAAATGGGGCAATAAACCCATATTTAAGTGTTGTTTATATAGGTGCAAGTTCTTATTCCATCGGACTTTCTGCGTATGTCTGGCCTCATGTTAGTAAAATTATTGAAAACTAGCTGTGCCCGCGACTTTGTTCGCGTGAGCTTTAGAACATTATTCACAAAACTTCTTTGTAAACAATGTTTCCTGTAAAACCATCAGGGGAATAAACAAATAAATTGTGAGCGTTGCTGACGCGGTAGAGTGCTATATACAGCTGTCCGTGCGAAAAGCAACCGATGCTTAGGTCCACGCCAGCTACTAGCAAGGTTTTTCCTGTTTTTAAAAACACAATGACACCACAATTTACGAAATTTACTTACGAGACATTTTTCGTTGAAGAGCATGCAACGAACAAAAAATCAGTTTTTGTATTTTCGCTTAAGAATGAGACATTCTCTCAAAACAAAAAGTATTTTATATTTTGATCCGGATAGTCAGTTATCATCATACCAAATGTTATCAAAATCTGTTTAGGGATTTTTGCGTGATGCGGTAAAAAAGACAGACAGACAGACATTTTCCCAAAATAAAATTATCCTATATGTTGACCCGGATAGTCAGTTATTATCATACCAAGTTTTATTACAATCCGTTCAATATTTTTTGCATGATGCGGTAACAGGAAGACAGACAGATAGACAAAAATTTTAAAAATATGAAATTTGGTCTTTGTATCGATAATAATAACTATTAGAATAGGATTTGCCAAAAAATATGCAATGTACAATTACACACTCAGTTATAGTTGGTACTGCTGTACACGGCTCAGTTGCAAAGATAACTTTTAAAGTCATCTTACTTTTAAAGTCATCTCTAGTTATCTTTGCAACACGGTTATGTTGCAAAGATAACTAGAGATGACTTTAAAAGTAAGCAGCGTGGAAGTAGTCGCGATAGAAATTACCGTTTGAATATATGTTTTTGTAATACTAGCGACCTGCCACGGCTTCGCATGGGTAGGTAACGTCCCGGCGTCTAGTATCAATGCATGAAAGCTTAAGCATATACTGTTGCTTACTTAGAAACATTACTTAAAAACTATTTTTTGGAAAACCACGGTGAACAAGGGCAATTTCCGCAAGTCCGGAATTTTCACAGAAGTTCTTGAATTATATATTTCAACCTTGTCAATCAATATATCTATTATTAGAAACCGAAATGAAATATGTCCACTAGTTATTCAGAAAATCGCGCTCATACAGGCAGACTGCGGAGGACTTTGTTTCGGGGTTATTCGGGTTTCGGGCTTTTAATTTCGTGCCCTATTAAGTGAAAACTTATATTTTCAGACAACTCAATTCTAGATAGCTTGATTAAACAAAAATTGAGCTCGGTAACTCGTTACTGGCTGTTGTCTGTCGGTCAGTAAACACATACAGACATACAAACATACATATATGCAAATAAATATGTATATATATTTATATTTATATATTTAAGATATGGGGACTAATATTTTAAGTCGAGAGCATGGTTCAAATTGTAGTTGTTGATGAATTTAAGCAAAATTGTATTTTGTTATCTTTATTTAATATTGTAAAAAATCTTAATTTTACAGTGATAGCCAATTACGTAAAATTTACGAATTTCACATTTAAGGTTTTTATGAGAGAAGTCTTTGAAAAGAATATATTTTTATACGTTATAATTTATATTTTTTTAATTTTGAAAAGTTATATTTTTATACGTTAGCCACACAGCTAATATTATGAAATAATTATTAAATAATAAATTATTAATTTTTTATGAAAATATCGATTTCAAAGTAGATGTAACAGATTGTGTTTTTTTTCGAGTAGAAATAATACTCGAAATAAATACAACTTTCTATCATACTTATATACGACATATTTTTCAATAATGTGTAAAATCCGAAATTGATAAAGCTTCAATTAAATGAATATTAGTTATGTTCACATTGATTTGACCAAACTAGTGACCGTGTAGTGTGTTACTCAAACTCAAACTATTTTTCGAAGAAGGAAATAATTATAGGAATTTATTAGAAATTAGTAACAGTAAACAAAAAATTAAAATCTTTTCTGTTATTGCAAAACAAAGAAAATATCTTTTAAACCTACCATTAAATATAACAAACAATTATTCGAAATCTGCAAAACGATTTATATTCCTAAGAGGAAATTTTTTCTAAATATTTTGAGTGAATTTTCCTGAGTGCACCGTTATTTCGATTACATAACAGAGCATATATAAGGACATTATAACATATATAATGAATTACTGGTACAAAATTTCTAATAAGCATGAAAAATACTTTTGCAAACTGAATAGTTTTGCTAAATACGAACAGGTTGTTTGTTGACTTAAACGTGCCACACGATTTGAGATTAACGAACAAAAACATTTATACATGTAACTCTCGATTTGACCTATCTTCTGACCACTCTCCTGTGGAAATCATACTGAAGAGGAAAGTCACATGGAATAAAAGACCATGTAGACTCCATACTCATAAAACAGACTGGATTAAATTTTGTGAGTCAGTATCATCATCACTTAACATGAACCTCCCTCTTAAAACGGATGAGGACATAGCGAATGCTGTAGAGCATTTTAACCACAGTGTTCAACAATCGGCCTGGTCTGCTACACCTGAAACTGAGGGTATTGCTTCCATTAAATATAAATGTCCGCTGGAAATCAGAAGACTACTAGCTCTGAAACGTAGTACTCGAAAACGTTGGCAGCAGACCCGTTACCCAGCAGATAAAACGCTTTTAAATTCTTTGACATGCCGAATTAAACGTTTGTTGGTTGAAAACCGAAACAAGCGTGTCCAATCATATTTGAAGGGTCTCGACGTCACGGCTGCGTCGGAATACTCTCTGTGGAAGGCGACTAAACACTTGATGTGCCCAATTGCAGCTCAACCTCCTATACGGAAAGCAGATAACAGCTGGGCTGTTAATGCTGCTGAGAAAGCACAGACATTTACCGAATACTTGAAATCGGTATTCATCCCGAACCCTGACCTTGGATCAACTAAGATTGGACAAGTGACTGATTTCTTGCAACAAGTACATCAATTAGATTTTCCAATAAAGAGCTTTACTAAAAATGAAGTATCACAAGCGATAAGGAAACTAGATTTAAATAAAGCTCCTGGCTATATATGATAACGGCGAAGATTCTCAAAGAATTACCAAATGAAGGCTTATTATATTTGACTTTTATCATCTTAAGAAGAACGACTGTGCCTGAGCAGTGGAAAGTTTCACAGATCATAATGGTCCGAAAACCTGACAAAAGCCCCGAAGAGGTAAAATCTTACAGGCCTATCTGCCTACTGCCTCTTCCATCGAAAGTTATGGAGACTCTATTCCTGAGCAGACTAATGCCGATTATAAAAGAGAGGTGCTTAGTTCCCAACCATCAGTTTAGATTCTGTCAAAAACACGGCACAATTGAGCAAGTCCATCGACTCGTTGCTAATATAAATTCAGCCTTCGAAAAAAAAACAATACTGCACAGCCACTTTCTTAGATATCTCTCAGGCTTTCGACCGTGTTTGGCATGATGGGCTCCTCTTCAAGATCAAGCAGTCCATTCCGGTTAATTATTATAAATTCATAAAATCATATTTAGAAAACAGACATTTTTTTGTAAAACAAGATGAAGACGTAACCTCCCTACATGCCATTCAAGCGGGTGTACCACAGGGCAGTGTAATGGGTCCAACCCTGTATCTTCTAATCATTGCAGATCTACCTTGTATAGAAGGAGTTGTCACTGGCACATTTGCCGATGATACAGCTATACTATCCACGCATGATTCTCCAGACGTGGCGTCTCAAAAACTGCAAAAGAGTTTAGATGCAATTTCTGGCTGGTTGAAAGATTGGCGAATTAAAGCCAATGAAACCAAGTCTGTGCAAGTCACGTTTATCAATCGTAAATTTTCATGTCCCCCGGTAACATTGAACGGAGTACAGGTTCCACAAGCTGATGAAGCTAAATACTTGGGAATGTACTTCGACAGGCGGTTAACTTGGAGAAAACATATTTTCACTAAGCGCTTAGCAATGGCACAACAATTACGCAAAATATACTGGATGATCAGAAGAGAGTCACAACTATCTCTTGAAAATAAATTGTTACTATACAAGTGTATCATTAAACCAGTCTGGAGCTACGGCCTACAATTGTGGGGAACGTCAGCAAATTCAAACATCGAGATACTACAAAGATTCCAGTCAAAGATTTTACGCATAATAGCTGACGCACCATGGTACTTAACCAATGATAGGCTGCATAGTGACCTGAACATAAAAACTGTTAAGGAACAAATTTTGGAAAGCACTGAAGCGTATAAATGTCGGATACTGCAACATCCGAACGATTTGGCGAAACACCTGATGGATGAGTCGAATCTGCCGAGGAGACTAAAAAAAAGTACCTCAAGATCTACTACTGAAGATAGCAAATCTACTACTGCAAATAAATCGGATGTGCCACTGGGCACGCACCGTACATAGCCATCTAATAAGAGTATAGACGATACCAATTGCTAAATGTCTGTTTGACAGATCGCAAGGAAAAAAAAAAAAGAAATTATTTAATCTTTCGCTCGTTTTAATAGTTCATTACCTCAAAAAGAGAAACCGACAGCCTGATAAGGTTGCTCCCGTGTGCGTCCATCTTTTTGTCTGTTACAGCTTTTTTCTCGGAAACCATTCGACGCAGAAACTTGAAATCGAACAAAAATATATACAAGGATTCCACAACTATTTCCTTAAAATGTCATTTAAAAGCATGTGAAGAACGCAAATCGTCGGATTACATTAGGTACATTTTATGTTATTTTCTTTCGATTCAATTTTTTCTTCGACGAAATATATTATCTACGTAGTGAGGTGAAAATCGATCTTTATTCTTGTTTACCTTTGCACAGTTCTGCTCGAAGCTTTGGTTCGCTGTCGCTCTTTCGTGTGTACGTATAGAAAATGTTATTAAGTTGAATACATTTTTTCAGTTAACTTAATAATATTTTCTAAAAATCTACACTTAAAATAGCTACACAACGAAGTAGCAAGTACAGCGGTACAACGTGTAATGCCTTATACAAAATGCTATTACACATTGTATTAAGAGAAATTAGAAAAATATCTATATTTTTTAAGTAGTGGAAGTATTTATATATATATATATATATATATATATATATATATATATATAATATTAAAATTTTTAATGACAATTACTCCTGCCTACCCATTACTTTACTTCGAAATATAGGCATTTGTCTGTTGAAGCCTGGCGTTCCTGTTATTCAGATTTTAGCAATTTCTTTGATGTACGCTCACACTTGATTGCTTTTTTAATGATACTATTTATTTCTTCAGTCATGAACACTCCTTCTGCATTTAAAATTGCGCTGCGTCTTTTTATGTCGAGAAAAACTTGGTCGTGTGCCGCATACATTTTTATCGGCCTTTTTCAATCGTGTTTTTAAATTTTTCGCAAAAAATTAGTTGAAACGATGTGAATAAATATATACGCTGATGGAATATGAATTCCTATATTTAACTAACATATTATTTTCATAAAAAACATAACGAATAACTATTTTTGTCAAAAAGACTTTATAAATCAATTTCTTTAGGATTGTTATTTTTTATTATTATGTATTTTATATTTCGTCTCGCCTATTTATTTATAAACTAGTATGCTCCGAATAAGAAAACATACTTAAATTAATAAAATTATTACTTAAGTTAATAATGTTTTATCATTTTGTTTATTTTATCACTTTAACATTCTCGTTGAACAATTTTAATAAATAAGTAATAAGAAATGAATTACATTTCAAAAGTCGTACTTGTAATTATTAAAAACATATGTAATCTAAATGTATTTATTGCGGCTCAATTAAGTGTTTGCCTTTTTAAATAAATAACATTTTATGCCACATACAGTTAATTTCAATCATAATTGTTTTAGGGATATTAACAGTGAATTCAATATCTATTCACTATCTATTATTACATTCACATGTAAAAACTTAAACGTTTTTATTTAATTTATTGAATGAAATATTCAGTTCGTTTTCTTTATTTTATTCTTATTAATTTTCAGAGGTTTTATTCATGTGTATTTAAGATAGAAGGAATTAAAAGTGAAAGGACGTTAATTAAAAAAAAAGTGTCCATTTTTTATGTCTATTTTTAATCCGTAATTTAAAGGTAGCCTGAAGTTCAATCCGTCGTTTTGCTGTCAGCATAATTAGTTTAAAAATAGTAAATTGCATTAAAAATAACCCTGTATCGGAGAGAATACGAGTAAACTTATTGGGTTCCTCTATTTAAAAATTATGGCTCCCAACCAACTCCCAGATCTTACTTTTTATTTTAGATATGGTTGGATAAAGGAGAAGTGTTTCAAATATCCGCGCATTAATTAAAAATGTTTAAACTTTACATCGCCAATGTATCAATATTGAGATTAGTACCATTACTTGTAACATAAGGTTTTGCGCGAATACGAAGGTATACCCGAATATTTTACATTCCGCATGCACGGAGGAACTTTCATTCGCGAATAATGTAAATTTGCTTAATCAGGTATTGCGTTCCTATTCGATTTACAACTTTAAAGTCAAGGTGGTTTAATATTTAAGTAGTTTATGGCTGACTCATAATTATCTCTCTAGTTATATTTGAATTTATTTAATTTTATTGTCTTGTGGTTTTCATCTGATCTGCGAGTAATTATTTTCTTTCATAGTGCAAACGCTTGTTACTTGTTTAACTTATTAACCCTAAGCTGTAATCTGAGTAGCCATTTTAAATAAAAAAAATACTGCTAGTCAACCCAAAATGCTCTTTTTATTCTCCTGGACATATTCAATAATTAAGTGCGACATTTTCACAAAACGATACAGGGTTTGCAAACTATACTTAAATAATATTGTTCACGATATGAAAAAAAATAATACTAAATGAGAATTTAAAATTCGTATCTAAAATCTTTGACGGTCATCGGACGGAACTTCATAATGGACATTGTATACAATATTTTAAATAATAGGTCAATTAATACGCAATAACCCATGTATATTTTAAAATCAATTAACGTAATTTTATAAGAAAAACAAGCAAGTGTCCAGTGAATGGGATAAGGATAACTCGTAAACCCCGCCGATAGTGTGGTACTAGCATGCCATTGTTTCCAACAAATGCCCGTCGTAGCATTACAGCTGATGGATGAGAGTACTGGCTCGATTAGCAGGCGCTATAAAGTGTTGGAATTATTCACGAATAATCTAAGAGAGAAGTTTTTTCATCACTGGAAGTAGCCATCTTAATTTATTATGTATTAGAATTCTCTACATCTATCGTTAAAACTAGAAAAGACACAGGCATGCTGAGCCAATTTTAGGTAGTAGTATTCTATCAAGTTTTCAGTTAAATAAAATTGTAATATTATCATAGAATATTTCTGATATAAGGAAAGTGATATAATCTCCTACTTTCTTTCTCTCACACGTATATTTAGGTGCATATATGTGCCTCTTTCCCTCTCATTTACACATAAGCGCCACATTCAACTTCGTACTATTTACCCCAAAAATGTATATCCAAATGCATGCAGAAATGAAATGAATTCACTTCTCATTATTGGCTAATTTATGTGACCACACCCAGCTTCACCATCGTAATCTGATCACCGTTTGTAACCAATGGATTCATCATAAAAGAGTGCAAAATCGATTAATCTACCCTTAATTATTGAGGATTTATGTCATTACCTTCTAGTTTCATCTTCAGACCCGGGCCATCATCTGTGAGTAAATTGGTTTTATTAAATAAATTCAAACTCGTTTTAAAATTGTTCAAATGGGGCCTTGTAATTTCATCCGTTATTATTCATCCGTTATTATAGGATACATAGTCTCTTGGGATATCTTCACACTTCTTAATTAGGCCCAGACCTTATTTCAATGGCCATATTTAAAAGCGTTTCTTTCCTGACAGAAAAGGAATCTTTCAAATCAGTCAACGCAGGTTTACCCAAAATCAAGGCATATTTAGTATTTCGAGTAATTTATTGAGGAATGTTATTTATTTCTCGGTTAGTACCCAAAGTAGTAAAAAATAAAGACAATGGGAAACAGAATAGTTGTAAGATTAAAATTTCGTCATGTCTATTCGTCTGTGTTTGCCACTTCTGGTTTTTCTACAAAGCCGTTTGAAGTAGAAACGCGAAATTTTGCCTAACGATAAAACAACGGGTGAACAAACCCGCATATTTTTCACTTAACTACACATATTTTTTTTAATATATTGTATCGTGTGCGGTTTTATTTATAAGAAGAACGGATTTAAAATAATTCTAGAAATATTCTAAAACTTTCCCACAAACATTTTCTTGGTAATTGTTTAATGTGAAATTTGGTGTAAAAATAAAATACATTAGCCCGCATTTATTTCAAGAGCAAACCTTCTTTTTTTTATGTGAAAATTTTGGATGAAAGATAATTTTCTTGGATTTCAAAACAACCTTCTTTTTAAATGTTATGTACTATAGTTCTGGATATCATATTGAAAATGTTCCCTAAAATATTTCTCGTCTATCATATCCCTGCAGATGTTCAATTCAAAATTATGAAAAATTAAATTTATCGCAAATTTACCTAAAATTAAGTCGATAATTTTTGAGATATTCAACATATTTTATGCCTATGAACGATATACCATACAATACATTTACATGGTGAAAAAGAAGGGTATTATTTGAAAATAGCTGCAAAATATTTATACATGCTATATTTTTCCATACGACATAGCTGGGCTGGTTTTTCCAACTTCTGATTTTCATCATTCTGAATATAAACTAATTTGATTAATATTTCCGTCTTCAAAATTCAAAATGAAAAAAAATTAATTTTTTGAAGTGATAAATTTTTATCATCAAAATTAAAAGCTAAGCCAAAAATTAAATATCATTAGAAACAGAAACTAAAGACAAACAAAATGGATATATGGCATCTCAACTTTCATGAAAAGTGTTACTTTTAACATTCGTTTGGAAAAAGAAAAGCAATTGTTATGGAAAATAGTCATTTTTTCATTATTCAGAATAGTGGACCCAATCAACTTGTTAAGTGAGGTTATAAGAAAAAATCAACCTGTACCTGTATGCCTAGTATTGATGAAACTTTAGTAGTGTGAGTTCTATTTGTAGTTGTGAGGTTTATTTTATTAGGTTCCACTCATCGGAGAGCAACGATCTGTCAATGTTACGAAAATATTTCTAAAATTAATTGTTAACTTTTGTGACATTGAACAAGTTTACATTATGTAAAAACTGTAACAATATAAAACGTTGTAATAACTCAATAAACCGTAATACACTGACATAAAATAGGAATGGCTCACTTTGATCGATTGCATCCTCCGAATGGGAAATAAAATACAATGATGGATAGGTCTCGGAGAACCTATCCATCATTGTATTTTATTCAGACGCTCATTTCAGCATCACCTCTCAATAATTAACTAGAGTATTTATTATTTTACTTTTACTGGACTACTTTAGTACTCATTGTTCACTCTTAGTTACTCATTGTTCAATTTTTTTTCGAATAAATTAAGTTAAGAAGCAATTTGAATGATTACATTAGAATTAATTTTCAAATGTAATGTGATTAAAAATTGTACTTGAAAACAAAATTTAAAATCATTTTAATTTTGAGAATGTTTGTGAATTTATATGTATTTCATATTCAGGAAATTGAAATACAAGTTAAATATTGGACATACTAAACTGGCGTTAGTTTTAAGCATGTGTTATATCTATAGAAATGAGGTCGTAAAGAAATATTGGAATATAAAAATCCACACCAATATCTTATATATTATTTAAATAAACGTAAATTTTGATGGATAAAAATTGATACAACATCGTAAAGGCGTTAACAAACATGTACAGATTTGAAATATTAGAAGTAACTTTTACAAAAAACACATAGCATAAACTTCAGGAAAAGTACGATGGTTTTTCTTGACTTATATATCCTGCCCGTTCCTACGAGGCTATGAAGCTTTCTCCTTTTTTATGCATTTTTTTTTAAATTTAAGAATTGGACAATTATAATCGATTCTTTTCGGTGTTTGACTATCTATCAATTTACTGCATGTATTTTTTTGCGAAATCATTTGCAGTAGGATGTCGAAATTTGGCAAATTTGTGAGAAGTACCGTATTATTTTGAGCATATTTTAAAGGGATAGTGGAAGAGGCGGGCAAAAATATTGCTCCGAAAATATGGTTCAAAACTACATTATTTATTTTGAGTGTAATTTTAACGGAAACAGAAACTCGAAAATTCCTTATCTTCACATTCTTGAAAGTTGTTTGAAAATTATAGGTCGCAAAAATAAACATAAAACGGAAATTAAGATAAAATTATCAATATGGTGCAGAGAAAGGACACGGAGAATATCTTTTGGTTATAATCTACTACATTAGTTAAATTTTAAATAAAACCCAGCAATTCAGTGTACAAACAAACGATGTTACGAACTTCACGTAACTTTCTAGCTCTGTTAGTGATCTGAATATGAGACGTAGTTAAGTCTGAACATATCACCAGGACTGCAGTTTGGCTTGAGTGCCGGGATTCTAATATCGACGATATATATTTCAAAGTGCAGTGTACATCCTCTACAGTACGGTTTTTTCATAGCTTTGATTGGAAATGTCTGCTATGTAGCCCTAATGTCACCGTCAATGAAAAGTGTGATAAACTAATTCACAGTTAACCGTACTATCGGCAATATATTAATATGGCTATTCAGTGTCCTGTTTCTATTCCTTTTGATACTAATACTAAACTATTGGGAGTTTAGTATCCTCCCGTGCAGGCTAATGAACAGGCTTACATTTTGGCGGCGATGTCTTTGGATGGTGACATGATGATTATGAAAATACAGATGGGGCGGGTGGCTGCTACGACGATCGTTGCTGGGCTCTGAGGTAAAACCCTAACGACGGCGGCTCCATACTTGTGGTCTCAAAGCTGCGGTGTCCTACAATGTGACATATGGCTTGTCAAATGTTAGTATTTTGCATTGTTTTTTTTCATAATATTAGAGCATGCAATCGTCAGCAGTAGATATCTATGTAATTTTGCTTACGCATCTATTTAGGACTTCTTTATTATATTTACATTTAAGCCATAGGTACTCAAATATACAAAATTAGTTTTTAAAAATGGTGCTCGTGTGTGTGTACATATATATATATATATATATATATATATATACATAAATATAATTTTTTATTCGGGTTTACGTTACATATACAGGTATAACTAAATCTATTTAGATTCATAGTTTCCATTTTTATATGTCACATTATATAAATTAAAAGAAAGCCAAATCGTTTAGAACCTTGATCGACTGTGTGACTTTACTGAAAAGTTAGTGCATTTCATTTTAAAATATTCTAGAATAACATTACTAATTACTCTAAGACATCTTGACTTATGGATATTTCCTTCGATATTTCCTTGTAATATATTCAGTATTTTGTGGCTCCTCTCCTATAATATCTTATATTTTATTTTGGGGTGTAGAACTGTAAAATTTGAGAGAATTAAAAAATATAAACATTCTAGATTTATTCTGAATTTATCTAGATCCTTTTTTAACTATTTAATTTCTTTCTTGTGAAACAGTAAATTTAAAATATTGTAATGTGACCTTATTATTTACACAATTAAATGAAACTACGTGATGTAGTATTATTTCTACTATCTTTAATTTCTTTACCACGACCTAGGTTTCGTTGTATTACAACATCTTCAGGTGGGATATTAGCAAAGATATCTAGAGAGAGTCTTTGCTAATATCTCACCTGAATTGTGGTAAAGAAATTAAAGAAAGTAGAAATAATACTACGTCACGTAGTTTCATTTAATTGTCAATAATGAATTTCTACAAAATTAACGCCAAATATATTCAATACTTATTATTTACCTTAATTTTTTTTTATTTCTAACTTTTGACGGAGAATCTGATTCGGACGACGTTTTGAATCTAATGTAGAAATAACTTTAAAGGCAAATGTAAATTATATAGTTCCGTCGTACTGACAATCGAATTTTAAAGAGAGTGGTTTTAAACACAAGTTAAAATAAAAAACTAATTTCGCGGTGTATGTTCTTTATTCGAATATTTTATCGAAATAAGAAGTTGTTCCAATGATCAGTGACACGAATTACTCTAAGATAATATTTTTAAGATCAGAAACATACAAAATATGAGAGCATATCCGTATCATGTGGACAAGTTTACTTACTAAGATCTTAATGAAAGTCGTTTGAGAATGACTGTAAGTATTAATAAAATAGAATTAGTTTCAAAATATTCAAATTGTCTCTTTTCCTACCCTAATTTACTTTCTTATTTAAGCCTCTATCATGTGATCAAATTTATGTTGAAAAGTAAAGGCGAATTAAAAGAAATATTGGTTTTTTTAAATTTTGTTCTTTACTACTTTTATGAACACGCTATTCATTGTGCTAGCTATTCGTTTCACTTGCTTTTTTCATATATTTATATAAAAAGTGAGGGCGAAAGTAATACTTAAAAGATTACATAAAGTTAAAAAAAATTTCACATAGTAAATGAAATTTTTTTTATTCATAATAATAGTATTTAATTATAGTGTAATAATAAAATATCGATTACCAACAAAGCACCGTAAATTTTCGAATTTCATCAAATTCCCATAAAAGGAATAAAATCAAGCGATACCCAATATTTGTATTTTTAAACCATACAC
This sequence comes from Druceiella hillmani, assembly GCA_039881145.1. Taxonomy (NCBI): domain Eukaryota; kingdom Metazoa; phylum Arthropoda; class Insecta; order Lepidoptera; family Hepialidae; genus Druceiella; species Druceiella hillmani. The sequence goes on along the minus strand of JAYKKI010000048.1, from coordinate 818,185 downwards.
AATATTTTGTACGAAATTTCCAAAAAAAAATGAGTAATTAATTTCAAATTAATATTTTTTTAATTTTATTGATTTGGACATGTGCGGGTTGAATATTTCCATAATACGCCAAATTCAAGTTCACGTTAAGCGCAGGAAAATAGAAAATTTTTTAAATATGATTCTATATTTTTAAGTAAATATCGCACAAAAAATTAATACCACATTATTTTTTTGTCATGACATCATATAAATTTGACTTTCACACACTATTTAAGACAATCATCTCATGTTCAAAAAGCTACTTTATGATTTAAAACTCATCTGGTCGACCGTGAATCTTTATCGCTGTGTATAGATATACTTTCAAATCGCTCAATACCACTTATTGATTAGTTTGTCATAGACAGCTATTGAAACAAAAGCAATAAACAAAAGTTCAACGCCAGTCGCAAACGTACCTAAAATTTGTGACTGGCTTTGAACTCTTGTATAGGTAATTGTTGTAGTTACAATTGTTCACATTACGTTGAAGTAAGTTTAATATATTAAATAATTTTTAGTCTCTATATGAGTTATGAAATTGAGGCTAAATAAAAATCAGTAAAAGAAACTATTTAATAAATGTAAAATAAAACACCGCATACTGTGAATACATTTATTAATATGCTAGTTGTACCTGCGACTCCGTTCGTGTGAAATTCAGAATGAGAAAATTTTGTTAGGAATAATTAATATTATTGTTTATTTTTATTTTGCAATTAATATTATTATTTCTTTTTCTTCATCTTTGCAATATCTATGAGTATGAAGTTTACTAAAAATGACAATCGGTGGCCTTGGCAATACCAGTATCGTAATGTTCATTATGTTAGATCTATAATATCCAGATAAAAAGTTATCTTTATGTTGCCTAAGGGTATAAATTATTACTGTACCAAATTTCATCAAAATTTGTTTAGTAGATTCAGCACGATTAAAGAAAAAAGTAACAAAGAGACCGACAAAATTCTAGAAACAGGTTTTTAGACTTATAATATCAATTTAAGTTCTAAACCAGTCACTCTTAAAAATATTTTTCATGTACTGAGTTCACCCTCTTACAGTTTTTTGTATATAGAGATTTTAGTTCGTACTTCATATGAGTATCAGTTACTAGTATGGCAAAATAATTTATATTAAATTTCAATATTGAATAAAAAAATTCCGATTTTATTGAATGAACGTAGTGGCAATATAATATATGCAGAAGGATTTTTTGAACAGGATTTTCTCTTTTAGTTAGTTATCGTTAATTTTATAAACATAAGAAATTTAACTGTGTCCATAGATGTGATTTGTCTTATTGTAAGTTTTTTTTGTGTATTATTGGAAACTTCTGTGGGATTTAACTAGTTTAATGAAATTAAATTAAATGATTTTTTACACCCATTTTCGTAGCTATGCTATTGTGGTTAGTTATTTCGCACAACTCACAATGAGAAAACTAATATTTAAAATCATCAATGTGTCTCAAATAACTTTTAAAGCAAGTGTTTTTTTTTATTAATATAAGCTAATATGAAATTAATTATAAAGCTCTGCAAAGCAAATCCTAATAAAATGACGATATATCTGGTTCCAGTTAGTGAGTACACAAACGCTATACAACTTTACACTCACTTTCTAATATTGGGTAATATTGGCTGAAGAACAAGACGTCATGAACATATATATTTTCGCTGAGCAATTCAATTTCTTATACGAATTATTAAAATATGAAAACATTATCATACCTGATGCAATACGTTAAGTATTGAATAGAGCGCATAGTTTTTTTCACTGTCGTGTTAAATACAATGAATTGACACAATAAGTTCATTAAAAATATTAAACACTGGAAAAACATACAGCTTATATCCGATATATTTTAAGTTTTGTACTTTAAGAGTACACAACTTAAAATAAGCCTTTCAGTAATTTTACAGAATGAAACCATTCTCTGGAATGGATCCAATTTAAAATTTATAATGTTAGACACTAGGGCTGTATTTTCAGTTACCAGTAGTAACTATAAATTATTTTAACGACCCACCTGATTTCCATGAATTTTTAGATATCCTTATGCTTTGCTGGAACAGGGTTTGTTCTTTCCTCGTGTATCATCTGTGGGGAAAAGAAAAATTAAATTTTAGTTTTTAAAATGTTCAGTTCAGTTTAGTTTTTAAAATGCTACCAACATATTTTCTAGAATGTTCTTTCTTCAATCAATTTATCATATAATTATAAATTTCATCTTGCACGTTCATGCCAGAAATGGGATTTTGTCTAAGGTCTTAGAAACAAGTTTGGCTATCTTATCGAAAACTTATAAATTTTACGTCCGTAGCTTGCTAGCCCAATAAAGCAAAAATCGTTTCAAATATCAACTTAACTCCTTACTTAAAGTAGTAAACGCGTCTAAAAGATTACAAATTTTCTACCGATTTGAGGCTAACGAAATATTTTGATGTGTAACAAACATATTTTTCCTTTTACTAAATAAAACAAAGCAAAATTTTTCTGACGTAAAAATACTTTGGATCGCCAATTTCATCTTATTTTAGTCAAATTTATTCTAGTATCTTCTAGTCTACATGTATCTACGTTATCAAACTATTAACCAAATTAAGTGAAATATAATGAGAGGAGAAGGTATAAAATAAGGTAAAATACGAGGAAAAAAGTATAATATATAAGGAGATTGGATTTCAGTAAACCACTATTGAGTGCAAGAAATATTGTAGTGTGATAAGTTTGTCGCACAAATAGTATCATTGTTGGTCAATAATACTCTTCATTTGACAACGTTAAAGCTAAAAAATCGTGAAATAAGTAAGCCATTCGGATTTTTAGTACTGTTTTGCAATGTTAATTTTTTCTAAATGTAAACATTTTTAACACCATTTCATGTTGCAGAAAGCCTCATTCAAAAGGTTCTTACATTTTTGCAGGTATGAAGCTTTAAGATCTTTTTGATGTAAACTACGCCTCCCCGCTGATAGCTAGGACGTGACGGGTGAGACGTATAACGCAATTTGGGGCTCCTTCATTCTTCCGATGTAGGCTTTCTTAAGTATATCTTTGTAAATCCTTGCGATTTGTCCAGAAATATTTGAAATATTGTGACGAAAAGTGTATATTGTAGCCAATAACATTCCTTGAAGATCATAAGAATAGACATTATGTATTCAGTCATTTAATTCTGTATTTCACACGAACGAAGTCGCAGGCACAACTACCATATTAATAAATATATTCCCGGTATGCGGTGTTTTATTTTATTTTTATCGGGAAATGTGCTCTTCCACATAAAGCTGATGTGCCATTTTTTATCTGTCGTTCTGAAGTTCACTTTATCGGTAATGTGCAGAGCAAGGAAGTCATAATGGTGTATTGTGACTCATAATAGTATGTGGAAGCAATAAGTGGGTTTTGGAGTAATAATATTTCCCACGATTACCTGAGAAATAATGGTTTTTGTGTAAATACATCAAATATAAATTACATTTGAGGCCAAGTTCAAGATAAGGTAATTAAAGTCAATTTGCATGACTCAAACAAATCCGTTATATGGACTTGAAATCAAATAAGACCATATTAAAAAGTATAAGCTGATAAATGAGTCTTTTGCCATTCTAATTGTGGTATTTGAACAAAGTTAAAATTGGAAACTTTGCCTTTTATTATAGTTACGAGGATTCGTCTGATATCCATTACTAATTATATAAACTTTATCGTGCATATGACCACGTTTGCAAAAAATTGTTTTTTGCAAACGTGGTCACGTTTGTAAGAAAAGGCTTTGCAGTCATAATTGGCAGATAATTTCTGATTAGAATTTAAACAAATATTTGTATTGAATATTCTGCAAAACACATTATCTAACATATTGTACTAGTTGATTTATAAACTATAATTTATTTTTTATATAAGAAAATTTGTTTATATCTTACATGTAAAAAAGTATCAAGCGCTTTGTCACCCAATTGTACCTTCTTCGGTATGGTAAAATTATTTCTTCTTCTTATACGTTGATTGATTTAGTAAGAAATTTAAAATTTGTGATATATTTTTGTTAAATACCATACAGTTTCAAGGTAAACTAAGGACTTTAAAGCAAAGATACAGATATTAGAGATGATATTATTTAAAAGAACTTTCTTTGTCTTTCTTATTGGATCAGGTGCTCGCTTATGAAATCCTTAGTATACTTTTTGCACGTATTATAATTTTTTTACTCTTTTCTTTAGCCGTCTTGTGAAAATGTCTTCTATAATCTAAACCATATCCCGATATACTGAAAAAAAAATTGTAACTATTAATTCTGAACACAATTCTCGTTACTAACTTAATTTTCATTTACAACTGAATAAAACTACGTGATATAATATTATATCTACTTTGTTTAAATTATTAACCACGATCTAGGTTTCGTTGTATGATTACATTTTTAGGTGGGCAATTTGGAGAGATGTAACTAGCTATATGGAGAGATGTAACTAGTTTATCACTGCGTCCGCTGTTTTAAATAACTACATACTATTAGCATAATTTTTGCAATGAAATATAGGTTATTAAATTTCGAAAATGATCTAGTGCTAGAAAATAAATGTATTTTTTGAATTTGAAAGTGGCATTTATTCACTCGGCGCATTTGTCAAAGATTATGTTCAGTAGTAAATGATTATTCGGTGTTATAAAACAAGAAAAGCAGTTATCCATGATTGTAAATGGCATATGTCAGTCAAATGATAATTTTTTTCAGAAATACCACGATTTATGTACTTAGTAAAGTTCAAAAAGCAAGTCAATGCTTAACACATTGACTTTTTTCACATAAAATTATCAAAAATTATAATAAATTGATTATCGTTTATGTTGCCATATATGAAAATGAATTGTGAATAAAAGTTATAAAAGAATCAGCACGTTTTAATCATTATATTATTTAGTTCCCGTTTCTTAACGGGTCCATCAAATTTTGTCATTCGTAAAAATATAACCCTGTATATATAATTTTTCATAATATTTTGTTCGGAAATTTTTTGCTTTATTTACATAATATTATATTTACAAATACATCATTAAATGTACAGGGAAATGGTGAATTAAATTGTCAACAAACACTTTGTTACACATTCCTATTTTGTAATATTGCTAAGTTCTTCATAAAGTGTCTAAGATTTCTCTTAGGATGTTAAAAGATTTTTGAACATATGAAAGTAACGCAGTATATCTGTAAATACTCTTGAAAAGATCGGGTAGTTTTTATTTTTTATACATCGTTGTTGCTAGAATAATGAGTGGGAAATCAACGTTTCGGAATTCATCACAACGCCACGAATGCCTGCGAAAATTTGTTAAATATTCTATCTTCCTCAATGTTAAGTTATATATTAATAACTACATAAAACAATTTGGTTAGTAAATATAAAACATGACCTACATTCGTTCGAAAGGTTGGAAATTACAGATTTTCACATATATATATATATATATATATATATATATATATATGTGTGTGTCTGTGTGTGTGTGTGTGTGTACACATATATATGTGTGTATATATATATATATATATATATATATATATATATATATATATATATATGTATAGGAGATTAGTGAATAGATATTGATTCATCTGACATATTACATTCATTAATTTATCAAATCCCACGTTAAACCAAGTTTTCTCCAAAGCTCTGGGTATATACGAATACTAACTCTAATAGTAAAGCGTTAAACGTAATGATATAAATAAAAAGTAACAAAATAAAACAAACAATTATTAAAATTGGACACAGTACAATAAATACAGCTAATGATCGAACGGGAACTGCTAAGCATGTTCTTAACTGCATTCCTAAAACGACTTTCTCCAACATAAGTACATACGTTGCTTCACGTGAAGAGCAGGTTAATGGTTATGGTTACAAGGATACTACGGACTAGAGAATTAAACAAGGTCACAATTCAGCTACTCTCATGTAAATTGAGGGAATGTTGCATGACAAAACCTGGCATCCTGTAGATCTTTTATAGATTTCTTGATTTGATCGTGTAATATTAGATTGTTTTCCATATTTACACCGAGAGAACTCTTTGAGTGCCGTTTCATTTAACTCGTAATTTTACATCAAGGGTGTACGTTGGCGGAAATAAGTTATCATCTCGCACTTTCTGCCATTAAATTTTGAGCCTGAAAGGCAAGGGCGAAAATTTTTAAGAGTGGAAGACATAACAGCCTCCAATAATATTATTATCAGAATATCATTGTCGGCTTGATTAAGTGCCTTCTGAAAATCAAAGTTAGCCACATTTACTTGCTTTTTCTGTAAAACTTTAGTTTAGGTTACTTATTCTAACAGCAATAACATATCCGAGATCAGGACTACCCTACATTTTGCAAGGAATAGCCGTTGAAAATTAAAAATAAGATATTTTGTCTACCAAAAAATTTGTAGTACCACAAAATTTGTAAATTTCGTAATAAAAATATAGTCGATTAATAAGAACTAACAATATATAGCTCTTATCATCTGTTGAAATAACCAACGTTTTTTAACATTTTTCCCAATATAATTCTTACGTTTCATTATATCTGCATTCGTTCCATACACCCAACCTATCTTAATAAATATCTTGTTGATTATTAAATCCGATTTTTAATACTATTAGAGGAATAGTCCGCTATGTTTTAATTAATTTGACAAATGAAGCGTATTATATCATGGAAAACTGGAATTATTTATGCTAAAGAACTAATCAAATTATTTTGTGTGCTTCTTTGTTACTGTCATTGTGCTCTACAGCGTAATACTTTGATTCTGCATATTTATCATTGAGTGTTCAGCTACTAATAGAAAGCGCCAAGAAAATTTAACATCAAACTAAAAACACGACACTTATTAATATGAAGAACGAAAAACTTAGTTGTGAAGGCCTATTTAAAACAACATATTTATTTTTATTAAGGAAAAGTCCACTTGAGAATTTTTTCAGAAACTATTAAATTGAATGGAATTTTTTTTTCTATTAAAATATCTATCGAATCTCTTCTATGATAAAATTTATCGCGATGTACTAATTTTTTTTCAGTTACCCTTTACTTTTACCGAATTCCGAATTTAATCATAACATGATATTTGTTCCATAAGAGCACTAAACCGATAGGCAATATTTTTAGGTTTTCTTTAACTTCGTTTTCATGAAAGATTAAAATAATAGCTACCTTCCCGAAAACAGAGATAAAGAGATAAAAACATCGGAAGGTACTTTTTATTAATTGGTAACGTGATAATTAAAACTGTGAAAACATACTTTTTCCTAACTACTAAGTTAGTGCAATTAGGAAAAATTGTAAATCAGCGCGAGCCGTGTCGTGCACAAATGGAAACACAGAAGTAGGAAAATTTCAAATATTTAGTTCTCTACTAGTTAAATTAAATTAGTTATATCGGTATTAATAACAAAATAATGTATTATTATCATTGTTATATATTTTTTAATCAAACTCTAATATAAATTATTTTTAAATTGATTTTTTAACAACGATAATTTTAGTGATGTGGAAAGTCTTAATATTTTATTACAATGTACTGACGTAAAGATTTATTCAAATATTCGTCGACATTGAAATTGAGTATGTAAATTATGAAGGCAATTAAATTTCCCTAATCTTTATATATTCTTACAGATTTTGTCATAATTTATGGTGTCGACGATATTAGAGAAACTGATTTAAAAGTCGCCTAACAAATTTATTCTTATATGCACATTTAGGACGAGCGTATTAAGAACGTATATTATATTTTATTCAAATGTTGTCAAAAGTAAGCCGGAATATTAACAATATTAACTAATAAGCCGTAATATTAACTAATAAGCCGTAATATTAACTACACCAGTTTTTTTTTTTTTAATTATATAGCGGGAGTTTCGAGGATCGAAAGTTCATTATTTTTCCTTACTTTTTCTATCCAAAAAATTAATAAGGCGATATGTAATAAAAATATGTAGCTCTTTCCACAACCATGCAGCACACTTATGCTGATACCAGCGTTATTTTCCTGCGTCTAAAATTGCATTATACTCCATTAGAATTTATAGGGTATAGAATATAAAAGTAAGCAATAAATTGTCTATCTATTATATTATCAGTAAATAAAATAATAATTTAATGATTAGCATAATTTCTCTTTAAGCCAAAGGAAATTTTAAATATTTTGGTTTTAAAATTCCATTAGTTTAAGATTCATACTTTAAATGTTGTATCCTGGAAATTCTGCAAATATTTTCTTTTTTTAAGGATTATGTTTTTAAGAAATTAAACAATTAATGCGAACTTCGCTGCTTTTGTCTTTTAACATGATTTCAGGCCTGTTACGCCTGAAATCATGTTAAATGAAATCATGCTAATGTTTAAAAATTAGTAAAAATTTATTAATGCGATATACTACATATTTCGATAAAAAATCCATACATCTTATGATGTGAGAATGCAATTCTTTTCCAAGTAATGTTAGATAAACTACAATATATGAAATTGTTCATCCCGAATTGAATTTGCAAGAATTTTAAACGTTGATATCAAGTTTTTCTTAATTCACAACACAGCTGACAACTGTCATTCACACTATTTGTACTGGAGATATATAGATTATTTTTCCTACGACATTGCAAAGGAAGTTGAATGAAAGCGTTTGGAGGGAATACATACCGCAGGTGTTATCAGCAAGTGTCTCGAAACTCACTCTAGGGAAATTAAGCGCTGAGTTTCTGAGTTTCTGTACCAAGTTTCTGTGCTAAGAAATAATGGGCTCATTGGTTTTAAAACACACAAACTTGGTATACTAGGTGCAGGAGCTTTAAGAAAAGGATGTCGAAACACCATTCTGTTACACGGCGTGAAGAAAGACAACATGGCGTCGCCAACAGCCCCTGCCTTTGATGATATCTTCAAGAAGCTTGACTGTTCTACAATAACTGAGGCTAGCTTGACGCGAGTTATCGCCTACGTGCAGTTAATACCTAACGTAAGACTACTAGACCAGTACTTGTGAGGTTTGTTTGCCGAGATGAGCGTTATAAAGTTTGGCCTCTTGAAAACATCATTAAAAGGAATATTTATAACGGAGTCGCCCATACGACCACGGCAGGAGTTGTTCATTTTAGCACGATCCAATTTTAAATTAATAACCCTTGGACGCGCAAAAAGTAATTTTATAAGCTAATATTAATTTACTAATATTAATTTATCAGAAGATAAATACATTGCAACATATTATTATCTATATATTTCACTGGCGTAAAACATAGAATATATTTAAAAAATTATGAGGTATTCACTATAGGTTTTATTAAATCTTGTAGTCAAATTTTACTAACACATTCATTCCGCTCTTTATTTCCGAAAGTAAACGACCGTAAATGATGCGAAATAGTTTTTTTCATCATTTTTGGCCCAGTCGTTTCTGAAATGAGAGGGAGGAATTCTATGTTTTTGTATATCTATTAAAATATGCATTTTGAAAGTAGAAATTTTTTTTTGTATTTCTTATGAGTCTTTCCAAATGACGTATAAAAAGAGAAAAAAAGTATGTAAATTATATCGATTAATTAAATTTATAACTATGCAGTTTTTAAATTTCTACGTCACAATTCCTAAGACAATAGGCTTTAAAAATAGAAAAATTTGAACAGATTGCTTTTATACCTTTTGTATGGGTAAAAACATGAAGAAATATTAAAAAATATGACATCTAGAAGCATCGCTACTTTTATCCTACACCGTATGCGTGGGCATCTAAAGCTAATATTTTCTTTTTTTTAATTTTTCCGATACCACTCAAACTTTTCAAAATAAAGGGAAAATATCATTTAAACTATTAAGTAAAATCTTTGGGATCCTTATATCTAGCCCTTTCACCGACATCCTGTACTGTACAGGGAATTAAGGAAAAATCCAGTAATTAATTCAAAATGAATATTTTTAAGTTTCAGCTATAATAAATATTTTCGACTTCAGCTATCTATAGCGATATGGGTGGGATAATATATTTTATTACTCTGCCAAATTTCAAGTTTCTAAGTCAAACGCTTTCTGAAAAAAACAGTTGTAACGACATACGTACAGACCCATGAGTGATCTTATAAAGGTTGCATTTTTTCTTTTAAAATATGGGACCCTAAAAATAAAGAATAGCTTACAGTTTATAAAAGGAAAAGAAGCATCTCTGGTGACAAACAGATATCTGGAATATGGTGGGCAAGATGAAATCTTGAACCTAGAAATGGTGTAAAGAATGAAAAAAGAAACAACAAAAAAATTTTTTTTAGTTATTTGTCATTCTTGAGGCCTAGAGGTAGACTCAATTTGAGATAAATTAATTTACCTGAAAACGTTTATATCATTGTTATGAAAATATAAAAAAAATAATTAAATAAAAAAAATAAAAACTGGAAGCCCGCAACCAAGAATAAATAATACTGAAACAAGTTCCATGAGAAGGCTTGGGTTGCTGTGTCATTGAAAAAGGAAACGGAGAGGAAGGAAAATATTAATACGCGCGCTTTTGCAGTAAAAATATGAAACGCCCCAGGTTAATATAATTATGCTCGAGAGAAACTGACGACACCTTCGCAACTCATTTCAGTTATTTCCTTTCAAAAGTTTAATGGCCAAGGCGTGCAAATTGAATACATTTTAAGTGATTCTGCTATAAAATAATATGAAGTACCTGAAATTATGTTAATTTATACGTCAACCCTCTTTAAAATACCTAAGTAAGTTATTGCTTCCGTGTAATAATTAATTCGTTTCAAAAAAGTTTGATTGGTAATATTTTGCGTGGAGAAAAAATGAAATGATTAGACTTAACAAATGTATGAAAATATGGAGTTTTCATCTGAAAAATGAATTAAAATTACTTACTTTTTAAAGCACACGAATTGAAAAGAAACTCTTTAATACTTATAAAAATAAATACTTTATCCAGTTATTTAGGTAAGGTCACAGTCAAAAAATAATTTAATGCAATTTTATTTGCTGGTACTAATTGAAAGTAGATTTAGTATTTAGGTCCGATTTGTCGTTTTAATATTTAATGTCATTTCGCTTACACTCAAGTTCTTTAAAGTTCTATTTTGCTTCGTCCCAATGTTCATTAAATATTTTTTCCCTAATCATGACTTTTTTAAATTATAAAGTGAAGGTTAAAATATGATAAATACTATTAACATTCTCTTTATGATTTAAGAGGGTTGTGATTTACCGAAATAAGTTTCCAATAAAAAAACATATAAATTCATTTTTATAAAAATGATGAGAGGGAGAAATGAATAAATATCTTTAAGTCAATTCATCTCGTGGCATGTAACTACTTAGAATAATGAGTAAGAAATATAACAAAGGTTAACAGCTTTTGTTATATTTCTTACAATTTTTGAAAATAAAATAAGCAGATACTGACTGTATTAAGTTACCGCGCAAAATAGGATACATTGAAACTTCAGAAAAGGCGTCTACGTAGATAGCTTCGTCGCGAATAAATTAGTCAGTTTACATACGATTATAGAAATTAGTTTTATGTCATGCGGTTTTACTTGGTTCACACTTTTGGTTGGGGTTGGTTTTTATTTGGAACATATGGCTATGGATTCCTAAATTATGCGTATCTAATACGACGGTTTCTTAATGCTATTTAGTTATTTACCTTGGATAGAATCAAAATTGAAAAGAAATGAAACAAATTATTAATTAGACGACTGTTGTCTCTTTTCCAAACTAATTTTTAGATGTCTGTCGAATTTTAAGGAACATCCTGATGATTTATATTACTGAATGCTAATGCTAATGTCTAATTATGGTAAAAAAGTTTTTGAAAATTTAAAAATATGTTAGAACAATGTATGGCTTTATTATAAATAAAATTTAACGGAGTTTAAACGTGTTATTATTTTATATCAGACAAAGCTAAATAACAACTTAAAGTAACTATACCGAGAAAAAAGGTGGAAGGAAAATCAGGACTAATTTTGGCAATAAAGGGCGTTAGTTAATTTTTAAGATTAAAATGTCATCAGTATATTTTGTTATGAAATATGACACTGATTTGACTCAATTAATCAAGTCATTATTGGAGTCAGATAAATGTCACATTTCATAAGAATTTGTGGAATTAATAAACATTAATCGTTGAAGGTTCATGACCACCTGAAGAAGCTGGGATACATAAAGAATATGAACAACTAATTGGATATTTAGGTGTTTCACGACAAAAATTATTACCGGCTATGTTAATAAATAATTAAATATAAATATATGTTAATAAATAATTAAATATAATATAAGATCAAAGAAGTAGATATCTTGGGCGAGACTGTTTTTTACAAAAGATTTAAATATCAGGATTTCCAGTGATTGGTTATAATGAGATCAACCAAACACAGAAAAATACGATGAAACAATTTAATTATTTGGAACACATTAAAAATATCGGCGAATGTCTTCCTGTCTTTTGATTATAGACCAACGGTCCCTTTGGCATTAATTTTAATATATTGACATAGTCACTTTAGAACCAAATCATTTTCTTCTAAAAAAAACGCTCTGCAATTGCGAAAAAAACTTATCGTGTCATACGATAAAACAGACCTAGAAATACCTAAAATTAACAAAAACAGGTCTAAGTGCTGCGTTAATATAGTTTGTATGAATTTTATCGTGTTTTTAACTTTAAAATACTTCCCGAAAATTTAACGAATAAATCACCGGGAAGCATTTCCACATGCTATGTGTTTAATAAGAGCATGTACAGTCTATCATTATACTCAAACTGATATACTTTAACAATACACATAATGACAATTTGCCCATTAATGGTGGTGAAAGTGAAACGTTATCCATCGTACAAAGATGGATCTTGAAACTTTATCAGTTTAATTTCGGGTTAAAATGGTTGATAAGTGATTCAATGAAATAGGTGCTTGACTATATCGGATAATGTGTGATTTGCTATGGTAGCCGATAAAGACAAAGAGGTTAGGTAATTCGACGCTAGACATATATTAATAGTAGGTATATTCAATAAAAATAATGACATTTGACAATACCACTTACCGAAATTTTAACCCCGAAACCGAAACTTTGAAATGATATGATTGGGCAGTTAGAAAATTTGTTTGAGGTACTAACGGTGAAAATGATTCCTGACGAGCGTCTTGAACTATTGATTGGAAACAAAGGAGAGGGAGTTTTTTTTAGGCTTACTAGTCACCACCAGGCTGTCAAACGAGCTCCAAGAATTATTACTATGAAATTTTGTACAAAATCATTCAAATACAATCTATAATTTCACTACCGGTATTTCGTGCCTTTAGGCCCTAACTTAAATATTAATAACAAAACACTCTTATTATGTGCTTAAAAGAGGTCCATCTGCTGAGTTACCCGTCACCAGCAGCACCAAAATTACCTCACAACCATTACTTTCAGTGTTGAATAGGAAATGTTTTGACTGAGCCAAATTAAAATTTTGAAAGCTTTAAGGCTAAAATTTTGCTTTTAATTTTAGGATTTTTTTTATTTCCCATTTTACCCCCTAGAATTAACCTCCGGCAGAAAATTTGTTTATTGGTTTTTTAACCAAAAAGTTTTCTTTTCACATTGATGTATTTTTCACATTGATGTATTTAACATATTTAACTACATTGATGTATAACCATACGGTAAAGTTTACCTTTTTATTATTTACAGCAATTATTATTTTATAAACCATTTGTTATCAAAAGCTCACCTAAAACTTTCCGGAGAAATGTAGTATTGATTCTAGATCACATAATTTTTAAAAAAAATCACAATATCTCAACATCTGTTCAAAATGAACTGGCCAATATGGAAGTAAACAATTATGTTAATATCTATAAATAGTTAATGAAAAATAATATGTACCATTTAATATCGCTACGTGCCTAAAAGTATATGGAAATCTTATAGTGTGCGTTTCTATTCAGTTTTATTTGTGATAGATATTATAAATCAGAGCCTGAATTTACTAAGTAACTTAAAAACGAATGCTACTAATGTTCTACACATTTTTATTTTTCGTTGCATAATTAAATGAAAATTTATTTAAAACCATTAAATAGATATAAGCTATCACAAATCTCATACCTGAGCTTTGTTGTTGAGAAGAAAAACAAAGGAAATACTAACAAATTCGGAGCAAACTGATATTTCCATTTTTAATGATTGTTTCGATCGTTATTTGTTACATCGCATAGATTTTGAAGAATTTGTTGAATTATTGAATATTTCTTAAATTTCTTTTTCATTTTCAAAATTTATTTTATATTTTAATAAAAATTAATCTAATTTACTTTGTCTTTCTTTATATCGCTACTTGAAATAAAAATTAAAATTTTTAATTAAACCAAAAGGGCATAACCCTCGAAAATGAATATTATTTTTACAATATTTTTTTTCATATTTTGTCTCAGTAATGCAATAAGTTAACGGTATATATTTATAATTAACACACTCTAAGAAATATATATTAATCATCTATGGCTTTGCTCATATACTTATAAAAATATTAAAAACTAATGAAAAAACTTAATAAGTTCAAACATTAAAAACAGCAGGAAGGGCAAGAAAATCACTATAAAAGAGAGGTCAAGAACTGTCGACGGGAAAAAAAGGGGGTTTGTGTGGATTTTTTTTCAAGAAAGTAAACTGTTAGATGAATCTTGGTAAAATTTAATAAGCTTCTATTGTGATAGTCAACCAATTGTTGGAAAACCAATCATCAAGATATATTAAGAATTTCAACCTGTAGCGTGCCTTTAAATATACCAAGGGACAGAGTTTCTTGATTTTACTCACAATTTTTCGTAATGATTTACGCTTTAGTACCTTCGGAATAAAAGGGAATTAGACTGCTACATTTTCATAATCTCTCATAACAAGCCATTTCAAATTATGATATAGTAAATAAAATTAGGAAAATGTCACCGCCCGCCATTAATTAATATAGTTAAGTATTTTATTCATCGCTCCTTTAATTTTTAAGTTAATATGTTAAAATAACTGGTCAGTACACAATATTTACGTACATAACATGTATTATTGCAAAAAATGTTATGTTCCTTCGACAAGAAAAGAAAATTAGCTCTAATGGATGAACTGACAATCTTGTTAGTTTTCCGTTTTTTTTTTCATTTGAGGTACGGAATCCCAAAAATTAAAGATTGGTGTCATTTCTAAAGAAATATAATTTTCCAGAATACCATATTAAAACTTAATTTCTTGTAAAATTATCAGTGTTATAATTATTTGCATCGTGAAAACTTGAGGCTGACGCAATTGTCAGCCTCAAGTTTTAGTAAAGCAGGAGGTGAGATTAATCAAACTTTTCAAAATTATTGCCTCAAATAATTGGGAGCATACAGGTTGTGATATGTATAGATAAATTACTTATATATTTAAGGGAAGATATTTTTTAATAATAGGATATAAATCCCATTAGTAAAAAAAATATCTTATATCGTGAATTCAAGTACAACGTAAATATTGTATTCTTACGTAACATTTAAATAATGTTAAAGAAGAACTAATATGCATTTAATGACGTTTCATATTTTAAATTTGCAAGCGGCGAGTTGAATAAACAAATGGGTTATTTAAATTCTCGTGCATTTGATAAACTTAAATAGTCACTTTATTCACATTTTTTACTTTATGTCGAAGTTAGATATTTGGTTGAAAAAGAAATATTATATGCAATACCAGCTATAATTATATTAATATAAAAAAATTATATTAATGTAAAAAAAATTATATTAATATCAAAGAAGTTATATTAATATAAAAAAAGCCTGTGTGATATTGTCATAATCGATTAGTGTATACTGTGTGTGTAAAAACTGAGCCTCTTGTTATTTGATAATTCAGAAATCCTATTTTGAGTTCTAAACGAGTTGTGTTGTCTTTTTTTAAACATAACCATGAATATTAATGTAGCAATATCGTAGTTTTCAAATTATTCAATATCTCGATGATATCCGAAATATTTTTCAGAATATATGAATTGGGTCTAAAGTAACTAAACAAAGAAATTTTGATTATTAACTGACCGAACTAAACTCAGGTTAGTAACAAAACTTTCGTTAGCTATATAACGAAAGTTTTGTTTTAAATGGATATAAAATAACTCAATTTCAGCCGTATAATAAGTCAAATATCCGTATTTAATTGATACTAAATATAGGAAAAACTTAAACTAAATATAGAGTAAGATAAATGAAACTGAGTAATTGAGTTTAGCAATTTCTACATCGTGGTAATAATGTATCACAAATACGTTTATTTATTTTTCTTAACACGTAGGTTTAATGATAATGAATTTGTATAGTGGCTATTTTCATAAATTATTAAGAGGCTGTTATAGACAAATTGAAAATTTGGGATTTGAAATTTTACCTTCTAATTACCGATTTTTCTCTGAAATGAAAAAAACATGAAAATTAGAGTGTATTCCAAAATTGAATCCATTAATCAGAAACATGACAGGTAAAACTTTCCTCAACAGAGTTTATTGCTGAAATACCCTCGGTTTTCAAAATATAATTTGTTGTTTTGACGCCATTTTTATACTTATATCATTATAATCTACATTAAATGAAAGTTTTAATAATATGCAGCGGTTAATTCAAACGTTTTTCAAAATATGGATTAGTTATTGATATATTAAGAAAAACGTATTTTCCATACTTTTGCGTCTAAACATTAGCATCAATGCCCCACCTTACTTGGCAAAAGGGCACCGCCTCACACGTCCGCGGGCCTTCGGAGGGGGAGGTTGTGTCGCAATGCGTTCTCTTCACAGTCACTAAAACATTGTAACCGCGAGGTTTCCGAGGTTTCTTTGTTACAATACAATAAAGCCGTACTGTGTACAGTTAACTCCTAAATAATGGATTGCATCTTACATTTATTCGCGTTTAAGTTTATTTTCTAAAATTTATCATGAAGTTTTATTCTATCACAATATCAATATATGTATATACATATATATATATATATATATATATATATATATATATATATATATATACGGTGATTGTAGTTGACATTATCGTTATTTCAAATTTTTATACAAACGTATCTACTAGTCACCTGTATACGATCCACAAAAGTTAAATTTAGAAAATTATTAAGATCAGAAGATGCTGGCTGAAAGCGATACTGCAAAACAGAACAACTACTTAAAATAGTGTTAAAATGTTATAAATACTTGCAAGTATCTACATGTATTTGTGTGAACTTGGCAACATTTGAGCTTATATTTGTAATATGGGATTAATCACAGGCTTACGGCGTTGATGTTATGGCAAAACGCATTGATATTCTGATTGGCCGTTCTCTCATAGTAATAAATGAGCTGTAAGTATAAATTGGCCACACTAAAGTTTAAAAATAAGTGAATGCATACATATTATCATAAACGCTATCATATTCTTTAGTTTGAAGGCGTGAGAATGATACATCTAGACTGAATATTTGAGTTTAAACTCAAAGTTTCTAACTAACATAATATGTTATTATCTTAGTCATCATCAGGCCCTCGAGTTTGTACTTGTGGGAACTGTCCAACAAAATTGAGTACCTATGCTAAACCCAAACTCCAAACTTCTAACAGTAATAATAGCTTAGGTCTAATTTGCGGCCGTTAAAACCAAATATTCGGGCTCACCCTCCAAGTCTCTAGTTAAAATATTGGTTAATATCGAGATATTATCTTGGTCATAATGAGATCCCCGGTTTTGCTAAAATTGTCAAAAAAAATACACACATATATATATATATATATATATATATATATATATATATATATATATACACATAAATCTTAAATAATTTACCAAACCAATTGGCAGCGGTACTAATTTGTTTTAAGTAGTTTACTAAAAGTTTCTAGTAGTAATTATTCCATTACGTTTAGACGTTGAGGGGTGAAAATAACTTTTATCTTCAGTTATAACCAGCCTAAAATTGAATAATGATGGGAAAACTTTCAAGAGTTAAGGACTGCTTTATCGGGTTTAATCTTTAAAATTTAAAATTAATTTTATCATTGATATAAATTATTTCCCATTGCGCTGATTTAAATGTCTTTTATATTTTTAAAGAATAGATATTTTAAGAGAAGATTAAAATCTTTCCCTGAGATGTTCAAATATCAAATATTGTTTTTCTGCTTTATCGCTAATAATTATTAATAAAACTAATAATAATAGCTAGAATAATTTGTCATGTTATTTATTAAAATCCGCTAAAGTCTGGCGAACTCAGGAATGAATTCATCTTATTACCTAATTAATATCACTCTGTGGCTAATGGTTATAAAGCAACAATAAGCGCCTTGTTATTATTTACAACCTATTTTATTAATGTGTTTATTCCAATTATGAATTCTGATTATTTTATTCGAGTATTAATGAATGATTAAAATATGAATCCACTAAAATCTGGATTAATCATTCTTCCAAAGAAATAGTGAGCTGTCCATAATTGTCCAGGGAAATGTATTAATAATTTTTTGAAATCGCCACTTAGTTTAATAACTATTTTTAAAAATGAACACAAAAATGTATTATCGATGATACAATTATTTGATTGAACGACGTTCATTGTATGTCAATAATAAAGTCAAGAATACAAGAAGCGAGAGAAGGCAACAAACAACTGAAATGTAAGGACCGAAATAATCTGATTATATTATTAATTTTCAAATGGTAACTCAAATGTGATACAAAGAAGGTTTCTCGTGGAGAAGCGACACTTTTTTCATTATGTTTTCCACAAAAATTACTTTTTAACATTTTATATCTTTTAAATTATGTGATCCATTTTCTTTATATTTTGAACACATTTTTAAAACAGTAATAACGTAATTTAGCTACAATTCTTCTTAATTAAGGATATCACTTGTATATTGTAAATTTAACGTAATTTAATTTTTAGTAAACAAGTTACGATGTCTTTTATACCACTGTCAGCTAGCAATATGTAGGCATATTTTTTTTACACATAATTTGTTTTAATTAGTGTACATAATAAGTCCTCGGCAAGTGGCTATTTCGCATTCATTTTACATAAGGAGTTGAAATAATAGAAGCAAAGTTCGTTTTCAATATACTTGAAAACCGTTTTAAATGAAAACTTGTGAACGTTAAACCACCTTTTTTGCGAGTATTGATATAATAATTCTATTCAATTTAAATCTATATTTTGCTTACCAAAATCTACATTCCCTCTTTAATCGCAATTAGTAAAGCTGCGATATTCGAAATCGAATTCCGGTCTTTTATATGTACTGGATCAAAGGGACAGAATTTAAATTGTTTAAAATCTTTTTTCTCTAACAGACCCGCCCACCATGTAATTTAATATTCACTGCGCACTCAACATTGAATTATCTATTGATCTTTATGGAATAATCCGAATCAATGCCGAAGTGCTTATCCCGATAACGATGACTGACCGCAACAAGAGATATCATTTGTATTCAATCCCTTTTAAAGCCTTATCTCTGGCAAATATTCTCGGTTAATTTTAGTATTCGATATTTTTTTGCTGTGTTTAATATCTTAGTACGTGGCATGTGAACAATTTATTTTATCTCACAGATTACAGGGAATAAATATATAATAGAATAAAACCTCTACGTGAAAAATAGATCTATCTTTTTACTAACTCAAATTAATTAGAAGCATATATGTAAAAGGAGACTTGTGTATGAGGAAAAGAGACCTAATGTTGCATGCAAAATCTCGACCGTATATTTACTGTCAATAGCGAAAAGTCCTTAGATGTTATTTATACTTATCGACAATGTATTTATACGATATGTAAGTACTATAAAGGCGAACGTATTTGAGGTCAACAACACTAATGCCTATCCTTTCGGAACGAAATTGATTTCATCGTTACGGATATTCTTTAATATTACGAGGAGAAAAAGGTTTACGAAAGCACATCAACAAAATTACACCCACGGATATCAACAGAAACAGATGTAGGCTGTTTCATTCCACTTATCGGAGAACGGATTTAGATGACATAGTTCTACTGAAAATTACACTTGTATAAAAAGAACGATTTCCTAAAAGCAAGGCTAATAGGAACATATAAATACTATCCTATTTTTAAACCCTATACTGGATGTTAGATAATTTAAGGCTTGACTTCTATTCGATTAAAACAATTTCATATATTCGGGTAGATTGATTGTTTGATTAATTTGAATAGAGAAAAAATGTGAAAATGTAATTGTTATATTTTTGGAACGATAAATATAATTTTTTTCCCATGTTATACACAGAGTCAATATAATGTTGCTCAAATTACTGCAACTGCTGAATATAGTAAAGGACAAACGAGTCTGGTAGAGATTGAGATTAGCTCCGCATGCTGTTGTACGTGAACGGTAATAATCGTGCACTGATATCAATCTTGAAATGAGTAAAAAAATTCATTTAATACCGAATAATTTCACATAGTATTTAATACCGAAAATTAAATTTCTTTTCAAATAATTAAAAATGAAAAAAAATAATAAGAGTTTGATCGTTTGGATCATACAGATTATTAGGTTAACTTAGAAATTAACGTAAGAAGAAAGTCAAAAAAATCTAAATAAATAAACGATTATGCACGTATTTATTCTGCATCGCACGACATGAGTAAATTTTTGAATACCTTTCCATGTACCTAATTTATTAGACTTAGCTATTATCAATAAATAAATCCATTTGCTAACTAATATTTAAAGAAATATACTTGATTTAACAGACCCTAAGAACTACTACACTCGAAAAGTAATTTCATGCTTCAACGAAGAGCTTTTTGTTTAATTTATTAATGAAATGCGAATGCCCGGCATTCATCATAATATTCACAAAAAGTCTACTAAGAATCTTATTTCTATATTATTTGTAAACTTTTTTATTATGGTGCTTTAAAAATTGGGAGGTGATGTTTTCGGGTACAAATATCTCAATGGAGAAGCATTAAATTGACTCGTTGACGGCGATGTTTATTCCGTCGTATCTTTCTTGATTACGGAATCTTTAAAATGGAGCAAGTTTTCTTTGGAATGTGATGTGAATAGTATGCAGCGTGCATGCGGCAAGTATACTTGGAAAATTAATTGCGCACTGTCATGCAGATAAAGTTTTTACCAATATAAAGAAATTAAAATAACGAAATCAGAGATTTTCTTCAGGGTAGTAACGATTTTCTTAAACTTTTTCCGCGTTCAAAAATTTGTTTCGATTAATTTTAATTCCATCTATACCGAAACATTATACCGAAAATCATTTATACCGAAACTTTCTTACTAATTAGAAAAATTTTAAAAATTGCACAAAATTTATTTCCAATTTCTTCATATAAAGAAAACATTTTACCTCTACACCCATTAAAATAAAATTTAACTTTAATTATGTAGGTGTTTAAAATCATTTTTGCTGAATATATATCAATTTCACATAAGCCTCCCGTAATAATATTTTTTGATCGATCAACGGAAAAAACTTGAACCCAAATCTAATCTCAGAATTTAAGGCTTTTCTCCAAATCAAATTAGTTTTGAGAAAGAAAAATATTAGTTTAAATAAATAATGTAAAGCAAAACTTAAATTTTTTGACATAAAAATAAACAAAAAAATTAATAAAGCCTAATGGGATATAGGTCTTCTAATATTAAAGAAATGAAATGAAATGAAATTACGTAAATAATCATATTTTTCCAAAACCCACTAGTCAGTTGTATTTTAAAAAAAACCACTAGTCAGTTGTATATACCTATACCGGTGTCTATACGGTTTCAGTCTTCTCAGTCCTTGAGAATAAACTTTACAAATAAACAATTATATACTCGTTTAAGAAATCTAAGGGATTGTAAATATTACCATCATGTCCTAATTCATTCTTTCTAAATAACTGTTTCACATTTTAATAAAATAATCATTTTAATGCACTTGCCTGTATTCGTACATAACTTATTTATTGTTCTTATTATATGAAGTCATCAAATTTTGCAATTACGCTTGATCGGAAGTCATAGAGTCTGATTCCTTTAACATACAACAAATTAGAGACTGTATGTATCATGTGGCAAATGTACCACTAACATTTGCCATTGACATACCAATAATGAAACAAATCGTACGCAGCACCTTCATCAATAATAGCTTGGTTAAACATTTGTTTGTCAATCATAATAATATGAAATTATTTATTACTTCATTCCTTTTATCAACTGGGCTACTAATCCACCAGTGGTTTATCATCTTCCATGATTTTTGAATGTTTACTCTTTTATAGAATTTTCCTGTTAAATAAAGAAACGGTAACCGGTTTTTCATTTGCTTTTGTGTGATAAATTAATGGGTGATAAAATAATTCTTACATTCTTTCAATATCTAAAACATGTTTATGTTCAGTTTACAAATAATAGGAAATAATACCAGAGAATTTCTTCGTATGATTAAAAATGATTAAAAGCCAAACAAAATGTGGTTCACAGCAGTGTATAAAATGATAATGGCTAAAATTATGTTAAAAGCTTTCAGTTATTTTCAACGGAAAAGTTATTTAATTCAATTTCCTCATGCCCACAATCTTTAGTGTTAACTCTTAAAGATAATAGCATCATACATTATATACTACGGGATATGACCTGATCAGATTTTTTTGTCATTTTTACCAGATTCGATAAGGATACACATTTTGTATGGCTTAAATTAACATTTATTAACTTAGTTTTTATAGATTTATCAAATATAACAGTTTTTGTTTTTTTAGACTATATGATAATCTCTTAATAATCCGCGTGAAACTATATTGTTGTTCGAAGTTTTGAATTATCGACGGCTTAAAATTTTGAAATTCATATTGGTTTATGTTTGAGTTTTGTTTTTTTCCGGAAGTAATTTTAAATTACAACCATACGGACATAAAAAATATTAATTCAAACGATTTAAAAATAATGTACGTTGACTGATTGTAAAAACCTTCATCTATAAATAAAATTATTAATATTTGCAATATTTTCCAGAAAAACACCATTTAACTAATGCTATTATTGTTGAACTCACCACGTCATATCGAACAACACGTCATACGTGACAGAAATTTCAATGATCCGGAGAAATTTTGTCTTGAATTTGTTTTTTTTTTAATTTTTCAAATACTATCATTATTTTCTTGAATGAACGACTATTATTATTAAATCCTAAGAAAAACATTTTTCTAATGCCCGGTAATCGATAGTAAGTAAAAAATATAACATCTGAAGACAAAACATATTAATATAATTTACATAAACTTCAAAAATGCTTTTCTCTAGAGATAAGTACGTAGCAAAGCTTTTAGTTTTTTGGTTTCCGCAGTTGATGATTTTTTTTTGTTTTGTTTGTATATTTTTTTGTAACAAAGCCGAAAGGCATTTCTTCAGCGAATGTGCTTTTTGCATATATTTTAATTTATATACAATAGTTTTAAATGCGCATCGACAAGAAAAGAGATCATAACAACAATTTTAAAAAAATATGGGATTTTGATATAAATGTTTATTTTTTATTCAGCCAAGGCATACTGATTTTGAGGATAAAATACAAACATTATGACTTTCCCCCCATTTCATTTGCTAATTATTCGATTTAGAAGTTATAAGTGTTCAGAAATTGTGGATTTAAGAATCTATGGAGATGATATCATATATATTTTATATAAAAACTAACTCAATAATATTCATGGATGGAAAAAAGGAATTACAAAGTCGTATAAACAAATTCATAATATCAGTATGTAAGCAATATAGTATCGAGATGAGTAAGAGAAATGCCAATACAATAATCTGTACCACTTACCTATCGTCTGTTTCTAGTTTTGATTCCATGTTTTTTAATAGACTGTCACGGCAAACCGCAAAAATAAATCTAAGACTTCACATAATTATTTACAGTCGCTCTTTTTCTAAATTTGAAATGCTTACATAAGACTGTAATGAAAAATATGTATGTAAATTCAAAATCGTATTGTGAATTTACATACAAACTTCTGGGAAATATTTGTTCATCCGTCCTAATTTTTGAAACAATAACATACTTAAATATTGTAATTAATGGCTATGAATATTTTGAACGAAAAATCATAAAGTTTTTGCAATTTTGAACAATATGAATGCCTAAAAAGAGATGAAGCTTTTTTGAATGACATTTCTATAAACGGACATTGCATAGGTATTAAATAATACGAATTCACAAAATAATTTCAATTTAAATTTAATTTCAAGGTGATAAAAAAAATAATTTATTGTAAATATAAATAAGTAGATATTTGTCGTTGACAGAAATATTTAGATATCTCGTATCAACCTATTTTTCCATTAAATTTTGCCATATGTGAATCCAACAAGCCAACTGCAAATAAAAATAGGATTAATTTTGATAGCATTTAAGTGCACCATTAGTTATAATATCAATGATTTTTAAATAAACATTATATTTTTGCTACTGAACACATTGCATTTTTAAAAGAAATACATGTATATACCTATACATATATATATATATATATATATATATATATATATATATATATATATATCAAACACACACACGCACACACGCATACGCACGCGCTCTCGCATTCGAGCTCGCGCATACGCACTCGCATACGCACACACATGTGGACATATATATAAAATGAGAAAAATTAATTAATGTCACTCTAGTGAAAAAAGTAATAAAAAATAAAAATATAGATAGAGTGGTATAACAGGAGATATTTTATTTATTTTATATTATTCTTTTACTTATCACGAATTATGACAAAAATAACGAAATATTGTCCTTAGTATATATTTTCTATAGAAATTTCAACTCATTCGCGTATAATAATTAAAATTGTAACCAAAATCTTTTATCGATGCCGAATTAAATAGTTACAACTCATACCATTAATGAAAAATATTCAGTATCTTGGTTAAAAAGAACATCACATGTTTTATTATAATACAGAATAAATTATTATTTGGAAATTAAAATAATAAACAATTCATATTTTAAAAGATTCTAATAACAATATTTAACTATATTAAGGTTAAAAAATACTGATGCAGAGTGCGTCACTTAATATTTTATTAATTTCAATTGGCTTTTAATTATATCCAAATAAGACATGTCACAAAAATTGTATTAAAGTATACTTAATAGTCTTAAGAACAATGGAAAACTTAAAGAAAAAGCACGGCAACATAAACAGTGTATCGTTTTTACATGTTGGATAAAATTTTATTTATAAAATCCACGGAAAAACACATAATTTACGTCAATAGATAATACCTCTAAAATCAGTTAAATTCTAGGTTTACGAACTTGTAAACTAGATAACTAGATAATATATTGGAAACTAAATAAACCTTGTAAAACGATTTATATCCGAGAGATACGATAATGAAGCCAGAGAACACGTCCGTCGACTGAGAAATGCCTCCACGTGCCCACTTAAGTGATTTAATTCCTAGTCGGAGCACGAATAATGTAGATGTATTATTCGTTTGTTCATACTTATGGTTATATCCCTAATAATATATCCTTTGCTAATAGGCATAGGTTTATTTTAATAATATATATTATTTGTGTATATATACAGACATATACACACACACACATATATATATCTATATATATATATATATATATATATATATATAATATATATATATATATATATATATACATATATATATTTTCGAATTTCGTCTAGGTTACGATGCAAAGACTGCCACAAATAATATATATCATGCGATGAGCGAGTCCACGGTGTCTCACGCGACATCAAAGTTTTGGTTTAAGAAGTTCAGGAATGAGGACTACGATCTTAAAGTCGAACCCCGTTACGGACGCCTCTTGAATTGGACTGAGGACTTATTATTTATCAGGTGAGTCACACTGCAGTCACGGCATCAGAAGAAACGCATTTGCGAAAAGTTTCAAAATATGGTGTGTGGATACCTCACGAGTATCAACTGGCTGAATCAGTTAGTAACTGGCTTTGAAGTGGGTTACATACATTAGTCATACACGCAAACGTCAATGGCTGGGTGTCGGAGAAACAGTATTTTCAGTATCGAAACTTGAAATAAGTGTCCAAAAGGTGTTGCTTAGCTGCTGGTGGAATGTCAAGGGCAATATTCTTTGGGAGTTGCTTCCAGAGGAATCTACAATTAAACCAGATGCTATGCACAGTTGGACCAATTAGGTAACAAATTGAGTAGTCAACAGGATCGAGTTTATTTTCTACACGATAATGATAGGCCATATGTTGCGAAACGTACTCGTGATAAATTAGAGGAACTCGACTGCGTTTTACTCACTCATCCACTATATTTGCCTGACATTACGCCCTTTGATTACTATTTATTCAGGGCTCTAAGTAACCATTAACGTGAAAAAAATTGACGTTAAAGAAGATGTCTAAAACGACCTTGAACAGTTTTTTGAATTAAAATTACCGGAATTTTACATGAAAGGCATATTATCACTGTCAACTAGATGACAACATGTAATAGATTATAATGGCGCATACTTAAATTAAATTTAATGTAACAAATAAACTTCTTAATAAATATTGTTGACAGCATCCCAAGGTCAAAAAGTTTTTAGCCAACCCTATATGTATAATTATATTCAAAGTTACGTAGAATCTGGGTTCCTCACCTAAGATCTCACATTTCGATGACCATTTTTATTTTTGATATTCTTGCGATGATCTAACGAAAACAAAAAGAGATTTGATAGAGTCCACATAGTGACAAACCCAGGTGTTACAGGTAGTAAATATCACTCTTATATAAATAACTAGCGGCCCGTCCCGGCTTCGCACGGGTGGACATTTATTTTTTAAACATTTTGGGATAAACGTAGAGTAAATGTAGCACATACCTAAATAATATATATTTAGTAATAGGGTCTCTCTGGCTCCCTTTGGGTACGGGACTTATGATTGAAAAAATTGATTCTGGGTTAACGAAAAGTAAAGTTGATTACCTAGGCAGACAGAAGAACAGCAAAGTGATTCTATAATGGTTCTGTTTTTCCTTTTGAGGTACAGAACCCTAACAATAAAGTTATACTAAAAAATAATATTATTTACAAAATAAAATTCGTAACCGGTTAATACCTTCTAGACGAAGGTTTTTGAAACAGAACAAAAGACATGAACGGGATATTTTTAAAAAGATTTCACTTAAATATTTTTTAATAAAAATGTTTAGAATGATTTATTTTTTTTGTTTTATGTATTTTATTTTTATTTGTGTTACATTTCTTTATTTACATCTTTTATTTTAAGGCTTTTTAATATTATAAGTTTTTTTAAAATTTTTAATTTTCCATTTTTTACCTTAATGCTTCACTATATACTATGTTAGCAGTGGCATTTGTAGTTGGCAATAAAACATATTGATATTCAGGATACCCTACTCGAGAAAGTGCAACACATAATTGGCCACTCAAAAACACTCTTTTCTTAGATGGATGCCAAGCATTGAAAAGTATGTCCCTGGGTTTTATTTATTGTAAGGGCAAACGATATCTTTCCGGCTTGCCACTTGGATTGAGAGAATTTAAAAATTCTTGTGGGTAGTGCACTGTATCTTCGATGTTGCACACGGTGTCAATAGATTTGTAACATTTAAAATCACCGGGTAATTTTTCCATAATCATTTTGTTTATTTCATTTACTGAGTCGTTTCTCGGTGACACTATTGCCCTCGAACAGAGCCAATTTACATTTTTTTACTATAAGATTTTGGGATAGATTGTTTCTACCAGTATTTCTAGACTGTGAACAATTTGAGCCAATATTCATTATCCACGAATACTTGGAGGCTATTTGCAATTGGAGCTGGAAATTTTCCGTCGCCAAGTTTAAGTATTTTTTGTAAAAAATTGCCATCGTGGTTATTACTTAAATGTGCTTTCATGTTCGTGCGCAAATTGAATGTTTCAATAGATAACCACAAGACTACCTATTTTATAGATGTACACGCCCCTCTCCCGCACTTCGGTGCCGGCCTCTCAGTTGTACATCGGCGGCGGTGACATTTTAAATTCGTAATATCTTTTGAATAAAATTTCCAATGTAAATAAACTAAAAGGTAATTTACAGGTATTAAAACAGTCCGGCTTAGGAAATAATTTACTTCCATAAGAATCAGTGTAAAGGTATGGATAACCTGTTCTGACTTTGGTCGGAATTTCTATTAACTTTTAAAATGTTAAAAAGTAGTTATATTGACATAATTACAATAGTTACACATATGCTACACTAACATTTTTTGTAGATATTGATATGTTCTTTAATATTGTGCATAATTTTTTTTTCTATCATTAACAGTTTTCACAGCGCATGCGATGAAAGATATTTTATGGCAATTTTTTTTTCACCTTGGGTTACATTATTGTAGTTTTAATACAGATCCTTACTTTTTCCTAAAAATAATAGAGCTTATATTTATCAGTGATAATGTAGCATTCAAATGGTGAAAGAATTTTTGAAATTGGTCCATTAGTTTTTGAGCCAATTCATTACATACATCCATACGCACATACAAAAATACAACTCTTTCCTCTTTATAATATTAGTTTAGAAATAAAAAATAAGCACCTTAAAATTTTCATTTCAATTGTCAAATATACAAATACAATAACTTGTACTTTTTATGAAAATTCAGGTTACTTTTTTAAAAATGTTTACACGGTACTCTTCGAATCAGCGCGATGAAACAGAACAGGAAATTATTTCCCATTCTATCCATACACATACAAAATGTACTAATTCATGACACTCGGAGATCTGCAAAAGACATTAATTAACCTGCTCTAAAAAAGGAGAAAGTTCTCTATGCGTATGTATTTCTTTTTCGGTTTGAATGTAAATGGTTTCAGAGAGGTCCCATGTAACCATGTTTGGGACCCGATAAAGAACTTTGGATATATCCTAAAGAAATATTCTATAGTTGAGAGTAAAAAACAAATTTGAGAAAATTAATACAAGATGATAGTGAGGGTCTGATGGTGAAGCTGCGAGATAGAAACAGAATTCTTCAATTATAAAACTGATTCTTTTGGGTTCTTGCTGATTTAACTTTTCTTAAAAAGTTCTTTTGATCACGAATAGTCACAAGAGTCTTTGTATGCACAAGGAAATTTGTGACAGGAAATTCCGTAATAGCGAGTGATAAATTCGTAGTGTCTGTACTTGTTTTACTTTCTTTCTTGAGTCTTTTAGTTACAAGTAGGGACTATGCTCTGATTATGGAGCCTAAAGATGACGGCCGTACTCTTCTTAAATGTGAGAAGTATTTTCATTAAGTTTAGGTTAGTTTCATTTACACTGAGAAGTTGTTTGGTCAATAATAGTGTCCGAAGTGTGACGGAAGAGTCGGGAATTGGTCTTTAATTTTATGGGGTATATTTGTTGAGTCTGGACACTTTTGACTTATCTTTATGAGTTCTTTGGCTACAGTTGGTGCACAATAATCTCTCGATGGAGCCAGAAGTTGTTGACAGGTAATTCTTAATGGCTAGGGGTGGAGTCATCGTTTTTGCCCTCATTTAAACTTTCTTGACAAGTCATTAGTCACAATCATCCTAGTTATTTAGTAAAAGTTCCTATCCATGCTGATATTTGTATTATTTTACACGTTTCCCTATTTTTTTGTCCAAAACACATTTACTTTTTTTGTTAAAAACGCTTGCCAAATATATAAAAGGGGGGTTATTTTTTATATATTGTGTACTTTTTAAAACCGTTTTTAAAAAAAATATTATTTGTCTAGTTAGGTTTTATTTTTATTACTAAGTCTGATTTCGTTTTTGGGTTTTCATATTATAAGAAAAGAAGTTATTTTTAAAATTTAGTTGTATTTAAGTAACGTTAAGGATCGATTAATTTTTCAGAGGGATAATAAGTTCCAAAGTAACAATCCAATAAACTGAAGAAAAAACAATTAGCATTAATAGTATTAAGTTGCAATATATTGAATCGATTATAATTTTGTAATTAGTTCATAGAAAGTTAGAGTTTATTAAATTTAATTTTATTACTCGTTCATCATTTGCAAAATAAATTAATATTTTTTAAGGTATAAATGTTTCCCTGCTTATTCCAATACGTATGGCAGCTAACATCTCTTTGAAATGGACTATGGGTAGAATCGCAATTGAAATATATTTTTCTCGTCAATAGTAACATTACGGAAAAAGCTTTTGAGAGAGAAAACAATGATTTATGGCACTTACATTAAGTTACCCTTAAAGTAGTTTTATTACAATATTTTTCCATAATAGGAAATGAAATTTTGAAACACGAAATCGGAAAAAGGACTTTGTTTTCTTTAATATATCCTTAATTTGCTATAAGCCCAATTATATTTCGTTACTCATTATTAACCGAGCATTGAGAAAACTGATAAGTCGTAGTATGTAACTGATAAAACGTAGTTTATAATTAGATAACACATGTTTCAAAAAAGCAATACGAATCATATACTTTTGGGATTCGGCAGATATTTTGCAAACTAGGTTTTATGTTCATGTTTTTCTCAGAATTAAGTATTAAATTTACATTCTTTTAATTCAAACGAATCACTATCTAGATTTTTCCCGGCCAAGGCGCACAAAATAAAGTGTAATTAATTTACTAGTCTATGTATCTATCTATATATGGATGTTTAAATATAGCCCAAAAACTGCTGAAAGCATTTTAACAAATAATATGTTGATCGGTTTGTATTTAATGTAAGTTAGTCACAGGCTTCGTTTTTAAAGATAAAAAACAATCTGATGGACATGTAAAAATTTTTTTTAAATTTTGCGTATCTTATCAAAAAGCATGCCATTCGACAGGTTCTTCATAATAGCTATGAAATTTCTTCAATATTTTTTTCATAAACATGAAAAGATAGCCAAGGTTAGTACAAATAATAGAAATATAAACATTCTATATGCACTCAGCTTCAAACTATTTGTACGAAAATAAGCTACGATAAAGGGTAAAATAAAAACTAAGCTACAAAACAATAAAAACCCAACTACGTCGAAAAAACTGATAAGTAGAAGAACAAGTTATGTAATCATAATTTAACTCAAAGCCAATCGCTACTTTTCTAAACTAAAACCGAACTACGTTGCAAAGAACTGAAAAGTAGAATATCAAGTTTTGTAATCCTTACTTCACTGAGATATAACCGCCACTAAATTGAGAAACCGTGGGTAGTATTCAGTTTTGACACATGTTTTTTCGATAAAATATTAACATATCAATTCTGAATGCCGCCAACGGCCTCACAATTTAGTGTCAATTACCTTTTAGTGAAATTATGATTACACAACTTGATATTCTACTTTTCAGTTCTTTGCAACGTAGTTACGTTTTTGGTTTAGAAAAGTGACGATTACATTTCAGTGAAATTATCATTATATTACTTGTTTTTCTACATATAATTTACATAAAGTTTTTGAATTATTCACTTAACCATTTATGTGAAAGTTTTATAAATTTTTGATCAAAATTGATTTTGCTACGGGTCATTTTGCTTGATTCTGTGAATAAAAGAAGATCTAATAAGAAAAAAATTACATGCAGCCCCATCTGTTCGGTTTTGCGATATTGCTGTCGTAACATCGTTGTAATAAAAAATGTACATCAGCTTAAATTTATGTCTATAGACTAAAAATATAAAGCAAACGTGAATATTTATATTGGATATATTTTCAAAGTTCAAATATAATGCAAAACAGACTAGGGTAACAAATAAGTTAAAATATAAAATAATTTTTCCATATATAGGTTACTTCATTAAAATTCGAATATAATTTTATTTTATTGTTCTCCTTAGATCTTGTTTCTTGTCTTGGAATTTATAATCTTGTTTCTTGTCCTGGAATAAAAAATAGCTGTGTTTCGTGATTCACTTGTATATCTATTTCTTTAAAAAATAGAAATTGTTGAAATGGTATCTGCGTAATGTGGATTGTGTAATTCATGAATGTCATATTAAATATGACATTTTCGAATTTAAAATTGTTTCATTCACATTTTATTAGGTATCATATTGTACCCGATAAAATAAGTTATTATTTAGTTAAAGAAAAACGTAATTAGCTAAAAGTACTGAAGAGAATGCTGGAAGAAAATGAATATTGGTATGATAATATCACATCAATAAATACAAAACCACTCAGACGTAAAGTTTTTTAAATGTCAATACAAATTTGTATTTCTTAGAGAATGAAGTCTGTGAAAGAAATTATTATTTATAGTCAATAAACTAGAACTTAGTATTGATATAAATTATTGTGCATATATTAAAAACAATGATGCATAGCAAAAATACTTTTATGAGAAAATGACCTGAATGCAAGGAAGTTCCTAAATTCAATACCAATATTTATGAAACCAGACCGGACTATTTTTTGGGGACTTTATTGTGTTGGACAAGTCTATTTAATTATTTAATATTATTTAATCATTTAAAAATAAATGTATTGAGAAAGAGTAAAACTCGCACTACTACGCTTCCATAGGTACTGATACCTATGTAAACACGTGTATACAAACGTTTTACGTCAATTATGTTGTTTGATATGTCTATTAAAACATTTATTAACATAAATATTATATTTTCTATTTATTTTTATAAACAAATTGAGAATTTCTCAAAAGCAAAGAAATTTGTTATCATTGCTTCAATTTTCTGGAAAATAAAAAAAATATTTGCAGTGCTTTTTATTATAATTTTTACTTTAGCAAATTTTAATATATTTTTTGTGAAAACTTTTAAGAATTTTTCTACATCTATCTCGTATAAAATTGTAAAAAAATATTTTTTAAGTCCATGTAATTAGCTCCTCGCGTGATATTTCACACGATACACGAAGTTTCCGTCCATTGTTGTTTGGATGTTTTGCGCTTTTACGATTTTACGAATATTTATACGGTTTATAAACTTTACCATTGTACGCAATTTCAAGTCTCTACTTCTAACCGTTTCTGCAAAAACATTTTCGACAATATCGCGAATACCTACAATGTTTTACCCACGATTTGGAATAAAATAGTTTTGGTATTCTTATAAGTCACTCTGCCAATTCATTATTTTGTCAATCCAAAATTGTTACAAAAATATTTTTGAGTATATAACTATTGAGATGTATGCATCAGTATATTTTATCAATAAAATCATTTTATTAAAATTCTTAAAATATATAATTAAATTAGTAACATCAAATAAACAATGTAGCGACATCTATGACGTATGTGATTGTGGTTATAACAATTGTCTCTGATATGTCAACCTTTTGTACATCACTATTATTAAGAAATAAAGTCTGTCAGCCATTGATTATCTAATTGAGTACACGTCCTTTTTAATTTATAATAGGTTATGGGTCCAGTATCGCCCTTAGGAGAAAGTAAAAATATATTTATCAGTTAGCTAGCATAGGCATTCTGAAAATCAGTGTTAAAATTAAATCAGTAAAAAAATTATTTCGTGATTCGTGAAGTAGCACATGTTGTTACCATAATGGCGTCTAATTCTTTTCTCACTAACGTACCGAAGCTTAAAGGCCGAGAAAACTATATCGAGTGGGCCTGTGCAGTGGAAAACTTGCTGATTTTGGAAGGCGTGGCGAATACCAGCAAAGAGGAGCCTACTAAAGAAACAGCCGAAAATGATGCGAAAACTAAAGCAAAATTGATCCTAACTATAGATCCCTCGCTTTATGTTCACATAAAAGAAGCTAAATCATCAAAAAGCTTATGGACAAAACTAAAAATTATGTTCGATGATTCTGGATTCTCTCGGAGAATATCGTTGCTGCGTAATTTAATTTCGATCCGTCTTGACAATTGTGAATCAATGACAAGTTATGTTATGCAAATAATAGAAACGGGACAGAAGTTGTCTGGAACAGGTTTTTTTGTGAACGACGAGTGGATTGGCTGCTTGATGCTGGCAGGATTAACTGAAAAATACATTCCCATGATAATGGCGACGTAGTAAAAACGAAACTCATAGATATGGCCGGAGATGATTGTCAAGCCGCAAGTGCATTCCTGAGTAGAGGGTAATACAGTCGACAGAAAAACTAAAATTCATCATGGCGGCGGTGTTTTGTCTATGAACATGAATGTCAACAAAACGGACAAGGCAAATATAAAATGTTATCATTGTAAACAATTTGGACACTACAAAAACCAGTGTAATCAGTCAATTAATTATTCCGATAAAACAAAGAAAACACATGCTTTCTCAGCTGTTTTTCTAAGTGGTAAATACGGAAAATATGATTGGTATTTAGACAGTGGAGCGAGTGCTCATATGACACATGATGAAAACATGTTACCAAACAGAATGTTTACATCTAGCATTAAGGAGATTATAGCTGCTAATAGGAGTGCTATGCCAGTTTGGTGCCCGGGTGATGTGGACATTGTAACAGTGACTCCAAACTGTAAATACGAGATTACACTGAAAGATGTGTTATGTGTCAGGAACACATAACACATCTTTCAGTTCACCTTACTACGAATTTGATATCCATTAGTCAGATGACTAAAATTGGTAATAGAGTGGAATTCAAGAAGAAGAGGTGTGATGTTTACAACAAAAAACAATGAAATTAGTTGCAGTGGCGAATGAGATTGATGGTGTTTACAAGTTGTCTTTAGAATATAAGCACTGTCTGTTTACATCTTCTGCGGCAGTAAGTGGTGCAGTATGGCACAGAAGAATGGGTCATCTAAATATGAATCACTTAAATGCAATGAAAGAAGGTGCAGTATCGGGTTATTATACGCTGACAAGCCTGCAATTAACAAAAGTTCGTGCACAGATTGTTGCGAAGGAAAACAAAGTGGCTTACCTTTTGATCATACTTGAACACGGAGTGGCAGAGTACTGGATATGATACATGCTGATGTATGCGGACCGATGGAGACGGCTTCGATAGGCGGAGCAAGGTATTTCCTAATATTTATCGATGATTATTCTTTTTTATACGTAACTTTTTTATACGTACGATAATTCTATTTTATACTTATCAGTGTTAACAAGGCCTGACATACCATTTAGTGTCAGTTTTCTAAGTAAATTTAATAGATGTTACACTGCGAAAAGGATTCTCAGATATCCAAAGAAAACAAAAAAAATTTGCTTAAAATATACCAAAGAAAAACCTGAACTCGTAGAATATGTTGATGCCGATTGGGCAAGCAATGTGGTAGATCATAAATCTTACACAGGTTATTGTTTTTTGATGTCTGGCTCACTGATTTCCTGGGAGAGTAGGAAGCAGAGGACAGTGGCTTTATCCAGCATGGAGGCCGAATACATGTCAATAGCTGAAGCATGTAAAGAAGCTATGTATTTGAGAGCTTTACTATGTGAAATTACTATACAGTATTCAATGATAGTCAGAGTGCACAGTAGTTGGTGGCAAATTATGTTATAAATAGAAAAAGCAAACATATTGAAATAAGATACCATTTTGTTAAAGATGCAGTAAACAATAAAATTATTAACTTAAAATATTTTCCAACAACAGCTATGCCTGCTGATGTGTTAACAAAGGGACTTAGTACTAATAAGCATTACAAATGTGTTAAGTATGGGAGTTAATTTTGTAGATGGTAGAAATTAAGATATTCTGTTTTTTTGTAAATTTGGAAATTTAGTTTATTTGCTGTAGTTGGAGTGTTAAAATATATAATTAAATTAGTAACATCAAATAAACAATGTAGCGACATCTATGACGTATGTGATTGTCATTATAACTATTGTATCTGATATGTAAACCTTTTGTACATCACTATTATGAAGAAGTAAAGTCTGTCAGCCATTGTTTATCTAATTGAGTACACGTCGTTTTAATTTATAATAGAAATATTATGAGAAAAACTGATATGACGGAAGGACCGAGGAATATGGATACGCGAATGACCTTAAGAGGGTTCCTTTTATTTTTTTCTAATACGGTTTTTTCAAAACGATTTATAGAATATAATGTCATTTATCCCAACCTGTTAGTGTAGTAATTTTTACCTTTCTCTCAGAACTTATGAAATATTGGTGTGGTTTCGTAAAAATTTATTATATGACATTCTATCAAAAATAATAAAAAAATATTAAAATGGAATGATTTATTAGGGCTTTTCAGACTAAAAATATAAATTTTTTGGAATAAATCAATTGATAAGAATAAAAATTTTTGTCATTAACATAATTTATTTTATACATGCATAAAAATATCATTAACTCCTATTCTTACATTAAATTGTTTGTTTGTTAAATATTTTAAAATAGATACTAAAATTATTATTTTGTGGTTAGTGTTTACCTTTTATGTTTGGTTATAAAAAGAGTTCCTCAAAAAAATCTATCACAGTTATTTGCGCTCATTGTCTTAACAGAACCTAATAAATGAATTAGGTTAATTACTTAATTCTGTCATAACAAAAGTTTGTAAATTAAAGGAAAAAAGGAGCTCACGACCGTCACGTACTTTACATGTGAACTTTTTTACTACAGATGTATTTTTATAACAAAAAGAAATATGAATTATTAACGTAACTGCATATTTTAAAAAAATCTGGAGAAAATAATCGATAAAGATGTAATCGAAATTCAAAAGCGGAGAACTCTGTAATGAATGAATTTCTGCAAGATTCACCCACAAATTAAAACTTCCAATAGCAAAAGGAATAAAGCTATACATAATTAATATATTTGTGTATTAATTTTATGTCATATTTAGGATGGCGATGAGATTTGGATTTCATCCAAATTTGTAACTAAAATTTTGTATTATCGTAAAAATTCCGAGTGCGCAAGTCAACAGTAGGTGAGTAAGGAACAAAATTAATATTTTTTCAGCCCTCTCACTAATGACTATTTGCTCCGGTTTTAGCAGCTTTTAAAATTGTCGCAAAAATACGCAATTAACTGAATTTCGTTTTATGGTAATAGTGAAAAAAGTATATTTTGGACGTGGAAAGGTTGAAATTTCTCGTTTCAATTCTGAAAATAGAATTACAATTCTTTCAATACTGTGTCAACTCCATATATCGAGTTAGTTAACACTTGTGGTAGATTTTCCAATTATTGGATTGAAGGACGGAATAAAGACAATTGTAAACAGTCACCACATTTATTTTATTTTCTCTCGAAAGGTCGGATGTAACAACTTTGAAACTATCTTAGCTTGGCAAAAATATTAATTTAAGATCTGTATTAGTAAATATTTTTAGCATTATTAAGAGAGGTGGTTAATATTGTTTATTCTATTTTAAAACAAGGTTTTAGATTTGATTAAAAATCCTTTATTTTTTTGGTCTACTGTAAGTGACAAGTAAATAATATTTAATTGCACGTTATTCTGGAAAAAACGAAATAGAAAATAAATAGTCGTGGATCAATTTTATTAAAAAAAACGCATAATTACAATTTGTTAATACATTTTTAATAGACTGAAAAGTAAATAAAATAATTTTATTCCTTTAATTATTAGAAGAAATAATTCTGACAAATATATACACAATTGCCGCTAAAACATCGAAAACTTTAGTAACGAATTAAATAGCTTCTTCAATGAGAAAATAATTATTTTTTGAATAACTTCATTATGAAGAGAGTGAATGAAGTTAATGCATTTTATGAGGAAATAATACAATTTTTATTTTGCTGACTGTAATGAACGGCACTCACATATTCTGCCTGTCTTTTCAAGAAAAAACACAATTGATACAATGCGTTTCTCGAATAGAATAATCGTTTCCAAGCAGCCCTATATTTTCATGTCGTAAATTCATAACTTTGAGATATTCACTGTAATTCTCTCAACTTAATCTCCTATTTATATTATAAAGAGAGAGTGCAAATTTGTTTTATATTTTGTTTATGTGTAAGATGAAAACTCGAGAACTACTGGATCGATCACAAAATTCTATTCAACGTTATTTACCGACAATATTCTAGGTGGTTATGTTTTGTTTACAATGTTTGGTACGCTGCAAGACATAGCAATGTATGTATCTTGAACAAGAGAAAAATTAAGAAAATTTATTTACTTTTTTAATTTTGATGAGTAAATTGTATTATGTGTTGAGTAAATCGTAACAGATATGACAAAATGACGTAAGACAGACTTAGGTATTTTAACGAAGCCTAAAAAGGTTCTTTACATTATATACCAATCTTTCACAGATGGTCATACATTCATATCAAACTTTCACAGATTCGTGTTCATGATTAACAGTGATAATTAATTCGGGAACACGGTTTTATTCTTGACCGACTTCAGTATCTAGGAGTTTCTCAATTCGAAACACATATTTTTTTTCATATACATGCTATCATTTTGAGATACGTTTACCAAATTATATTATACTTTATGCGTGAAAAGAAATGATTTTATAGAGGCCCCACATAAATACGGTCAGCATATGGCAAGGGAATCTGGAGATGTCCTAAGTGACTTTTCAATGGACGACAGCATAAAGTACCTTTGAGGAAATTATGTTTGAACTTACTTCATATTCTTATAAGTACTTCAATCAAAATTAATGACAAGAGTCTAACGACGGAGCTAGAAACTGATGACACTGTTCCCACCGGTTTGTGTCAAGTGTCCCTTCAGAGACCCTTAACATTGCCCTCATACAAAAATAGGAACCTCCGAAGTTTGCCAATAGTGTCTCGTTACTACCAACAAGTTCTTTCATTCAAATAATAAGGACTGGCCATAATCAATGTCTTAAACACCAGTCCATTCTCACACAAGTCACTATGACGAAAATGCCACGTTCTAAGGAATTGCGTGACTTTACTAATATGTTGAGGCACGCTCTCTATAAAAGCTCCTCATGCACCGCCATGTTCATTGCGTTATTCATTATTCTGCGTCTCAAAATTACACTAACAGACCGGGCTCTCTCTCAAAGCAAGTAAAAACAAACTAGCGCCGAAGGTGTTATGACCTGTCAGGAACTAAAAAGTGTAACATTCAATTTTGAACCATGCTTTATTCAATCACTTAGTTACATCGGAGAAGGACAATTTGTGGTCCGCCTTTAGAATTCAGGGAGATTCGTCTAAATTGCCAATGAGCAGAAATGATCTTTAAAATACTCCTATATCTATTAATGAGTGGTTCGTCTGTTAAGAACTCAAAGCACATTAGACCCTCATCAAAACACCAATCCCTTGTCAAAACGAAATTAATCGCGCGTTTCGTGAACGAGAGATCAGCGGGCAGAATTTTAAGCAAAACAGACAAAGCATCTGTGATAAGTTCCATGTAGTTTATCGACTTTGGACTCATTTAACTTACCTTAGCAAGTCATTTGACTAAAAGGGTAACCGATATCTATTGGAGCAGGAAAGTAAAATCAGGAAAAATCTAATCGATCTTGACCTAAGCTAACCTGATATAACCCAAACCCATATAGCTTGAACTAACCTTATGTGATTTAATTCAAAACAATCTATACCAAACTAATGAAGCGTAAACCAATCAGCAAAATCAAATACGACTAACAAAACAAACCTCAATTCCACCTAATCCATTCGAACCTAATGAAATATAAGCCAACCTTACCGGACTATTCGATTCGAACCTAATGAAATATAAGCTAACCTTACCGGACTATTTAACCCAACCTAATCAAAAATAAACTAACTCAACATAATACAACTTAAAATCCTAACCTAACATAACTCAACCTAACTTTACCTAACCAAACCCTACTAAGCCCAACATAATTCAGCTTAATCTGATCTAACCGATTATAACAAAACCTATGGCAATCTTACCATATAAAAATAAACCATCCTAACTAATAACAAAAAAATTAAATTATCCATACTCAAAACAACCAAATCAAAAATAATCTAATTTATGTCAAGCAAGATATGTAATCTCTCAAAGAAACGTTAATTCAAAGTAGTTCAGTAGATTTGTACATTGCTCAAATAAATAGGTGTACGCAAAATAAAAAAACAGACAGACCAACGAAATGTCCCTAAATAATTATGCAAAAGGGATAAATTTTAGTTTTAACTTCAAGGATCATTTTGCTAAAAGTTCCTTTCAAGTCAATCAAGTGGTTTTTGCGTAGTATGACATTAAATGAACGAACAAATAAACAGGCAGAAATAAATTCCAAAAATAATCGTTATAGTTCCTGATGAAACTTAAGTAACGCTATTTTCAATAAATTTTTTTTTAAATATTCCCTGTAACATAGTTTTGTAATACGTATACCAAAGATATCAAAACATTAAACGATGTATTATAATTATTTTTATATGTTTGTTAAGAATGTTTTTCTTTCAAATTAGAAAGAACTTTCCTTCATCCGATCAGGAAATTTTAGCAATTACTTTCTTGTTTAATATAAAGGAAAGAAGATAAATGATGAAATTAATAGTTTAAAAATTCCAAAGTGAAAGAAAGTAACATTTTATCGTGTTTTATTTTAAAGAAGATTACAATTAAAATCACAAGTAGTTTCGTAAAATCACCAGTAGACATTTAATCTTTTTATTTTCCTAATGAACTAGCCGCCTTCTTAAAATATAGAATCTCTCGTTAAGTGACTTAATATCTTCATCAGAGTAAATATTTGATACTTTCAGTTAAGGTCACCTTTTATTGTAACTCTATTCTCTTAATTTTTTTGCAATGATGCACAAAAATAATTATTTAAATTAGGGTGAATCGATTTACACATTAAAATGAAATAAAAATAAAATATTATTACAATAATGTACAAAATATAATAGAATTTCAACTTATGATATAAAAGTATGGATTGAAATATCAATATATAAAAGTAGGTCTCGGGGGTGTGTAGTCTAAAAAATGTTTGTGGCTGGAAACGGTAAAACCAGGAACACAAAGTTTAAAAAAAAATAATTCGGTTTAATACTACTCTCGCTAAGGAGAAAAGCAATGTGAAATAATTTAAAATGTAGAAAGTCAATTAATATTAATTTACTTTTAAATTGGAGGAAAATGTGTAAAACTTTTAATAAATGCATTGTTAGTAGACAGTTCATTGCAAATTAACTCAATATTTTAAGGAAAGGAAAATATTACATTACAATATTTATGAAAATAAACAAATTCTACACTCACCACTAGCGAACCCTTTCAAACGTTTAAGAAATTTTCACTGAAGCTTTTATTTTATATAAATATATATTAGTAAGTTGATAATATGAAAGTTGATGTACAATATCTCACATCAGTCTGCTGTTCAAATATATGTTTTTCTAAATATCTTTTCAATTTTATGCTGCAATGGAACATTGCAAATATCTAATTTAAATTCTGATCAATATGCATGGGAACTCAGCTACCGCATCCTACGTCCTTCTATGGACTTGAACTATTGCTTGCTAGTTTGTTTACATATACATGTGTGTGTGTGTATGGCAGATAGTTGTAAACATAAATATCATCATCTGTCCTCTAGTGTAATTTTATTAGTGTAAGTACAAGCGATGTAATCAAGCAATTATGATTAAATACAAAAAGTACGGGAGCACTTATGATAAATCATCGATAACTTTAACGTTTAACATGTTATATAGTATGTTAAATTTATAAATATTTCTTATTTAATTCCTACAGCTTAACATGAAATGAAAAAAACTTTTGAGAAAATACATCCAATATTTAAATACACAAGGTGATAGGTTCACACGACTTTACACCTTGTACATTAAAGTCGCTATGGCCTTATTTATACAGAATTATTGAAAAAAAACTTATATAGATATAAGTAAAAATTAAAAAGGGGATGTATATATGTATGATTTTAAGTCTTTTTATATTTCTGCGACTTTTTACTTATCTACAAGATTCCAAAACCTAAAAAGCTTTTTGTCCATTTTTCCATTTTGTCGTGACTTATCCCGAACAAAATCATACCTATGGTAATGACCTCCTAAAGACCTAAAATGACAATCATTAATTACAATATTCATATGATTTCATCTCGGTATTTCAAAGTAAAAATCTTTAAGCAACGGAAGGGCGACATTCTTAAAGCAACGGAAGGTCGACATTCGAATTATAAAACGGAAGAGTGTAGCTGCACGGTAAGAGAAATGCATCTCTGCGCCGTATCTCTAAGCCCGATCTCATCACGTCTGGAAGGATATGAAGTTTACACAACCAGTTATGTTTACTACGCAAAATTAGACCACTTGAGCAAATCTTAAAATATCATACGTAACTTTAAATATCAGTGTTTTAGAATTAATTTGAAAGTCGTTAACGCCATATAAAAAATCAAAATTAAATAATCCGCAAAATTTGTCACAAATATATTCTTTGTAGAACCAAAATTGAATGTCGTGCTAATTGATGTCCTGGGACAAAAATAAATTTATTTTGTAGATATTCAAGCAAGAAAGAAAACATAATTTAATATTGTCTTTATTTCTATTCAAAAAGTATCAATAAGCTATGAAGAAAGCACAAAAAGTTAAGGTCATAAATGAAGTTGGAATCAATATCAGTATTGCAATTACTTTTTGTCTAAGCAGAATTTTTAAGTGATTCATATTTTTATAAAGTAGGGGTTTAATTATAATTTGGATCATAAGATATCTAATTAAAATTGAATATATCGCATTAAGGGAAGCATTACAATTAACCTCTAAAACATAACAGAAGATGCTCTTTGAGATAGTACCTGCTTTATACATAAAGTAGAAAAGGATTTGATCTGCAAGAAAAAGATTACGGTTCGAAGCGATCGATGTGACTACTTTATTTGACAGTATGTAAAGCTGAGTCAGATGCAACTGCAATACATCTTTTTCATGTGGTTCTTTTATTAATTTTTATGGAGCAAAATGCCAAAAGAACTAATAATTTTTAATTCATAAAGAATTTAATTTTCATTCGTGTGTAAAACTTGTAAAAGTACAGATTGCATAAAAAAGTAAATCAGATAACAACGACCCTATTAGCAATTTCCTTTTGCTCATTTTACATAAATATAAACACAATTAAATGAAATTACGTGATGTAGTATTATTTCTACTTTCTTTAATTTCTTTACCACGACCTAGTTTCGTTGTATTACAAAATGTTCAGGTGGGATATTAGCAAAGATGATATTGTAATACAACGAAACCTGAGTAGCTGATTTCGTGCAGGTGACCAGGTGCTTCAGGTAAAAATAATACTACATCACGTAGTTTCATTGAATTGTGAATAATGAATTTCTACAAAATTAACACCAAATATATTCAATATATATATAAACATTAATACAAAATTTCCTTCTCTAATACTTATAATATACGTTTAAACATTTGTATTTTTAATTTCGTGTTTCAATATATGTTCAATAAAAGTGCATACATATATATATATATATATATATATATATATATATATATATTATATTGATATATTTATAACAATAAAACCACTTGTATTGATGGTTCAGGATAAAATAGTGCAATGTAAAACTGTTACATCATGGTTTTTTCTGGCAATAATATATTAT
Source organism: Druceiella hillmani (assembly GCA_039881145.1). Classification (NCBI taxonomy): domain Eukaryota; kingdom Metazoa; phylum Arthropoda; class Insecta; order Lepidoptera; family Hepialidae; genus Druceiella; species Druceiella hillmani. Next base: position 774,510 of record JAYKKI010000048.1, on the reverse strand, counting down.
TTTCAAAGGTAACCTTCATCAGAGTAATAATACGTAGAAGTCTACGTGTATAACGTATATTTCTCAAAAATAAATTTGAGTCTCTTAGTTTAGATTATAACAGTAATCGTTGTTATTTTGTTACATTTTTCTATTTACCAGATATAACTCCATACGCTTGGTCTTGTGTTTAAATGCTTAGTGCTGCTAATCCGTGCTAACAATTGAATATTAACTTCCTATTTGAAAAACAAATTATTTAAATATAGATGTTTAACTAAAATATTCTTTTGGCAAAAATTTATCTCAAAGCCGTTTCGTCGTTTTGAAATTATAAATATTAAAATTATAAAAAACCGACTGACAGAATTTCTCTTAGGAATTATTTGAAGGAAAAACCGTAGTTTAAATCTTCATTTCAATCCACAGAATAAGATTCGTGAAATTGTCGTTGCAATCTGTTGAATGTTTTTTGCGTGAAAATTACAGTCAATAATTTTAAAAAAGCGCCTCTTATTCAGGGATACATTATTTGCAATATCTTCAATGAAGGTTGAATAAACCAAAATATTAAAAATACAGACCGTTTCTGTGAACATTTTGAAAATGTTTTATGTAAATATATCAACCCATTTTTGCTAATCCCATTTCGGACATTTGCACAGTTTTTTTATAATAAGTGTCTATATTTGCGGTTATAGCTGAAAAAATTAGAAGTTGAACCTTAATTTTATTTTAAAACTCAAATAAAATGAAATATACATGGAAAAAATTTACAGTCACGTTACATGTGCAGGGAATACACGAAACATTCTAATTAGATTCTGCTAAGTTCAGTTGAGATATTTGTATGAAGCATCTATACGGAAATTTAAATGCGCATGAGTCTAAATCTGTACCAATTGCTAAACTGCGACCACTAGACGGATTCACGATAAATAGAACAGAACACGATGTAATTATAAAGTTTCCTTATTTCATTACGGAATGCTAAAATATAATTGGAATTTCAGAATAAAACTGTAAAGAACTTTGGAAAAATTTTCTAATAAAAATGATCTACTGCTAATAGAGAAAAAATGAGGAATGATATATATTTATTCCTTTATTTATTTTAAAGTACACATAATGTATACATTTGGCGGGGTTATTGTTACACGAGCAATTTCTTCCAGTCAACCACATTGATAAATATAAATATTTTATAATGGGAATGATTGTAAATTACACGAGTAAAAGCAAATGTAATTATGATTTCAACGACAAACAAAAAAATTTCTTAACAGGTAAATAAACCAAATCAAACTATGTATAAAAGAATAGAAAAAAAAATAAAAAGTAAATAAAAAGTAATAAATAATATTAAATAAATATCTAGACATTTTTGGGAATAAGGAAAAGGAGCCAAAATGGAATTAGGAAAGATAGACCTAAGGCATCATTAGAGAAAGGACTTTTCAGACGGCTTTTGAACACATTTATAAAAGGCGAGTTCCTGGTATCAGGATTCAGTTGATTCAAAAGTCTGATAGCTTGGACAGCAAAGAACTTTTCATAAAAGGTTGTTGTATATTTAAGAATAAGGAGACTAAGCAAGTTTTCAGAGCGTAGCCCTATACCCTGTGCAGATAAGTAAGTGAAACTGCTTCTAATATAATTGGAATAAGTAGGATTTTTCAAAATATTTTAAGGAAATGTAAGAAACGCCGATTACGGACCTCCGTCTATTAAGATGAACTCTGAATTCATAATATGATCAAATTTATCAGATTTATGGTATGATGAAGTCGCCGTTAACAATATACAATTATTTAGAACACAATGTACAGAACCTGGAGGCGAACATTATTCGCTCACCGGAAGGAATCTCGACTGTGGGTGAATACTTTATATTAATGAAAGATCATCAAGTTTCTTTTGAGAGTTGTCCAGTCCTGCGTTGTATGTTGCAGCTAGATGCTTCAGTTCTATTTCCATTGCAATATATTTAAGAGTTGTGAGTATTCCATAAATTTATTTCTTCGCGTTGTTGTGTAAGTGTCAGTTGTTATGGGAGTAGTCTGGTTTTATTTCTTTCGTTTTATAAAAATTCTCGTGTAATAAAGAACTTAATTTATTACTTATATAACAAAAGAAAAAACATTTCAGTTGACTGCACGTATGAAAATAATTTAAACAGAAAGTTTGTATTATTTTATTATTCAAAAGAAAGGTAGAGCGAAAATTTGTGTGTTAAAATATATTCACGATATTCCGTGTCCTGTCCAAATGGTAAAAGTAAGTCCGCTGTAAGATGTTGAGAACGACAAAAAAGTAGATGGATCAATAAATATGAGAAAGAAAGACGATACTCATAAAATTCAAGAGAGGATAAGTCAAAATATATCATTGTGAAAGTCGTCAAAAGTTATTATTCTTCAATTATTCTATATCTTTAAGCATTACTATCTTTTCAGTAAATCATACAATTTGTAAAACAAAAATTATTAGCATTAATAGTAGTAATGTATTCTCTATATATTCACAAAGCAATGGGAATAAACCAAAACAATGCACTGCACATTCAATCGATCACACTTTGAGACGAAATGAAGTCACAATAAACATCAAATATTTATTTGTACAAATACGCTTAACTTATTTATAAAAGGTTTTTAATTGCATATAAAGTGCACTACATGATAATATTATTTTTTTGAAGAGATATGGGTCTAGTAAGTGATCTACGTCTTCATTACACACGATAATGTTATACGTTGAGTATATGCCGTGCGAGGGAGAGAGAGAGAGTTTTTATTTGAATCCAATAAAGTATTATTACTTCTTAAAATAAAATCAACGAAGAAAAATCCCTGGCAACGAGATTCGAACTCAGATTTCTGTCACGTTCCGTACGTTATAACCGAAATGAGAGTGTACTTACTCAAGTTCTAACTTTTTGTTGTACTTAGCCTAACGCCGAGTATAACCGAAGTCAAATCATTCGACCAATATATCTCAAGCGAGTCACGCTTGACGTGACAGAAAATTAGAAATATTTTGCCTTAAAAACATTTTGAACAATGTGAGCCAAAATAATTTTTGGCCTCATAACATTTTTAAGAATTATTTGAAATTTTTTTATAATGTTTACAGAAGGAAAATTCCGAAGAAATATATAACTTGGATTGTTATGTCTTCTATTTTTATTAAAAAGTTCATTAGAAATAATAAATCGTAGTGAACTTTTTAGTGATGTTAGTGGAAATAATAATGCACATTATCTATATCCTTTTGTGACTATATCTTTGCGGGAGTTTAACGAAAAGAAGAATAAATTTTAAAAATTTTTAAGCGGCGAAATCCTTAAAAATTCAATAAAATAATTTAATAAAGAACAATATATATTAATCAACGAACAGTTTTTGTTCCATTAGTCTGCTGAAATTGTTTTTTAATAAAATGATTTTCAAAATTCCATCTGACTCTGACACGTCTTTGTTGGCAACCAACAACATATTTGTGTCAGTTTTTCCAAGGAGCTTGAAGATCGGAAGCTGAAGATTTATTGAATTGTGTACTTAACCTTTCCCAATATCATAACACAAGTTGTTTTCAAAACATCTCTCTTGGCTGCTAGCCATACTATTAAATGCTGACTAAAAGGTTCCCATGAAAATGGAGCGGTTTTTGCCTAGGATAACACAGCTTTATACACAATGAATCCTCAAAAGGTCGTAAAGCAAATGGCATCTTTATTTAGCTATGAATCGATTTAATTTGTTTTGCTCTGTTTGTGTTCGTAATATTCCATAATTGTTCAACAAGCTTGTACTAATACGGGCGTAAAAGAATATTTTCCGGAATAATGTAATTGTAAATATAGTTCTTATTAGGTCATATTATGTACTCGAAAGGAAAAAAAAGTACAGTTAGAACGAATTAAATGGGGATAGAAATTTAGAATAATAACGCAGGTCAATAACGCAGGTTAAGTAGGGGCTATTTCCATGTAGTAACAGAAAAATGAAGTCTATCAACATTTCATTCGATTCCTGGCATATTGTGTTATCCAAGAAAATAGATTCAGCATATAGAAATGACGCCACATGAAATATAATTAAATCTTGCCGTGAATTTTATTCCAATTGAATTGGCCTATAGACGAACTAAAGAAATTATAAAGGTTCCCTTTAAAAATCTTAACATTGCAAATAAGAGTATAAAGATTTAATGGAAAAATTTTAAAAAATATTTTTTTTTCATATATTTCATCCAAAGTTAATGAACCATTTCAAAACAACTGGTTTCAATTTATTATTGTTTAATGGAAGAACATACAAGTACGGACAGTTTACATTTAAAAATTGCGCCATCAAATAAAGAAATTACGAAAAGACGGTCATGTACTTGCAAAGTTATGTATTACCTTGCAAATACATGACCGTTAAACAATTTTGGTTAATACAAATTACATAAGTTATTAGGATACCTCTGTGCTTCAAAATTTTTTTCAATAATAACATTTTTCTTGAGGAATGTAGGAACCGTTGAGTCCGACTTCGATTTATTATATTTCTATTGTATTTTTTTTTAATAATTTTTGTAAATGACTTCAAGTTCCTATTGGAGTATGTTTTTCGACGACATTAAGTAAAGCCCGTTTGTCTTCTTAAAGATACAATTAAACGCAGTTTTCTCTCACAATGTTTTAGCTATTATTTATTATGCTGGTACGATTTATATAATCTGCAAAATATAACTATGTATTTTTTTATTAAACGCAGTTTTTTATTAAACGCAGTTTTCTCTCACAATGTTTTAGCTATTTTCTCTCACAATGTTTTAGCAGTTTTCTCTCACATTGTTTTAGCAGTTTTCTCTCACAATGTTTTAGCAGTTTTCTCTCACAATGTTTTAATATTTTTTTATTAAACGCAGTTTTCTCTGACAATGTTTTTGCTATTATTTATTATGCTGGTACGATTTATATAATCTGGAAAATATAACTATGTATTTTTTTAAATTATTTACCTCTCACATTTTTAGGATGTCGAATGGCAAGAACGGAACCTTTATAACTTTGTTATGTTTATTTGTCCGTATTATTCTGTCTATTTGTCCGTATGTCACAATCATTTTACGGAGACGTTTGGCACTATATAGATGAAATTTGGATGGTTAGTATTTTCTATGAACCGCTATACAATGAGATAATGAACCTATTTCTAATTTTATTTCCTTTATTATTATAATTGAAAATTTGGCGCGGAGGAAATTCTTAGTACACATAGTCGTCTATTTAGAATGTGCATATTCCATTTTTAACCATCCCGGCCCACCGATGTCACACAGGTGAATGTGTACCTATTATTAGATCTCCTTTGGAGTAATATGAAAATATCTATACTTAGCATGGAAATAATTAACTTACACTATGAGTATCTCTATCACGCATATTAACAATTTATCAATGTTTTTTTATTATTTGGCCACCGATAAATTTCAATCTCTAAAAATATTATTTAAAAACACAAATATAATTTAGATTTGTATGAATATAAAACACGCGATGTGTATTTACAAATACCTCAATAACTATCATGAATATAGTCATTACATATCAGTCACTACACGCATGTAAATATATTTTAGTGAGCAATTTTTATTTTTCACTTGTCATTTTCTCACAATGCGTCTAAAGAAATGTAACTTTAAAAATGAAGAAAATTATTTTTAAATTACAATATTAAAACATATTATCAATATTACAATATATTCCAAACTTAATTAGAATTAAGTTAGCTATCCGAATGATAGCAAATATCTATCCGAAATAACAAAATTACAACTTATTTATGCAATGTAGATATTTTTTTCTCCTTTGTTTTGTTTTTCTATTTTAAATATGTTTATTAATAAACAATTACTACTTACTTAACGTTAATTCAACTGCTTACAAAACAATTCTTAGATTGTTAAAGGGAATATATTTATTGTAAATTAAAAATGTTTAAACATTATCAATTTAAAAAAAATAACTATTTTATATTATTATTTTACAGATAAATAATATTACATAAAAAATTAAATTTCTTTTTTTAAATTATAACATCACAAAATATGACTGCTTTACCTTTTTAAAACTTTACTATGGAAAAGTTAATTTACAATTATCCATCTATCCCAATTAACAAAATTATAACTTTTTACAATGTATATAATTTTCCCTTTTTGTAAACTAATGTATAATTTTTACTCTTCATATAATTATTTCAAATTATGTGTGTACATGCTTTTTATAATATTAAACACATTATTACTAACACAATACTTGGATAAGTTAAAAATAACTCACAAGGAAGAAATCATAATTATTTAGTATTATCACAGACATTATATTTAAAACAAGACGTTTTTCATTGTCACATTTTGAAAATTGTTATTCGTATTGTTTAGAAATTAATTTATTCCTAACGATATAATTAAATTCATTACATTAACAATATCTGAATGAGATAGTAACGATACTCTTGTATCTAGATTTTTTATCTAGTCATTATAACATTTTTGTCTGCGTGGATTTGCTCATTTGTTAAAACTAAATAATCAATGTATGTTCTGCAACTATTGTTATATTAATATTAAATTAACCTATATTTCTTAAAAGTGTGAGATTTGAATGTTAACTGTTGATTTCTAATTCTAATCGATTGAATTCTAATCTTTGACTTTGTCTCATATACCTACTTTAGTGAAACGAAATACTGTGATACGGTCATAATCTTATATTTATCAAAACGATCATCTAAGTCATCAGTTTGAATTTTTCTGAGTAATACAAATTTAAATTTATGACAAGAGTCAATTAATTTGAGAAGAGCGTAAATAGAGTGACTATATGCTAAATGTGTTTATTTCCTTAATTAATTTATACTATGTTTTAAACTTTCCCAATTATCTAACCATGCTATATATTGCATTAAAAACTTGATTTCTTCTTTAGATGCAAATGATTTCATTAAAGGGTTAAATAACGTCTTATACTTAAATAATATTTTTGCATAAATAATATTCTTCTATTTTAAAATTATATTCACATTTGCAGTAGTTTTATAATTTTGTAATTGATGTTGCCTACCAATTGCTAATAAACCATTGTGAATACGCTCATTAATATATTTAATACTAATTTTACATTCCGAGGCTCGACGTTACTCGTACTAAGATTTGAAGTCTTTAGATTTAAAATATAAGCCTACTTAAATAAATTGCAATTTTATTAGTCATATAAAGATATAATATTTTCAAACGAGGAAATTCATTAATATTTGGATGAAAAAGGCATTAATATTTAGATAAACAGTCTGATGCTTTTTGTTAAGCCAATTATTGCTTACGCATTTTGAAATACGTAGGTACATTATCAAAAATAAAAAATAATATTTTACTTTTATCAGGGGATTGTTACCCTATCAAATTTAGGTGGTGAATTGAAATATGACATACTTTCCTATCTAATTATTGTTACTAACTATATATATATATATATATATATATATATATGTATGTATGTATATGTATATATAAAATTTAAACTTATAGCTTGGAAGCCCGTTATGACTTTATTAATACATTGGTATAAATCTATGCCCTTAATATTTTTTGCAGGCAAAATATAGACAATTTCCTTAAATGAGCTCAATAGACTTTGTATCATAAAAACTTGTACTGTAATTGCGACCTGTTAGTTAGTATAAGACATGTCTGCGATATTACCTGCTTTGTAATAAAAATTTGGCTGTAAATAAATTTCATCACTCATTAAAGTAACAGTGTGATCTGATTGCTTTAAAAGGCTGAATTTTTGCTTAATACATCTAAAAATTAGTAGTTAAGCTGTTCGTCTTTTGAATCGCAGTTATATTCTTAACAAACTTCTTGAAGAGTTTTAGGACAAGGCATATATAATAAAGCAGTACTGCGTAAGTAAAGATAAGCCTGATATGATATAGAATATTGTAGACTGAAATAATTAAAAAAAAAATTGGAGAGTATCTAAATGTTTCTTTTTTTGCGGTTTATGATTTTATCTCTTAACATAAAAAATTACTTTTTTTTCACTTGGACTCATCATTTAAATTTATAAAAGCGCACTTTAACATGTCAAAAATATTATGACAAATGTTATCCAAAGATTGTTTGTTGATGTCTTGATTTTTGAAGGAATCCAATACTGTAAAAATATTTATATTACAAATCTTTATAATACTTATATTACAAATATTAATATTACAAACATTTCATTAATTAATTGTGATTTTAATACAATTTTAAATCTAAATTAAAATCAAAGGTTGCTGATATTTCAGGTGCTTTTCACAAAGAAATTATAATAAATATTTTTACATGTGCTTCCTTTGCAACGATAAAATCTTTACTCACCTTGTAGTTAGATGAGCATACTATAAATTCGTAAATTTTTTTTCATATTGCTTTGTGACTGAATACTTCCACTAAGATCTAATTCCAATGTTTTGTTTTCAAGACGCAAACGTTTATATTTCATTCTTTTGCTTGAATGATCTGATGCACCTTGAATGATCTGGTGCCACCTGGTGAAACACTGAAGGCCCAACACTGTCAAACAAATGTAATTTTCATAAATTTACAACTATCCTTTTACCAGTTTTGTCGTCAAACATTTCTGCAATACTGCGAATGTCCTTTTCTGCAATATTTAGCTTAGATACCTATAATAAAATTAGAACATATCATAATTTACGTGAAATGCTTAAACCGACCATTAATGTAATTTTAACATATGGATAAATTTAAATACTTAATATTGAACATTTGCTTGGTTGGAAATGTTGTCGCTGAATTGCGTGAGTACATTTCTTTTTAATTCTTTGAAAGAGAAAACCAAGTGCAACCAACGTAATTAGTTTTTTTTAATTTGGTACACAGCACTTATTAACCATTTTGAAACTTTAAAATAAGCTCGAGTATTAAAAGGAAGGAAACGTCAGACCCTATCTTGACATTTGTTGTTAGTTTTAAAACGAACACCTCGCAGCTCTGATTTATCAGTGTTGCGTGATGCATTCTTTTCAAGAATTTTATCATAATGCAAACAAAATTAAAATACAAAGTTGATATTGTGCATTTTTTTGCTTCGTGACCAACATCATCCTATCGATTTTTGTTCCATCGAGCGTACTTACACCCATCGTGCGTGCATCGTAAAATTTCATGTTCATAATTTTCTTATAACGTGCCTAAAGAAGTATAACTTCAAAAAGAAGAGGTGTTATATTGCAATATTACATTTTTTTAGGCGTCACGTACTTTATATCTTTCACAGTATATCAAGTTATCTTCCTATCAAATTTAATTAAAATATGTGTAATGATTTTGTTATGAAAATACAACAATAAGACATACTCTTTTTTGCGTTTACAATATTAAGGTGAAATGGAAAAAAAATGTAAATTGAATAGATTGAACATGCCCCTAGCAAATTTTCGGGAAAAAATTCAGGTAATTATATTTCTGGGCATAATTGTCATTATTATCTTAAATATAATATTTATATTAAAGTATTTGATGAAAATTACTCAGTATTTAATAGCAAAAAATTACTTTACTCCACGTATTCAACATATATATATATATATATATATATATATATATATATATATATATATATATGCCTCATGATACTTTTACTTGTGTTTTATCATCCACGGCAGTTCTATTCAATAAATTTGAAAACTTCGGCATCATAACTTTCGGCATCATGTTCCTTTTTTTTTATTAAAAAGATATGTTTGAATCATGAAAAAAATTTTTGGGAATGAAAATATAAATATATTAATATTTTTACTTAAATATTTCTCGATTTTTTTGCGAAGGTCTCGCGAACGACGGTAATACAATTATGAACCACTACACAACCTACCTTTTAGAAATGAGTTATTCAAGTAGGAAACTCCAATTAAATTATTCAATTTCCGAGTTATTGGCAAGTAAATATGACAAACGGATTTATGTTAAAATATGGAAGTAAGTTTTAATTTGCTTATTTTTTCTGATCAAAATTTAAATGAAATTGAACACGATCAGCCATGTCATTTCACTCCTGTTTCTTCGCAAGCTCCGGAAATGGAGGCGATGTTAGATAATCTAGATTAGTATCAAAATAAAATTTATAAAAGTAAGTACTACTTTTATGGGATAGGTGAAACTCAAATATCACTTTGTTTACGTTTTTCTAGGCATATCTGTTACTTTTTTTTGGTATTTAGATGGGTTAATTCGGAATGTAAAAAAAATAACAAGATAGGAAACCTTAACATTCATAGGTTTATATATTAATATAAAATACCACCAACTATGATGATGAAGAGATAAATATTCCAAATAGTATTGAAAGCTATTAAAATATAAGGATGCTAAACAACTAGATAATAAAATATATAAGTTTTGTTAATCCGTCCACTTTCCTAAATTGTGACTTTCCCCATTGTCTCGGACATTGTGCTTAAATTACCTGTTCGTAATTTCATTATTGAAATTAAAATAATATACTAGCTTAATACTCAGCGTTGTTCGGTCTTATTCCGACTAAAATCCCCATAAAGGGTAAGGCCCCATAAAGAGTTAGTATATATGTGTATGCGTGTATTCTTCACAGGCTCCTGCAATTTTCAACTAATTTTCGTTACATTTTCAACACATACGATCTATAGATAAGATTTATTGGTATGAGATAAAGAGTAAATGCGGAAAATTCAAGGAAAATTTGTTGAATATTGCAGGGCTCTACAAAGAATATGCTCATCACATTGATTTTTATTTATAAAATTGAAAAAATATAACAATTTAAAAAAAAATTATGTAATTTATTACCGACTTAAAATTTGGACAATTCATTTAAAGATATAATATTTTATACAAATGTACCAGCTGCAACTTTTAAATACTGAAAAAAATAAAAGTTGTTCAGTTTTTGTAATAAAATAAAATTCACCATAACGTCAAAATATGGTAAAGTAGAAGGTGGGTAATTTAGGAACTAAAATATGTATTAAAATACCTTTTGGTAATTAATTAAGAAAACACTTTGAAATATATTCCATTAAAATTGGAAAATATTAATTTTAGACTTTGTAGTACAAAGTGAATGTAATTCTTAAATGAAAAGGTTAGAAGTCATGATGTAATATGATTCAAAGTTACCAGAAGTCAAATAATTATTAATATAATTACAAAGTTGACTAATTTGTCGTTTCCATTTCAAAAGATCCTTCTTTTATGAATTGGACATGCTTAGGAAATTCTTAAGAATCCTACTTCAAATTTTCTAGGAAAATAAGTAACGATCTTTCAGAGAACACCCAGTCAATTCAAGTCATTGAGGAAATTTATTTGTCAAGAAGTTACTGGTATTGACTTAATAAATGTAGAGTATCCTTATTATTATTACTTTTCCCTAAAAGTAATTTTAGGCAGCATTAATTTAAAATAATATTAATTTTTTCATATTAATGCCGCATTATTTTTACCAAGTTCTCTTTTGAGGGTTTCGTTTCCCAAAAAAAGGCATAAAAAGTCCATCTGTCCATTTGACACAATTATTCTTCTTTGAAATCGTTTGATACAGAAATTTGGTATAGTGATACAATATAATAACCCGCATATATTTCAAAAACTTACAGTCGATTTTGTTAACTTGGAAATTTTACAACTAATGACGTACACGACTTCTTTTTCAATTTCATGTATATTATGGTACAACAAGAAAAACGATCAAGTTAAAAAGACTAAAAGTCTAATTAAATTTAATCTAATTAGAGATGGTAGAGACATTTTTAAAAATTTCCAAAAGTTTACTCAAAGTTTACCAAAAAACTATGGCAATGATTCTATATTTTATAGTCTTTGAGGTATTTACGATATTTTTACATCTGTAAAATATATAATAAGCAATACATTTATGTAGTGGAAAACAACAATAATTATGCAAATGTTTTAACAGAGATACTATATACCCATCAACATTTCTATGTACTTAAGTGGTTATAGAATTCGCATAGCGCGAGTTCTTTTCGTACTTAAGAGATTTTATTGATATCTGGAACAATTACATCTTATTTATACCCAATATTGCTTATAATTAAAAAAAATGATATATGCCTGAATCATTTATCACACTCAGACTATTACTAAACGTTTACAGAGCCAAAATGTATAACGTGCTAAGTGATACATTATATGCCGTAGTATGCAGCTGTTAAGGTTTATTTGTAATATTTAATATTGGAAGATTCATTGTCTAACGCGTGACAGTTAACATAATCATCAAGTGGAACGTCATTTATGAACAATAGATAATCATTAGATGGAAATTCATTCTCTGTCAATAATGAAATTCACCCTTTCCTGCTGATAAGAATGAATCGATATTCATTCTTTTACCCACACATCATTGTTGATAACAGAAGAGTATTCAAATTTAACTGTTAAATATGTTATTTTGGACTCATTTAACAACCAACAAAATATTTTATCCAATTTTGTATATAGATTTATCCTTAGTGTGGTGGTACTTCCATGGGTTTGCGTATATTTTAATTAAGAAAATTTGAATGTTTCTTACCTAACAAAGAATCACTGCAATATTTGTCTAATGAATAATTCAGGTAACGTAATTATATATTGTTAAGTTTTCCTTACCATTTTGCATTCGTGGAATGTTGATGGGACAAATCTTAGAACCTTAATTTAAAATCCACGTAAATAATGCCGTTGGTATAAAGATGGTGATTTACGTTTTAAAGCTAAATCACATCAGGAGCATCTCTATATGTATTGTTAATCTAAAACTATTTTGTCTGGCGATAATAAAATAAAATTGTTTTCCACTGCACCCTAACATGTTAACATGAAATTTTGCAAGTAGATTCTCAAGTGGTTATCTCAATTAAAATGAAGCATGATATTAAGAAAAAAAAATATACCTCCCCATACATATAATGTTTCTTGTTAAATGGTAAATCATCAAATTTTTAAAAAATTAAACCGAGGTTTCATTCACAATTTCTCACTTTTAAGCCCCGTTTGTGAAATATTAACTATTCGTGGTCATGTAACCCCCTCTCACCCCTAATTTCTAAAATGTGAATTTGAAAAAAGAATGTTCTTTAATTAAAAAAAACTATTTTTTTTTAAATATATTAAGTTGGAAATTTTATTTGAAAATATATAGGTTGACTTTTTTCAATAATTTAAGGAGTTATAAATAACTACGGAACCCTACTTTATGTGTGTTTCGACGAACAGTTAGCTGAATTTTTATTATATTTTAATAAGTATGAACATTATGTCAAGACCATTTCATGGCCTTTTTTATACCCATCAATGAAACTAGAATGAGAAGCGCAAAAATGTTACCATTTCATCAAAACATTGCTGAATAAATTTTAGCATATTTTTAATATTTATTAAAAATTTTGTTAAGTGACGGTAATTGACAAGTTTTTATATTAAAAGTCTACTTATCTAGCATATTTAGAAAGTCAATATCACAACCTATTTATACAAAGTTTTTAGAGGTCGAGATGAAGGTAATTTCGTCAATAAACATTAACAGTAATATATATATATACATATATACATATATAAATATATATACATATATATATATATATATATATATATATATATATATATATATATATATATATATATATATATATATATAGGATGTCCAGTGGCAGATTTCAATGTTTGAAAAATTGTAAAAAAAAACTACACCTCTAATACAAAGTAGGTTTATTTTAACTTTATAACAATAAATTCGGATTTTATTTGTTACACACTCTGACACACTCTTTGAGTCTAGCACGCATGTTTTCAAAAACGAGAGCGACTGGGGTATTATACTGACTTCGGCTCGAATATTTTCTTTAAGTTGTATCACAGTGCTCGGATTTGTTATGTAAACAACGGATCTTAAGTATCCCCATAAGAAAAAGTCACATGGGCTTAAATCGGGTACGGTACCGTTTCGGAATATGTTTTTTTCTGGAAATAATTGCCGTACTGCATTCATGGACACATTAGCAGTGTGAGCTATGGCCCCATCCTGCTGGAACCATGTGTTTTGGTTGAAGGATGGACTATTCTGTAGTTCTACTCTGAAAAAGTTATTTAACATCTGGGCATATCTCTCCGAATTCTCAGTTACAGTTTGGCCACCTTGATTTTCAAAGAAATAAGGCCCTATGATTGCAGATGCAGACATGGCACACCTGACTGTTAGTTTAGGCTTATATTAAGGCTCTTGATGCATTTGTATTGAGTTGTGGACAACTTGGTAACGAAAGTTCTGCTTATTCACATATCCTCCAATGTGAAAGTGAGCTTCGTCACTAAATAAAATGTTGCCCATCCGGGTAGCAGTACGAAATCTCAACAACATCACCTCCGCGTAAGTTTTTCTTAATTCAAAGTCAGAATCGTGTAAATCTTGAACAATTTGAATTTTATATGGATGGAACTTGAGCTTTTTTCGCATTATTACCTGTAAAGTTGATTTCGGAATTCCCAATATCGATGATCGTGTACGCAGTGATAAACGGAGATTTTCAACGACAGAAACCATAACACGCTCGACATTTTCATCCGTGGCTACCAATGGTGTAGGTCCTGGCCTGGGTCTATTTATTGTTGATCCTGTAGCTCTGAACCTTGCTACCCATGACTGAATGAGGTTGATCGATGGTCCATCACGTAATCGACGAATACTGTAACGATTATTAAATCGACGGCGTGCTACGGACAGCGAAAATCCACTCGAAATGTACGCCTCGACGGCAAAAGCGCGGTGCTCTCCACTCCACTGTTCCATGGCTACTAAAACATCCGCACCGCTTGCGCTTCTAACGACGCCCCCCGTGCCCCTCTTATGTGTTGCGTTCAGAAACTATGTTTGTTCAAACTCTGAAATCTGCCACTGGACAACCTGTTTATATATATATATATATATATATATATATATATATATATATATATATATATATATATATATTTAATACTTTTAAAAATATATTACTTCAATAAAATTTATGGACTCAACAATCATTTTATCTTCTATAAATAAATTATTACTTTTTCAACAGGTTGCCATTTTATTGGTTCCCAGATTTTAATAATTTTGCATAACTTGAAGTAATTATTAGTTAGCGGAAATCTCTCCAGTAACCCCATATCAGAGATCTGAAATTTTTTTGTTCAATAACCTTCACACCATAAAATTGTTTAATGTTCCATGGCACAAAAAAAAACAAAACGGAACTCAAATGTAATAACTTTGGCGTCTGTCCATCAGTCTTTCTGTCCGTCTGTCACAGGAGTTTTTATTGGAAACTATTTGATGTAAAAATTCGAAATTTAGCATAAAGATTGAGTATGGGGGTCTGTTTATAGATTTAAAAATAATTTTTTTTTCTAGTGGCTATTTTTAGAGGATAAATTGAGAAAAAATGTTTCTTTTAAAGTTATTGTGTAGGATGATAAATGACTTAATGAAGCACAGACATAACTATATACATAATACATTTTTTATGATATTTTGTAAACATATTTCAGAAAAAATAACGTTTAAAAAAATCTCTGTCTTCCATCCTCTTTATAGGAACAATGGTTCAGAAAAATCTGAAAAAATACGTGAACATTGAAAGTTAGGTATATATTTAACGATATTTCTTGGAATTGAAAAATTCAAACGCAATTAATTTTTATAAACAATGTATTCGTCTATTTCCTTACAAATTCTGAACCATTGTTCTTTGAGAAAAAATTATTGCGCAAAAAATATTTCTCATGACATAGAGAATAACTTTTGTCCTCATACGTTTTTCAAATTTTTTAATTTGGTTCAATCGAAACATTTCCCCCTCACGTACTTCCATATATATGTGACACGATGATCAAAAGTCCAAATGCAAAGGCTTCTCTTAAGTCCCAACCCACCTATCTATCATAACCTAAGTATATATACCTAACTATCATTATTTAAGTGGAGGACTGATGGTATGGAATACTAAATGTACACTTCTTGCACTTTACCGATTTTTATATTTGACTATATTTGCTCAATACTTTGGTTTCTTAGTTCAACTTTCTCAATAAGAAATAACTATGCGAATAAAAATCTGGTAGGTTCTGATTTTTCCGTCATGTAGGATATCGTTTTTTTTTCTGTAAGGGAATGTATACATAATATAAGTGACATTTTTTACGATGTTGTGCAATGTATACAATATTACTTCTTCGTTTTCCAATCCATTTAACGAGACTGCATCCAAAAATAACTTAGTCGAAGCGATGACTTGCATTTCAATATCTTTAGATAATTGATTGAACCCGATTTTTTTGTTTTTTATAAAATATTATGTAAGTAAAAAATTAAAACATAAAAATTAAAATCATAAAATTTATGAAGAAATAAGCTCGTTATTAGTTTTTTATTTACTAGTAGGGAGATAATGGGAATGTATCCGTGTCTAATTTGCTGCAAAGATATTGTTTTAATGGGCATTTTTAAAAATGATGTCACAATTTAATATCGCCATTCTGGTTAAAACATAAAGTTTAAATATTTAAAACAATGTCGATTTTGAATATCTCTCTAACCATTTTTTACTTCTCAGCAGTTTGTACTTCGAAATTATAATATATGAAAAAAAATATAAAATGGTAAGTAGAAATAAAAAAAATTATTATTTTCTTGCATAAAATTGATTTCTGGCTTTAATTAGGATTAAAGTAACATTTTAAACATGTACCGATGATCGTTACATTTTTTGTGTTTACTCCTATAAATGTATAATATTATTTATAAAAAAATATATAAAGCTTTACTAATATAAATTCTACCAATCTAAATCGTCTTCACAACGCAAAACAAACACTTTTTGTGGACTATTTATAGACCTATTTGTACATTGTGGCACTACACATCACTTTAGTATTAAAATAATTAAGGTCTCGGATGGACGGGATTGTTGTTTATATTTACTCGCCTATGACGTCACGTGTCACTTGATCAGCCACGATTATAAACGTTGTGTTTACAGCGCGAGTTTGGTAATTTAAATTTTAAAATTGATTTTATATAAAAATACGGCACGTATCCTAAAAATATAAACCCAATGTGCTTCTAAAGCTATACACAACAATTTAAAACAGATTTACCATATGAGTTAAAGAGCCTACTCGGCACTTGCAAGTTGCTCTGCTTCATATGTTTATATCAATTGACATTCACAAAATCTATATATTAATACGTGAAGCAAAAACTTTGGACCCCTTTTTACGAAAATTGCGCGGACGGAGGAGTATGAACTTTGGCATACTTATAGTTTATATGTAGGAGAAGTGCAGAACGCTAATATTTTTCAATAATAATGCTTATAAAGTACATTAAATCATTAAATAAAACATTACACTCACTACCATGCATTTTACACACACATGTATATACATACAATTGACATATGAGTAGTCTATAGTTTTATTTTTCCGCTGGCTTTCCATTGTAGTTTATCTGCCAGACAGTTCGCAAGATATTGTGCTTCAACTTTGTTATTTTCTCATATATAATTGTAAAAAATTTTATCTTTTATCTAGAATTACAGTTGTTATCATTTAATGTAACATTATTAATAATAATCATAATATTAATACGTGAAGCAAAAACGTTGTACCTCTTTTACGAAAATTACGCGGACGGAGGAATATGAAATGTGGCACAGTTAAAGTTTGTATGGAGGAGTATGGAAAGCTAAAATTTTTATATAATAATGCATTAGAAATACATTAAATTAATAAAGAAAACATTACACATACTACCATGCGTTTGACACACACACACACACACATATACACACATATTGACATATGAGTTGTCCATCATTTTATTTTTCCGCTGGCTTTCCATTTTAGTTTATCTGCCAGATAGTTTCTAAGTTATTGTGCTTTAACTTTGTTATTTTCCCATATATAGTAGTAAAAAATTTGACCTTTTATCTGAAATTAGAGTTATTACGATTTAATAAAATATTATTCAATTTTCTAAAGGTTAATAATAACCATAATTTAAAGGTTAATAATAACCAAAATATTAATATGCGAAGCAAAACCTTTATACTCCTTTTTACGAAAATTACGCGTCCGGAGGAGTATGAAATTTGGCACAGTTAAAGTTTATATGGAGAAGAATACTGAAAGCTAATATTTTTACATAGAAAGAGATATATCGATTTTTATTAGAAATACATGCGTTTGACACACACACATATGTACACACACATATGTACTATTTTGTTTATGGTTGAAGTCTATGGTCAAACTGAGATTAATATTATTTGTCCATAGTCTTACTGAATGTCAAAAATAATCATAATTATGATAATGTCATATTCATAGTTTGTTTCGCATATACATATTAATAGATCAAACGCAAATTTAAATAATATTAATAGTTTACAAATGAAGAAGTAATTTTTAGAGATACATATAAATGTGCACTAAATGTAATTCCAAGACTTTTTCATAGTTATGATTGTGGATTAATGGATTTACAATGCAGATTTTGCAATGCGAAACGTTTTGAATCTGAAGTGACTTTAAGTGACAGGACTGAATTCACTTAATGTTGTCATAAGGGTAAAGCAATATTCAAAGTCAAATTGGAACGCAGTGATCCTTTGATTCGGTCATTCATTGCAATGAAACATCATTGTCACAGAGTTGAAAATAAAAAAAAAGAAATTTGTATGCTCATTAAAGTAAATCATGATTTAAATCAACGCCATTTCAATGATGAAGTTCAAACTGATGTAGCAGTAATATTAAGTACAGTTGATGGTGAGCCACCTTTGAACGAAACATGATTTCATTTTCAAAAGTTAATAGTATCATCAAAAATATCTCAATTTTAAATTCATCATTAAACCCTTGAGCACATCCGTTACTTTTTCCAAATGGTGATACTGACGTCAATCATAACGTACTAACTATATCTAATTCAAGAGCACCCAGAAAAAAAATAGCCATGCTTCAGTATGCAGCCTATCGACTTGGGATTAGGAAGATTTCAGCATGTAGCACCATTCACAAAAAAATATTTCTGCAGTGGATAGTTGATATGTATGTGAGAATAGAGGGCTCAAGATTACATTGCATTCGACAAAATCAAACAATTCTTAGATCTGAAGTTTACGAAAATTTAACAGACTACTTAGAATTGAACATGAATGCCGGGAATGTTGGTCGTAGAGTAATTTTACCATCTTCATTCAATGGATCTCCAAGAAATATGTATCAGAATTATTTAGATGCAATGTCAATTGTACAACATTTCAGAAAACCGTCTTTATTTATTACAATGACTTGCAATCCAAGTTGGCCAGAAATAGTTAACAACATTGGTGTAGGTGAAGTTGCTAATTTTAGACCTGATATTATTGTGCGTGTATTCAAGTCAAAGTTGAAAGCATTCATAGAGGGCCTTATACAAAATAATATCTTTGGTAAAGTTGAAGCACTCATTTATACAATTGAATTTCAAAAAAGAGGATTGCCCCATGCTCCCATTTTACTCACTTTAAATGAGCAAGATAAAATTGTTAATGCTATAGATATCGATAAAGTTGTATTTGCGGAGATTCCTCACATTGAAACACATCCAACATTACATAAATATGTTGTAAAAGATGTGATGCATGGTCCATACGGAGAACTTAATCCTAATTCTGTATGTATGAGAGATGGAAAGTGTATAAAAGAGTATCCAAAACGATTTAATGAATCTGCACGTGAATCGTTAAATGGGTATCCATTATACAGAAGACATGATAATGGTATTAATGCAGAAGTTCGTGGTAGTTGCCTTGACAATCTTTTACAAATTTACTTGCTAAATTTAATTACCATATAAATGTTGAAGTATGTACTACAGTCAAAAGTGTCAAATACATTTATAAATATGTGCATAAAGGCTATGACAGTGCATCTGTTGAACTAGAGTCTGGTTGAAATGAACAAGGTCAAAATATAGAAATTAATGAAGTTACCAATTTTTTAATTGGTCGTTATGTCGGATCAACAGAAGCCATATGGCGCATCTATGAATTACCAATGCATTTTCAGTCACATACTATAATCAGACTTGATATTCATTTACCGCGTCGACAGAATGTATACTTCTGAGAAGGGCAAGAACGTCAAATAATTGATAATGAAAGACAAACAAAATTATTAGCATTTTTTGAGTTGAATCGATCAGATCCATCAGCACGAGAGTATAAACATACTGAAATTCCTATGCATTATGTGTGGGAAGATTCCCGAAGTAAATAGAAGAAGAGAAGCCGTGGAGGTGATAAAATCATAACAAGGATATATGTAGTGTCACCAAAAGATATCGAACTTTTTCGCTTACTATTGCTTTTATTACATGTCTGTGGTCCGAAATCATTCAAGGATGTTAGAACATACAATGAATTTTTATACCCTTCTTTTGTTGAAGCGTGCCATGCTCGCGGAATAGCTTCAAATGATAATGAATGGCGGGAATGTTTAAATGCATCAAAAGAATTACATTCACCAAAACAAATGCGGAATTTATTTGGTTACATTTGTGCAATAAATGTGCCAGCCAATGCATTAGCGTTATGGAATGAATATAAAGTATATCTTAGTGAAAATTTTCTAAGACTTTACAACGAAGAAGTATCCTTTAATAGAGCTCAAATAGAAATTGATGATATTTTAAATGTTTGTAATTTTTCCTGTCAAATTCTTGGTGTACCAGTTCCCACATACTCGCAGAGAATAGAAGAAGAAAATACTATTGATATAATAGAACAAGAGATGCTGTTTTGTCAGTATTATGAAAGTGCAAATATTGAACAGCGTAATCTTATTGATCAAGTTATTCGTGACATTTTGTATCATGATACTGGATCCAATGTTTTTTGTTTAACCACTCACGCTGGTTGTGGCAAAACATTCACTCAAACAGCACTAATTCACATTTTAGAAAATACTGTATCAAATATTACTGCAAATAGTAGCTACAGTAGTTTCATAAATTCATCATCATTGATAATTATTTATGAAGTTTCTATGTGTTCTTTGCAAGTGTTGAAAATCATAGATAGATTATTGCGTGATCTATGTGATGAAAATGATAAACATGGAGTGTTTGGAGGAAAAACTATACTTCTGTGCGGTGATTTTTGGCAAATCTTACCAGTAATCCCACATGGATCACGTGGAACTTTAATTGAAAATTGTGTTACAAGTTGGCATGAATTTCCTAATTTTCATAAAGTTACATTTACTCGAAATATGAGAGCTTTACCAAATAAAATAGAATTTGTAGAATTCTTGAAAAAAATTGGTAATTATAAGGCCCCACAATTCCCTCAGTTTGGTAAAAATGTTATTGAAATACCTCATCAATTAATAGGAGATAAAAACAATATTATTGATGAGGTGTATGGAAATATTTCCAATAACATACTTTCAGAAAATATATTGAACTCTGTTATTTTAGCACCTACAAATGACGATTGTACTTTGATTAATACTGATATACTTAATCAAATTCCTGGTGAACAGCGAACATATCATAGCTATGATAAAATAATTTGTGATAATGACAATGACATCAATAACTATCCGGTAGAGTTTTTAAATTCTTTGTCTATTAGTGGTTTACCACCGCATAAGTTAGTATTGAAAGTTCATTGCATAGTTTTATTGATCATAAACTTAAATACTAAGGACGCATTAGTCAATGGACGCATTAGTGGAACGAGAATGCGCATCAAATTGATGCATCGAAATTTATTGCGAAGTTTTAACTGGGACCGCACGCATTAAGAGAATTTTGATTCCACATATAAATTTAACGTACTCTGGACTATTTTACCGCTTAACTTTCAAAGAACACAATTTCCTATAATACTTGCATTTGCAATGACAATAAATAAGTCTCAAGGGCAAACATTCCAAAAGGTTGGAATTTTATTGAATCGGCCAGTTTTCACACATGGACAATTGTATGTCGCAGCAAGTAGAGTCCGTTCATTCGATGGTTTAAAGTTTTATATTTCTGAATATAACGGTCAAGGACGTTTAGCAAACGATGAAAGAGTTTTTACAAAAAAAATTGTTTTCAGAGAAGATTTAAATCGTTAATAATATTACCGCAATATGCGATAAAAAATGCTATTCAATGGAGAGCATTTTTACCACATAATTTTTTTATTTTGCATCATCTTACAGCATGTCCGGTTTCAATATTTTTTTTTGAAATAGGTATTCTTTATTTTTCTCCTTTTTGGATTCCATATAATTAATTTTTTTTTAAATAGGAAAATAACAGCGTTGGCGAAATCTGTAGTTATAGTAGTATATAGTCTTTGACAATAGAACCTTAATAAAGTTTGAGCATTATATTTTAATAATTCATATTAAATAACTTAAAATTTTAATTTATTACGGTCGAATTTCGACCACTGGGCTACCACTAGTATTAATAAATTTAAACTTCATATACGTAAATTGGTTGGCAAAAAATGTTTTTCTTGCACCCCATCGAGTGGGATATTGGTGCATAAGTTATTCAAATCGATTTTAATCTACATTTACTCCTTTTTATTGTCAGATCCAACTTATGAAACGTTAACCTTTAATATGATGTAAAATGTTTCACCACAAGCTTCATTTTTCAATCATATATATAAAAATTAGAAAAAGTCAATGTGTATTTATAGGGTCTAACTTAAATTTTAATCGGTATCTTATTCGAACATTTTAATGTATGCAAAATTACGGTACGCTACTTTACGTGTGCATTGACACGCACTTGAGAAGATTTACACTTTTTCTTTGAAATACTTCAAGCTCATTTTGTTACTCATATGTTTCAAATGATCAGACAATCATCCGTTTTCGCTCGTTTGAAATAATTTAAATAAAACACGCTTTTTCCCCAATAAATTGCAAGCTACAATATTTCGACCCTTCTCGTCTATTTTCCAGTAGTCACTACGGTCGGCGTTTGTTGTCTTTTGCGTACATCAGTGTGTATGGCCAATTTCGTTGTTTTCAAAATTTATTTTCATAATGTTCTCGCTATCTTTAAATTTCAAGTTTCCAATTTTTTTATAATATTATTACTATTCAACTGATTTAAGTGATTCAATGATTGAATTCTTATTTAACGATGCGACGAGCCTCGGTCACGAATAGGCATAAGTTTTTCACGCACCGACGTGACACACATTCGACATCACACACATTTATACACATTATACATTTATAGACATTACACATATTGATATATATATATATATATATATATATATATATATATATATATATATATATATATATGTATATTTATATTTATAAATATGATATAAACTTGATTTTTTAAATTTTATTTACATAAGTTGAGAAATATAAATGTGAAGATACATTTTATAAAGATTAGGATAGTTTTGCAAAATAAACTCTAGAAAATTGAGTTCAAGAATTATATTTTAAGCAGTAAAAGTTTATGGAGGATTCAAATGATGTCGTATATATTATATTCAGTTATTGTGTACGTTTGCTGTTTTAAACTTTATTGCAGAAGTTTTTAAGAAGAATTATGTCTACATACATAGCTTTCACGTATCGCTAACGATTTAAGTAGGCCACTCCAAGTTAAATCTTCGGCGAAAGTTTTTCAACTTCATCAACATTCGATTTCATAGGTAGAATAATTTTCATAAAATGTTTATAATTGACCTTACAAGTGAATCAATCTATCAACTGATGAAAACCGAAATAAAATTAGTCAAATAGTTGCTGAGAAAATCTCATGAGTGCGGCAGGCATACGCGATGGGTTACATGATATGTACAGAAATGAAACCAAAATTCGATGTCAAAGTAATTAAATATAACTAAGCACACTCGTATAAAATTTTATAACAAAAAAATTGCATCATGTGAATGCATTTGCTATTAACAGAAAATGAATTCTAGCATAGGTACACCAAGTGATTCTTGAACCATGTCAAGGAACTGGTTTCACTTTGACGATGAATATTGTTCGTGACCGTTGTTGAAATACTCGCATATTCATGGAAATAATTTAGTTTATTTGCTTTTATAAATGTTTTCCTCTGGTAGCCTCGTAGCGCATATAATGATAAAACCAATTTATTTTTAAAATAGAAACCGCCTAACAATTACTGATTTAAATTAGTTGACAGTTCTGCCATTTTATGCCATATATGGGGAATCTAAATATTTATTAGAATATAAATAATTTAGAGGAAAAATAAAAATTTCTCGATCTTATATCTTGATACTTCCATTTTTCAAAGCTTTGTGTCATTTATTATATTTTATAAACTTATTTGTTTTATTAACAAAAACCGTTATTTATAATAGAACAATGATTCGGTAAAAATGTATGTGACCTATTTTGCCTTCATTCTTGTTTTTAAACCTTTTCGTTTTAATTTTAGATAGCATTAAAAACAATTATATTACTACTACTTCACTTATTGAGTTGCTAAAATTTAGCTTTTTTACAGTAATGAATTAATACCAGTGCCAAAGAAGATCAGTATAATGTATTTTTCTACAAGGAGTTTTAAATTTGGAAGTGTCTATGTGCACCTGTATATTTCTAAAAACCTTTGATACCTATATAATTTTAGATACTCAGAAAATATTACGTTGAAAACATTTTAAAGGAATTTTTATATTAAATGTTTAAATTGGTATATAATAGGAATACTTATTTTTAAGATACCTCCCCGTAAACAAATTTGACCTCATTGGATCGAATGTCACTAAAGAGTTTTTTTGAAATACTATTGAAAATGATTAATATTATTTTTGATATGCAATTATTTTTACGAGACACTAGTCTCCTAATTAGGTCATTCTCTTTAACTTTCAACGAAGTATATTGAAAATTTAAAATGATCAGGTTATTGCATTTAGTAAGTACATAATCGTCATTAAATACAAATTTCATTGGAAAATTATTTTGGTTAAATCGTATTAATCAATTAAAATAGTACAAGTGACCAAGGTGTTTTCCCTACGTCTGGGAATATATATTTTTTTTAGAATTAATTTTATTTTTAGAAGCGACTCCACTGTACAATACCAAATGGAATATAAACTGTGTTAGAACCTATCCACCTGTAAAATAAATTTTAAAATCTATTTGGTATTTTTAAAGTTAACTTCTCTATTATATTAGTTTAGATATTATGGATAAATAAAGAAAATAAATCAAATAGAAAATTTCAGACTCATGTTTCTGTAGAATTTGCTCTAAGCGGAAATTTTAATGTAATGAAATAAAGCTGTTCAATATCTGCTAACACAGTCACGGTAATATAATCTCTCTTACCTCGTGGTTCCCATTTCACAATTTCATTATTAAGTAATATAAAACGTCACTTGGCACAATTGTATTTTCAAATAGTAGTTTTCTCCGTATTCAATACTATCGGCACACTACCTAAGATTGAGATGGCGGATATATGTTATTTTTTGATTAATTAATTATAAAATTTCAAGTTTAATTTTTCAATGAAATAGCTAATATTTTATAACAAAAATGCTAACCTTTGTATAAACAATGGTTTGTGCATTATTATAACTTAATAGGACATAAATAGTTAATGAAAAAGTAACACTTATATAATACTTATATATACACAAATTAAATTATATTATGATATCCTTTATTTTACATAAAAAAAAATTAGTTAAAAATTGTCTTACATAAAAAAATTTACTTAAAAGTAGGTTAATAACTTACTTAAAACAAAGTAAAATGTATAAAGTTGGTAGAACCGAACGAATACAGAGAATTAATATTTTAATTAAGTGATATTGAGTGAATTAATATTTTAATTATATGATATTGAGTGAATTAATATTTTAATTAGATGATATTGAGTGAATTAATATTTTAATTAGCACAATTCTCTCTATGATTCATCGCCATAGGTTTCCTTTCATCGTTACTGGAAGAGAAATAGTCGTAGATGGAAATATTCTACTGAGAAGAGAATTATGTATTAACAATGCTTAGTTTCCCTCACGCCATCTACTGTTTCTTTATTTAACTTACATAATATTTTTAAACACCTACAAAATAATCTTCTTTACATTAAATAATTACCTGATTTTATTAATTTAAATCGAAAAGAATATTTGAAAAAATAATGCCGATAAATGACTACTGACATGACATGTAAAATTTTGATATTAGAACAGAAAATGAATATAATTAAAATTACATACACTCGAACATAAGAGATTTTTACATCATTTCTTCCTCTGTGAAATCCTAACTATATAGTATGTATAGAATAATACATGTAGGCAAAATTCTAGACAAAAAGTGGCATTGGATGAAATGATAACGCTGTAAAACAGGACACGGCATTGCATTATTAGAAAAACATCTTAATGGAACCTTACAATGATTTGTGTGCTTATTCATTGGCATGTAACAAACGAATTGTCGCTTGGTCATCTGTTTGCCAGTCTTGATGGTAATAAAAAAGGTTCTGATAGTTATTCAGAACGAATTACAAAAATATTTAAAAAGTACTTGGAATATAAAGTAGTGGATTTTAAAGTCATAAATATAAAATTTCCCCATATATGTAAATGCTGACTTGTTAGGCACAGACCAAAAATATTTGCACCAAATATGATCAGTTATTTTTCGAGGCCTAACCTCGCCTGGATTAATCAGTAAAACTCCAAGAAAGCTAGCCCATTCTCGATAGTTAATTTGTATAAACAGGATTCTCAATTTATTTATATATATATATATATATATATATATATATATATATGTATATATATATATATATATATATATATATATATATATACATGAATGTATGTATGTATGTATATATATATATATATACATATAAAGAAATTGGTCATTTTTATTCAAGTCATATGTATAAGAACCGACCTAGTTTGACATCAAGATAAAGCATACGTGTATAATTGATCCCATCGATGTTTTTAACGCAGATAGATGATCTTTGTGTTTGAGGGATGACCTATCTTAAATCAAAGAAAAGTATCATATTAAAAACTATTTTATTAATTTTTTTTTGTACCTAGAATCTTATTTCTATCTATGTTACAAAACGATGAGCATATGGTTAAGCATACTAGTTCTTCGAAAAAATTAAAAGCTGACCAAAGATAGAAAATTGTGCAAGTTTCAGACTTCAAATTGCAGCGTCTTATTATTACGATCTAATAGATTGGTCGAAAGAAAAGATTACCAAACCAAATTATTTCTTCAAGAGAATATTTGTTGTGTTTTCAATATTTGTAATAGAAGCTGCATTATCTGTTTGTGAGTCAGGGAAAAGAGACCGTTACACAAGAACCGAGATAGAAACTAGGCAAAACTTACCAGTTTTTGAAATGAAATTTCAGTACTTTCATCAAAAGAGAGATTCAGATACACCTGACAGAGACGCTTAAATCTACTTTTAAATCCATTTGCTCTTTTAATATTTTTCAGTATAATATATTCAATAAAAAATATGATAATTATATTTTAAATGCAATTTATTACCACCGATTCGCACCTTATATTTCTCTTTCATTTTCAAAACTTTGAATATAACGTGCCACCTAAAAATACTGACGAAGAAAGTTGAAAATCTGCATTTATGTATTTTACACCATACATCAATTATTGGCAATGCAGGAAATAAAAAACTAAAGAAAAATTTGTTCAATTCTAGTGTATAACATAAATTGTGATGCTCTAAAAATCATATTTTTCATCAGATCGGGATGAAATTTAGTACAAGAAAAGTTTGTATAAAAGTTCATTCCCCTTTAATTATATTCTCCATAATCTTTCTCAAAAATTTCCCTATTTCCCAGTTTTTATCGATTATATATAGCTGTATATCATACAACGATATTATGTATAGCGTAATATTTATATATATACGTTCTATACCTCTAAGTATTATTAGAAAAAAACTATAGAATGATCAAAGCTACATAAAACCTGTCGCTTGCTTCTTAAGGTTCACGTGTTCATACAAAATAGGGATATTAACTATGTAGTTTTATACGACTAGTATAGTAAAATATAAATAATTTTTAATCATAATGTACGAAAAAAAAACGAAAAGTACGTTTTAGGGAACTACTCGTACTTACAAATAAATGTGTGTTTTGTGAGACAGACTTAACGTTGTGAAATAACCAAAACGGCGTTTACATAATACATATAGATAAAATGAGTAATTACGTTATCAATAGGCAGAATGAAATTAAAGATCCATTACTCAAAATCACTTACAATTAAATTTTTCTTTTATAAATATGTATTATTATAAACCAATATCATTTACAAGTTCTGAAAAAGTATGGTCATTATTAAAACAGGAAGACACTGAAGAGTGTTTATTTTTCGTCGTATAGGTTATTAATTTTAAGATTTTTAGCGATAGGACAACAACGATTTCAATGGGAAAATCCAGCCTTCTATCTCTCAGCTAATTTCAAGTAACTATCCCAGGATTAAGTAGATATATTTTGAAGAAAAATTCATCAAAACGTGTGGATAGAGAATGTAATAGATATTTCTGCTGTAAACCTTTTTCAAATTTAAAAACTGGTAGAAAATTAAGGAGACGTCAAAGAAAAAAGAAAATATAAAGTTATTATCAATAATTCTATTATATATAATAGAATTATTTGGAAGAAAATTGTCGTCTTTACTATATGTTAAACAACATATATTAAATAAATAAACTAATGAGAACGACAAAAATATCGTGAAATTTTTAGTTTCCATAAAAAAATATTCAAAATATTTTAAGAGTGCAGTATATAGATTGAAAGCAAAATCGCATTTTTTATCCTATTTTGCATGTCTATAAGCGAACGAATTTTTTAATTCGTCTGAACATAATTTTTTTATTAGTGAGAAGGCTGTCAGAAACAATGCTAATTTGATGTATTTTATTTGAAAATGTATGTTTTCCAGATGATGATTATCTTAAAAATTAATATTGTTAAAATTATACAAAATTGTATTAAACATATGAAATATTAAACAGGAATCATTGGTCTAATTACTCAACGCCTGTTTGTTGTTCAGAGAGTGCACATAATACTTCGGATCAGGAGGACGTGCATAGTCAAAGTCAATAAAAAATATCCTTTCACTATATAGAGAAAAGTTGTGAATTAAACCTGGACTTTGTCGTAATTTTATTGTTGATATTGAGAAATCCATTTCATAATTCATAGTCATCTTTATATTATCATCTAGTCATCTTTATATTCTTCGCAACATTACGTAATTTTAATGGACTGAAACATTTTTAGGTACCAGATGTTAAGCATGTTAATAAAACAATTTTTTCATATATTCAGATGGTTTCATAGCAGCTTTGTTTACATTGATATGATATTTTTAAACTTTAGAACATAGTCTCAACTTACAATTTGGTAGTTTACAAATTACATGCAAATTATATCGTGTGTTTAAGTTTAAATACGGTACCGTATTTTAAAAAAAATTATTACATTACGATAGTTCCACTATCAAATATTTACAAATATTAACATAGATCTACAGAATAATTGATTTGGTTCAAATTATAAAGTTAAAATTAAACACACTAATTTATAACTATAAATTAGATAACTCTCTTTGTATTTACATAGGTTAAGTATATTACTGGCATATTTGTATAGGTCTAGCGATTACTTCTACCAACTTTGATTTAATATTTACAATTACCAGTACTTGATATTGTTAACTTTTTGCCAGTTATATTAATTATCTATAAATGCGAAAAGCATATGCAAATTTTCTTTTAAAGGTTTATGAACTATTTATAGTGAATAAATACAAAAACGAATGTAGTTACTATTTTAATATATAATACTAATCAATAACCGCATAAAAAACATTTCATATAAAAATAATATTGGATGTTCTCTAGGTTATTGCGATGTTGACGGTTATAAGCAAAAGCCAGAAAATAATAAGAAGAAATCATTTGGAATAAAAGTATTCCATTAGTTTGTTTTCATTAACGATTATGAAATTTAATATTATAAAGTGGTAAAGGGTATTATGTAACCATAAAAATAAAACTTCTTATAAGATAAAAAATTGTCAGTAATACACCACAATTTCTTTTTCTAAAATTTCATGATATATTATTGTTCATCATACCGCTATATATGCTGACTGTACATAAATAATTTTTAGAATTAAATAATTTCGAGAGTTATTTCAGAATAAAATACCATCTTGTCTAGAAGAAATTTTAATATATCTACGAGAATATCATAGAACTTTTCTCATATAGAAGTCTCATGTGAAAAGAAGTCTAAGAACAAATTTTAAAACTTTCTTTTAATTCGTAGAAAATAGATGGTTCAATAATATTTATAAAAATAAATTATAATTATTGCTAAATAACAGCCTTTACTTAACCTGAATTTAAAAATTACATTTTAATGTAACTATTTATTGAATTTAATTATATTTATTAAATTATCATTAATACATTCCTGAAAATATGTATAATATATGATTTCTGAGGCACTTGGAAAAACATTATTTCCCGAGTGTACGCAAATAGATTTAGAAATATTTTTTTTACTAAACTGCTATTTATATTAATAATTTTGTTATATGAATTATGAAGTCGTTTCTTTATATTTATTAAAAAACACACTTACTCTGGAAAAAAATAAAAATGCATTAGATGGGAAAAGTCATTTTACCTACTCTTAAAGGTTAGTATTCCATCACCTTAAATTATAAATCCCAAAACGTCAGATATTTTAGTTAACCGAGATACAATTGCAATAATTAGTTTATTAAAAATGAAAAGACAAGTGATATAATCTCTGATAATATATTAAAAATACAAAGGACAGGCATGTTCTAATGTTGAAATAATGAAATAAATTTAAAAAAAATATATGTAGAATTATTGCTTGTCAGAAATGATAGGACGGAATTGATTTACAAATGATATCTATATTACACTAAACGACATAGTTTGACATAATTTTAAATTTTACGAAAAACTCCAACGACCAGAAAAGAAAGTAAGCGTATTTCCAGTCAGTTGAATATATTTGGTTACAGCCTGAATGATATACTTACTTAGTTACGATATAAACGTTGCAAATTATATTGCGTCACGTTTGCAAATTATATTTGACATTCATATTTAATACATATAGCTCTGAAAATGATTACATTTTAGAAAATCATGGAAATTTTGAAAATTTTTTTGAAATTGTTAGAAATATTATACATCAATAACGACTTATCGAAAAACAGTAAACATTACGGCGCGCGATTATTTGTTGTAAAAAATTCATTTGAATTATCATTGAATTAAGGATATTACTTTGCACGGGAATGTGTTTTAATTTTTTCTTCCATTAATTAACCTTTTCTTTTGTCACTAAGCTTTTACTGCATATTTAAGGACACATTTTTTTTTAATGGTACCTGTATAAAAATAATAAAATCTACCTGACTATAGTTTATGTTTCGAACGATATTCTGTGTGTATATATGTGTAGCGCTTGTGTGTATATATATATATATATATATATATATTCATATATATATATAGACATACAAATATAAGATATAGATCGATAATTTCTCTTTACTCTTAATAAGAATCACAATTGAGTTGAAATAATTATATTAAATAGTTCCTTGAAAAAGTATATTTTCATACGAAATATGTTTGGAATAATTTTTTTATTACAAAATAATGACTGGAAATTGTTTTAGTTAAATACACGAGTTTTTATGTAAATTATATCATGTGAATCACAATAAATAATTAATTCATATTATAAAAACGAATAATGAGAAAAACGTCATTTGAAAATTTGTAACAAAATAAATAGTGACAGTAATTTCTAAATAGTGCAGAAAATTTAAGACTTAAAGACAGTAAAAGGTTCTTTTTAGTTGGTATTATTGATAATTTTTGACTTTGCTATTTCAGTAGGTGCCGTAATTTTTTATCTTCAATTTTATATTTTTCTTTACCTTACGTAATTGAATTTATTGACGTTTATAGTTTTGTGTTTGTTAGGAGTGTAATGTCAAATGGTAACTTCATTTTGAAATTAGTGTAAAAAATACCTACACACAAATTTGAAGACATTTTTCGTAAGGAATTTGTTCAATACAAATTTTTTTTATAATAATTACGATTATTAATTTTGGCTTATTAACATTTACTAAAATGTGCCGTGAAGAGATTTTATTAATTTTATTTAAATCGTTGAAATTATCAATAAATTAATATCAAAGAAACCACAAAAAGCCAGGAAATATCCAATTTGAACTATTCCCAATTTGATATAAGTAAAAATACATAAAGAACAATGCTGGGTAAAATGGAAATTATATGGAAATTTCTCTGATTACTTGAATTTCTCCAAATTGAGTAGTCAATTTAAGAAAATGTCCTGGTATGGTTTATAAAACTATGTTCAAAATACTGAGAAACTAATAGATAACATAAAATTTTTCTGGTTATAGGTCCCCAAAAAAAGTCGGAAGGATTTCCATCGTCGATGACTTTCGAAGGTTGTGAATCGATTATATTCAAACGATATGCCAAACGTTTTCTAACTTCCTTCAATCTACCTTTGAACGGAATCCATATCTAAATCCAAATGATAGTTTTCAATCCTCCGAACAAAACCTAACTCCTCACCACAATTTGGCACTTCAGACAGAAACTAACTCAGTCAATCTGCCTCCAATGATCTAAGTTAAGGGAAAGAACTAATGTTTTAACTACTAAGCTTTTTATATACTTCTTACCTTACCACAAGAAGTTAAGCGACAAAATTTTAGTGAATAGAGGATCGCCCTTAAGTCGTTTGTAACTCGTTAACATTTGTTGGAAAATTTCAATAAAGTTTTGCAGAGAACTTTTATTCGAGTTCGACTTCGAAATGAGAAACGTATCATCGTCACATCGTTATTTATGCGATATTTAACAGCGGCGCATACTGATATTCCATTTCAGTTTCTTATTTAAAATACCCTTTTCCTTTTCAAAAACATATTTTAGTATGGCCGTGAAAAATAAACATTTTTTACAATTTATATATAGAAGAAATCTTCGAAAGAATTGTGAAAACTCTGTGATAGAGTTTAGAAAGAATCTAAGGCATGAAATAGTTATTGATTCGAATTATATGTGGATACGCTTTTGGCCATGAATGAATAATATATACCGATTACAAGAAAACCTCCAAGAAGTTATGTTCAAAAAAGATAAAGTGCAAGCATAAATATGGACCCTCAATTAATAAGTGCCTACATAGATCAGAGCAGATGAAAATGGAAAATCTAATAGTATCCATGGGAGAAAGTCATCTTCTAACTTTAAATTGTCATCTCATAGGTTTTGATGGTTAATTTAGTCTTATTAGCGGAAGAATAAGAAGAATAAAATAATGCTTGTGCTTCAAGAGACTTTAATATTTTGTGATGTGAGCATATGTATAAAAAAAGGAAATGATATATATTTATATATATATATATATATATATATATATATATTTATATATATATATATATTTATGAATTCTCATAATAGTCATAATATTTTCAATAATACACTTTATAATTTACATAGCTCTCTATGAGTATATGGGATATATTTATTACTACAATCATAATATCCTTAATTAAAAAATATGCAAAAAAAATATAAACAGAGATGTTCATGATTATTGTAAATAATTGGAGGAAAAATTAAAATCCTCCATATATTTTTACTTTTAATAATACAGATAGCAAACGAAGATTAACAAAAACCTAATAGAAGATGAAACGGAAAGAAATAGAGATTCGGGTAATGTTCTTATTGAACAGATCATTAAAACTTTTATTTTTTAAGTATGCGTTGGAAACACTTGAAAAAACGTAATTTAATTTGTGAATGGATAGTTTTTTTTTTAAGAAAAATGTCCATTATTATCTCATTCTAATAGCGAAATAAATATGTAGGAAACTGTGCCACTTTCACTTTATATATATATATTTAATATATTTATGATTTAAGGAACGTATGTTGATTTCAATTAACTACTCTATTCAAAATCTGAAACTTATTAATTTCCGTCAGTAACTTTAAATACCCTTCTCGAAATATCATAGTCAATATCATATATGCATGTAATAAAATTGTAATAGAACAAAAAATTAAAAAATATTTTCAAAACGGGTGATTTATATAACGTATTGAATAAACATTTAGTAGAAGCCGGACAAACATTTAAAATTTTTTCCCTCTGTCTCTATGTTATTTTGTGCCTCAATCATACAAAATTTTCTTGTAGATTTTGATGAAATTTAGTGTGTTAATAGTTTGTTAACAACAGCAATATATAAGAGAAAAAAATTCTTATTCTGAATTTCACGCACGTGAAACTGTAGGGCACAGCTAGTTATGTATAACAGTGTCATTTTATATATTTGACAACTATTGATTTCGGATTGAAAACCATTTTTATTCGAAGTATATTTTAATGTTAGAATATTTATAGATAGTTAGAATATTGCTTATTTTAAACTCTTCAACTAGCATTAAAAATATCTTCTCAAATCCTATATTATTTTAAGTAGTTTTATAAAATAGAGTAAGGTTCTGTCCTTAGAAAAAACACAATTTTCAGTCCGATGTAAAACTAAGACAACGTGTTAAGTAAATAAATTCACGTTTCTTTAATAATGAAACTAATTAATTATTAACTATTATCGAAAGAAAACATTCGAAGAAACTTCAAAACGTTCTGAAAAAGAACAAACGTTAGTTGATTCTTGTACAGTACATTTTATACTTTTGTCAGTAAACAAAATAAAAAAGATAGTGTATCGAGGATTTATAGTTCACAAATCTGCATAAATAATAAATAAAATGTGTACTTTGCTACACAATAAAGTAGCTGAACAAACAGATAAATTATGTCATAAATATTTCATGTCTCCACTTTCGGAAAACCCAAATACATAACTTGGTACTCGGGAAATATTGGATCTATTCGCTTTAAACACAGCGAATAGATTTTATATTGAGATACACATTCTTTCTGCTTACCAAACAAGTAATAACCTTCAAGATTATTAAAAAGTTTCAATTTATTCTGTTTTTTTTGGAAATATCACTTTGTAAAGATAATAATTTTACTAATAAAAAAAACTTTTCATCTTACTTTTATCGTTAAATTTTATTCATTTACGATAAAGTAAAATGCAAATATTCGGAGCGAAACAGGTAAACTCATAGTTTTTCAATATTTTGACATAACTTCCTGTTTCTGAGTTGTGGCTATTTTTGCTGATATTTTAAATAATTTAAAACGTCGTCAAATTTTAAATTTCTACTTCAAATGGTTTCTAAAAAAATTTGTGGTCTTTTTCAGACTTACCTCTGAATTTGTTTAACTATACATTTTTAAGAAGCCTTATTAGTCTTTATTTCTGATGTGTCTTCATTTCTAAATCATGTGGGATATCCCACACAATATTTTAAATGAAATAATATGGAATATTCATTTATGATTTGAGAGGGACAAATAAATTCCCTCTGAAATCATAAATTGACATTTTTAATAAAAACATGTTTTAACACCCGCCAATCAATCTTGTTTACACTTCGTTTTTATAATGTTCTAATTAAAAATCTAGTTTTTTATCTTAACTGGTTAGTTAGCATTCCGTGATAAATTCCGAGAAAATAGAGAAAATTTGTTTTTATTATATTTTATCTACGATTTGAAAAATCACTTCCAAAAATGTATGTAAATTTTCAATAATAGGAAGTATTTAAATGTAATACTTTATCTTAATCCCTAATGGATTATGGAAGGAAGATTATATAAAACCAATTGAAAAATTATATATGTATATATATATATATATATATATATATATATATATATCTATTATATAAAACAAATTAAGAAAATACATACATAAAAAGTCCTAGATAAAATTTGTTACGAATTTGATTTATTTACTTAGTTTGTGGTATCCTTACTATTTCAAAACCTTGAAATAGTAAGGATATTAGTATTAGTTAGATATTAGTATGAGTAAATTATCTTAGTAGATATTTTCCTTTGAAGAGGATAGCTTATTTATATTCACTCTTACGTGAGATACGATATTTGTGAAATGCGTAGAATAGAAAATGCTATAATATAAATATTACATTCAACTTGTTCGTGATTGTATAACTTAATTTGGTAAGACGCACCACTATAAAACAATATATTTCAACACGGTTCACCTGATTTATGTTTTATCAACAAATTATTTCAAGCGCTGTTTTATTTAGTCCCATTTATTCAAAAATCACTTTTCGATTTAAATTTAAAATTTATTCAATGTGAACCAACATAAACATGTGATTATACATAAATATAGAAATCAACTTACACACAATATTTTTGGAGGTAAACGCAGAATTATAATATTAGAACTAAAATATAGTATTTTAAACTATAGTAGTGTATGAATGAGTTTCACTTTAAAGTTTTTGTATATTTTTTTTTACATAATTAGTAATTAATTACATATTTGAATTTTGTCATAATTCCCTTAATGGGCAACCTGAGAATTCATTTTCCTTTGTAAATGAATTCCAACGACTAGAATTTAAGACAATTCGTGGAATCTATGAAATGCACATTTGTCAGGTTTCTCTATTATGTCTATTTAACACCGGTTTCCTGTTTCTTTAAGACTTGTTTCTCTGACAAGTCAAATTCTAAACTGTATTAAATTTTATACGTTTAATTATCGTAAAGTTTACCGTCTATGGTTATAGTTAAAAATAATTTTTTATTACTTATAACATATTGCACATTCTTTTATTATTTACCTCGTCTCATTAATCTTGTGTGCCATCATGAAATACCCAGTAATATTATTTTTAACACAAAAACTTAACTTACTGCTTCATACTTATACTATCGACAGTTGCATGCAACGACCGTAGCAATATAAATAAGCGTTTGATGAGGAAATCAAAATGTTGTGATTAGAAATTGAAGTTTATTTCAATTCAAAACCATGTACTCTTTAAGTTCAGTAACTAGAATAACGTTTGCATCTCGAAAAGATTATTGACCGGGATATAATTATTTTATAGCTTAACTTGAACTTTAGCTGGAATCGCTGGGAAGGTCTCGGAAATTTCTGTTTAAAACTCTATTGCTTTCAACTTATTTTATGGACATTTATAACGACCGTAGCAATATAAATAAGCAATAAATATATTTATAGCTTAACTTGAAAGTTAATTCCTTCGGCTGGAAAAGTTTTGGAAATTTCTGTTTAACAAATTTTAGTAAGTCTATTTGATCTTACTACCTGATGCCTGGCATTTAAAATTCAAGTTACAAAAAAAAGACATTTAATATAACTTCTGTATATTTTAATAACTTTTTGGATTTTTTCCATGAAAGTTCAATTCAAACCAGTCCAGTAGTATTGCAAAAAGGACAAAAGACAATAATTCTTGAAAAAAATTGTTGTGCTTCCAAAAGATTGTAAATGTCACTTTAAACTAAATTCAGTACACTTGATGCAGATTTAAGACAGTATATGAGTTATAAATTTAAATATAAAAATTATACATATCAAGGACACTCAAGATGTATGAAAGTAGTTTTAACATTTTATTTAAGTAATGTTATATCGGTCGGTTTTTGGATGCAAACACTGAGGACGCACTTTTCATGTAATTACATATCTATGATTCCATAATTTTGTTACCTTTACAGAAAATTATTCAAAAGTTATTAAAATTTATATTCGATGTATTCTACGGGATTTTTGGGGACATTATGTGAAAAAAGACATAAATTTCAGCGATCATGGATCTAAATATTTTAGTTGTAACCAATACTTAAATATATAGTTATATTCAAAGTCAACGATGAATCCAACGCACAAGTACTGAATTCGATACGATTTATAAAGAAATTGCTCACTTAAGACATCATGCATCTCTACAAACCAAAATTATAGGCAAACGTATTTTTTAACAAAAATATTGTACGGATTGAAGTGCGAAGATTGTTTCAAGATATTCAGATAGAAAGTTGCTCTTTTTGTTCCATTTTCGATTATCGTATAAAAGGACAAATCAAATTATATAGTAATAATTGATGTGGTATCGAGTATATATGTATTACATATAAACTGGGGACTAAAATATCTGCTGCGGCATTTGATTGTATTACTTAGTTGTTGCTAAGTAGTTGTTGCTATTACCTAATGTATATGTAATTAGACTGAAGTGGCTCTGTTTTTCGAGACGAAAATCCTTTCAAAAATGTAGATGCGCATTAAATGCATACTCAATATTTTTATTTTGAAATATACCGTACATAATTTTCTTACTGTTTAATAACTAAAATTTTTAAATTAATTTTTAATTTGTTTTTATTGGTAATATTTTCTGAAATTTAATTCATTACATATTTTTATTTAAGAGAACAAGATTTTTTTTTCAAAGAAGGCGTTATAACCACCCTAATAGACTGAGATTATACACATATATGTGGTAAAATTTGCCTGACAATGAAATAAAAACATTGTCAAACAACTTATTTCGCATTTTCCTTTCAATATGGTGCAGAAAAGCTCAGAGCAGGAAGCTTTGACAATTTTCAATTTTAAAAATTATAAAAAATTAACCAGCTACATGTCTTAAAAATTGCTCAAAACCTGTGCAAACTTTTCATAAGTAACAAAGTTGTCATAAGAAATAATAATATCATGAAAAAATCGTCATAATTTTTGGAAAACTAAAGAAAACAATTTTGAAAAATACGGTTAATGTGAATGTGGATATATATTTTCTACACATTTATTTGCATAAATTCTCTGAAAATATTGATAATTACTTTAGAAAAGAATGGGAAGACTTACATCGAAATATCCAAATAACGGTCGAAAAGAACCGAGGACCATGGAACCGCCACGGAATGTGATGTTCGACTAAGGGGTACCTTACACAGCTCAACTCAGAACACTAATTATACTCATATAAAAATATTTTTTACATAAATAACGTCGTTTATAATGGAATTGAAGTAAAGCCAAAGTGATTATCGTTTAATTAATATTTTTTACTTATCTTTTATTCATGTACCTTTTATTTTGACAACTGGGGCCCATCCTGTAAATCCAATATTAATTTTATAATCAGTTCACTAAAAGTATCCCAAATTCATTTACATA
The DNA here is from genome assembly GCA_039881145.1 of Druceiella hillmani. Taxonomy (NCBI): domain Eukaryota; kingdom Metazoa; phylum Arthropoda; class Insecta; order Lepidoptera; family Hepialidae; genus Druceiella; species Druceiella hillmani. The sequence goes on along the minus strand of JAYKKI010000048.1, from coordinate 735,105 downwards.
CCACGTGCTGCAGAATCACAGTTGCCCTATGTATTGATGTAACAAATTTTCTCAGTCTTTTTCTTTCTTATGTAATTTTTTCGAATCATTGGCTACATCAAGATAGATCTTGGTTACGCCCGCAGGCTATGATATTGAAAACGTTCATACGATATGAAAAACGTATTTTGTTGAATAAGTAATTTTAAGAACCCTCTGAAATCAACTGAGGGATTATATTCGTAAATATGTAAATAGTAAATACTTTTGTGTTGTTTTTCCCGAAAAATGTTTTTAAGACTAAAATACATTATGCAATCGAAGCTCTTGTTTACTGGATACACACAAAGAAAGCTTTCAAAGATTAGGTTTTAATAATAATATAATTTGTGTGCCTATTTTTTGCGTTGTTCTTTTACTCTGAATATTATCCTGTTAGGCTTGCGATTAGGGCTAATCGCTGTTTGTTATTTCAACAAGTTCAGAGACAAATTTTAAATCTTTAGACCTTTTATTAGTTATGGGTACATTTTATTTCAGAACTTATGTTGTAATAATAAAGCCTAGACATTAAGATGTGATACATTTTTTGCATAAAGAATGTGAATTCAATTTATGTTGACGAAGAGAACTTTTTTCAGTATTATTTGGAAATGTAATATTATAAAGAAATAAAGCTATAATTTATTACTTACCACCATCTAGTGGCTAGAGACCATATAATAATCAGTATGAATATCTGGCGGTATAGATAAATACGAAATGACAAGGTATTCTGAACGAATTTCATATTGTCTTTATCTTTTTGTCCTACAAAAAGTTGATTAGATCTCTGTAAAAGTGATAATCAGATGGTGTTACGTTTGATAAATAAGGTACATGTAGTGGCAGAACACAGTACGATTCGTGTTATTATAAACGAGCGTATTTCATTATCGTCGATAAAACAAACTAAATACTGTATTGTAGACTACTTAGTTTAACTTGTCGATATGAATGCTTACATATCATCTCTGTATTTACCATTAGTTCCTACAGAAGTCACCCTCAAATGAATAACGGTCTTGATATTCTATTAGCAATTAAGCATTACTTTTCTGATATCGAATTCAGGTTTGGATCCTATTTGTTCTCCATTAAGTCATTAACATTAAAATATGTAATTTATTTATCTGGTCTTCGATTTCTCCTCAGCAGTTAATAATAGTTTCGTCTAATCGAATATATATTTTCATATCAATAATGTTGACAAATTCATAAAGTAAAAGAGTCGATGCTTGATATCATTTTAAATAAATTATATTTATTATGATGTATATGAAGGTTGGGAGCTACCATTAACCTGGCGCACTTCGGCATATTTATACCTTATGAAAAATAATTTTGGAATTTTGGACCACCTTTCTAGAAAAGTCCCAAAGAAAGTTAAAAACCTCTCTGTCAACCCTCTAATTTCCAATGATTACTATATATTTGCACACATACGCACGCAGGCACACACATACCTACGTACGCACCCACGCGTACATACTGTACATCATAAATCCTTTTCTTTTCTAATAATTTCACTTTTCTTTCACATGTCTCGCATACCCGTAAAACAATGAATGTGACAAAAGTTTTCCCAAAAAATCTAGAATCTAACATAATCTCATCCTAATACATCATACACACGCCTTCTCATATATTCTACTCGCTTACGTTTTTTTTACTTCTCTACTACTAATTCCACGTTATTTTATTTTTAAATATCAGACTTATTATACATACAATTTTCTAAGTATTGCATTCTGATAAATTTTATTGACAAAATACTTATTGTTCTCACATATAGCCATGAGCGCGTTGATAATTATATTCCCCACATGGAATCAAATATGTCATTTATTTAATTTCCGTGTGATAATAAAAAATACGCATTACGCTATACTTACTACAATGACATAAAATTATTTGCTATGCTATAAAAAATTACATATTTCATTCTACTAAGTAATACCAAACATACCTTCTATTATAATTCATAGTCCTAGTAATACTTCACGGTGTCCCTTGAGTTCGTTTTTGCACATTTGCAGATAATTTCTTGAGTTCTTTCTTTATAGGTACAGGATAGAACAATAAAATTCACAAAATGCGTGTTATTAGATAACAGTGAAACAACATTTATAATCAGAAGAAGCTCTCGACAGTTTAATTATTATAATATCAACCTAAATATTTTATAATGTTTTTTTTACCCATTCATAACACGACTCGTTAATATTTCCAATACAACTCTAGTAATAAATAATCGGCTGCATATTTCGAATGCACACTCGAGACGCAATACGTCTATGAACAAATTACACATAAAAAGAATTACAATTGGTAATTAAATAAATTTGCTAAAATTTGCTTAAAGTTTGTAAATAAACAACTGTACAATATAATAGATTTGATTATCGGCGGTATATCTGTCGATTATATTTGGTAATAATTAATATTTGGTAATTAATTATATTTGGTAATAATTACCAGCAGTGATTGCCTTATACTTCAACGAGAAGGACGCCCGGCTACACACCAACGTAAACTGCGTGGACGCGTGCTGATACGTTGTGGCAGTACGCAATGTGATTGTTAGTAATCTCTCTATAATCATTTAATCTCCATTTAAAAATAAATTAAACCTAAAGTTAAAAATGAATAACTTTAAAAAGCATATGATTACACGTTCGAAATAATTTGATAATTTAAGTTGCTAAAAAATTTGAAACAGTCAATTCTTTATGAACTTCATATTAATAATTTTATCCCAAAAGATTACGGATGCTATTTGATTTATTGTAGCGGTATAACAGTGAAAAGTATATTTCGTAAGGAAATCGGCTCAAATTGAAAATAATCTATAAAATATATATTTAAGTTTCAATTTAACTTTTGTAATTTACTTCAATCTTTGACTATTCTAAAATATACTATATGTATAGATTTCTTTTAGACCATAAATATGTCTTCATTTCAATATTTTGAAAGAAGAAAATAAAGGAAAAGAAAAATTGAAGGAAAAAATATTTTTATAGAACAAAACGCAGTAAAATATCAATTTATGCGTGTACATAAATGACAACAAAAAATTCAAAATACTTTTTTAAATAGAAAACAGTCATATTGTTACCGTCTCCCAATATAAACAAATTATCGTAAATAAGAAAAGTGTTGTGAGTAAAATGTGGAAATCTAAAATTGTTTATTTTGCATATTTCAAAGTTTTAATATGATTGTGAGTGGCAAAATATTACGGTCCCAATGTGGATATACTCGTATTTTTAAGCCTTACGGTGATTTGAAAAATTTTAAAATAAATTAAATTTATATTTAAAATGTTAATGTTATATTTTATATTTTAAAATATAATAAAACATTACTCTCGATATTAAATTCTGAATGGGTACTGTTCTTTTAGTTATCGTTAGAGCCGGAAGCCCATTCAAAAATTAAGTGGTATACGAAATAGTTAAAGCAAAAAAAGTTGAAAAAAAAATATTTGCCAACCTTTTTATTATTATGAAATGTGTTACAGAGTTTACAAAAAAAGTCTCTGTAATGGAAGATTTATGTCAACACATTTGTGCAACAAATCACCTTCACCGTAACTGTAAAAGACAGAGAAGATTTTTTTCTGCCATTTCTAGCAAGTGCCACAAAATACACTGCCCCAAAAACTTTGTACTGAATATTGCAAGTAATATTGAAAAAAAATTAAAAAACTTTCATTTTAGACCAAAAAACGAACATTATTTTTGTAAAAATGTGAAGTAAAGTTTGACGCAATAGCGAGATTATTATCGCCAAAGTAATTTTGGGTATATTAATCACAATGTTTAGTTGGTAAAACACTGTCTTTTGGTATACTAAAAAAAGAAATAATTTGGTATACTACATACACACATATATATATATATATATATATATATATATATATATATATATATATATATTTATATGTGTATGTATATCATACAAAAATATGCCCGTTTCACAGGTTATAGTTTATACACGATGTGTCAAAAATGTAAGTAGAACATATGTACGCTACATTTGTTAAGCATTAATATTTAAATTCTAGCAGATATTTGCGTTTAAACAATATAAAACGCAAATATTTTATACGAAATGTCATAAAACCTTTTATAACAGCACCTATAAAGAAGGTAAGATAAAACAGCAATAGCTGTTGACAGTAATCTGTAAATTATCGAAAATAATTTTTTTCACAACAGTTTGAAAATATTGGTCACAATGTTACTATCTACAATTTTTAACTAATATATTTGTATTCAATATCATCATTTGGTTATATTTTATATTCCTCTTCAAATTGTAATCAATGCTTTCGACTCTTTAAGAAATTAACCATTAAACTAACCCCCTTTTTTATGGATTTCTTTTTCTTCATTACTATTTCTCAATAAAAATTGATAAACAAATTGTTTTTTAACTTAACATATCGCCGTAATAAAACTTCATCGATCTTTTGTAATAGTTATAATATAGTTTACGATTTGAGGTAAGGCAATAGATATAAAATGTTAAGAAATATTTTCATTACTTTAATTCCCAAAAAGAATAGAAACGTCAAAAGCAGAGTTTTTAGAAGTATGTTTATTTATATTATATTATTTGTTCAAATACAATCTGTTTGAATTAATTATCACTATTCACACATTAAGTAGATTAAGAAAAAAAAAAAAAAAAATATATATATATATATATATATATAGGGTATATTCTAAATGTGAATGAGGTAGATTATTAATTTTCATTAAAAATTCTAATACATCCAACAGGGATCAAATAATTTTACATTTGTTGGGATTTTTAAATAAATGTTTCGTGACCAAAACTCAATACTAATTACACAAATAAAAAAAATTGAGTTTCATTCTGCATAAAAACATGCATTCTGAATAAAAACTAAAATATCATATTTACCTAAAATCCCAATATCAGTTCAATGAAACAATGGTTATATTTTCGATGGCTATATTAATATTTAACTTCATCATTTCTATGTTTGAAATAAGATCTACTTTGAAATATTGAATATATTTGGCGTTAATTTTGTAGAAATTCATTATTCACACTTAAATGAAACTACGTGATGAAAGAAACAAAGACAAAGAACACATTGCCAGCTGGCGAAATAATAAACCAGACACATCACACTTTGCTAAACATCTCATTGAAAATAACCATCACCCCCATACTGATAATACCCCCTATATATTACAAATAAATACAAAAGGTAATAAACTTAATATCCTAGAAACATTAGAAATAAACAGACATAAAAAAGATACCAAGGTTAATATATTAAATGAACAACTAAATATAATATCATCACCCATTCTTAATATCTTCTAGATATAATATAAATATACAACATTGATACTACAGTACCCTGGAAATTGTTTCAGCACTAATACACATATAAATATAAGTAGATATAATAAAAACAAAAAAAATTAAAAGAAATAAATAAATAAATATATGAATACACAAAACCGGAGATATGTAGAATTAGTGTATTACCTTGTCCTTACTTTCAAATACCCTTGCTTTTGTATAAATATATTACCGATAATAACTTACATTTAATTTTATTACATACACCGTAAATTTTGCATTGTATAACCTCACATAATAACGACAATTGAATTTATTACCCTTACTAAAATAGTGGTATATTGTATAATTCTCGGTAATATAATAAAACCTACACTGCGCCCCTGCAATAAACTCACTAACATACGCAATGGAAAAATCCGCACAAACCAAGCTTCCGCTATTGTGTTTGAAACATATAAAGGCTGTTGGTTGTTCCTAAGAGTTAATCTTTGCTAATATCCCACCTGAAGATGTTGTAATACAACGAAACCTAGGTCGTGGTAAAGAAATTAAAGAAAGTAGAAATAATACTACATCACGTAGTTTCATTTAAGTGTGAAGATTATTTAGTAGTGTTTTATAATTAAGTAAATTTAGTACCCAGAAACATACGGTCAATGAAAGTTCGACATGTAATGTGCTTATTGTGAATTTATACTCCAGTAGCGAAACCATTACAAATACACACTGCAGCCAGTTTTTAGAGCAGCACGCTATCGCCCCACACGTCACGTATTTCACGTGTCACGCTGCATCATATATTGTATGACGCTAAATCGCTACTCGTACGACGCTAAACCGATTTACTCGCTACCGTACAATGAGACTTTTTATATGGTAATGGAACTGGATTTCATTGTTTGGATGAGACTTTATGACTGCACCGTATCATAGCTTTACATCTTTTGAATTACTTAACTTAAAGGTGTAATATTTAGTCTAAAAAATCGTTTTACTAAAACGTAGAAAGCTTTGTAGGTGCATTGTTTTCAGTGAACTTTAGTTAGAATTCATTTTATTCAGTCATTTGTGCCAGAAGTTTATATTAAAGGTTACAATTAATTTTTAGGGAACCGTACTACAAAAGGAGGAAGCGAAAAATTTTAAATTATGACCTAGTGATAAGCATATCTGTAAATATATCTATAGTTAACAACAAAAACATTAATTCGTAAATTTCATAGAAGGTAAATAACATATTCAACAATTTCTTTTTTTTCTCTCTTTAGATCGTAAGGGGTATTGAAATAGTAAGTTATTATGTTCCCAAAACTATTTATTTTAGGATTCAGTGTGAAATCATTCTGGAGAAATATTAAAAATGTCCACAATTTTTTTTAACCTTTCGATGTTGAAATTTAAATTTGGTTTAATAATAAATTGTTTTATGGATTAACACGATTTATTATTAAATATGTTTCAATATTTAAGATTCAAAAATTTCAATACTTAAGATTCAAGAATGTTTTGTTTCTACTACCTTATAGAATAATAACTTGATGACCTACGATCTAAACTAATGACTTACGTCTGTGAAAAATAAATTAGGCAATATATTTACGTAGTGAAAAATAATTGAAATCATATTCACAAATAGATTAAATTTTCACAGAAACTCTTAAATGTTTATATGGCGTGCGATTATGAATAACTTCCATGAACAAATGATCTGCCAATGATATATTCCGGTAAACAATTATAAAATTAGTAACTGGATAATCCCTGATGATCGAGACATTAGTAATACTGATAACGCGTTTTAAGTCCAATTCCAGATTCATCTTTGGTGGGTTCTTTGACAATGGGTTTTGTACAAGGAGAACTAAATCTTTATCGTTTATTTAAATAATTATATCTGGTATAATAAAATTTATAAAAATTCAACGTATGAAGTAGGCCGGTCATGTAATTAGAATGAAGGAAGATAGAATGACAAAACGAATTTTTCCGGCCAAACCAACTGGCTCAAGAGGAAGACAAAAACCAAATTAAGATGGTCGAACTGCCTACAAAGTGTTTTCGACGCTCTCAACATAACCAACTGAAAAACTGTGGCGCCCAGAAGGATGGCTTGGAACAGTCTGCTTGAGAAAGCCAGGGTTCACAAAGGACTGTTGAGCTACTGACGATGATGGGAAGTTTTAAGTAAAATAATGTTTAACCCAAGGCTATTTAGTGTCATTAGCACTTATTGCACCAAAGTAACATAAAATAACATTTGTTTTCACTTTATATGGTACAAGTACCCAAGTGATATTCATATCTAATTACAAGTGTGTAAGAAACCCTCGTACTGCGTATACTACTTATACTCAACAGGTGTTTGATATAGAAGTATAATTTATGTTTACTAAAGAGAAAATCATTTCAATCCTTATTGTACGAAAAATATTGTTGCCATAGTACAATAGATTGTATAAAACGTAATTTACATAATTTAATACATTAATAAAAAAATTAAAATATTTCTTAGGATTAAAAGTATATATTACAGGATTTAAACATTTTTTTAGCTGATTCATTTTTGAAGTTCTCATATTTATTTTACGTTAATTTAAATTATGGTCATTAATTAACTCAATATTAAAATAACCAATAAATTTATTTTTAAATCGTTTCTCAGAGCTATAAAATTTCCATCATGTATTTAGGTTACTTAATTTATTTAATCAGTTTCCTCAATTATTTTACGTAACAATTTTGTCAATTTCTTTTTAACTAAATAAAGTTGTGTTAACATATGTATTAAAGTTCGTAACAAATTATTAGTTCTATTTAAAAAAACAAAAACAAAACAAAACAAGCAAATAAAGCAGAATTCTCTGTAAACTATCAGTACAGAAACATTTTATAGAATTTACTTTAAAGATAGCACATAATTTATAGATATACACATAATTTATAGATATGCACATAATTTATAGATATGCACATATAGCACATAATTTATTTATATTTTAGATTTAGAACATAATATCTAGTAACTGTTTAAATATTTGGCGGGCAAGGCGACTATTAGATCCAAATATGGTATCCCCTTGCTCGCCCTTGATATATTAAGTTTTAAACCAGAGGTGCGGCCGAGAATGGGAGATCTCGACAAAATCCATAAATTGGACAGAGACATGAGCTCCGTCTAATTTATCGATTGAGGACATCTACCCTCGTTGGCACTGCACCACTTACATTGTAAAAAGAGTTGATGTAGAATGAAAAATAAATATGAAGCTATCAAGGTACATTTATTAATCACAAGAATTACTTTAGCAAATCGTTCAGTGGCCAGTAATATTTACTATTACAAATTGGTGGTTATCCCTTTTACTAACCTATGAAATAAAATTTGGTCAACGTTAGTTTATGAGATCAATAAGCATAATTAATTTTGGTAATAGTACTTATTATATAATGTAACAATCATTATAGAAATTTATTGCTGTAGAACAAATTTCAAGTATATCGTTGCTTACGCACTTTTTAGAAATTTGTTAATTATCTCCTCATATCACAATGTCTAAACTATATCACTTTAAAAAAAAAGCAGAGTTCGATTAGGAAGTTTATTGTCTGCTAGAGTCGTCCTAAGCTAGGTTTTGATTAGGTTAAGCTTACAAAAGCTGCGTTTACCGTTAGTCATTGTAATCTTATAGTTATAAAGCCTTTCACTTAAACTATTTTTATAACCCTTATATTTATAAAAACACAGAGAGTCCGATGGACTCCTTTTGGGTGATACTTATCATTGTGTGCAAACTTTTTCAAACATATGATTTCTTTAAATCTTTATCGTTCTTATTCATATCGCAAAGGAATAACCACATGTTGACTCTGTTTTTCCATCTTGTTTCACAAGCCTCTTAAAGTTTAATTCTTTACGTGTTTCCATAACATTTCTGAAATAGTGTTAAGAAAACTCAAAAGGGCCTGGCAAAAAGCTTTTATATAATTGTATCATATAATTTCGTGTTATAATTACTGAGAGCATACCGTGCTAATTGCAAGAAATTGATTAAATCTCTAAAGCGACTGTCAGAAGAAAAGAAGCAAAAATGTTACCATGTTTTGAAAACATTCCCAAGGAGGAACGATCTTTTTAATCTATCAGAGAAAAGATAGAAAACGATTATGAGAAATATAGATTTAACTATTACTAGGGGAAAGGGAAAATTAACTAAGGGAAAAATAAAACTGTAAGCCTATTATGATCAAAGAGTTAGCAGTCTTCTCAGGAAAGTCCCCAAATTTAAATAAGAAGAGGCTTAGCGAAGGAGCGAATGAGATAATTAACAGGTCAAGATTACAATAAGCCTAATAAAAATTAAGACTGGAAACTTTAACCAAAAATCAATTTATTAATATTCCTGCTTTGTATTTGAATGGGCGAAAAAACACGATTTTGAAAATTGCAACCTATAGAGGAAATAAATACGTGTTATATTTGTGTTCTTTATGCCAGTTTAAGTCAACGAACCGCTAAAAGACTAGAGTTTGCAAATGATAACTAACTTGTTGGTAAAATATATCTTTATGGGATACTATAGTTATAGGTTGTGAAGAAATAGTAACAAACATAGGTAAAAATGACAGAGTGGCTATTAGAAAATAGTTCATATAGACTTCGTAATTGGATTATTTTTCTTCTATGCATGAATAAATTGCCCTTAAGACAATTGTTTTCGAAACTCGCCAGTGCCACAAGAGTACTGTCCACTTATTCTGATGTTTATGGAAAGTTTCTGGATAACATTGAAAATCACACACTATTGCGTCGAAAATATAGAGGATGTAATACCAGATATTTTTGAAATTCAAGATTTCAATTCTGATCTTCGTTACTTTTATGATGTCACATCTGAATCATGAGTTGCGAGTATCTCTTCATGATTTTGTGGTTTTACGTTTCAAATAATGAACCGATAAATGAATTGAAACCATTTTCTAAGTATGTAGTTAAAGTTTATGCTCCCATTTAGTTTGAAATCAAAGTACATCAGTCATGCAAAAATAGGGCGAGTCATTACTGAAAAATGGTATTTAAGTTTAGATAACTTCCATAACAAGTAAAGAATGTAATCGACTCTGTTATTATATGCAATGTATTTTTTGCACGCCCGGAAAACTTGCTATTTATCATGCTATTTAATGAACAGAAACACATGAAATAACTTGCTGCTGGGTGCATTCTGATGACAAGGCCAGCACCTAATTTCAAGCAATTTATTATTAGAGGTGCCAAAGATGAATTTAGACGCTTCGTCTTAGCTACTAATGCTAGTCAACGTTTCAAGTAAAACTTGTAAATCTATAGTGGAGTCAGGAACTAATGATGAAATTCTTTTTTTGCTACTACCTGTTACACACAAGCTGTAGGGCGTTTAGTAAAAACAATCACAAAGGCGTCTTTGCAGCTTTGTTCCAAAAAACGAAGAGAAATTATATTAAACAATTAATTCTTCAAAACAAATTTTGGGAGCAAGAAAGATTTTAAGGTTTATTGAATGTTTTGTTTTTGATTTTTTCTAAGAATGTTTGTATTTTATTTTTTATTCTGTTAAACAATCTTATTAAAATAAATTTTCTGATGTAAAATTTGTGTATTTTTTTATTCTAAATGTATGTACTTTTCGTTTTTATTCATAAAAATGGTAGTAAAATACAACAGAAAAAATAAGAAAATTTCAGATGTTTAAAGTTAATACACGGATAGAAGGCAACTACTTAGAAATCTTTTTAGTTTCCGTCCCACTTTGTTAGAATTATCAGCTCAGAGTTAGAGTTATCAGTATCTATTGAATCTGGATTTGGTTGTGAAGAATTTTGAGTGTGGGCTAACACGAACCTCGTCTTCATCCAAATTTGGCAACGTGTGATTATTAGCACATGAGGGATCAGGTATTTGGTTATCAGCCGACACATTTTCCTGTTCATCATGGGCTTGATTGCTTTAAAATTAATTAGAAATTAAAAATAAATTTTCTGGAGTAACGGCTGGATTATATGGGTAAATACCATAAGTCTTAAACCCAGAAATAGCATTGGAGGGTGTATCCGTTCAGATCCATGAGTCACCAATTAATCTTCCAACTATTTTCTGTCTGAAGTTTTTCTTTGTGTGCATGTATCCAGTTTTGAATCTCGCCTAAAATACAAAATTTGCAAATTCTTGAAAAAGCTGTCGTTCAAAACTTGTAAAGCTAATGTACTATGGCTTAGTACATAAAAGAGGATTATACAATTTTCATCTGCAATATCTAACATTTCAAGAGAATTATTTTGGGAGGAATTCTCATCTAAAATCAATACAAATTTACCTTGAGGTTTTCGAAGTCAAAATGCTTCACTAGCTGCTTCTGGAATAACTGCACTAACATTAGCAGATTTCTTACTCATGTAAAAATCTGAACCAGGGGAAAGTCCCTCATGAAATTCTAGTTTTATATTTGCTCTCTTTATAATAATAACATAGAGGAGAAAAGTTTGACAAAGTCTCACTTTTTTCCCCTGTTATTACTGAATGAACTGATTTCCCACCTTTCGTAGCAATCGCTAGTCCAAGTTTATTATTAAGCCGGACACCAGTTTCACCAATATCAACGATACAATTGGGCTTGTTCAGTAAATAATACTCTGTCACAACCTGAAACTAGAGTTCAAATATTTTATTAACTTCCTCACGGTTAAGCTTTCGAGCTCTAGCAAAAGATAAACCTTCAGCTTGTCGAACACTAAGATCTATATTGCGTCCCAGAAAAGACTGTAGCCAATGGGACACAGCTTCGTGAGTTTTTTTGTCAAAGTTATGTCCAGTATTGAATATATATGGCGTTAATTTTGTAGAAATTCGTTATTCACAATTAAATGAAACTACGCGATGTAGTATTATTTCTACTTTCTTTAATGTCTTTACCACGACCTAGGTTTCGTTGTATTACAACATCTTCAGGTAAGCTATTAGCAAAGATCTTTGCTAATAGCCCAACTGAAGACGTTTAAGAAAAGATCTTTGCTTATAGCCCACCTGAAGATGTTGTAATACAACGAAACCTAGGTCTTTGTAAAGAAATTAAAGAAAGTAGAAATAATACTACATCAACTAGTTTCATTTAATTGTTATGTCCAGTGTCAAGTTTTTTAACAAATTCGAAAGCTTGTTATTTGTAACATATTTCTTGTCACAGGAAACCCTGCTGTCTCTAATTTCTGAATTTGTGCGACGAGCAGATTTTCATTGTCGATGTCCAAAACCGGGTGTTTACCTAAAAATAAATTCATGAGGGAATTAATAAATGGTAAAGGCAGCAATAATCAAATAAGATACGTTCACTAATAAGATAAATTATTAAAAACCTAGGTACCTATCTTACATAAATATTTTTGTTTCTTGTGTCACAAATCATCTGCTTAAGGATTTAGATGGAATACCGTAACGACGAGATATTTCATTAAGAGAACATTTGTTTTGTCTCATGTCTTCAAAAGCGCCTTTAAGAGCGTCTTCGTTCGACACGTCTCGTACGAAAACGAGAAAATTATGAACTAAGTTTATGATAGACATACTCACAAAAACTAGGGCATCTATTCTCATTGTGGAGATAGACGCTCTCCAATTTAGGAAAAAAATCGGTTTGAAAAATACTGAAATAACATTTAAATGTTTGTATTTGATACGTATACATATTACAAATTAAAAATACAAGTACTTTTTACTTCAAATCGACCAATATGTCGCCATGTAAGACGTTCCCGCTGCACATTTCATGATACGTCCGTTCCCGCAAAGTGCACGACATCAATTCGCGGAATAGGGGGGGGGGGGCAAGTTTACATTTAAATAAAACACTGCGGGCGTATTTCTGGCAGATATTGCTACATGTTTACTTAGACATATATACCCCTAAGACGTCGATCTCACATTTACCCTAATTTATTCCCAAAAACATAGGAGTAAATAATCTTTAGCAGGCGCAAAAATGAAGTAAATTTTTCGTAGGTCATGGCACTTTAAATGACATTGTTTCATACATAATTTTTGCTTGTGCAATTTCATACATAATTTTTGCTTGTGCAATTTCGGTGATAATAATATGTTTTTTTTTAGATATTAATAGTAACAAGAATAAATTTTTTTCAAACAATTATTAATTTAAAATTACAGTAGGGTAATACTTTATAACAATAATTATTACGATTTAACTAATGAAATAATTATCGATCACAAAATTCAACACCCTGTAACCTTAAATATATTCTTTAAAAGAATATTATTTTTGTGTTAAAAATTTAATTTTATACAAAAAATTTTTAGAAAATGGAGGATTTATCAACCCGTATTAGATTTGATTTTGTCACGCTATTTCCATAAAATATAATATTAGCACGCTCAAAACAATAAAAAAAGTATTACAACTAAACCAAATTAAGGAAGAAAAGAAAAAACTTATAGCATACTCTTTCGCACAGCGTAATTTTTATTTCAAAACAGTAATTAATTACCCAATCATTTTCATAACCCAAATATGAACAGGTATGACATTAAAAAAGACACGTCTATATAGGTGCGTATTTTATTTATTTTGCACGTTTGTTTCCTAGTAAAGTATTGTTCCATTGTGTCTTAAAGCAAGATTCTGACAACACATAATAGCCATTTTAACGGTATTAGTTTTTAATGTCACAATCATTTAATTGAAACAGTTGAAATTGCTGTTAAATTTATTAAAAAAATGATCATAATCATAATAAACACGAATGATGATGAACTTGATCATAATAAACACCAATTATCTACAATTGAAATATGTAATAGGCATTATTTTTTTTTTAATTTTACTTTAAAAAAAATGTTACAAAATATTTTATTACTCTACTAGTTTTGTATAAGCCTGAATTAATTCAATTGAGTCTGGTCTGTGGTGAAATTATGGGTAAAGGAAAGAATATCTTTTTAATAGTTAGCAGAACGTTCATTGAAAAATTATAGTATACATTTCAACCCATATAATAAATAATTATTCCCTCTTATGACTACTGAAGTTTTAAACTTTTAAGTATAAGTTAACAAAGTAAGAAATTTTTAATTTAAAATATCGATATTAAAACAATACACTCTAAAATGACTTGACTTGCCTAAGAGAGTTACTCAACGAAAAAATTATATAATATTTTTCTTTGTCTAATTTTTACTATGTTTCATTTTATTATGTATACATCACATATTATTCATCACATGTTATTATCGCAATAAAATGATTAAATTGATATTCAGTTTTGTACTTCAGAATTTTAGAAACATCTGATTATATATTAGTAAGCTTTTTTACCACGCTAACATTACTTTCATTTCTAAAAAAGTGTGAAGTATTTGATATCAGCTATCTTAAATTGAACCCCATCCTTTTTTGCATTAAAGTAATATTTTTTAAATATATTTTGTATACTTATTTTAAGCTTATTCAAAAACTAAGTTGTACTGATTTGCGAGACATCTTTTTGCTCTCAACCAAATTTTCTTATTTGCAGATTATTTTTTTATTTTTTAGTTCATATTTCTACATAAACCAGTCTCTTCAGTTATTTTTAAATTTTAATTTTATGTAATATTAAACCTGGAACATTAATTACTGTATTACATGAAATATGTGTCTTTTACTTATTACTATTCAAGGTTTTCCTCAAATGCATGATGAAGGATAAGTATAAGCGACTTTACTTTGGTAAGTATTCAGATGTGATAATAATATTATATTGGTATAAACCGTTTATATCAGTGTAGGAAGTAATTTAATATATCAGATTTGATTGGTAAATTTCACATTGGTAATTTCAATATAAAATTAGATTTAGTCAAATTAAAAATACCTTAGACATTTTGGCTATTAAAATATAAATTGCTATTGCCTAATGGATAGAGTACGATGATTCGATGATGTACGACGAAGATAGTAAACAATGATTGCAAGAATGCACAAAATGATTGAAATTCACTTTCTACATAATAGAATATTTCACCTAAATGTAGTACCTGGAACTTATGCGAGTTGGCGAAATACTCTTACGAACGTTAATATTATTTATATATTTATGGAAATATTTTTACATTAAAATTTCAGATATTATGTTAGTTTATTAACATTTTCCCCATTTTCGTTTTCGAAAGTTGTCTATTGATCCGTAAATAACAAAAATGCTTACCCTTAATAACCAATAAAATAAAATAAAAAGAAACAAATATATGTTTCCTTATATATATATACACGCATATATATAATAAAAGACAAAGCAACGTGTTATTGAATACTAAATTTCAAAAATACATGTCGTTCGATATTTACTCGCTTATAAATTCATCCAGCATATAGAATCCGTTCTGATTATGAAAAAATCTGTTTTATTAAAATACCTTATAATTCCTCCAGATTTTAACTGAAATTTGATAAATGGGCTTTATCGTACATTAAATTTTCTTTGAATTGTTCATTATTTTTGAGAAGTTGCTTGAGACAAACACTTTCGTATTCATACTATTCAACCGAAGCTAAATAATATAAATATAAGATATCGATCACTTTTCTTTCTTTTACTTAAGAGAAAAGTTATGCGCTAAAACAAATATGAATCTAATCATAAGTATACATTCACGTTAATATGTTTAGAATGCAATATTTTCATATCTTTCTTTCATTATAAATATAAAACCATGTTTTTCCAAAAATTTATCAGTTTATTGAGTTTCAACATTTTAAATTCAATATATTGATAATTAGATGTAACTACGTGATGTAGTATTATTTCTATTTTCTTTAAGTTCTTTACCACGATCTAGGTTTTATTGTATTACAGCATCTTCAGGAGGGCTATTAGCAAAAATTCTTTACTAATAGCTAAAATATTTGCTAATAGCCCACCTGAAGATATTGTAATACAACGAAACCTTGGTCGTGGTAAAAAACTTATGGAAAGTAGAAAAAATAATACATAACGTAGTTTCATTTAATTATCAATATTGAATTTCCACAAAATTAACACCAAATATATTCAAAATTTAACTTGTATTCAGCAAATTATTAAAATTATTATATTTAATTTAAATAACTTTTTTCGTAATACAAAGTTACAAGTTGTCGCTTTAAACTTTTGGTTAAAGCTTCGCTCACCATGTTTACACCCACTCGGGGCAAAGCTCTTATTTATATAATATTCATTATCAAACTGAAGTTGAGCTAGCTTTAGCATGAAGTTCAAATTTTCCTTACACTCGTATATGATTAAACCTCGCAGATTGTGTATATAATAATAAGAGAGCGTAAAGTCTTTCTCGGATGAATGTTTCAGTTGTGACCATTTTTCTTTTAAGTATACATAATAGACCGGTAAATGCAAGTTAATAGCAAAAAGTTGAATGGCAAGCATATCTTGGACTAATATTTCTTATTGGGACATAAAACTCCTAGTATTATTTATGGTCAATTTTCTAACTTCTCAGCACTAAAAAGTACGTTATTAAATCCGCCTTAAATTAAAATATGATATTGAATATTTGAACTTTCCTTTCAGTATTCCTGTTTATTTACTAATTCAATTAATTAATTAATTTATGAGGTTAATTTATTCATAAAACCGACATAAAAATAAGATCACGTAAAACATTATATATTTTTATTAATTACGCGATGAATAATTTTATAACACGAATTTATTACAAAATTTTTTTAAACTGCCTGTATTAAAACATATTCAATGAGTATTTTGATGGACAACATAGAATAACAGAAATTATTTTCCCACGCTAATTAAATTTTAGTAAAGGTTTCAATTTAAATCAAGAGTAAAGTGCGGGCATTGCTATAAATGTGATGAATACTAAAGGTAATGAAACAATTTATATTAAATAAAAAGTTTTAGCTATTATAGAAGTTATTAATATAGTTAATTATAATAATAGTGTTTTGTTCACGATATCTAAATACAGTTTGATGCGTAAGTAAATATGGTTTTATAATTCTTTTATTTCTATGAGCTAGTATGTTAAACAAAAAAGACTTGTTTCTTAGATTTTGTGGACAGATATGATAATAAGATGACTCGTTGACAAATAAAATTACAAAAATATTTTTTATATTCTTATTCCATTGAGAATCTAAGAGTAATCAAGTAATATATTTAAAAAATTAAAATGTAAGCCTTATAATTTTTTTTCAAAATTGGGGAACTATTTACTCTCCATGGAAAACATAGTTTTTTTTCTCGTTTCATAATAAATTATAATTATTATTACAAAAAAACTGTATTACAGTAATGTTTGAATTAGTTATAAGTACTTAAATGTTTTTTCAAATATTCTTCAAAAACGTAAAATAATCCAAGTCATGCATTTTCCCCATCTCAATATATTTCAATTTTATTAAAAATGTGTTTTTAGTAACGTACTTTGCCAAAATCAAATTAGATTTGTTCTTTTTCCTATATAACGGTCCTCGATTTAATATCTTGCATTATTCGTAAAATCTTTGTTTCCTTGACTCGTGACAGTTGCAAGACATATTGTAAAATTTGGAACAAATGCACAATTTCCCGAAAAATATATGATACTTAACATTTTAAAAATTAATTTAGTGGGAATTTATTAGTACTTTTAAAATTAAATACCGAAAATAAGTTTGTTTGAATGCAAACCAATGCATTCATTTCAAGTATTTACTCCTTCATCATCGTCGTGTCATCTTGTTTAAAATATGTTCCTTGAAATATTTGTGTAAAAAAACGAAAATTAAAATAAAAACCCACGGCGGATGTAGTTGTTATAATTGAAAAAGGATTAAGTATTTTTTTAAAAACCTCCCGACGAAAAGAAAGTAAGAACCTATTAATATAATTACAAACACAATTAGGTTAATAATCCAACATGAACTTATAGTATTAATACTGCATATTTACGGCTAGTTAAAGAAACTACGTTACTATTAATATTTTCACATAAATATTACAGTGTACTCTTGCCAAATCTACATCTCATTTTAAATTCTTAATATGTAGACATACCCAAAAGATTTCTACGATATCTCAGATTTCTGGGAGTGGAAATATTATTTATAAAATGACTAATGTATTCATGAAGAAGTTGAATTTATAGATACAATTATGAAGAAGTAGCATTTATAGATACAAAATACATAGTTGATTATGAGATATCATAAAAACATAAACTTATAAAAATAACACGAAAAAGTCAGAGTTGAGAATGCCATGTTATAGAATAGGTAAACGGCCATTTTTGTTCTGTTAACTAAATGGGAGTTTATCGAATAGACAGCTAGCTAATAGAATAGACAGACAGCTAGCTTATCGGTTCAGTAGAGACATTAAATAGAATAACCGCTGTCGAATGTCCCTCAGAAACCAGCTATTAATGACGTATTTAGGAAAGAAACAAGAGATGTATGTCAATTAAAACTGTTTGACGTTGCAAGTTTTCGTTCTTATTTATACCATGATAATTTATATATAAAACAAGAAGTAAGATTATTTAGTCAATCCCTTGTACTCATTTCTTTTTCATGAAATTTTGATTATCAAATAACAGTCTGTGACGATTTTATGATAATGAGTTATTAAACCTTTAAAGGATACAACACAAAAACTATTGATGATGGTGAATATGAGGTATGATTTTATTATAATAACAATGATTTGTAAGCTGCAAGTTCGTGGTCCAAACTCTCGGGACTTTAATAAAAAAATACAATAAAATGGAATATATGATTCGGCAATCTTTTATGATGGATAATTATTTTATAAGAATAAAAATGTTTTAAAATTTTTAAGTAGAGAACATCGTGACAAGTTATTTCAATGCAACATTATTTCTGTGAAAATTACTTGTTCAGAAGTTTTGATTTTTCTGTATATTTTTGAAAAATCTTTACTCCACTTGTATAAATAACTTTTGTTCCCAAAACTATTCCACTAAATCAAGTGAAATTTGTTATGAAAATGGAATAATCATATAAAAACATGCAATGAGGAATTTTTGCGTTTATTCTTAGCGTTTGCTATTGTTTGAAACTTCAATTTGATTTTTTTCTGTTCCCTAGAAAATACATTTAAAATAATTACTGTCGTAAAATCTGTAAAACAAGTGGTTTGTTTATGATCTCAATAACTATATTAAGATATGATTATAGACTAGAAAAAAATTATAGTGACGGAACTACTACGGAATCTTTGTAAATTAACGTTATATGCACTAAGTCACTAAACGCCAAATGGAAATTTCTTCCAGAATCATAATTTTAGTAAAGCTAGATATGGGTCAAGCCAAAATAAACATTAATTCAATTCGAATTTACATTTGCACGTAATTTCTTAATTAGTTTTTGACAATTATTACGTGGAATTTATTACTTACAACTAATTATTTTTCAGGAAACAATTAACAAAAACCGCATTCGCATTTTAAAAATATCATACATTTGTATGTGATATTTTTAAAATGCTTGGTGACAAATAATGAGATTCAAATTATATGTTCACATAACTAATTACAGATTTGTAATTATTTTATTTACTTTCTAAATATTATCTATAAACCATAGGCTGTAATACTCAATTTATTTTGCATTTAAGAACACTTAGTACTCGATCTACTAACATCACTCTACTTTTTATATCTTTCATGTTTGTTTGTCGTTTGCCTTTATTACGTCTATACAACAGTAATAATGATTTTCTCAATGATTTAAGCTAGTTTACGAAGTGATTTTAGCTCACTGTTTAGCCGTTACCTATGGCCAAAATTCGACGTGAGCCTCGTGCTTCCTATACGATACGTGAATACGCCCTCATGCAATATTTTTATGGCACTGCAAGAGGAATGTCACGAAAATCTGCCACGTTCTGTTGCGAATTTGCGTAAATCAACCAAGCACAGCAAACAGGCGTTTTTTAGACCACCATGTTTTACGAGACTACGAAATTTGTTGTTCGAGGGAGTGGACACTGGCTTCTGTAGTCGAGAACCAGGACTTCGATAGTGGTAGCCGTCTTAAAAGAAATAGGTTGTGATTCGACCACTAATGAGAAACGCATGACGAGACGTACTGATATTCCAAGATCGGCATAATTAACATACGATATGTGACTGAACAGTTACCCAA
This sequence comes from Druceiella hillmani, assembly GCA_039881145.1. Taxonomy (NCBI): domain Eukaryota; kingdom Metazoa; phylum Arthropoda; class Insecta; order Lepidoptera; family Hepialidae; genus Druceiella; species Druceiella hillmani. The sequence goes on along the minus strand of JAYKKI010000048.1, from coordinate 714,541 downwards.
TAAAAAGCAAGCTAAAAAGTCCAAGAGACATAAGCAGAGTAGTCAAGTGAGCAATGATAAATCCATAAACAAGCCAATATTAAGAAAATTGCTACCGCTGTTGAATAAACAAAATAAGCCCAATCAACAAACATAAAAAGACACAAAATTACAGTGATTTTACCAGATCCATTATTATAAATGAAGCATTTTCAGATGCTTAATTATTCAGTACTTACGGTTAAAGTTTTGTAAATAGCTTTTTCAACGTAAGTAAAATAATTACAAATTCATAATGTTAATATGAACATATAACTAATGTTATTGTTTGTCAATGTAATTGTTTAAAAAATAAATAAATAATTATTTCTAAGTAGAATGTTCTACATGATAATTGTTAGAAAAATATTAAGAGATTCTATATACATGTAAATCTTAATTGAATTAATGCTTTGTTATAGGAAAAATATCTGTTTTCAAAATTTTTATTGTCATAGAAATTTTTTAATTTTTAATTTAATTTTTAAAGATGTTACACTAGTTAAATCACTACGATTTTTGTCCAGACTATTACTATATCCTAAGATAGTTTTAAGATTACAAGAAATTCTCTAGTTGTACAGATTTTATGACAGTGATTTGTTGTGTTTTGTCTTTGAGAACAGAAAAAATCAATATAAAGATTCAAAAATAGCAGAAGCTAAGAATAAAGAGCATAACCGCTAATTGTGTGCGTGTTATATGATCACTTTTTTCCCTATAATATTTCATGTAACATTGTGGAATAATTTAGGTGAGTAACAGTGATTTGTGCGACTAGATTAAAATGTTTTCCAAAAATTACAAAAAAAAACAACTTCCAAACTATTGATTTTGGGGGAACCAATGCTTTTTTTGAACAAGCCGTTCAATTTACCCTACTAAAAAAATTTTGAATCACAGTAAATAGTTCATCCTGTATTACAAAAATGAAAATGAAAAAGTTGAATTCCATTCTCTGTTTAATATTAAAATAACACCTTTGTTTTAAAATTTATAACTAAATTAGTTTATGCCTGCAGCTTGCCTTTGTGTTTCGCCCCGCCATCAAAATGGTGGGGTATTTACGACTACACTTATTTAATTTTGTAATTAAAAACACTATGGCGAAACCTGACGAAAAATGTAATAATTTTGGACCAATCTTAAATATTGACCGAGTTTTAAAGGTGTAAATTGAACCATTCGATAAGAACAGAAAGACTAAATTGTGATGTAATTTTATTTTACGATAGGGACTGAGGACTTTTTAAACAATTTCCTTAATTTTTACTGGTTTTTTTAATAAATCTACATTTATCTTACAAAAAAACGGAAAATTGAAGAGCAGTTAATTACCGTATTATTATTTACAGAGTGAAACTATTGGGATACTGTTACTATGGTACAAATTTTTAAACGATTTGACGATTAAATATATACGCTGCGCATATGCTGTCAGGTGGCAGTAATCAATTCGTATTATTGAGTACATAAACATTAAATTCATCATATAAGAATTCTGATATTTTTGGGGTTAGAAGTAGTCTATATGTTAAGTTATATCATTAATTATATCTATTTTGAATTTCATGTAAATATATTTAGCCGTTTAAACGTCATTGTTTTATAAATATGTAAACATCCAAATTGTTGCATAAATGGCAGTCCACATGTCTACATATACTGAATTAATTATTAAAATATATATTTATATATCCATGTACATATAACAAAACTACAAAATTTGTATTTCTGTGCATTGATTATATGTGAGAAAAAATAATTTAGCTACGTACAATAAAGGCGAAAGAACACAAAACTTTGTTTTGCAATTTTTGCCTGTTTGTTTAAGAGTCTGCTTATTTCTTTGTGTATCAAGCAATAGGTACTGAAACAATTATGATTCGGTTTATATAGACTTGGTTTCATTCCTCTTTATCTATTGTAAAAGGAGATATGTTTTTTTTCATTTTCATTACAAAGCACACTTACCTCATATTTACTCTTTTATAATAAATAGTGGTCGCCTAGTGATTGAACCTTGACCATAATGTGCTTACCTACTCGCTTTGTTGAAAACACTAATAGGTGAGAATAAGTCAATTCAAATTGCTGCTACAAAATTTTCCTATCGCAACAGGTATATATTAAGTAAGATATATTTCTCTAATATATAAAGTATTGATATTTACTACATGAAATAGATTATACACGCTATTTTGCCTTGACATATATTCCATAAACTATTGAAAAAGTAACATTTTAAATCACACAAAATTCACAGCTGGAATCTCATTTAGTCGAACTGATATTCTAAAAATTTTTAGTGACAATTTCTACATTGTACGACTGTTTGACCACACACTGTTATGTGTTTGACATTGGTAAAATGAACGTAAACAACGAATCTTGTAATGCATTTGAGATATATAATAACTTATTTGTAATACACACACATACACACGTATATACATATATATATATATATATATATATATATATATATATATATATATATATATACATATATATATATATATACATATATATATATATATATATATATATATATATATATATATATATATATATAGTGTGAGGAGCCTAATTAATTTAATCTAAAATAGAAAGCCGAAAAGTTTATTTCTTAATTGGTTTATTTACGATAATATGTAGAATCTTACGTCCAATTTCAGAGACGGGAAACACTGCATAAATTGTGAACTGTAGTGAGAGTCTTTACTGAAGGATCATCTCAAGTACTCCCACTGATGTAGCTTGACCCTGAGGATCGCTATCGTTTGGCAAATATAGCAAAGTTAATATGATTATACGAGGTCGAAATCGTGGAACACAGCTAGAATGTAATAAATAAATTAATAAACTTTAATGTTTCTGTTTGCCCATAATATCTATCCCCCAAAAAGTCTATCCCCACAAACCTACCACCAAGTTACCCCTAAAAAAGTTTCACATATTTTTTTACATCACTGACCGCTATATAAAATTATTTTGTATTAATTAAAGTGGAGCTTAAAAACGGGCAATGTGTTCGGTATTAAATTAAATCATCTAATTATGAATTATTATACCCCATATATATGGTGGATGCTTACTGAATAAATATATATCGCTTTCAATTAAATAGGTAATAAGAACGAATTAGTTAAATATGTGATAGAAGATTTAGTAATCATCTTGGTGATTACTATTGCAGATGTCTATATCAATCCTCTTCGTTACAACAATGCAAACTTTCATTAAACTTTGTCCAATGGATTATGTTTGGTATGCGCATAGACACAACCTCCATACTATTTTATTGTTTTTATATATATTGGTAATCTGAGCAAAGTCGAAACCTGACCAAATATTTAAACCGAAAGAAGCATTATATGTTTATCTAATGGCTTGTGGAAATCGCTTCTTAAATCTATTTAACAAAGGCTGTCAAATAGCGGTAGAAAGTAAAGTTTGACAAAGCGAAATTTTATGTTGTCTTAACTAATAGTATCTACATTGATTTATGATGAAGAAATGTCTGTATATGGAAAATATTTCTATAAATGTATTGTGTTTCTCTGTTTATTTTTGTATCACGCTGCAATTTGAATCCCTCAATATTTCTGTATATCACAGAATATTTGAATCTGAAAATAGTAGTACTATAGAATATTCATGTGCTTTCTAGAAAACTAATACGTAGCAGCTTGGAGCCTTAATCTACACCAAATATCAGATTGAGGAATAACGGTCATTCTAGGCAATTTGCTTCAAAGTTGAAGGATGTTATATTTGATTCTACCTATTCAAGTCTGAAAAAACTGGTCGATATCGTTTTAAAATTATGAAATTTTATTACCCAGATTCCAAATTTATATTTATTTATATTATGATTAATTATTACGGTTGTTTTTCACGTTGATTCATTATCCATTTACAATTACACACTTTAAAACTTTTATAATTGCGTACATACAGGTTTAACCTAATAATTGTGAAATTCTTCAAAATATTTGTCATTTTTACCTCATTAGAAATTATATGCGATACCACTTTTATTTTAACTTGCATTTAGTAAAAAGAAATACTCTAAACCACATAAAAATTGTGAGGTTAATATTTAAGTTTTAGTAACTACCCAATGTAAAAATAAATTCAAACAAAGAAAATATTTACTTCCATTGATAATACAATGACTAGCCACAGCTTGTAAGCTTTGAGACTTGCTTTTATAATTACAGGGCTTAAATAAATTGTACTAAATCTGTATTAAATTAAGTTTGACTTTCAAAAGATCGTTTTTCTCTATTGCGAGTCTTATATAATCTCGATAAATGTTTATCGGGTTACGGTTGTTCTCAACAGAAGAAACTTTTTAAAGGAAGAACTAGAAGTACTAGAATTCTGATGACATGAATTAATAGTGGTACTAAAATAGGAACGTCAAATGTGAATAGGCACCAGTAACTGCTAGTACGTAAAAAAAATGTATGCTCAATAATAGAAATATAAGTTTTATCTCAAAAATATTTCAAATTTGGTAATTTCTTATTAAATAAATTTCATTATAATGAAAATTAAAATGTCAGATGAAGATTTCAAATAATAATTATTGATTTCGTGGACCACGAAAATTCGGTAACAGATAATTGCTTTTTAAAATCAGGAATGAATAACAAAATTCTTGTCTACAGGAAAAATATTTATAATAAAGAAAGTTTAACATATCTTACTCAGCTTTGCTTCGCACCTATCGAGCTCAGTGGACTTTTTGATGTTCGTGAAAGTTTTTTAAGGGTTCGAAATGAAATAATATTTTTTTTTTCAAAAAAGCTAATCGAAATAACGATCGCCCAATTAAGCCATTGAAATAGTGTCTCATTTCAAATACGATGAGATGAAATAATTGTTATTTACCTCGGAAATTATTAAATATTATAAACCAATTTTGGACAATATATAGAGATAGATTAGTATAAAATGGCAGAGTGAAAACATCTTAGATCAGTTGGTTTTTTAAACGTATTCATTAATACCCTACTGATTGATAAGTTCCATACTACATAATATACGATTTTTATTCTTATTTATCTTCACTAAGAATTATTGGACAGAAATTTTAATTTTTACTCACACACATACATTTAAATACACCCATGTATTTATTATATTGACCGATGGATAACTAAACTTTTGTTTAATACTCTTAAAGATAAGACTTAAAAGATTCAAAGAAATTAAAAAGGAAGAAGTCTAAAATTTTCATAGTAAGACAAAAAATTAAAAGCAGCTGACAAGTTGGTTCCTAATCAAAAGAAAGACCATAAGCGAGATTATAAAAAGGAATCAAAGAGTGAGATGTTGCATTATCAAATTCACTAGACAGAACACCTAGAATGATTAACATGGAATCATGAAGAATTTGTGGGTTTAACGAGAGAAGACGGAGATTTTATGGAACTTAACTGCGGTTAAGAATTTGAAGGGAGAATAATTCGTTGACTTTTGTGATAAAAAATAAGAATCGGTTTTTGCTTAGTGTGTTTCAATATTTTGTTATAAAAGCTTATTAAATTTCTTTGTTAAAAGTGTTTTTCTAATATTTCAAATATGACCCATATCAAAGTGTAATTATTAATTAATGGTTGATTCTGATTAGTTCTATTAATTTATTTATTTTAGTCAGGTAAGTTAGTCAGGTAAAATAAATCATTAATTTTGTTTTATAATTTTTTAAAATTTTTTTTAAACTTTCCAATTTAATAGGTATAAGGAGACCCATAACCTAACTTTAGCTAAACAATTGAGATAAGAATTTGAATTCATTTAAACTTTCAAGTAATAATTTGTTGAGTTACAGTTACAAAATTTGATTTTACTTAATATTCACGTTACAAATCTTATTAGGAACTAAGGTTCCTAAAAAGTTTTTAATATGAAAACGCATTAAATGTGGTGATTTTTTTAAATATTAAAACCATAAATAAATATTGTTCTCAACTCTGATATAGCTTTTATTAATTAAGCAATATTTTGATTTAACAAACATTTTGCACGAAGCAGGTCTTGTTAGGTGACTATATTTTATTTAAAAAAACTAAACGATATGCAAACCCTACTTTGTTACAACTTGTTTATATATGTAGAAATAGATATATATATATATATATATATATATATATATATATATACACACATATATATATATATATATATATATATATATATATATATATATATATATATATATATATATATATATATATATATATATATATATGTTTTTATTAACAATGTAAATCAATACCGTTTTATTTCATATATAATTGTAATAAATGCTATAAATGGATCAAATGTAAAGAAGTAACCTATTAAGTATGCATGCTTTGTTAATAGCTTTTAAAATTGTTTTCACAGTGACAATTTTGTTTGAAAAATGGTTTTCGAAGTCTCCTTTCGGGTTCTCCTCCTCACTACTCTCTGCAAGCATACTCTCAATTTTTTTTCTGGCACCTATCATCCTCTGAGTTTTAATTAATTTACAATTAAACGGAATATATGATTCTACTATTAATAGTATTATCTCTACTTTCTTTAAGTTCTTTACCACGGCCTAGGTTTCGAATGTATTACAAGATCTTCTGGTGGGCTATAACTTAAAGAAAGTAGAAATAATACTACATTACCTAGTTTCTTTTAATTGTGAATAATGAATTTCTACAAATATATTCAATATTTAAATTAATTGATTCCGAAAAACAAAATGAAGAATACTTTCTAAAATAATTTGTTAAAAAGACGCCCGTGTTCATTACAAATAAATTTATATAAAGTTTAACAAATTATTAATTGGCTCTAAATTATTTTAGATAATTAAAATTGAGTTTCCAGATGAAGAAATATATATTTAAGAAAGTAGTTTTTAAAATATAGCTAAATTCTTCTGTTTGATTTCCGGTATTCTTATTGGCCTTTCATTCAAGGAACTTAATGAAGAAATATTCTTGAGCTTTGAAACTTTGTAAATTTACACGCAGTTGAAATAGATGATTAATAATTAAATTTGTAACTCAATTACTAACTAATTTTAAAAGAAATCATTGGATAGAGAATTGAAAATGAAAATATAATACTATAAAGTGAGTTTGATTTAAAATTAAAATTCGTTCCGCCAAAACAGTTTATCTTTCTTCTTAGTATTTTCTTTATTTTTGATTAAGAGCTTTATTATTAAAAGCTTTATTAGTAGCATCAATGTTTTGAAGTCCATATCTAAACTTCTATTTGCATTTCTTCTTTAAAGTTATTCTAAGGTTACTACTTAGGACTTATTTTGCGAGGATAGATTAATGAAAACAGGTTGGAAACTGATAAAACAAATTCTAGTTCTTGCTAAGTAAAATCAAGAACTACATTTCTTTATTTGTCTTGAATTTCACCGAAATATCTTATTGTTTATAAATTGATTATAATAATTTTATTAACATCTTTTTGGAAGATTACCTCTGCTTGGCTGTAAATCTATACGGTTGTGTAAAATGTTACTTCCGTGTTTTTTAGGTATATTACGCAAAATTACGATGAAATACATCCATAAAATTGACAGTATCTTGAAAATTAGGGGAAAGTTTAATTTTACTCAGAAAACCAGGTAAAGCTTTCATTTATTTTGGCAAACATATAATGACTTTCTGTAAAATAGCTTAATTATTTATAGGCTAACACGTAACGATACGCAGACTATCCCCTTGAGTTTTGCCTTTTATAAGAGCCAAATTTAAGAAAATAAATAAACTAAAAATCAATGCACCGTTTAATATGATTACAACATTTGAACCCCTTTAATGGCAGGTGATCAGTAACCCGAGTAGATTCATTCTAATCTACGTAACTGCTAACTGAAGCAATATAATTCTGAGAAGTATAATAATGAAGTTTGAATAGGGTTAATTCCATTGAATTAAAGCTATGGATTTTGTTTATTAGATATTCAATAAAGTTTTCTAACATATTTTGGAAATAAATCAAATGCTACGCATAAGCAATGCTATATATAAATAAATCCAATGCATAATAATGAATGGATTGGAAAAGTCATGAACAAATTAATATTTCATCATTGTCACAATATTGTTGGTTATCATAGCGACTATTAAGTTCTTGCAGAAAATATTGATATTTTGTGGTGAAATATTTTGTTGAAATATTGAAACATTTGAAAATAATTAACCTAATTCTTTAAAAAAAAACATTAGATAGTATCATGTTAAAATTAATACAATAGTTTCTGGAATAAATCTAATTTTTATTCATAAAATTATCAAAATGGGCATGGTCTGCGGAATATGACAACTGAAAAAGTCGAAGTTAAATGTGTAATTTCTTTGTCACTCATTTTGTTTTGTTTTGACCCAGGTACTTGTTGTTAGGTAACAGGTATCCCACGCAAATGCTTATATAGAACTTTTGCAGAAAAAACAATAACAATCACGAGAAAAAATATTTGCAAGTTCTCATCGCAATATTAAGTTAACAATAAAAAGATTTTAAAACTAATATGTTGCAAAGTTCATTTTACGTAAATCTGCAATCAAAGTGCTAGACTAAATTAAATATGTCCTTATTTAATATATTTTGCATTTTTTTACATTCGAATTTCCTGATTTCCAAAAGTAACGAACGCTTACGACTAACTATCGGTGAATAGGTGATAAGTAATGAGTGAACCGGCGTTTAAAATCTATTGACTCTTTGTTTTATCATTTTCTTCATCAGTGCATTTTCATACCTAACCTTTAGATCGGTGGAAGACCCCAGAGCCATTTTGATTCTTTGGGATTTCATTTTTCGGGTTGTGTGCATTATAGTATTAAGTACAATGTGTTTAATCTTCTAAGATTTTCGCCAGATGTGTTATGGAATTCTATTTTTACATGGTACTTAGGAATTTTGTAGTACCTCACTGTATTTTCTTACTTCATTGAATTACCCTCCATATTCATTTCCTCAATCACGTGGGGCTCGGTTTCGGTTATCCATTTGGCGATTGGTAGACATTTATTATCTTGCTATTTATTTTACCTATACTATTTTTTATTTGTACATATTCTTATTGGGACTTGCAATTAAGGTACTTAGGCCGCAACGCCTTAAATATTTCCGTAAAAAAAACATATGGTTTGATATTTATGTTATATCAGAATTTTTCAAATATTAAAAGTATTAAATGTAATAGACGTAAAAGGTATCACCATTTAAAAGAAAAGTATGTTAAAAGGAGAAATGTATAAGCAGAAAGATGAATTCTTGTTAAAATTCAATAAAACATATTTATCCGTATGACTGAAATATTTTTAGTAGTCGAGATATTAAGAGGCATATCTAGCTGAGGAGATATGTGGGATTTATTATATTTGTTTAAAAAAAATTGACATGTGTATGTGTGGACATATATATATATATATATATATATATATATATATATATCTATATATATATATATATATATATATATATATCTATATATATATATATATACATATATATATATATATATATATATATATATATATATCTATATATATATATATATATACATATATATATATATATATATATATATATGACATAAAAGCGAAAAATAAAAACGTTTCATCGCTCATCTGGCAGGATCTTAGTATGAAAACTTTTTACACATTTGATAAGATTTGAGAGTTTCCGAATGCACGACACCCGTCAATTGCTCACTAACACCCATGCGACATGCATCGCGCGTCAGAATAACACTTGATTTTGATGTAGTTATAACGGTTTATTTGGTTGAAAGCGAATATTTTTTCATTGACCAATGTAACGGCAGAAAACATATCATGACTGACTGCAATAATTAGCAATCTCTTTAAAATGTATTTTTGCGAATTTTTTATGTCGTTTACAAATATTTATACATTATTTTAATGTAGTTAAAGTATTTCAAAACTTTAAGACATATGTGTACTGAACACATTTTGATCCTCTTTACTTAAATCATCATCGGTTATTACATGTTCTAAAAATACGTCGTAAATATATTTTATGTTTATCTGGGTACTATGAGTTATTCCTTAAATGAAAGACAAATTTTAAATTTATCCAATGTTCAGAATCAAATTTACTAAAAAGTGAAATTATGACATAAGGTTATCTCCAAAATAAATCTAAACTTCAGAATAAATTCATCATTAACCTTTTTCCTTTTGACTCCACCTTTACCTTGATTATGATCCGATTCTTACCTAAAGTAATAAATAAAAAGCCTGCTAAAGCTCGCTAACCGGCAGGTGCATTTATAAAATGGAACTTATTTATTTTGTACTACGTGAGTTGGAAATTGAACATAGTTATTATTTAAATTTAGGGAAATCTTTTGTTCAGATTTGTCTATCAATCAATAAGTCAATTTTGTATCGATAATCAAATTAACGATATGGAAAATTTTATAAAAATTTCCTTTATTTTTAATGTTGATGTATCATGTAACGAGGAGACTAACGTATCGACGTAAGGAATATTACATTTATTCAAACGATATTCGAAAATTTGCGCATAATGAAGTAATACAGGAACGGAGCACGAAACATAGGATAATTGTATTGAATAAATTAAAGAATAAGAATAAAATATAGAGAACAAGATATATATTAAATAATCTTTATGCATATATTAAATAATCTTTAATATTAATGATTTTATATGCATGAAAGTTTATGAAAAAATAAGCAGAAAAATTAATGTCACAAAGCGAAATTTAATTTAATATATGTTTTATTATTATTTCAATATTATTTTAATTAAATCTGATAAATATTGATATTCATTGAGCTGTGAATACTCATGTTCTCTAATCTCAATAAAATTTCCAGCAAATGCTACTGTTGAATACGCTTATTTAGTATACATACATCCTTCGGGGGCTTAGTTCGATACCGATCGTGGGCAGGATAATTATTTGTTTCAATATTATACCAAAATTGATAAATGACGTGCGATGACTTAGAGATTTACTTCTATCCTTTACGATTTTTTTCTTGTTGTTAAAAGATTTTACCACAGCTGCCTGTAAATTATAAGATAAAAGATGTTACAAACATTCCGAATTCCTTTTAAGACGTTAAATAGCTGTGCTATACCACAGATATTAATAGAAGCAAGATTTAAAGAACATATCAACAGGGTGTAAACGCAGTGGCGCAATTAAGAGAGTAAAGAAGAAGAGGGTGGGTCGGCTTGCATTAGATGTGACCCATTTTAGGGATGACATACCACCGCGAGAAAAAACACTTGTAAGAATTCCATGATATAAAATTACCGTTAAAATTCAACGATGTCCATGTGCTTCGTATTAAAGGATTAACTCGATTTGTCCTTATAACAACTAACTACGAGTCGTATAAAATACAAAAAAAATATTAATCTGGCTATACGTACTATAAAGATATATATATTTCAATAAGTCCCATATAATTCAGATAGTAGATTAAAGCATAGTTATTTATTAAAATACAGTAATTTATTGAAATGTATATTAAGTACCATTCAATAGGTATCACTGATAAAAGCAACACTACAATAACGCCAACGAACTTAACACGGCACCAATTTAAATCTTTTCACTTTTATAAACCAAATATACTGTATACCAAAATTGTAGCAAGTTATTATTTCTATTTTTTAAATTATTTAAGGTTATTACGAAAAACATCCAGTAAAATGAAAGCTATGAAAACAAAAAATACATTGATTTGTTTTGAAATAATTGAAATATTATAACATTGGTTACGTGTAATGCGAAAAACATTTGTGTCTAGCCTCGTAGAAATACATCATAATGATGACTAAATCATGCTGACTAGTGTAAACGCATAAAGTATGTAACGAATTAGGTTTTTATTCGGAGTACGAGTTATTGCCAATCAGTTGACAAGGCCACTTGCTACTTATCTATTACATAGTATTAAACTTAGTAGTTATGCTGGGTTAATGATAAAACATATTTTGAAAGATAGCTTGGTTAGTAAAGTTTAAAAAAAACTACTAAATTACTTTTTTCAAAATTTATTAACTTATAAAAAGAATATAAACTAATGAAAATTAAGTAAAAATAAATTCTTTCTTGGCATTGCAATTACTGCGTCATATACACGATAGATACATGCACTTCTATTACGTAGTATCAACCTTAGTTGTTATACTGTGTTAATTATGATGTATTGGTACGTCTATAGTTGTATTATATTAGTGTGTACATATATATATATATATACAGAGAATATTTAGTATAGAATATTTTTTAAAATTCGGTGTGTACCAAAATCCCTAATGAAATGAAATGCCTCCGGAAGTTCACATGTATAAAAAATGATGTGAACATTTTCACAAAAAAGGATATGAACATTTTTAAAAGAGGGAAGGTCCGTTTGCCACCGTATCTAGGCAGTACACTGTACCTAGTTTACTACTTTCTCCTATAACTAATGAACTTGTACTGCTTTTTCTGCGTTTGTTTACTAATAGGACTAACATGTGAGCTACATTTAAGACTAAGATTATTAAAAGTGGAGAAAATTAAATTCTAAAGTGGCTCACTAAGAAACTTCAAGAGAATATTTGGAAAGTTTTGTAAAATGAAAACAGGAAACGAGGCTAACAGTGCATAATAAAATAGAGGACCCAGTCTGAAAATGAATGGATACAAGAAAACAGAAGTGGAAACATATTTCACCTTTATTATTGGATATAACTTTATGTCTGGCTAAACAAGTCTCGACATACTATACAAACAAAAGAAATTTCTCAAAACAAGTCAAACTACTGTCAAAATATGATGTAGTATTGAAAATCATACCTTGAGTATGAAGTCATGCAAAAATATTTTAATGAACCACGTAAACTCTAATCTTGTCAACCAAATTAATTGGTCAGCTATTTTGGTACCAAATTTGCTACCTCAAATACTTCCTGAAAATACTTCATGTTATATACCTGAAGTAATTCGTTAAGTGAAAATTTGGGCGTCAAAGAAGTATTCCTTGAATTTTTTTCCTTTAAAAGAAAAAAAGCCGCTTATATAAAGAATGAAATTCTTACGAAGCTTGAAAATGACAGTTTCGATGTTATGATGTGTCGTTTCCAAGATTGTGATAATGCAGCTGTTGAGAGCGATGTATTTAGAGAAATACAAACTATTGGTAAATCAAAAGTAATAAATTAATTTTTTTAAAACGCACTAGTCATTCAATTAATTTAAGTGGCCACTGCACCGCACAAAATGTATCTTGTGTAATATTTTTTGAAAGGGTAGAGATATTTTTTACATTTTTCTGCTTCCGTTAATCGCTGGGAAATAATTACTAAATGCAATAAAGCATCTGTTAAAATAATCTCAACAGCGTACAGGTACATACATAACATTATGCTGCAGTAAAAGTAATAGTAGAAAACTTTGATGATCTTGTGACTGCAATTAAACAATTATATGATCGACAAAAAATTTCAATACCAGAGGTGCAATACGGGGATTTATGACTGTGGTATGTAATTTCTCATTTCTTTATTATATTTTCTTTTGCACGATTTAATAAAAGAAATGTACTGTGTTCGGACTGCGTTGGGAAGAAAAGGTTTCAATGTTGATCAATTAACTATAAAAATGGAGGCACCTAACATTTATATTTAAGAAAAAAAGTGGAGGATCGTGTTGTATAAAAGGCAATAAATCTTTCTGCGAAAACATGTGAAGACTAGGATATTCCAATAAAAAGACGAGATAGTCATAAAAAACATTACTGGTGATTTAGCCACTGTTGCAATATTAACACTGAGGGACACACTTCAAAAAAGATATGTTGGAATGTCTTTAACGATTCAATGTTGAACTCGGAACTTGATTATAGTCCGTCTAAGACAAAGCTTCATTGTTTAAGGTTGTGCAAACAAATACTTTTAACGGACAGTGAAGAATTAAAATTAGCTGTAATAAAATTTATTGTTCTTTTTTTTTTAAAAAGGGTCAGGTAAGGTGTCAAAAACAGAATTCATCTTTGAAATACTAAGGTTGTGAAGATATTTAAAAACGTTAATATCTAATATACAAAACGAAAAATTATTTTTGGGTAACAATGAGCCAAACGAGGCTAAAATTTTTTGCAAATTAATAATGAAACACGAGGTAACCCAAAATAAAAGAAAAGAAGTGATTTCTTTCTTTAAAAAAATTAGTGATTTCAGAGTTAGCAACCATTGAAGCTAAAAAGAACAAATTTAGAGTGTTTGTACATACATAAATTGGTTCATGCCTATCTCCCAGAGAGGTAGACAGGGAATACGGATCTTCACTTGTTACGATCCTGTCACTCCTCCTTCGTTTCTTCAAATTTCAAGACCTTTTTCATAAATACTCTACGGTTTCGGGTGCTTTTAACCCTTTCCCAGTGTTTTGCTAATTTAATCACTTTACTCCTTCCTGAGACGCCATTTTTATCTTCGCATAATTCCAAGCACATTCTTCGCATTTCACCAAACTGCCGAATTATTCCCTTCGCATTTCCATCAGTACAATTTTTTTCAATCAACTTTCAAGGAATGCATTTGTACTGCATTAATTCTACTTTAATTTTTCATTTCTCCTAACCAACTTTCCGTTACAGACATGAAAGTGAAAAAAAGTATATATAATAAAACTATACTAGTATTATACCATTCCAAAATGATTAATTAATGACTCTCTATCTGTATTTTTAAATAAAATCATATTTGACGTTTACCGGATTATTATTGGTTTTAATAGTTTATTCTTAGGGTTACTCCATCATTACCTATACTGTGTGCCATCCATGTTAACTACGCTAATGTGGGAGTGTTTTTTCTTTTTACTCTGCTATTAAACTAAAGCCATTTTACTAGATTTTCAAAATGATATACTTAATAATTTCTATTCGCTTAATTATTCATATGATTATCTAAGTGCTAATTATGATTTTATTTATTGCGGCGTTTTTGTTTATTGCGTTGATCAAAATTTATTTATTAGCCTTGT
This sequence comes from Druceiella hillmani, assembly GCA_039881145.1. Classification (NCBI taxonomy): domain Eukaryota; kingdom Metazoa; phylum Arthropoda; class Insecta; order Lepidoptera; family Hepialidae; genus Druceiella; species Druceiella hillmani. The sequence goes on along the minus strand of JAYKKI010000048.1, from coordinate 699,465 downwards.
TCAAAAGCATATAAAATAACAAATACTACGCGGTGGCAACATTATTAGATCCGTAATTTTGATTGATATTTTTCTCATCAGAAACATCTTAATTAATAAATATACAATTTTTGCAAGAATAAATCATGAGGAGCGATGCTTTGGACAGCAGTAGCAGTGACAATGAGGTGGACAGACCACCATTGCAGAGTGTTACAAATTTAAATGAATTTTCTATGATTTTTGGAGCCGCTATGAAGAGATTGCTTCCTTTAACGAAACAGCAGTGTTTGAAGAAATTTCTGAAAAGCCGATTGCAAAAAAATTATAAAGTTATTTAAACGACAAATATTTCAAGGAAATCTCAGTTCATTGGTGTGGTGGGTAAAAAACAAAGAAAATTATGCACACATGGCTAGTTCAGCTAAAAATTTTTATCCTCTCCTATTTTTCTGTGTATAGTAAACATCTGCTTGTCTGTAATAGGCTTTTATTAGAGAAAGCTGAGAATATAATTTTCCTTCATCACAATTTTAAGTATTAACGTTGAACATCTGGTGTAATACCAAATTATATAAAGATTTAAAACGTAAGTTATTCTTGATTATTTTACTATGATATAACATATTAATTATTGTCATATAATGCTGATCTCATGTTTTCCTTGTTAATTGTAAATTTATTATTTCGTTCCTATTTAAATAATTATAACTTACATATTATTATGTTTCTCTGTCAATAATAGCCAATGTTGGTTTTCTATTTATTTGAATAATGTATAAATATTTGAGTTTTACGTAGATACTTAATTCTTTAATCATGTTAAGTACTGGCATGTGATAATATTTTATTTAAAAGTAATATGTAAATTAAAAAAGAAGACCGGAAAATATTTTTGTATATTCGTTAATAATTCGGCAGATAAACCGAATATTCGGCCGAACACATCTTAATTACAATTTAATTTCCAAGTAAAATTCGTGTCATATAACTGCAAACTAAGTCTCATGTGAAGGAAAGTTTATTTTGTCTCCGGCCCAAATTTTATCGAAACTATTATAGGCTGAAAAATTAGTTACAGTTGATATCTTATCTTCGACCTATACTTATCAATAACTCTTAAAAACACTTGTTGGCTGTAAACTATATTAAAATATGTTTAATGAGTTTAACTCACTCGTAGTCACTGTCAAAATAAATCATACAAAGAGGTTATAACCATTCTTATTCAAGCTCATAACGAACTCAATTATCATGTCCTAGTTGGCGTGTTTCCCGCCAACTAGGACATGTCAATTGTAATTATTTACATATTGCATTTATGAATATTGAGGCTAATACGTTATACCCAGTATTCCATTTAATTTTGAATGCGAGTTCACTTTTATATTATTATATATTACGGTTTCGTTGGTATAATTTTTTTTTCTTGACCCTGTTATTCTGGGAAATTTATTTTATGGGTGATGTGTATTAAGTTTAGCTATAATGTTTCAAAGTGGTAACAATTGTATAATTGTATTGATTTCTCAATCATAGAAATGCCAATACCTTCTATATTGTCATATTTATTCTCAAAATGGCACATTCTCCAAATAGGGACAAAATTGCAGCTTACAGATTGAAATCCCTTATAGGCACAAATACATTGAAACAATAATTTTTCTTTTATGTCTTTTAAACAGTACAAATGTAGTGTAAATGTTTTTCTCTACATTTGTATTACAAATATTTATTTTATTTAAATAATTGATTTGAGCATTTATCTAACGCACTATGGAAGAATATTGAAATTACAAACAGTAAATATAATGTTAAAGCCTCAAAAATTATATGCACTTTCATGCTTTGTAGTTTCCAATTATTGTAGTGATTTTGAATTTTCATATAATAAATAGATTTTTTTTCCACAAAACGATTCTTAGATACTAATTTATTACAAAAGTTACTTGGAGATGGATGCCAGTCTGATCTAAACATATCAGGCCAAGAGACATTACCAGGAATTCATGTTGCAGGGTTGCTTGCAGAAGATGAACCTGGTTAAAATGCACATAGTGACAATGGTAGCAACCGCCATATAAAAGAAAGTGACCTATAAGCTTCGTTACGGTGGAAAAATCAGGAAAATGTAACATCTGCCGCTAGAAATATCCTCGAAGTAGACGTCGCCGTGAACAACAAAAGTAAAGAGCAAGAATTTTTAATGCCACTACTTTGACGATTGTGGTTCATGACTTTCCTGTCATCGGCAAGTCAAAGAAGTAAAGACTCCAGAAGTAAAGATTACGACATTTTAATGACGAATTCCTGAATAATCTTGATTGATGCATCAATTTATATTACATTAAAGTGAAATTATTTTAAACATAAGCAGTCTAGAGATACATAAGTCGTTTAGTATATTGCTGTTAATTGGCTGCATTTCATACCCTCGTATTCAAATGTATTGGCACGACGGAATAAAGTTAAAAAAAACGCCAATCGGGTGCTAAGCAATCGCGTTTTAAACTAAGAAACAACATATATGCCGTAGACTTTTATGAATTCTGAAATTCCTAACCCACTTTGGAAAGTAGAACCAATGCTTAATGCCTCCAAGAAAACTTGTAGGTCAATTTACTACTCAATAGATTAACAAATGATTCCCTTCACAGGTAAGTGTTAATTGCGAGTTCTGGTTGTTAAAAATAAACTTAGGCCTTTTGAATAGTAACTAATACAATAGAAACTCTAGATCCTCTTAAGAAATTGCACTTGCGTTTCAAAGGAACAATCAAGCTCAATTGAATTCCCCAAAGCAAAAAGTTGAAACAAGACAGATAATTAAACGTGGCGACATGGTACAATTCACTTCTAATGTAGTCACACTAGTAAGATGGAAGGATAATGGAGGTGTACTCATGACCTTTAATTGTACTACCGGGAATCAAACTTCGTCTTCGTGTCGTTCCCGCCTAGGGAAGGCGGGATAAAAAAAAATCTTCGTCTAAGTGACGGCCCCGGGCATATTTTTAAGTTAGAAAAAAATGTGGGTGAAGTACATGTTTTAGATCAGCTCAAGGAATAGAACTTACCAGAAGACAAAGGAACGTACTACAAACAAATTAATTTACTTCTTGGACTACGATTTTAAACGCTTGGATGTGATAAAGACTTACTATGAGGCAAATAGAGATAAATCCAAAAAATCGCTGTGGTTCATGCTCGATCTTGCTAATGGTCTTGTAAATTGCTCTACATTTACCTCCAAAAAATCAACAGACAACAAGCAACCTTTCCTATTATTTCCAATGCCTTTGAAGAAGTATAAACCAGAAATATCACCATGCTCCGATTAACGATATGATCAATCTGGCCTCTTCCCTATTTTTATAATGTAAAAAGGGGTATGAAATTAAGATTAGAAAGCTTTTCCTCTTCTATCATAATGCAGTGCTAAAAATGCAATGTGTACTTGTGAATCGTAAGAAATAAGAATTGTTTCTTAGTCTACCACACAAAAAGGGCTATTTTATTTTCTGTGTTTAAATATTAAGATATAGATGATTATTATATATTAAATAAGTTAGTATTATTGATATGTTGAAAATTTTCCATTTAATTTTTATTTATGTATAAAGAGATTTATTAATTTAAGTATATCTCATATATACCGGGATTTATATTGATAATAGAAAATATAAATCTGCTGTTTTAATCAATAAATCTCTATAATATATAAGGAAAATTATAAAAAATTGAATATTCATCGAATACGTTGGCTGACTTATAAATCACAACGCACGTTCGCAGAATGTGTAAGAGAAGGATTTTTAAAACATTTTTTCAGATATCTTATAACTTAGATCTTAAGTATTTCCAAAAATGATACATAAACGAAAAGATTTTTTGTCGTTCGGAAAGGATAATAAAAGTATTTAGTAATTTGAGTTGATGTGTAAATTTTGCCTTAAATAATATTGCTTAATTATTGTATACATTTTTTTTATATATTTGGTCAGTTTTCAAGTATCTAAGTAATTTTATTTTTATTTTTATGAAACCTATTAATGTATGTTAATTTAATTTCATGTGTACTATTAATGTGTGTTAATATAATTTCATATCTTTTTCTTTTTTCAAACTTTGTCATAAATAATTTTTTTTATATCGGCCTTTTTTATTAATAGATTCCGCTGTTATTTGGTGTTTTATGTTTCATATCCAAAGAACCGAATGGAATTGTATTAATGCGATAACCTCATCCTTTTAACTCGCAAACAAAATTAATCCTACACTTAGATTTCAAAATCGATGGTCATATATATAATCTATATTACACATAAAGTTTAATTTAGGGCGGGTGTGTTCATTGAAATAGAAAAAGAAAAAGTATCAATTTAATAAATTAACTCATATAAAGGAAGAAATTTACAAATTACAAGAAAGTAGAACATTATACAAAATAGTTTTCAACAATATTTTCTTCCTTAATTTTGGTATATAAAAGCTTCCGTTACCCATATTTCTTCCAACAAAATAGCTATTTCAAATGGAATATAAACCCACTATGACGGCGATTGAATATTACTGAACACATTATAAAAATTTACTAATCACTCAATTTGCACGGTCGTAGGTTGTATCGTACTATATCGACGCTTAGGTTACTGGGTCCATAATATATATATATGTATATATATATATATATATATATATATATATATATACATATATATATATATATATATATATATATATATATATATATATATATATATATCTATATATATATATATTTACTGGACACATAATACATTAATATTAAATTGGTAGAACTGCATGGATAATTTTTTATATATTTCTTGACGGAAAAACAGGACAAAATCCCAAAAATTATAAAATATAAGGGCGGAAGGAAAATTTAAGTATTTTAAAAAAATATTTTGTTTCCTTCTTCGGTCTGAATATCAGCGGAAGATTAAAATACTTGATCTGAGAGTGCACATTATACTAAACCGTCCGCGTGTTAATTGTTATCATCAATTTATTCAGTTCAAGGCTAACTTTCCTCGATTTAAAACTTTTCGGCTGAAAAATAAAACCGCCTGACAAATAATAATTAAACTCGCAGTTTTCGTAATTGGCTTTTATTGCGCGTTAAAATTTCAGCGAAAGTTTGTATAGCGAGCTTTTATAGAATAATGGAACAATTTTCTATTATTAGTATTGTAAATTAGAATTAAAATCGGTACCAGAACGTAAATTTTTTATTTAACTTTCAAACTTTCGTTGATTTAACCTCTGATTTCAGATACTAATTAAAAATAAAAGCGGTATATTGCATCAAATATATTTTATATCAAAATTCATAGAAGTTTTTATATTTTTATTGGCTTTAAAAAGCAGCAAAGTTTTACATTATCTCGAAAAGGAATTAATAAAGACAGAACTGTAAATTTTTATGCACTTCATAAATATTTTAATCAAACATAAATAATAGGCGAAAAGTTCTTAGAGCCATAGTAGAGGCAAAACAAGTTACAATAAAATCCCAAAGAGTTGATCGATGATGGAATTTCCAGAGCTTCCAAATTGTATCTGAATGAAAACACCAGTGAAGCACGTATAGAACATGCACTACAAGAGTTAAGTATATATTGTGGGTTCGTAGTATTTCAATTAAATTGTTTACAAATATTAATTTTTTCCTAACGTAAACGTATTGCTTACCATGCCTTTCATAGGTGAAAATACAAGATGCATATTTTAAAAAATACAAGTTATAGGATATCGTGACAGTGTTCTAGTATAGGCCATTAAAAATTATGAGAAACGTTCATGTATTCCATTTACTCGTAACCAATATTTTCATATGTCGCCCCCGTGATGTCTAAAGTTATTTTTTTTTTTCCGAGTACGTGGTTTACCTTCTCTTTAACTATTGTTCATTCAAACAGCTAGCGTAAAATACACGGGTTTATACTAAATGAGATGGTAAAATTATAAAATAAAAAATAATGTTACGATTTTAATACACCCTCGTAATAAAAATATATTTTTAACCGACTTCAAAAAAGAAGAAGGTTCTCAATTTGTCGCAATTTTTTTTTGTATTTTCTGCGATTGTTCTTCACCAAGTGGACAAATTTTAATGATTTTGTTTTAATTTCATTGAGGGTGCTATAAGTGTGGTCCCATTTAAATATTATGATAATCTGATGATGAGGTCTGGAAATGAACGATGGAACTCCTTAACAAATGACAGTAAATCAACTTTGATTTAAACATATTTGCTACGGTTAGTTGTTATTTTGCAAAATTACATCAGTTAACAGGTCAGGATCTGATAATAAGTTCCAGATATGAACAATAGAATTCCTTAACAGATATTAGTAGATCAACCGTAATTGAAGATATTTATTACTAGTAGTTGTTACTTTACAAAGTACGACTAGATTAGGGTCGATGATGAATTCTGGAGATGAACAATCGAACTACTTAACGGATGGTAGTAAATCAAACGTGATTCAAGATTTTACTTTGCAAAATAACTGCACCATTGATCAGGTCAGTGCGTGATGAGTTCTAAAGATGAATAACGTAACTCCTTAACGAATGGTAATAAATCGATCGTGATTCAATATATATGCTACTGGTTACTTGTTAGATTAGGAATTACTTTGAAGAATCTGATATTATATACGGATGTGAAAAACGGAACTCCTCAGGTGGTAGTTTTTAATTTGCAAAATCTGTTATTTAACTTCGGATATGGAGAACCAAATTCCTCAACGGGCTAACAGCTAACCATTGGCAGCTACTACTATCGCTTCATTTTTATGTGTTGTTAATAATCAATTTTAGACAAATAGGAAATTATTTATATACTTTTAGCGGTGACTTTTTATAATTATCCAATGTTCTAAGAAAGCATGTAGTTGTGATTATTAATATTAATATATTAATCAATAAAATTCTGCAATAAAATATATTTAAAAAAACTACTTCAGAAATGTATGTACTAAAAAGTAAAATAAATAATTAACTCAAAATCTTATTTGCAATAAGTAAGTTACTTATTTTTTAAGTCTGTGCCAGCACAGCCGATCACCTAAAATAAAATGTAAATTTTTATATTATAAATACTCCTTTTATGAATCTATGTATTATTGTAAGTACATTAGAGTTAAAGTTTTAAATTTACGTAATGGTCGACCGTGTTGGCACTGGTTTAAAAAATAAGTAACTTAGTTATTTATTGCAAATAAGTAGGTATATATTTTGAGAATACGCATATCTTTTTGACTGGTATGAGTGATTTCTTATATTTATGATAATATAGAGCTTTTTTCAATGTTTTGTTAAAATCCGTCTGTTAGAAAATGAAATACATTTACTACAAAATTGGCAGAAAGAAAAGAATTAAATGGGCCATTTATGAATCTGTCTTACGCATCGAGGCTTCCCTGCATTGCTTGAAGTGAAATTTCTTAATTTTTGACAAGTCGCTACAAACATGAGTTTACAGACTATAATTATTTAACATCTAATTTGATAAAACAGAGCGCGCATGTAGTTTATCATGAATATCTCAAAAACTATTGCAACAAAAATGATCGTTATAGTTTTGCTACAACCTTTGCCTAGACTTCTGAAAACTCTGTTTTTTATGGTTGTAGGTAAAGTCGTTGCGGAAATCAAGAGGTGGATATCTTTTTTACATTTCTCGGTATATGTTTGAGGATATAATTATATAAAATTATGAAAAATTTTTTAAGACATATAAGTATACTTTGAGATGATACTCACAAATTTTCAAATAAATTTTTAGCCTAAGCTTTTGCAATATGTACCGATTAATATACTTTATTTCAAAGCCAAATTTCAAAAAAGTATTTACCTCAAGCAATTTCTGAAAGAAAAAAAAAGTTGTGACAGATGGACAAACCTTATAAATATTCTGTGTTTCTTCTCGGGGACACGGATCCAAAATACAATAAATTGCGCATTTTTTTTTAAATTAATATAATGCGAATAAAAAGTGTAAAGATTAGAATTTTTCTTAAACATTTTTTTAAAATTGTAAATTATAACGAAAGTTTTTGAAAATATTGTACTGAAAATTTTTTTACAGCGTACAGTTTATTAACTTTATTTTTACACATAATTGCAGCGAGATATTAGACAAATATCCTTTAAGAGTGATTTTAAACAACGTAAGAAATTTGAGAATAACTCCCGTATCAAATGTTTCTACTTTAAAAATATCTAGAAACTTAAGCACAGATTCATAGCTTTTATTATTAAAAACGATTAAATAACTCTAACATTTATCATAACACGAGCAACGTTCCAGAATCAGGCACATATTTGCATCTATTAATATGGTATCACAGATTTGAAACACGTACATAACTTTTCCTTCATCAAAAATGTTTGAAATCTAAACTTGGGGTTGTCTTTCCTTTAGTCACCGATTTTATTATTTCAGATCTTTTAACTAGCTAAGATATAAAAATGAAACATTAGTTTTTGATATTTCATTTGAAAAAATGAGGCGTCTTGATTAGATGGTTCAAAATTATGAGGCTATGATTTATATGCTGAAATGCACATGGATAAACATATTAACGGTAAACGTTTCTTCTTTGCTTGAAAGTAATAGTATCGCAGAAAGGTTTACTTTGTATGCAACAAACAACAATTTTGAAAGACAAACCAAACATTTCTATCTCTCTCCGAAATATCAAAACCGTGAAACTTAGTAACTGCAGAAGTGTAAAGATTAAGCTTATCAGATATGCTTGAGTAATATTTATTTCATTAAATAGTTCACAACTTTCCGAAAGAATATGTATATCTAATGCAAACTCACAACCCATGAAAAATTATTTTCGGTGTTCAACGAAATTACGACTAAGTATTCGATGAACCTAAAAGCGAAAATTATTTTATTATAATGAACAGTGATGTTAATATCATTTGCTTGTTTGTTATAATGACAGCAAATAATAATATATAAAAGTAAGTGAGGTTTCATAATTTGTTTATAACCCTCAATTACTCAATTACCAATATTGCTCCCTATATGTACCAAATGGGACCAAATTTTTTTAAATATATGTATATATATATATATATATATATATATATATATATATATGTATATATATATATATATATATATGTATATATATATATATATATATATATATATATATATCAAGAGCTTCGATGAAATATTATTATATTCAGACAAATTGACTAAGAATTTCAAACGTCATACAATCCTAGCACCCAACCTAGTATACTATCTATGTGTTGAGCTAAAAAATTACGTGTGTTTTCTTTCCATTCGATTGACAACCCTCCTGGATTTCTATTCGTTTCACGAGAATTTTATACTAGTTCTTCAATGGAAATTGATTCAATTAGGGTATGTAATATACTTCTTTAATAATTAATTAGGTTATGATTTGGAATAAAAATATAATTGCTGCAAATACCGCATGTAATTATATTAAGGTAATTCGGATGAGCATATCAATTTGGACTATCTTTTAAAAATCCCATATATGGCATATACGTTACTTTAAAACCTCATGATACTCTTGATTTAAAATTGAATTTTGGCTTAAATATTTTTGAAGAGATCAACAAATTTTTAACTTATTTATTACAGAAGGCAAACTTCGCAGTATTATGTTAATTATTATAATAAAAATAGTTTTTTTATTGGAAATAAATTATTGCTCTGAAGCCATTATTAAGGCCAAGGCTAGAAGGTCTATGAATATCATATTGTTTTTAAATGAAGGAGTACAATTCGAAAGTTTAAATGAAGTAGTACACTAGTATGAATAAATATAATTCAGAATAATATGGTATACACTTTACGTATGTAATGTTTTGAATATCAAAAGACTGTATCAATATTTAAGACGTTTAAAAAACCACGTGAGGTTCCATGAACATAAACCTTAAATGAATGACCATTGAATGAGGTCCTATTTTAGTTTCATTAGTATTATGACTTAACCAATAATTTACACACTTAATGGTTCTTATGAGTAAGGAGGAATATCGTCAATCATGAAAAAGATAAACTAATTTCTATTGGAAGTTTCTTAGTTAATTATTCAGTTTATTTGATGATTTGTACGTGGAACTAATATCTTGTGTAATCATTACTAAACGTATTGAACATACATCGCTTTAAAATGTAAATTAGTGTGCTGCGCTTTTTGTTAACCGATTATTTTTGCTTTTCTTTTTTCTTATATAAATCATTTCTATATAACATAAGCTTTCACTTTGCATATCACACTCCCACTAAAATGATTATATTTCTTGGGGATAAGCTGTATTCAATTTGGAGTTTTTTTTTTCAGGAAAATAATTTTGCGTCATCAAACTCTATTATTATGAAAACTTCGAGCTTTCTTAGTTACACGGTTTAGATTTTAGGAGATTTTCGCACATAATCGGGTGAACGAATAGCGAGACCAAAGCATAAGTGATCCATTGTTTGGTATGAAACATAAAAAAACTATCGCAGTTAATTTGAAACTTTTGGTATTCCCGTTTTTCCGAATCATGCAAACCAATGATTTTGGGATTGTAAGGGGAGGATTCAGGGATTTTAACGAATTTCCTTTCTTTTTTTTCCAAAAAAGGGGAAATTGCATATTAACTAAAAAGCATTTTAATAAACTTTTAGTTGTTACTGTTCTTACGAGTTGTTACTGTTCTCCACTGTGTTACTGTTCTTTTCTTTTTCTGTTTACGTACTTGCTATTATTGTTTATAAATCTCCTGGGTTGTTTAAAATAAAAATTTATGCAAAAAATACAAGGGCTATGGTCTTTTTGAAACAGTGTGATACTAATATTTATTTAAGGCTAACAACTAGTTTCTTCATGAAAATATTTTATAGAGGAATTTGAAAGTCATAAAATATTAATGGTAATAAATTATAAACTAGTTTTTAATTTTTTTTCTTAAGTCACATCTTGAAAATCGTGAGTTTTCACCTGATAATGTTATTCTGGACTGTGTTTTTTTTAACTGTGTTGTTTATTTATTTGGCTTATTTATTCGTTCATTGATGTAGTGGCCTAATCACAGTTATTATATGAAAGAATTTTTTTTCCTTTTGAGGCCATTACCCTGTCTGCTTTAGGGCGGTTTTAAGAAATGTGAGAGGAGGTAAGAAAAAAGAATTTATCTCAATAAATTGGATGTCGACTAAAAATTTATTGAAACGCTACTTTGCAAATATGCAATTATTAAAAAAATACAACTTTTATTCTTTTTTTTACAAAAAAAAAGAGAATAAAACTTCTAATAACCCCTGGATGCCCCACTTACGATCCCAAAATTACTGGCCTGAAAAATTCGGAAAGATACGGAATATCAATAGTATCATATTAACTGCGATAGTTTTCAATGTTTTGGTATCGAACAAAGGAGCACTTACGGTATGGATTTGCTATTCGTTCACCCGATTATGTGCTAAAACCTTCTCATATTTAAACCATAAACTCAAAAAAACGAAGTTTTCATAGTTATAGAGTTTGATGACCCAAAACTTATTTCCTGAAAAGGAAAAGCTCAAATTGAATACAACTTTATCCCCAAGAAATACAATCGTTTTAGTGTGATATGCGAAATGAAAGCTTACGTTATATAGAACTGATTTTTAAATGAAAAAGTGTAGCAAAAATAATTGTATAACGAAAAGCGCCGTCGAATAAATTTTCAAAGCGATGTGTTGTGAAGTAGGTTTACTAATGATTACGCAAGATGTAATTTATCTTTTAGCCTTATGACTGACGATATTCTCCCTTACTCAAAAAGTTCTTTAATGTGCAAATCGTTGGTTGAGTCATACTAACGAAACTAGTGTATGATTTTCTGCAATGGTAATTCACTTGAAGCTTATTTTCATGTAAGCTGATATATTTCATTAAACATCTTAAATATTGATACGGTCTTTTGATATTCATTACATACATTATATGTATGTGTGTGCATATATATATATATATATATATATATATATATATATATATATATATATATATATGTATATATATTTATATATATATATATATATATATATATATATATATATATATATATATATTATATATATTTTTTTCCTTTTGAGGCCATTACCCTCAAAAGGAAAAAAAATTCTTTCTTATAATAACTGTGATTAGGCCACTACATCCTTGAACGAATAAATAAGCCAAATAAATAAACAACACAGTAAAAAAAACACAGTCCAGAATAACATTATCAGGTGAAAACTCACGATTTTCAAGATGTGACTTAAGAAAAAAAATTAAAAACTAGTTTATAATTTATTACCATTAATATTTTATGACTTTCAAATTCCTCTATAAAATATTTTCATGAAGAAACTAGTTGTTAGCCTTAAATAAATATTAGTATCACACTGTTTCAAAAAGACCATAGCCCTTGTATTGTTTGCATAAATTTTTATTTTAAACAACCCAGGAGATTTATAAACAATAATAGCAAGTACGTAAACAGAAAAAGAAAAGAACAGTAACACAGTGGAAAACAGTAACAACTCGTAAGAACAGTAACACCTAAAAGTTTATTAAAATACTATTTAGTTAATATGCAATTTCCCCTTTTTTGGAAAAAAAAAAGAAAGGAAATTCGTTAAAATCCCTCAATCCTCCCCTTACAATCCCAAAATCATTGGTTTGCATGATTCGGAAAAACGGGAATACCAAAAGTTTCAAATTAACTGCGATAGTTTTTTTATGTTTCATACCGAACAATGGATCACTTATGCTTTGGTCTCGCTATTCGTTCACCCGATTATGTGCAAAAATCTCCTAAAATCTAAACCGTGTAACTAAGAAAGCTCGAAGTTTTCATAATAATAGAGTTTTAATGACGCAAAATTATTTTCCTGAAAAAGAAAACTCCAAATTGAATACAGCTTATCCCCAAGAAATATAATCCTTTTAGTGGGAGTGTGATATGCAAAGTGAAAGCTTATGTTATAGAAATGATTTATATAAGAAAAAAGAAAAGCAAAAATAATCGGTTAACAAAAAACGCAGCACACTAATTTACATTTTAAAGCGATGTATGTTCAATACGTTTAGTAATGATTACACAAGATATTATTTTCACGTACAAATCATCAAATAAACTGAATAATTAACTAAGAAACTACCAATAGAAATTAGTTTATCTTTTAGCCTTATATTATATTCATGATTGACGATATTCCTCCTTACTCATAAGAACCATTAAGTGTGTAAATTATTGGTTAAGTCATAATACTAATGAAACTAAAATAGGACCTCATTCAATGGTCATTCATTTAAGGCTTATGTTCATGGAACCTCACGTGGTTTTTTAAACGTCTTAAATATTGATACAGTCTTTTGATATACAAAACATTACATACGTAAAGTGTATACCATATTATTCTGAATTATATTTATTCATACTAGTGTACTACTTCATTTAAACTTTCGAATTGTACTCCTTCATTTAAAAACAATATGATATTCATAGACCTTCTAGCCTTGGCCTTAATAATGGTTTCAGAGCAATAATTTATTTCCAATAAAAAAACTATTTTTATTATAATAATTAACATAATACTGCGAAGTTTGCCTTCTGTAATAAATAAGTTAAAAATTTGTTGATCTCTTCAAAAATATTTAAGCCAAAATTCAATTTTAAATCAAGAGTATCATGAGGTTTTAAAGTAACGTATATGCCATATATGGGATTTTTAAAAGATAGTCCAAATTGATATGCTCATCCGAATTACCTTAATATAATTACATGCGGTATTTGCAGCAACTATATTTTTATTCCAAATCATAACCTAATTAATTATTAAAGAAGTATATTACATACCCTAATTGAATCAATTTCCATTGAAGAACTAGTATAAAATTCTCGTGAAACGAATAGAAATCCAGGAGGGTTGTAATTCACTTGGAGCTTATTTTCGTGTAAGCTGTTAAATTTTTTTTAAACATCTTAAATATTGATACGATCTTTTGATATTTATTATATATATTATATGTATATGTGTGCATGTACATATATATATACATACATATATATATATATATATATATATATATATATATATATATATATATATATGTATGGATTTATATATAATTTATTTCCATTTTACAATACTAATTTTTCTTTGCAATAAACTTTGCAAGTTTTCGAAGTTTTCCATTTGTAATAAACAAGTTTAGCCTATTCAAAACTGTTTAAGCTAAAATTCAATTGAAGAATTATCTTCAAGTTTGAAAATAACGTATATGCCATTTCTGGTATTTTTAAAAAATGATCCAAATTGATAGGGCCATCTAAATTACTTCAATATATTTACATTCGTCATTTGTAGCACTGATATTTTTATTGAAAATCATAACATATGTATTATATACTCTAATTCAATAAATTTCCACTGAAGGATCTAATATTTATTTCTGGTGTAAATTAATAAAATTCCAGGAGGATTGTCAATTGAAAACAAAGGAAACACACGTAATTTTTTAGTTCAACACGTAGAGGAAAATGTTATGTCTCTTAAAAGTATTGTAAGCCAACCAAAATATTTAATATTTATTAGAAAATCCATATTGTAAAAAAATTTAACGACGGAAATGCCGTATGTTAGTTTGAAGACTAACATGCTGCCAATGAACCTTAAAGATTAAGAACGGTGAACTTTATTTTAAAAATTCTATTCGATGATAAACTATTTCGTGGGACACGCAAAAAAAAATCAGTCTCATTTTGTGTGTATGGAGAGCAAAATTGAGCGTACCTTAGTCTTGAAACTTTACTTGTTTTTATATAATATTATTCGCTGTCATTATAACATACAAACAAACGATATTGGCATCACTGTTTATCAAAAGGAAATCATTGTCTCTTTTTTATTAGTCGTAATTTCGTTGAGCTCTGACAGTAATTTTTCCTGAGATGTGAGTTTGCGTTTGATATATATTTTTTATTTTTCGGAAAGTTGTAAACCACTTAATAAAATAATATTATTCAGGCGTATCTTATAAGCTTAAATTTCACACTTTTCAAAATAATTAGTTCCACGGTTTCGATATTACGGAAAGAGAAAGAAGGGACGCGTGTATCGAAAATATATTTGGTTTATCTTCAACATTTTTTTTTTCCATACAAAGTATACCTTTCTATGATACTGTCCTTTCAAAGCAAAAAAGAAATTTTTACCCTTAACATGTGCAACCCGTGTGCATTTCAGTATATATATATATATATATATATATATATATATATATTTGTATATATATATATACATATATATATGTATATATATATAAATATATATATATATATATATATATATATATATATGTGTATATCATGGCCTGATAGTTTTGAACCATTTAATCAAGACGCCTTATTTTTTTTCAGATACAAAAAAAAAATTTAATTTTTTAAAAGACCTGAAAATGGTGAATTCAGTTTTGTTCAGTAAGATTACAGGAAAGAATATACCAAGTTTAGATTTCAAATATCTTTAATGAATCAAAAGTTATGTACGTGTTTAAAACCTGTAATATCAATTTAATGGATGCAAACATGTGCTTGGTTCTGGAACGTTTCCTCTTTTATGGAAAATGTTAGTTATTTAACAGTTTTTATTCCTAAAAACCCGATAAACCTGTGAGAAAATTTCTAGTATTTTTGGGACAGAAACATTTGATTCGGGAGTTATTCTTGCATTTGTTTCGTGGTTTAAAATCAGCGTTAACGGATATACTAATATTTATTTAAGGCTAAAAACTAGTTTCCCCATGAATTTATTTTGTAGAAGAATGTAATAGAGGTATTTTAAATTTATGATATATTAATACTGATAAATTATAAACTAATTTTTTCCTAATTTCATGTCTTGGAAATCGTGGGTTTTCATATGATAAAAGCATAATGTTATTCTGGACTGTTTCGGTTTATAGTTTCTCTTCTTAACATCATGTCATCAAAATCTCTAAATATATATATATATATATATATATATATGTATATATATACATATATACGTATATATATATATATGTACAAATCCGCAAGCTGAAGTAGTATTCGCCAATGAAAGTAATGTATAATGAAAGGAATACTTTGGTCTCGTTCTAATTTAATTTCCATGAATTACTTCGGCTAAATAACTCTTTTCTATCAAACACATTGCCTTTCATACGTATATAATTAATTAAAAGCTTTTTTCATCTTATATGTTGCTGAATGTGTTGAAGATGCTTTAATCTTGCCTTTGTATTAGATTCTAATGCCATATCACGTAATGGAGAAGGCAGAAGCTTGTAGGAATAGTTTGGGAGATAAATATATGAGGTTACTTTCAGACTAAAATTATTTGCGAGTAATAATAAGAACAAAGAGCAATATATTACAAGCTTCATTCCAAGAAAAAAACGTAGAAATGATTGTGTTCTCTGTATCATGTGATTTGAAACAAAGAGTCTTGTTTGATGTGCTAATCCAACGTTAAAAGCCATACCACGAAATTCAGTTCTTCTTTATTCGATTGGTTCAAACCGATATTATTACCACACCTATACTGACGTGATTCAATTATTATACAAAATATATTTTTCGAACCACTTTACTTTAAAATAACTTTATCTTTATAGTCAATAAATATTTACATGTAGATTAAATCATTTTGTAACAAATGATTTACTCAATCTTCTACGTTCTTATCCTATTTGAGAAAAAACGAAATTCGAGCATATTATATTAGAAAGGGAAAAATAGTTGTTTATTGTTTGAGATTTTATGCTTCGACTTCTTAACCGATCTTCTTAAAATTGTTGCATACGTTTAACCAACATCATAGAGATAAACATAGTAGTATACTTGTGATCTCGGAATATAATTAATTATGTTTGGTAATTGAAAATATATTAATAACTTTGAATAAGAATATGAACATAAGTATTTATGTTTATTTTTATAATAATAAGTTGTTCATATTTTCCATTTTACTGGATGAAAAATTTTCCTAAAAACAATATTATTAAATTTCTTCGCCATATTTATTCTTTAGCCACTGATCAAAGTTAGTTAACATAACAGAAAGTAATTTTCAAAATGGTATATTGAGGATAATTTTATTTTACTCCTTTATTTAGATCTTAATAAGTTTTTGTACGCGATTATTTAGGCCTTAATAACATCTCAGTTTAGGCGCTGTTTTGAGTAATTGTAAGACATAATTTATTAAATTGTTTGTTTCGCACAATTTGTTTGACAGAATTGGTTAACAAATTTGTAAATGCTATAACTATCGCAACACATTGCCGATAAGTATAATATATAATATATATGCCTTATTATATATGATACTTATCGGATATTAGCAAAGATTCCAATCTTTGCTAATATCCCACCTGAAGATGTTGTAATACAACGAAACCTAGGTCGTGGTAAAGAAATTAAAGATAGTAGAAATAATACTACATCACGTAGTTTCATTTAATTGTGGATTTATCTTTATAAATACATACTCGTTGATATCTAATGAAAGCATAAAAATTATTTGTCATACACTCCATTGCACTTGAGTATAATTTTCACCAAAGTGTCATTGAAAAGATGTTTTAATATATAGTTGAAGTTTCATTCATCATTCTTCATTTTAGGCTCCAAAATATTTTTGAATGTCCCTCATTACTCATTACTTTTATTTTTCAAACTTGCACTTGAAAAAATTTAACATTCGTACCTACTAGAATTTGATAAGAACTCTGAAATAAAACTATTTAAATCCCTTTCATTAGCAATTCAAAGGATATATTGATATTTTGAATTTTTAAAATTAGGACAATTTAAAATTTGTAAACAACTAGGTGCACCCCGAAATTACACCATCGTAGAATTATTTTAATTATAGTTCAAATAGTGTTCTCCGTCTTCTAGTCCAAAGTGGTTCCCTGCTCTCTAAGCACTTCTTTACTGCTGTGAATCGTAAATGTTCTTTCTATCACAAAGTAATGTTTCAAATCAAATCCGCGATTCCAGAATTTAGTGTTAAAAAGCAAATAAGCAAACCTTTATTCACTTTTAATTACAATTAACAATCAATTGAAATACAGATTTCATCTATAAAACGATTGTTCCTGTATTTTCACGTAAAACCAATTTATATAATTTTAATACAATTAAAATAATCAAATAATAAAAATTATTGTCCTTAACACTTCACAATTTTAACCAGAAACAAAACTGAAGTTAAAATCTACAATTATTCGAAACAGAGACATAGAAGTTGTTAAATTTGACTTTATACTTAGTTTTAATGATGCAAAAAACAAACAAAAGATCTTGAGCTTATCAAGGCTCTTACATTTTCTGATTAAATCTGTACGACGCAACCACAAGTATTTATTGTAGCACAATTTCTTTAATCATTCGAATATAATTTTACATGTCTTCTGCTTACTAAGTCAATTATATTATATATGTATGAATATATATATATATATATATATATATGTACACATACATATATATATATATATATATATATATATATATATATATATATATGTGCGTGCGTGCCTGCGTGCGTGAGAGCGTGCTTGCGTACACGCATGCGTGCTTACATGCACAATCAACATTAACTTTCATTTCATTTGATATACCAAAAGATTGCAACTAACACATTTTGGAAATCATATTAATTTCCAAAATGTGTTAATTGCAGACTTTTGGTCTATAAATTAAAGATTATTTTGTATATTGCCAAAATTATAAGCCACTGACGACAGGAGGAATCAGGAATCAACAGAAACACATGTTTGATAATAATATCTTTTGCATAAAGTATAATAAAATCTTTTGCATAAAGTATAATAAAATAAAAGAAAAATAACCTATTATATCACTGTAACTCACGATCAGATCGAAATGTCAGCTGCTACGTATTAAAAGAAAATCGAATGGTAAAAGTAATCATGAATATAGAAGGCATTGTTAAAATTAATACTATCCAAAGAATTATGATTCAATACAAGTGTGATAAAACATGTTACGCGTACATTTATCCTTTATGAATTTACTCACATAAATAAGAAAAATGCAACTGAAATTTTACAATTGTAATTTTATCTACTTCCGTATATTTTATTATAACTATTCATAAATTTTCATTACATTTTACAGAGAAAAAACAATTCAAAAATAAATAATTTCTAGAACAAACGCAATAATAACAAAATACAGATAATGCCTATTACAAACGCATTTGTGGGAAAACTCTTGGCGCAATTCTTAAAAGCATAATTTTAGTAGATTTTAAAACATTGATGATAGAAACACGCACAGCAAAATATAAAAGATTATTATTATTTATCTGAAGAAGTCATATTTTATTCCTAATTCAAACAAAAGATATAGTCATTCCTAAATAAATACTAATTAAATTATATCTAGGATTGTGACCTAAATTGATATTGATAAACGAGTATATTATTTATTCCTAAAACTAATATTGACACTGTATCCATTTTGTGTTTGTTTAGACTGATATTGAATTCAATATTTGTAAGGCTTATCAGTATTTTCTTATCCACAAACTCTGTATTATACTCTGACTTATTTTTTTCATTCACCAGTATATTTTTAATAATATTTTTTCACGATGTAAATAAAACGAAAAGGTTTCGGGTATGGTTCAAGTATTGTTTTGCTTTTTCATCCTTGATAGTAGTTTCAGTGTTTATTTCTAACATGACTCAATTAATTGATATTAATTATAAATGATAACAAATAAAACAGTTCATACCAGTTACTATTAACTGACGAAATAGTTTCAGAAGTTATTTAATAATACCTACTAATTATACGCCAACCATTATCCACCATTAAATTATCAAAAAAGTGCACGTAAATATTTAAATAAACTCCAAGAAAAAAAGTCAACTGAAATAACTCTTGTAATCATTAATTCATAACTTATAATTCTGAATTTTTAATTAATATTATGAGATTATATCGGCATTAAATGTGTAACAATTATTTCTGACATATTTTCAAAAGCTAAACCGAATTACGATCTAATATCTTCTCCACGTACTAACAACTACGTCATATTATGCTGAAATAGAGGAAAAATCTTTGACAAAACATCTCATAGCATATTTATTATGAGATTTTATCTTGTCATCTAGATAGATTTTATTGAACAGCTATTTATTCTGCCACTATTGAAAATTTTACATCAATTTTCTTCCAAATCCAAATGAAAAAGTACCTTAAGTTAATTAGGATATATACATTGAGAACCTTTTATTGGATATGAAAATTTCAAATCAATATGATTCTGTAGTTTTGTTCGACTATCAAAGTTCATCACTTTACAAACCAGGTACCTGTAACTGATACTCATACACCCAAATTATTGTAACAGTCGCCTGATTAGATACAACGATAAAATAAAGTTCGACATACAAAAATGTGTATTATCGATGCTGAAGATGGTTGTGAGTATTGCTAAAGATTTTTACTTTTTTCTTTACTGAATTAATCATTGGCATTATTCATTATTACTATTGCCTTCAATCATTTGGAAGTAAATCAGTTTACTATAAGTAAAGCACTTTTTGGAGAAAAGCCCAAAAAATTCAGAACCATTAATATTCAAAAATATTTAAAAAAACCCTTTTTTCTTTAGTTTGTTCTTGATTGAAAACCGTTTTATTTGTTTTTTCCATTATTTTTTGAACGTGTGGAAATCTAAACAACAGGAACTGTAACACAATTGTTTATAACTAAGCCATGTATATGTTTTACGTTTTGATTTTTGTTATAATAAATTATTTATTTCATACGAGCTACATAGCTTTTAAAAGTAGCTACAGAGCTATTAAAAGTTTACCTGTTTCTTAGCGCTTTAAAAATATTTAAAGATAATAATGGATGACAATTGGGCACTAGCATAATTAAAAATTAGAACCAAGAACAGCGTCTAAAATATATAATTATTATTGTAAGTCCAAGATATTTTAAAACCAAAGAAAATATTCAACTCTCAATTCAGGTACAAAGAAAATTCTGAAGGTTTAATTAGATTTCCAATAATTATTGTTTTATAAATGAGTCTGTATATCTTAATTCTATTATGTGAAAGAAGAATGACTCACGCCAGAGAACGATTTGTTAACCCACAAAAATATAATTTAGTCTCGTTCAAAATTTTGCTTGGTTCTATGGCGACTCATATAGACAAATAAAAACAGTTGGGAAATTTATTCAAAAACAAAGAAAATCATATATTTAATCTCAATATTCCTAATATTAAAAGATAGTAATTCTAATAATAAATATTTGGTAAGGAGTAAAGGTAATTAGATTAGGGTTGAAAAAGTAGTAGGGGCGAAAGAAACAACATATTTTGAAATAACATATTTTGAATTGTCTAGGTTGAATAATTAAAAGCGATTGCGAATGAAGGTTATACTTTTAAGATAGTCGAAAAATCTTTCTATAATAAGAACAAAAACGGTACTGTTCATAAAATAATCCTTATCTATTACATATGTTCATATATATTCTGTCCATATGTCGCAATATGGCAATTTCTGAATGCAGGTGAACTGAAGGTAATTTGCGTGTATATTGCTATATTCTCCAAAATTGTACGGAAAAAGAGGTTTCCTTGAAGTGCCAATATTATTATTTTATCAAAATCGATTATAGTGTCCTTTACAGAGTGCCTAAATATATCTAGGAAGCCAGTGATATAAAAATTGTAATATGCTTATCGAGTCATGAAAAAAAGATTTTTTGTCTAGTAGGATACAAAGGTGCTATAATAAAGGATTGACTTAGCAGCAATAAATATTATTGAACCATCTGTACATTTTAGACTAATAAGAAAATTGCGCACGATATCAATTTCTACCGAGAGGTGCCATACAATTTTATATTGGTGAATAAAGCTCATACAAAGCTTCTGTCTTAGAATGTGCAATCCACTGAGAGAAGTGAATTTAAAAATGTAAGCTTTTATGCAACAGCACATGCTGTAAGGGTTTACCTTATGCCTAGAAATAAATACCTATTTTTTATTGTGTTCACTATTTAATAAGCTTAATTTTGATATATAGATATACTTAAAAAAGTTAGTAATTAAAGTTGGTTCAAATAAGATTTTATTACTTTACTTTTAGACCTATTCAGCTGAAACGTTTTATGTACTCATGTAGTTATTAAAGTTAGACTACGATGTACGGCGATAGGTAAATTGTGAGTTTATGAAAGAAATTGTAGAAATGCATCAGAATAAATCCGTTCAATACCTTGTTTCAATTATAGACGATTAAAACATAATAAAACACATATAACTGAAATAAAGTTAATAATGTAAAGAAAGTAATATAAATTCGTATTACAAAAATAATTGCTGCATTATAAATTTGATTTAATTTTATTTAGTGAATTATAAATACTTTTTTTATAAGTAATAAATATACATATATATATATATATATATATATATATATATATATATATATATATATATATATATATATATGCATATATATGATAGTATTTTTTGTATATGCCGAATGAAAATCTCCGACATAACCTAAATAAGATCAAACCTAAATAACAACACCTAAATCATCTCCTTACTTAGCTGACAGGTATATGTTACCTTTACTTTCTCTTTATGTCCCAAAAACATTTCTGTGCTGAATTTATATCAAGACTCTTAATCCACGTCCCATATATCACGGGATACTTTATTACCCGTGATCAAACCTAACTTCTGTGTCGAATTCGTGACAAATATTCAATTTTCCAGAGTGATATTTCATGTCCGAATGTGATGAATAGTGATAAAGGTACAGAAAAGTTTTGGGACTACCCACCTCTCATGTTATTCTTATTTCATTCAACAGGAAACATTTAAAAATAAAAAGGTTTTATGCTTTTTATTTTATATATTTTTATAAAATTTGTTCATGCAAAATATTTTGTGTTTTGCCCTTTTTAGAAATGATAATTAATAAATGTTAATTATTAGTTTTGAAAAGGATAGTCATAAATTTTCAAACAAGTTACTTAAAACTGCTACACGGGTATTAAACAGAAGAAAAAACACAATATCTGAATATGAAAAAAATACAAAAAATATCTATTAAAAATACACTGAAAAGAAAAATTTTTATCTACGAGGGAAAATTTAATCATTCTACTTTTACGTGTAATCATACATCTTCAAATATCGGGAACTTAAAATACGCCAATTCTACAAATAAAACTCACAGGAACAATTATTGTAAACACAATGAAATGAAACTACGTGATGTAGTATTATTTTTACTTTCTTTACGTTCTTTACCACGACCTAGGTGTCGTTGAATTACAACATCTTCAGGTGGGCTATTAGCAAAGATCTGCTAATAGCCCACCTGAAGATCTTGTTTGACACAAATAACACAAATATTTCTTTGTCACCCTTTTTTCTATTCTAAAAGGTCTAAAACGGTTTTAATATTTATTGCAGGATATTTAGTGAAATAACAATTTTAAAAATATTTCTTATGATAAAATATCAGGTCATAACAAAACGAATAATATTTAGAAATGTCGTGTCCCATTGCTAGATTTAGCCAAGTTTTCTATATTTTATTCTGTTCTTCGTAAGTTATTATTGGTTTGTACATTAAAAATTCATAAAATATAATTGTCATAATTTCAGGAACCACCTTCAAATCCTTTATTTTAAATGTTAAAACTGTTTTAGACCTTTTAGAAAAGAAAAATATGTTGACAAAGAAATATTTGTGTTATTTGCGTATTATTAATACTAAACACCTCTAATGGTAACACTTGGATACAAGTTTATTATAGGTTTTTATAATTCATTATAATAACTATTGTCTAATTTATGAAAGTTTCTTCTGTCCTATAATTTACAATCGATAATTTTATGAAAATATGAGAGCACACATACAATGTATGTACATAGCAACCCGCTCTTCGCAAATACGTTTGTAAGTGGAAAGCAGTAACATTTTGTTTTGGATAATAATACAAATGCTTAAAAAATACGCAGCCTTATTCTGAAGTAAACATTTAAAAAAATCTGTGCAAAATAATTGATTTTTTAAAAACTAACAGTTGAAATCTTTAACTAAAATCTTTAACTAACTGGTAACTTTTAAACTTGTTTGAATAATAATGTAATTATATAAAAGATATATTCGTAGATAACAAAACTTACGTGTAGATATATAAAAGTATTCATTATGTTTTATTCCTGCTGTTTTTGCGTAGAAATTGTGATGTTGAATTCTGGTCATAGATCACGGCCGCTGCTGTCTTAGCCATGCATAACACTTTTTGCTAGCCCGCACTTTTACTCACAAATTATATATACCAAAATAGCTCTTTAAATTCAGGAAACAAATAAGTGTTTAAAAAATCAAAATCCCGCAAGATAAACAACTTACACGATGGCAAAACCCGCATCAAAATGAATTCAGTAGAAACTGTTAAATTTTTTTCTTAAAGTACATACTTGTTTGTGGTTGATTTTCGCTAATAGAACACTATATAGACTACGTAGCACCTTCTTAAACAAGAGTCAAAAGTTCTATTTAAATTGAAGTAACTATATCGAACGTGATAAAACACTACTTTTTCTTTCTAAAGTGGTTCAAAATATACCAATTAAATACTATTTAAAGTACTATATCACAAGAAGTCACAAACTTCGTACATGGAACACGATATTATTTCAACATATTTTAATTAGGTTTAACAAATTATGAAAACTAAAAAGACTACTCTTTTTTATCCAGGTTATTAATATATATGTATATATATATATATATATATATATATATATATATATATATATATATAACGGTTACACTTACATAAATATTTAAATACACGAATTACTTGTAAATTAAACCTAGTGAGCTAATATACTTCAATTGATATATGTGACCAACATTCACAACGAGCCTTATGACATACTTTGCAAACAATACTCTAAATATGATGGCTGGTACTTAAAGTTAAAGAAATCCTTCGAATTATAGCAGATATTAAATTTCAGAACATAAACATCGCTATTAGTGGACGCTAGTTACATGTGAATCGTGTCATGAATATTTGACAAAATGTACAAGAAATGAAAAGATAATTCATGTATTTAGAATAGTCTCTAAGAATAATAAATGTAGAATTTTAAGAACTGGGTTATAAATTCTAATATTCGTGACCGACCCCCTAAAATTTTACGATAATAAAAATATTTTAAAAAATATGATAGTGAAAATATTCCCATCCTGTGAGATATGAACGAATTCACTTATTTTACATTACCAAACTTTATATATGACATGTTAAGCATTCTCGCTTCCATATCGATATATATCAACTAAAATAATTCAGAATTACTTCTGTTAGTAATACTACAAATCGATTGTATTGACTTATAGGTAAGTTGAATATATTAACGGGGCTATTATGACGTTCTCTAGCCATTCGTCGCGATCACACCTATGTACCGCGATAAACTACTTGCTGAGGATTATTTCGCCTGGCTTCAATAAAAGGGAAAAAAAAAAATGTTTAAACCAATGGGGCATCTGGTCCCTAAATAATGAAATTTTTTTAAATAATTATTATTAAAATACCGCGTTCTCCTCTAGTCCGTACCATGTTGAATATGCTATCGATTATTCTTATTTTGTTCCAGTCCTAATCAGATTAACCCGAAAATTGTACATAAATAAGCGCTTCAAATTAAAAAAAAAACGTCTTTTGGTCTGATCGTGTAAAGCGAAACATAAAATAAACGTATGCGAACTTTTTTAAATCAACTTTCTTATTTATCTAAAAGAGATACCAAATTTTAATATAATTTTAGACCTGAAGAATGAGGTCAGCTTCAATTATATTTAATGTCCCATCCATCTTTAAGCTAACTGAAAGAACAATTCTGAACAATTTTGAAGTACTGATAAGAAATGATCAAGTTACGAGTATAAGATCACGACTTACTAATCTGTGGTGGTATACACATAGACATTCTCTTAGATTTGTTAAGCGTTATCACAAAAATTAAACCTTATAACGAGCTTTCTACACGAGTTTTTTTCGGAATTTTATTTCATATAAAAGTACAAACAAAAGAAAACACCGAATTTCTCAAAAATTTTAAGAGGCAAAATCGAAACAACTGTGAAAAAAATTTAAAAACCTTTTCAAATCCTACCTTAACCGCTTTTCCAAGTACATACAAACAATGGGTGAATTATATTTTACCATATAGATTTTGAGGTTAATTGAATTTATTGTTGAGAACAAGAAAAAATAATTAAAAATTAAAAATGATTTTTTTTAAATAATCTTTGGAATCACGCCAAAAAACAAATAATGGTTACTTTGCTAGCAGTATTAGCGTAAGCATAATTTCAATTACCATTGTATAATACATAACGCGGGCGGAAAGCCACTTTATCATTTGTCAACAACATATCTCTATATTTTTACTTTACAGTGATAATTAATTACAAATTATTATAATCAAAATTAGTTTATAATTTAAGTGCATGGTCGTATCCTTTTCTAATTTTAATTTGGCAAATGCACATATTAGAAAATCGCCTATCTGTTGTTCATTATTTTATTCTGCTTCGAACATTAGATTGGACTGATACAACTTAAACGATTATGAGTGTGGATTGAGGTATGGAAAATATCTCTGGACTTGTGGATCTGAGAGCTAGCTTAAAGAAAATTTTCTGTGATTACACTTCTATTTAAACTTTTTCTTGAACACGTACTGGAACTATCAAAGGCCAATGTAGACATAATATGAGCGGAAAGCCACTTCGTTGTTTGTCAACAATACATCGCTATGTTGTTACTTTGAGGTGTTTATTAATTACAAATTATTATAATCAAAATTAGTTTATGATTTAAGTGGGGATACTTTCGGTTTCTAACTTTAATTTGGCAATTGCGTATGTTAGAAAATCCCCTACCTGTTGTTCATTATTTTGTTCTGCGTCAAATTTTAGATTGGAGTGATACACGTTAATCGATTATGAGTGTGGGTTGAGGTAGGGAAAATATCTCTGGACTTGTGGATCTGAGTGCTAGCTTAAATAAAATTTTCTGTGATTACACTTCTAACACTATTTAAACTTTTTCTTGAACACGTACTGGATCTATCAAAACCCAGGTAAATATTACAAAACCATATCGGCTTTCGTCGATATAGGGATTAATTTACAGGCTCGACTGCTATGTATACTTAATAAGCGCAAGCTTGGTAAAACAGGCCAATTTCTGCTATACTTTATACTTCAATATTTTATGCAAGCTAACAAAAACAAATATAAGCTCTTATATTAAGAACCCAAATAAAAATGATCCGTATCGCGCTTGCTATTCTTCACGATTCACTAATATTAGATTCTCAATCAAATAAAAGTTTTAAAGATGAAAATTACCTGTCCTTAAATATTAGTGTTAAGTAGCACGGCTTACACGAAATAAGCTAAACGAGTTTTCGTAAACTGAAACTCTACAAAACGATCTGAAATATGTTTAAAATTACTTCTAAACCGAAATTGTTGTTACTTCATAGAACTGATCTCGTATCCCCCAAACTTTGTGTTATTATGAAAATTACTCTGGAATGATAATTTTGATAATGTTCTAGATTGCTGCTCATTTAATCTGAACTCTTCACATAGATTGATCATGTCGTCGTGTTTGGCATTCGTAGAATTAAAGCAATACTTGTCATTAATATTTACTTAAACTAACAACACTCAAAATCACAAGTAATTTAATTAAAAATCCAGTATCTGACTGTACGTTTCCTAACCAGATAACTTTTCAAAAATTAATTCCAATTTTTGAGAAGTTATCTGGTTAGGAAACGTATAGTCAGACGGTGATGCTAAAATAATAATTGAACCTTTATATGGTCAATTGGTTTTCCGTCCGTTCCCTATGATTATCCGTATGTCTGTTAATGTCCTTTTTTTCTGAAATAGCTTAAGATAAGAGGTTGAAATTAATATAATATACTAAGGCATATGGCTTTTTCTCTCTCTAAACTTTTATAGTGCTATAAAAATTTAGAGTTTTTTGGTTCACGAAAAAAAAGGGTATGGCCTTTTATATCATATTTTGGTTATTCATACAATACTTCTTATTCGACATCAAAACCCGTAAGGTACTTCCGGTTAAGATACAATACAATAATATACCTATGGTAGACTGTGTTTATTTATGCTGTAAAAAATTAATATTTGCAAATAGTTTAATAAGAAATACTCTGTACCCGAAAATATTTACGAGTGCCTTTATATGTATGTAACTCTCCTAGTGCGAGGCTTACTCTTGCTTAACTACAATTCAAGTCTACTGAAAATTTAATTAACTTTAACACTTATCTTTTGTGTTTCAGGTTAGAAATTTTTAAATGCCGTTAAATACCTTTTAAGTACTCCATTTTTATTATTTTTTTTTAAATTTAATTGAAACATTTAAAAACGTTATATGAAATCTGTGTGATCTTAATTTTTGTAGTTTTTCAGCTTTTAGAATCTAGTTCGAGATCTATCTGTTTTTAGTGAATGAATCGGTATAGAGCTATTAATAAAGCGTTCTAAAAACCCTTAACTATCAAGTCAGCGGTTTCGCCTTTATTCTTCGCAAGCCCCTTAGCAGTCGATAAAATGTAATCTAAATATTTTTGGTTCGTTATTCGTAAGAAAACTTTCACCATATTACTTTTGTTACACACATTTCAGAAACGTTTAGTTGACCTGTTTGAAAAGTGTACACGTTAGAAACGATTACCTTTCAACATCAAAATATATCCACGTTTTTGCTGTTCATAATTTGATTAATGGGATATTTATAATTAATTTAACATATGAAATTTAATATTTACTGCACGTAGCTTGAGTGACGATGAGAAATAAAAGCAGAAAGAAAATGCAAGTATTCCATTCAAGAGTAATCATATATAAAAAAATAACTAGACAAGTATTAAGGAATTATCATGTAGGTATTATAAGGTATTGCGGACGCGAGGAAAACAGTCAAGTAATAAGAAAATTACAAAATATAATTAGGGGATGAACTGGGCTCAAAACTTATAAATACACCAAGCTCGTTATTCTGACGTAATGACTTTAACTCCAAAATGTTTTAGCGGAAACAACCGTGAATCGCAAACATTAATAAATAGAAAAACAAAGATAGTAGTTAAAATGGGACGCATAGATTACAATTTTTAATTAATTAGTACTACGAATTCGAAGAGAAATGGATTAAATACGCATAAATATTCTGTGAGTAGTGTAAAAAATATAAAATTATTTCAATAACAATTTTATAAATATAAAAGTATATTTGTGAAAGAATTCATCATTTATTTTTTTCATTTCTCTTTTCACAATATAATGTTATGTTAACATGCCCAAAATTAGTTGTCGGAATACAGTCATTTAAAGCAATTTAAATGGGGAACTAAACTATAACTAGTTGCAAAATTTGTTAATATAAGTCCGCGTACAAAGGGGCTGTTGATGACAAATAATAAAAGCTTCAAATAATAATAAATATAAAAGATTTTTGGAGTTTAATTACACAGTATTTTTTTTAAAAGAGTTGAATGGCATATTGAAAAAAAATATTATGATATTGAATTATTAATAATTATTACAAAAATAAATATTATATCTTCAATAATCAACATGTGAAAATTTTTCGATTCGAAGCTTAAAAAAATTATGGATTTCTGTATAACAATATAAACTTTTAAACAAAATGCTATACGTAACGTATTCAGTAAAGAATATTAAACTTAATTAATCTAAAAAAACAACGGTGATTACAAATAAATCGTAATTGAAAAATAAAAACATTTGTATTTTTCGCTGATACAAAACCATTGTATAACAGAACGCCATAGTCACTTTAACTTTTAATTATTGATTGCCACACCATTCCGGCACATGCCATTTAAATCCTTCCTACCTTTATTATTTTTACAGTTACTTTCTTATAGTAATTCTTTTATATTCCTAGGCCGTGCTTTACGGTGTCTTCCACGCAATTCCCTATGATATTGAGTTATTAATAATTATTACAAGAATAAATATAAAATTTTTTTTTTCTTCAATAATATTATTTCCGTTATAAACATCTTTCTTTCTTCGTAAATGTATCGAATAATTATTCCAAAGTTCCACTTCAAAACACTTACTTAAAATTAATCACATCTTTCAAATGATATACACAACATTCAGTAAGGTACACTTAGTTAAACACCCCGCAATTTTATTTAACCTAAAAATATATAAGAAATACAATATATCGTATTTCTTTACATTAAAATAATAAAATATATGAAAATGGCGCAGAAACAAAGTCTGGGGAGAATTCTTTATTTCGTTGTAAAAGGACATTAAATGTGAAAACGATAGAAATCCAGAATGACATATAGCCGAAAAACTATTCATTCATTTTTACATAATTTCATTTATTCCTTTAATTTTTATTACTCCATAATTTTATTTCATTTTTTTAAAAACTACCGTAAATATTTAATATTCCCTCACAAAATTTCATTATCCTTTAATTTTTCCTGGATGACTTTAATTTGTAGTAAATCTTTTTATATACTTACTTTACTTTATTTTAAAATCATTTTCATAATTTCCAATCCTACCCATACTTTCTTATCTTAACTTTCATAAAATTACGTTGAAACTAAGTGATAATGAAACATTATTTACATCTAACAAGCAAACCTACGTAATTACATACGTTTGGGGAATAATATCTTAAATGACTTTTCAACATAGGAAACTGGTTTTATCGTCCCTATTGGCATGTATTTCAAACTTTTGGGAAAACAGTGTACAAAGACTATAAGAAAGAACGATTCAATTTAAAACATCAGAGAAAACAAAAAGCAACTGAATTCTTGCAGAGTTTTCCTAAAAGAGTCTAGATTAATAAGTAAGAGTTATAAAATATTAAAAAACTTATCTTTCTCTGATTCCAGAGCGAACTCGTTATTTGCAAACTGAAAATAGTAATTAGCTTGAAATATACCTGATATATCGCTTGGAACATGAATTAACTTATAAACATAAAGAAGACCATCACCAAGGTCTGAATACTCGGCTCCTTCTTTGACAAAATGCTTTTAAGTGGTTTTAAGCATGAAATAAATTGTGTTGAGGCAAAAAGTAGTTAGAATAACGTAACACATACTTACCGATACAGTCGACAGATTATATAATTCTCTTATTTTAATTAAACTTTGATTGCATCGATGATTTTAAGATTTTTTTGCTAAGGTCCGTATCATCAATTACAGTCTATTTATCGTATCCAATAATATTATTTTTGTAAGATTATGTAGATAATAATGAATATGACGCAAGAACTCATTTTAATTAATATTATTTTCGGAGTAATGAATTTCTATAGATATTTCTTATGCTAATTTTATCCGAAAGAAGACGTGAGAAAGTGATTTTTGGTGATACTTAATTATATTTTTTATTACGTGCTTGTATCTCTTTATTTTTTTGTTTATTTTACATCATGGGCTATTATATATATATATATATATATATATATATATATATATATATATATATATATATATATATATATATATATATATTTATATAATGATGGAAATGATGACTAATGGGATAATTTATATTACTGTTTGAGACCTAAGTAAAATATATTTAAAACAGAATAATTTCATTCCTTACCTTCAAGTAATGTACTTCTTATACAGTATGTAATATAACAAAAATACAATGGGTAATGTAAACAAACTCAATCAACTTGCAAAGTGAAAACGTTTATATGAGTGGACATCCGTAGAAACCCTTAACGGAACTAATATTATGTTTACGCACTCGTCAAATTACATCAAACCGAAAAAAATTAATAGACAGAAATAAAATGTTACGAAAAATAATTAAATTAAATTTTAAGACAACTTTATGGTGTACGAGTATTACGACAACTTGAGGTTTTGAAGGCTCGACATTCTCAAAATCCCGGGACACGATACACTCTCGGATAAAAGACCCGGGACATCTCGGAACTTCGAGACATACGAAAAAATAAGAATCGAATGTGTTTTTAGCCAGATGTATCAATAAAATCCCTGTTTTAGTAAACATCAACGTCTCTTGATTATAAAATCAAATTCTAACATTTATAAAATTAATTAAAGTCTAAAAAATTTGTGTGTTTACTTCTCATAACCACATATTCATTTTTAAGTAATATAATGTTACAATTAAAAAGCAGACTTAGTAAAATAACCATAGTCATTTTAAATACTCATCACATCATCTAGTTTCTACTCATTAGTCATATCAATAACATAATATACTCTCAGTT
This sequence comes from Druceiella hillmani, assembly GCA_039881145.1. Lineage (NCBI taxonomy): Eukaryota > Metazoa > Arthropoda > Insecta > Lepidoptera > Hepialidae > Druceiella > Druceiella hillmani. Next base: position 666,975 of record JAYKKI010000048.1, on the reverse strand, counting down.
TTTGTTAATAAATTAATAAAATGGGTTTTAAGACAATTGGTGTATTAACAGTTTTGGCCGATAATCTTTCTCGGTTTTCGTAATAATGCCTTCGACCATAGAGAATAGATTCTTTTTTCCAACAATATCGATTTTATTGTTTTTAAAATTTTATAAAGTTGCTTCGAACATTCAAAACGTTTTCTGGTTCCTTCAAATAATTAGAACGTCTTTTTTAATAAGGCGCTTAATTTTTTTGGAAAAATTTCGGTTATCTTAATTGATTTTTTTGATTGCCTGATTTCTTTGCAATTAAAACGAGGCCATCGTATTTGTTGTGTACCGTACAGCTACTGGTTCTGCGTTTAGCCTACATTATTTACTTGGTGCTGCTATCCCCTTACTAGAGACAGCAGCACTGAGTACTCACTATGGAAAGCTACAAGATATATTAAATGAACGTTAGCTCAAATAACCTCTATCACAAAAACTGGTAGAAAATGGGCTCGTAAAAACTTTGCTCAATATCTTGAAGTAAAATTTGATCCAAATGAGGGAGATGATGCTCTTCATCCCAATGTTTATCCTGACAGAATTCCATTAGATGCGCCTAAGGAAGTTGCTGACGAAATTAAAAATAACCTCAATGCGAATAAAGCACCTGCATTTGATGTAGTTACAGGCGAAATATTTAAAAGATTTCAAAGAAAATCCTTGGTTAAATTAACTACTCTGATCCAATACCTGTATTCGTTTAAACTATGTCCCAGATATATGGAAAACAGCTGAAGTTATTATGATACCAAAAACAGGCAAATTCTGAGTTAAGTTGAATCATACCGACCAATCTCTCTCTTACCAATAATGGTAAAGATATTTTAAAAACTGATTTTAAAGAGTCTCAAAGCTATTTTTGATCAAAGGAACCTGATACCCTCTCATCAATTTGGTTTCAGAAATAATTACTCGATAATCGATCAAGTATATCGTATTACTGTTGTTATTATAAAAAAGATTCCACAATAAAGTGCATAAGTGTGAAGTTAACGCGCCTTAGTACATTCGTAACTGTGATCTCCATCGCGATCTTGAAATTGAGATGGTAGATGATATTATAAGTAAATTTGCGAGTTCTTGCCAAAAAAACCACAAACCACATTCATTCAAAACCACATTAATCTAGAAGAGTCCAGACTCTCAAATATGCACCATATTATTAGACGACTCAAAAAAATAAAACTTGTGAGTTTGCTAGACTATAGAATACTAAGTGATTCAAGAGAAACATTTTGGTATGGACAGCACATTGTATATTAATTTAGAAAAAAATTAATCGTTAGTTATGAAACTAGTTTTTATAAAAATTGTTAAAGAAAAAAAATTCTTCGTCAAATGAACGATTTGTATTTTAAATCGTTGAAGTGAAATATTTTTTTAGAATAAAATCGGAATTTACAAGAAATAAGGCTATCGTATAAATTTCGCTTTAGGCCATAAAGAGGGTCAAAGCAAATTTCTGGGATAAAGTAAACTTCAAATGTCACATTGGAAGAGGATGTGAAATATGATGATGAAAGGTTACGTCTCTGAATGTAAATAAGAGTATAGCGGGAAGATAAATAATCATACAAAACTACATTTGTTTTGGGATAAAATATATATTTATCCCCAAAATTGTAATATGCATATTAGTATGCATCACATGTTAGTTTTAAGAAATATATCTTTGGTAATTTAATATGTGATTTGTTTCTTTCGACAATAGATTGGAGAAGTTCTCTTTCCGTCTCATATTCAACTTTTAGTTGGTCTTTTACAGGAAATAAATGACGGCTTTGTCTCCCACACAATGCAGTTAATAATAAAATGACCGTTTTACTTGATGCGAGAAAAGTTACAATGATTTAGAGTTTGTTTGATTAATGGCTTATCTATCTATCAAAATTTAGTTCCATTAACACGTCTCAAAATACCGAATTGTAGACACAATAATATTTCATTTTATTTTATACGATTATATGTATATAAAATAATATCGAGTAACTCACACTTGATAAACATAACCTTTTATGTCATGATAGAGTATAATATATAAATACTATTTGGTTGAAGCGTTCAGAAAACTCATGTATGTCATTAATATTCCTCTTTTCCTTTCGTCGTAAAATATTTGTATTAAAACACTTTTACATCATGGAGTTTTTATTTAGCCACTGATATGCCTGCATACCCTAAAAGGTAACCTGCTAATGTAACTTTCCAATTAATAATATATGATTTCAATAACCCGTTTTTGATGCTAACAATAATGTTTATGGGTTTAAACTTTAAATGAAAATGATGTTCAAAAAATTAAAAATTAAGTTATAAAAGATGACACGTAGAAAAGCTTTGAATTATAGTCGAAGGAACAGTTTAATTAAGAAATTTTAACAATGATGGTAAAAATCAGAATTGAAAAAAATTCCTTTCTTATATAAAGGGATGATATTCGACAGGTGTTTAAAAGTAAATATACAATTTCTGCAATAATTTTTTCATAAGTGTGAAAAAAAAACAAGAATGGAAAAATAATGAAAAAGAAAATTTATAAATGCATCCAGTTTCACGCTACGTCCGTGGAAATCAATTACCAAAAAGGTTATAATATAGAAACAAAGCTATAAAGAACTTAAACCCTAGCCAGGTTTAGGTAAACCCATAAGTGGCATTCAGTTCTGACACATATTCTGCTGGTCAGAACTGAATGCCACTTATGGGTTTACCTCTCAAAACTGAACTCCGTCTACGGCCTCAAAATTTAGTGGAATTGCCACTGTTAGTGAATAACTTGGTTTCCTAAGTTTTAGTTTTATTTTTTGACATAGTCGGGTTTAGTTTTTTATGGCTTTGCTTTTTTTTAATATTATTTATATTAGAAATAACACCGATGCAAGAAAAACTAAATTTGTTCCGTATTGAAATCGGTAAGCTGAAACGTTTTATTGTAAGGAAAAAAATTACTCTAACACTGTTTGGTGGCTGTTACTAAATTAGAAACATATATAAATATAGGACGTTCATGAAATAAAAAAGAAGTGTATTTAAATAGATCCAAGCTTGCGTGATAAAAATATCTAAGACATTTTCACGTTTTCATTTCATCCGTGTGACGAATAAACCCAAAGATAAAAAGAAAAATATGTTTAATTGAAGTTAGAATCATTGTGACATATTTGTTAGAAGAAGCTTGTTTCCCTCATTAAATTATACTATAATAAATAAAATGACAGAATTAAAAAAGTAATACATTATTGCTTAAGATGAGTGAGAAAAAAAGCGTTATAAAAATACTCCAATAAATTAAAAGCCTCAGAGATCATCCATAAATTACAATGTGCCTTAGATATTCATATACCATTAAGGCGAATAAGAAATTATATGATACGTTCAACTCATTTTTCTACGGCAGACTTGTGGGAAAACATCAACGGTGAAGTAGATCACATGATTAAATATTAATCCGTTCTCCCCTTCTGGGAAATATATGTGAGAATTATGAAAAATAGCGAAAGGTTAATACTTTGTAATATTAAGAAAAAACGAAGTTGGGTGGGTTCTGTTTATAAGCAACCTCATGTTTTTTTCATTTTGATATTATGGTGCGTAAACGTTTATCAGGTCTCATACAAGTATCGATTGTGTTACGTAAACAACAAAAATAACTCATTTAATTACAACTCATTCTTGTAAATTTTTAACTAAGTTTTTTAAGATGTTTTTGAGTGGGTCTAAAAATTACAACTTTAACATAATTTCAACCAAATTTTTACTTTATTCAAAGAGGAGCTTTTTAATAATATCCTAAATGCTCAATTTAATTAAACTACGTGATGTCGTATTATCTTTGCTAATAGCCCACCTGAAGATGTTGTAATACAATGAAACCTAGGTCTTGGTAAAGAACTTAAAGAAAGTAGAAATATTACATCACCTAGTTTTGTTTATTTGTGAATAATGAATTTTTACAAAATTAACGCCAATTATATTCAATAACCTAAATGCGTAAAAAGAAAGGAAAAAATTCAGCTTCCTTTACTCATAGGAAAGGGAGTACCCTCAAAATATAATTATGAATTATTTTAAATACCACTTCTAATTTTGGACCCCGGAATAGAACGTTAAGTATAAATTTTAAGCCCTCATTTCATTTCCTCTGGCAGTTAAAAGCCTCTAGATGAATGGACAAACAAGCAGCGTTGTCTCAAAACTGGAATTTCATTCGGGCTCTTTGGTCTCAGTACCCTAAAACGCAATACATTGAAGGTAGGACGTAATTCTGTCTATTAAATGAAAAAGAAAACCCATATTTAGAAATATGAAATTTTATATAAATTAATTTTCAAAATGGGCCTGTAAAAACAATTCTTACTTAGTGATTTGTGACAAAGGACCATTTTGACACTATTTATTTTTGAGTGGTCATTTTAATTTTAATACGAGTAAAATTACAATCATTTTCTAATTAAAAAGAATTCATATTTACTTTTCGGAATATTAAGCTAATAGTAATACTCTAACTCAGTAATACTAATACTAATAACTCAGAATTATAAAGGTATTTGAAAGTTTAAATAGTAATATAAAAAATGTTATCGTCAGTTTTTTTAAATATAGAATTGAAGCCACGTTTCATAATTTACCCCAAGGATGTAATAAATTCACTAAGTGACCGAACAACTTACGAATAACCAGGGTCTGTTGAACTATTTTTTTTAATAAAATATTCCTGATGTTACTAAAAAATACTTCCTTTATATAAAAGAAACTAATTGATTTAACGACATTAATATTTCGTTTTCTATAATTTATTGTAAATTTATTTGCGTTATGTCAGCGATTTGAACACAAATTTAATTTATGAAATAATGCTAATTACTCACAATTAAATGAAACTACATGATGTAGTATTATTTCTACTTTCTTTAAGTTCTTTACCACGACCTAGGTTTCGTTGTATTACAACATCTTCAGGTGGGCTATTAGCAAAGATTGGCTATTAGCAAAGAATAAAGATGTAATACAACGAAACCTAGGTCGTGGTAAATAATTTAAAGAAAGTAGAAATAATACTACATCACGTAGTTTCATTTAATTTTGAATAATAAATTTCTACACAATTAACGCCAAATATATTCAATAATGTTAATTACTTTGAATAAATCTTGCTTCAGGTTATAAATGAATTTTTGAAAAATTCCACTAGGGTAATAGAAACAAAAGTTTGATTTAAAGGCAGCGAAAGCTTTCGCTTATCATAAGATTGTTTATTAAGTACGATCCTACGATGAAGTAGGAAAATTTAAAAATCACATAATGTTTAATTAGTTGGATCAGTAGAAAAATAGAATAATAGGAATAGTTTGGGTTATATTGGAACTGTGGCAATTAAGATTCGTTAGCGGCGTTTACTAATTTACTATTTATAAATACTCTAATACATCAAAATGATATGTACCTATGACCAAAACTCACAGCTAAATAAGTTATGTTATTATTTAACAAAAAAATAATTTGGCTGAATATTACTTAAATGTAGAGAAGTAATTTTGCTCTGAGTAAAATGTTTTCAGTGCAAAAAATATAAATATTGCGCTTACGAAATCATGTTATTTAACAGCCTATTTAAGAAAACTTACACCAATACCAATTTTGTTTACAATAATGTAAACAAAATATTGGTAATTAAGATGTTAACAACTTTGCTATTAAAAAAAATATCAATTTGTGACAGCAACGAGAATTTTATAATTAGACCATAAATTTATTCACGGTTCATATTTCATTTTAAATCGTTTCAGATGGAGCATTATAGATATTGCGGTTTTTTTTTATTTAAATTAATTTACTCTTCTTCCTACTCCAACGTAAATAGACATATAATAATGAACCTATAAATAATTTGATAAACCTAAAAATAAATTTGATATTACTGAAAGGTATATTATCAATTTACGTAGACGAATAACAAAAGCTTATAGTAAATAGCAAAGCTTACAAAAAAGGAGTTTTGTTGGAGATGGCAATTGATAAGATTTTGTAAAATAATCTGATATTAATGTAGTGCTTTCTTATATAGCCACTAAAATTCAGTCAGTTCAAAAATTGGAAAATAATTCTTGGGAGCCAGCGTTTCTCAATTCGATTATCCTCTCAAGAATTATGAAATTATTCCAGATGAATAAACTTCTTAAAAGCGTTCGTACAAATTAAATTAAATAATTTCTTTTTTTTTTGAGTTTTATATCTTGAACAGCTTTCTCAACCAAGTAAAATTATGTGGCACATCTTAGCAAGTTAATCAAAGAGGAGAATATTGTTTGATCCGTTTATTTTGAAACCATATGGAGACTTTAATAGCATAGCGAAAATTTATGACATAAAAGAAAATAATTGGACTCACTTTAAACATAAGTCAATATTTACACGTTGAAAAACGAGCAATATTTCTTTTTTCGCTACGACATTGACAAAAAGTCAATATTTTTTCAACTACGACATTAATCCCTGTTACGTTGACAGTGCCAGTATTTCATGCCATATTTTGGCATATCATTTATCATAGTGAATCATACCTTTTAAAACATAAAACATGCTATATTGCATCGAAATTGACAAATTGACTATATTTCTGGGAATTTTACTTCTTTGATCTCAATATGGAAATCGTTTTCAGACCTGAAATTATCAATATTTCAGGCGATTATTTCGATTGAACATTTATTAATATAATACATACATATCTGGTGATAGTTAATCATATAGATCTAAATTAAGATCTTCTCTAGAAGTTTTAAAATTATATCAAATATAGATTCTAAACTATAGATTCTATTTAAAAAAAGGTATATATATATATATATATATATATATATATATATATATATATATATATATATATATATATATATATGTATTTATGATAGAAATAATACATTATATGCCGTACATTTGTCAGCAAATGCAAACTGTCCTCAATCATTCTTGAAAACGATGCTAAATAGAGTGGTGTATGCGGGACACCAGGGAAAAACATTTTAGATGATCCCATCGCAAATTTGTACATATCTTTTTAAATATCTTTGTCTTTCTAAGATTTGAAGTAATTTGATTGATTTCTTATCTGTTGAAGGAAAACTAAAAAAATATCAGGTTAACTAATTAGCAAATTACGTAAAGTAATTAGTTTTGAAAAACTTTGAGAATATTTTATGGTCTACTATATATAAAATACGTAATGCGTATTTCAATGTTATTTTCATTTGACTACTAATAATGAGAAAATATGAACGACGTTAAAACCATATGGGTTTTATCGTCATTCATGCTTTTAGCTCGTCTGCTTGCTTTTTGAATTTCAATCTGGTCATACTGCTATATAAGCAACATGCAGTATATTTCAGAGCGGAGCTAGTACTACTGCCTCTAAAACTACTTCATTACGATATCTCCAAAGATTTACGAGTAATAATTACCCATTGTGGGGCCAGTCGGGATTTATGCGACCGACCGGTTGAAATTGGTATAAAGTATTCCAATTAGTAATAAAAGACGATCCTAAACTTTTTAATGGGCTTTGGATACACAATTTAATTACTCCCATGGCGCAATAAAGGCACATTTACATGAGTCGGAAAAAATTGAAATATAATGCCTACTAATACTAATATAATGTTTTATGCCTACCCACGGTTAGCTGAGTCCGGAATAATTTATTTATTTTGCAGATATGAACGTAATTTTTATCCTTTTTGCATGTGTTAGACTGGTTGAACTACTTTATTAGTAGGAATGATAAGTGATTTGTTTATGTGAATCATACAGGTAAATGCTGGCGGATGAAAAAAAAGAATTGGGCAGAGGTCTGCCCTACTATCTTCATCTTCATCCACTAGCGTTTACCTGTATGATTGTTGGCATAGGTATGCCAACAACATTTATAGCAGCAGTTTATTACAGTCAGCCGCAAAATTCGTGATGTTTCCGACCGAATCGAAAACTCAACTGCCCTTTGCAAAAATCATTACAACAGTTATGTAATGCCGTTTAGACATTACAAATATCATTCCTACCATTTTCTAGTAAACTTTTGGTTAAGGTCTAGTAAAGGTGTTTCATAATATTTGCTTTGACTTCAGCATTTATGGTCATTAAGTAGTCTGGGAGTGGATCTATTCTTTGTTTTCCAACTCTACCTCTAGAATTATCCTACATAAAATTGGAAAAAAATAGTCTTAGATCTTTATAAATTCCTTATTCAATTAAAACTCTTTACTATAAAAGAAATCAGTTTTTTCAAAGAAAGTTCCTCATTGCACATTACGCACTTGACGAATGAGAGCTCGTCCGAAAAAAGTATGTATAATATTTCAAATGCTACTTTCAAAGTGTAAAATGACACTTTTGCCACAGTAAAAGCATAAGCATATGTATTATTCTAACATTTTTCCATAAATGTTTTTGAGTATTTATTTCTAAAATATATGTGTATTAATATGCTTTATCGATCTACTAAATTTTAAGCTTCTGCGTCAAACGATTTTTAAAAAAAATCGTGCTGGTATTTTTGACAATGGTCCAAAAATTACCACAAAATAATCTTTTCAACTTTTTCTGCCTGTTAATACCCCCTCAAGATATAATAAATAAAACAACATTTTTATTTAAATATTTTTGAATAATAATTATTGAAAGTATGTGGGTCAAGACGTGTCGTACTCGTAATATGTCAAATTTTATGTTCCTGCATTAAACCGTTCTTCAAAAAAAGGTTTTTAAAAACGAATAGATATATAAGCACATGTGAGTGTCTGAAACTTTTGTATCCTTTTTATATCCCTTTAAAGTTTGTAATAAAAATAATGACAAAATTACGGAATTTAAATTATATGTAAAAACTTTTATTTTACATTTTGTAAAATGGCCAGTCTATTTTTTAAAACTTTTTAGCCTGAGTGGCAAATTTTGTTTTCGCATCAGGCTTAGATACTTTATACTGCACCAAATTTTGTCATATAATGTTACACTTTGCCACCGTTCAACAAAAGGCTAAATAACGAACCAAAATAAAATCTTTATCACATCTTGTTGTTGGGAAACTATTATTTTAGATAATTTATTGTAATTAAATTTACAAAATTACATCGCATGTCGTAGCATGTAGAAAAGTTAAATATACAATTTTCTTAATCGATACGTATATTTCACGATAAAAAATGTAATCAAATATTTTATGTACTCATTCTGACTAGATACAGAAGGTAATAACTCTCGTTGTGGCTAATTATCGTCTTTCTATCGTTTACAAAAGACGAGTTTATTTATGAGACTGTTACCGACTTTTAAGTTCAATAAAAATCCAATTCTATTTTCAATTAAAACTTATTACAACATTAAAAAGTGTTAGTCCCTTAATATAATAGCAGGTAATCCAGTTCCTTTCTTAATTGCCCTACAAATGCTAAAACGATGTAATTACAGAAATTTAGTTCTCAATCTAATTGAAATTTATTTTTTCGAATCAAAAATTTTACTATGGGCAGAATCAATTGTAATTACGTGTTATTGTATAATTAAATTCTCCCAAAAGATGTGCAAATCTTTCAATAAATAATTATTCCTTTAATACTTGATTAAATTATTAATGAAAAGCTAACGACACGTTTAAATTATTTTAATGTTAAACTTTTTCTAGAAAACTAAAATTTTTAGAAAATTTTTAAATTAAATTTTTTTTTGATCACCACGAAATTTTTCCATTTTCCTTTTTGTGTTTAATTGTAATTTTTATTCACTTCATGTTTGATTTTGAGTGAAAATATCGTATGCATCTTAATATCTTTTATATATCATAGTTAATCATTTTAAAATATGTGTATTTTTGGAAATAAAGACTATAACAAAATATATATAATTATAACATTGCTTTGAAAATTTTTTTAACCGATTTCAGTTAAGTAAATTTTAATATTTTATTTGTTTATGTTTTAAAATGAATGCAAATTTCTCCATCAAATACGCACTAGAATGGTTCTAACGTTTTGCACTTCAGAATCTAAAAAATAAAAAGGATTCATGTCAACAATCAAAACACCTCTGAATTTAATTAATTTCCTATACACGACACAATCAAAAGATACGACGTATGTAATTTAAATCCGACGTGCGTACTCTATTGTATTACACATTTTCTATGTAACAAGACTTGATGAATATTGTATGTATTTAGGAGTTTCAATTAAATATTGTAGGTTTTAATTAATGAAAGATTCCGTTAATACGCTTCAATTCGTAACATTAAAATAGTGACTTTAAATCTAGTTTTACTCCTTACCTGAACGATAAATCTTACCGAGTTATATACTTTGGCATATATATCTTATTAGTGTTTGAAGATAAGCGCCAAAATAATTCCGTAACTTGAATAACATTTTTATGAATAGTCAAAATATAAAATATGTAAGTTAAATAAAATAACGCTTGTTATATAATTTTTTAACATTTACTTTTTATACAATAGACATAACGACGTAATTTTAATAATAAATTTAATAATAATTTTAAACAAAAAGGAATTTTAAAATTATAAACGCGCATGTATGGTCGCCTATCACAGTGTTTTTTTTTTTAAAACCGTCCTATGTAGAAACTGGAATTTATTTACCCATATATTTGAAAATAGTAACAACTTAAAACCTGTTTATCTGATAATTATAGAGAGGGCAATTTGGTATATAAAAAGTTTTACTTTTTATCATGTGGTGTTTCTATTAGAAGGGCGAGTTACTATTTTTTTCAGAATTTAAATAGGCTTTACAAGACTAGATATTACGATTGCTTACAGAAACTGCAATATAATAAATTTAACGCATATCTTAATGTAATACGTAAATTTAATATTGTGTGTGAAATAAGTATTCTAGATACATTTTAACACGTATCATATTGTAAATATGGCCTTTGCGAAGAGGAATGTATGTCTAATGCCATCTCTGAAGTATTAGAAAATACGATGAATATTTTATTTTCACGGTTAACACGCATTTAATTATAATAAATATTCGTTGATTTTATTAAAGCAATAACGATTTTTATGATAGATTTTACTGAGCAAATCCAAAAAAACATTTATTCATTGCCTTCATTTGTTACATTTTACAAAGATGAGTTATTAATTTCATAATTTCTTTATATGATTACATTTTAATTATATTGGATAAAAATTCTGATACATATCAATCTTGTATACATCATTATTAAGAAGGAATACTAAATTATTGGAAAAATATTAATTATTTATTTTAGTTAACAAATTCAAACGTTATATTTAAATAACTTCTTATTATACTTTACACCATTTTATGAGTATTGCCTTCATATATGGATAATTTGGTTTAGTTATAATTTTGAACTATATATAATATCAAGTTTGATTAATGATTACGTTGATAAAAGTGCTTTCAAGAGCAATAAAATCGAAGTTTATGGTTACAAACATGTAGCTGTCTATTTCTTTTAAATATTTTAGTCTCCTTATTGGCAGCTATATTGTGGAATATTTTACATTTGGTACAATGGCCATATATTTTGAAAACTTTTTAACCTGAATTGCAAATTTTGTTTCCGCATCAGACTTAGATACTTTATGCTGCTACATATTTTGTCGTGTAATTACATTTTACCACAGTTCAACGAAAGACTAAGTAACCAACAAATATAAAACCTTTGTTGTTAGAAAACTATTATTTCAGGTAATTCATTGTAATTAAATTTAAAAAGTTACTTTGCATGTCGTAGCATGTAGAAAAGTGAAATTTAAAATTATCTTAATCGATACGTATATTTCATGAAAAAAAATTGAATCATATATTTCATATAGTCATTCCAGCTAGATACAGAGAGTAATAAATTTCATTGCAGCTAATTATCGTGTTTCTATCTTTTACCAAAGACAAATTTATTTATGAAACTCTGTTTCTTAAGTTCAGTAAAAATCCAATTTTAATTTTAATTAAAACCTATTACAACATAGAAAAGTGTTAGTGCTTTAAAATAATAGCAGGTATTACAGTTCCTTTTTTAATCGCCCTACCTTTGGAACTTTAATTAAAAATTCTAATACGGTATAATTTCAGAAATTTAATAATATAAAAAAAAAATTAATTTTATTAAGGTTGAGAACCTTATTAAAATTTATTTTATGGAATCAAAAATTTTACCATGAGCAGAATCAATCGTAAATACGAGTCATTGTATAATTAAATCCAAATTTCTCCCAAGAGATGTGCAAATTTTTCAATAAATAATTATTTATTTAGTAAAGGAATAAATTATTAATGAATATTTTTTCTAGAAATCTGAAGTTAAATGTTCACTAAATTTTTTGTATATAAGTAAAAAGACTAAATATAATGGTTCATTTCATTAAACAAAGTAAATTATTGAATGAAGGCAACCTGGTTTCAATTATCATTACCATTACCTACAGTTTCTACCAAATTACGTCTTACTTGCCTATGAGTAGTGAATGAATACAATTGATTAATATTTGTATACTAATAAAAAATTTTGCAGGAAGTTATTTTACCTTTCTTTGAGATTAAAATTAACCAAAATTTATTTTTTTGAATTATAGGGTGAAACGTGTTTCCTTCATATTGTAGGTTCATCCCTATATTGTAAGTACCGAATACTAAAATAAATATTACTCTCAAAATGTACATTCGGGACATTACTTTAAAAGGTGAGTCGAAGTTTTCCTTCCTGAGATAACACTAATGATTAAATCTAAATATTAATGTGCTATAATGGTAATAAAATATAATTTAAGCGAACAGCAACTAGAAATATTGGTACCATATCATACAATTTTTTGGTCTGCTACTCTATTCATTTAACGTAATTTTATGAGAAAATTGGTCTAATTTTTTTTCTAATTTTTAACATATTTAAACACTAAATAATGAACTTTTATAGTTAATGACATATTAGAGTTTCAGAAAAAAGAAATAAGTCGATATATTTTACTTAATGAATGTGCTATTAACTAAGAGAAACTGATATTTGATTAAGAGTAACCCATTTTGATCTACTCAAAAAAATTGTAACAAATGAAAAACAGTCAAAAAAAGTTATTATATCGTAAAACACAAAGTATGGCAGTAAAGTATATTTATGTTATATGCATTTATATAATCTTCCCTTTTTTCTGTTCAAAGAAAATCTTCTCTCCACCCAGAATGTTGCTTAGAAAAAATATATATTAAATATTCCTATGACAAAATTAATATAAATCCTGACACATTTTTTTCCAGAAAAGTGTTTCATTAATATGTAAGATCAGTTATTCAAATAACAAGGTGTAATGACGGAATAGAATATGTTTCGTCTGATTATAATTTAAACAAACTCTTGTTTATTTGCTTAAGGTAAATGAAAAAAAAAATAACAAATAGAAGAAACTCTACGTCAAATGTATATGTTTTCCAGCTGTTACAATTCAAAATCAAGGAAATTACATTTATTCATACACTTGGTGACTTCACAACAGATTTTCTGTTGAATTTGATTAATTAAATAAATATGTAGGACTGAAATTCAGGCAGCCGAATCTATTGTATTTATTTCAGCGTGGGATGTTAACATGTTCTTTGTGTTTACGAGAATTGAGATGACAAATTTTGAATTGAGGCAACAAGTTAATGTTTGTAGGGTGAATGTGTATAACAAATGAACACATTTGTAAAGGACAAACGAAGCCATTTCAACGAACTACATTTTTGTTATTAGGAAAAATATATAAATTTTAAATCTGTTCGTTTATTTCAAAGTCATATATTTTTTATAAAATAGACAGGGAAAGAGGTATAATTTCCAATATTTTAGTAGCTTTTCATGGCAATAGATAATACAGAAATTTCATAATAGGTTATAATACCAAAAACATTACTGTAAATAGGACCAAATTACTTTTTAAAAAGTAGTGTGAAAAATCATATAAGTTCTTGCACATCTATGCCAGAAAATGTAAATAATTCAGTAAGAGTTTTATGTTTCGATTTTGTGACTCTTAATTAATCAAAACATTAAAACTGGTTGCAATAAATACCTATCACTCTTTTTCTTTTCATGAAATAAAACGACAGGCTCTTTCGTTTTATTTGGCTTAAATTGTTAAAGGAACAATTATCTGAAAATTATTCATAACGGTTTAGTTAAATTTTTTAATATTAAATAAATACAGACACAATGTTCTAATTCTATAGAAAAGCTCTGTAAATTTGGCTGCTTATACCTCACTACTTTTCACGGCCTAATTTTAAAAGAATGACATGTTTTTCTTTTAAGTAGTGTTTTTCATGGGATTTTACTCCTTTTGTCGAGTCTCTTGAAGGTCTGATGACCTACATTAATATGATAATGTTTACCTTTCATCTTAATTTTTACTCTAGCTTTTATTTATTGTTCTCGGATACTGGATTTTGGCCTGCATTACTTATTCACGGTGTTACGTTTTTTTTAAACGACACTTTTTAAATTCTTAGGAAGGAAAATCCCGAAAATAACTTTGTTCAACATTAATCGATTTTGTGCTTTAATATTAAAGGAACATTGACTATAATAAAGAATACATTTCAAATTTCGAATAACCAAATTTCAAATCTCAACAATTAAATCTATTCCATGCTTCAAATAGTGCTAGGTTCTTTATTATATATTTGTTATCACTTTAGTATTTGACATGTTGAGTAAATTTTCAACAAGCGTATAATTTATATACTGCACATGCACTCAAATGACAGTTCCTTTCTCTTTTACTTGGAAATTAATTACATCACCATCTAGTTGTGTAAACTGAGAATTTTATATATATATATATATATATATATATATATATATATATATATATTTATATTGAATTCTGCCTAAACTATAACCACAATTTGCAATTCAATAATGGAAGAAATATATTTTCACTTACAACTTTTTCAGACTATATCTTTTCAGATTCTATACTTAACAGTTTCAAAAGACAGTGTTAATTACTTAGATGATACCGATCAACTAGGGTTTGGTAAACTTCGTTTCGGTCAAAGGTATATTCTATGCACATATATGAGAATTTTATGATGACAAGGGAAAAAGAATAGAAAAAATATATTACCATACGTTGAAGTAGATTTATATACACACAAATATTCAATATAATTCTTTTAAAAATATATCATTTGTCCAGATTTGTTTCTGGTATGTTATAATATATATCCAATGTTATAATTTGTCAAATAAAATTGACGCGAAGTCGGACTTTTGTCAAATCTTAAAACATTAAAGGAGCAACATTTTAGTTATAAATACTTTTCAGAAACATTGTACGACTCAAAGCGAATAATAGATTGAAGTATTGTTTAAAATCTTATAAAAGTTAAATGTTAAATTACTTAAAGTGATAAGATATAATACGGTTAAAAATTTCAAGGCAAATTTCATTTAGACCTTTTAATTCAATTCTGTCACTAGGTCTTTCGCTGAGAAGTGTTATTAACATAAAATAAAATTCACAATTGTGGAATTGGTTCCGGTTTTTCAACGAAATTTATTTTAAACTAGTTTAAATGAAAATTCATCATGACATAAATTAGGTGAATTACTTTCAGAACTTTATTTTCGTCCTAAAGATTATTGGATACTTTTATATAAATGTCACTTCCATTATTTCTATATTATTATTGGGATCGTAATATTTTGTCTTTCTATAAGCAAATTTTAAAAATTTTATCTAATATTTTCATTACGCTTGTCTGTCCGTTGTTCATCTGTATGTCGTAGCAATATCCAGTTCACTAAAATATCGGTAGTTTACAGAAAAATGTAGTTTAGTTCCGTGAAAATTCGGGAACGAAATAAAACATTTTTCTTTTCTTTAAGTGCCTCTACGTGAATAGTATTCTATGAAAAAAAATTTCCTTTTGATGGACTCTATCAAGTCAATTATTATTGAGAAGTTTTTTTAAAACAGAATAAAAAATTGGAAGTAATATTTTTGATACTGCGACTACTTCGTGAGACTGACTACTTCGTGAGACGTATACGAGTTTTTCAAAAGCACAAATAGAATTTGCAATACTAGATTTGCAATACTTTGTTTACACGTCATATCTAAACATCTTTGGATATAAAAGAATAAAAAATATGCATATTTCCGAAATCAGCCCATTGAATTGCGTCGCTTAATATTATACTTCTGTTAAAATAACAAATATTAATATAATTTATTTTATAAGGAAAAATAGAAAAGTAAACATGTTTTATATTTTATTTCTTTATTTTTTTATGTTAAAAAAACAACATTTTTCTTTTTTAGTCAGTCAACATTATTCTAAACATTAGCTTTCAAGACACCAATGGTAATCATTTTGGTAAGTATTAAAGGAACAATATTTATGAAAACAATCTGCCCTATTAAATTCTTTTAAAAAATAAACTACTCATTTGTAACGTGATAAGATTTAAAACAATTTTTGTCTCGAAATAGATACAAACAGACATCACATTTTTGGCATTTAATTTTGGAACGACTGTTATACACTTCCAATCGAGAGGATCTGGTTACTTTTATGTCATCACTGATAAGATACTGTTCATCACCGTCATATCTTTTGCTCTCGATGATGTAATTGCTGATCTATATATTTTGCAATCTGCAAAGCCTCCAATCATTAACAATTGACAGATCTAAAAACTATATCACAACTTTTAAAATCTACTTTTTAGTTTTAATAAAAGCTCGATAATATTTTATCTGCTAATTGATTACATCGATACTACCCATATATTGATTATAATTCTTTACTATTTTCGAGACTGAAACATCAACATACACTATACCTTTTTTTCATATCTTTTTAAGCATGATCGTTCTTCAGTGGCGGTACAGTTTGACGCTGGTAATACGGATTTATTATCCTTCTATTTTACTATTGCGGTAGGCTTAGAAGGAAATAGTGAGTTACATCCGTGTATCTTTTTTAAATTTGACTATTGCTCGGTCAATAATTCGATTCTGTCGCTCACCTGTGATCACCGAAATTCGTTTTACCAACGTGGTAGATCTCAAAATCTAGCATCAAACCTTTGCTTGTTGTTAAAACAAAGTTTTTTATACTTAGCTGTCGTGGTATATTTTTTATAACTTAAAGTAGCTTACAGCGGCTTGAGTAAGGGGATCATTTTTTCCTCAACCGAATACTATCCTGGAACTTTCCGCTTTGTTACAGGTTTCTTTTATCTTATCCATCATGAGTTTTACTTTCCATAGCGGATTATCCGTTACGTCTGCAGCTAGAGAATTGGAATCGACAACATGAATTATATTGCGAAGAGAAAAAAATTTGTATCTTGTTATCACGGCACAGATCAAGTCTAATTTAGTACTAGCTCTCTAATATAGTGGTACCCGGGGATAAAGAATGTAACCCATCGTGATATGTATAAAAATACCTTAGTCATTTCAGTACCTGCAGATTTGAGTTCATGGCCGATAGTGTGTAGGTACTATAAGTTTGTAGGGCGAAAGATGTTCTTTAAAAACTCAGTGTCAAACATTAATTAAAATATTATATTGGATGCCTTCCCGGCTTTGTTTTCAAAACAAAAAAGTCGTGGGCTTTTGTCTGAAATTATCTTGCTTCCATATTTGCTTCCTTTTAACCCTGGGTAATTAGGTTGATCCTCTTCTACGACTAGATTCTTAGCCACCACTACTTACACATAATCTCTATCTATAATTCGACACAGAAGCTGAACGTAAAGGTTTTTGATCTGAACTTCTTGATTCTCGGGCAGTAGCTCTTCTTGTCGTTGGCGAGGTTGGGAACTCAGTCGGCGGGAAAGGCGGCTGTATCTCTGTAAAAGCTGAGGGAGATGACAGAAACGAACTTTCATCGATAATTTCGTCATTTTACTCCTATTTCGAGGCGTTTTCGTCTGCTGCTTGCTAAAATAGGACGTCCGGATTCAATTCTATGTCATCCTTGTTTAAATCTTCGATCTCTGAGATATTGCCTTTTCTAATAGGTCACATATCATTTCATTCGTAGCTGGACGCCCTAAAAGCGATAAAATAAATAAATTTCAATGCTACAGAACACCAAAACAACAAAAAAATTCACAGCAATATTTCACAGAAAGTTGACATAATACAACCGATATGCCACGATAGTGAGAGTTTCAATTTTGAAGAGGATTCTCGCCGTACAGTCAACATAATATACAAAAAACACATGTTATCCTCTTTAATTACTTAAACAAGCAATATAAACAAAAAGGCCGTCATTGCTAAAATAATACACGTGTGCCGAAGTTTTTCTTATGTATCTGCGAGGATTAATATTTCCAGATTACAGTATGTAAAATTTCCACTTCAGAACATTCTTGAATACACGCGCGCCGAAGTTTGCTTATATATCTTCGAGGATCAATATTTCTGGATCACAGCGTGTACAATTTCCAGTTCACAACATTCCGGTGTAGATGAGCAGAGGAGTGGTATTGCTGAGAAAGGCGGATGTATATATGTGTTTGTATGTGAGAAATCTATGACGTTCCGGAACTTCCTAGGAAAAAACTGGAACGTTAAAATTTTCACTACCCATTCCCACCCACTCTTAGCATCAATAGGAGATCTAGCGCTTTATACCACCACAATCGCATAGGGAAGGGGGTAGATTTTTGTGATGAAAACTAAGCGGTTACGAACACACATTCGCCTTACATATATATATATATATATATATATATATATACACACAACTATATATGCAAATATACACATTTTTTAACGGTTAAATAATATAAATTTTAATGAACAGTTTAATAAAAATACAAGGTACCCTTAAATGTTGAAATGTCCACATGTACCTAATATACGAAACTTTCATAGTGTAAATTCTATTCAAAATTAACGAATATTTCATATGTATTAAGATACGGTTAATATTTAATACCTACATTTAACCATATTAATAATTTTAAATTTAAGGCTTTAACAAAAAAATATGCTTGCCATTAGTTTTCTTTATATTTTTTCCTTTAAACATTTAATAAATATCCGTTATGATTCTTAGTCACTAAACATTTAAAAACCGCAATTATTCATATTTTTTGTTTCTGTCCAAACTCATAACCTATTTCATATTTTTGATCGTTATCGACCCACCCATTTTGACAAAAAACATTCCATCCCGGTTTTTAATCAAGGATATATAAAACAAAACGTTTAATTATGTAAGAGCCATTCGTATCGGAAAATAATTTCAAATTACACCGCACTCCGAACATCCCATCATCAAACAATTTGCTTGCGATTTAGGTCAGCGAGCCTAAACTGAAATGCTCCATCAATTTGGCCATTTTATTTTTGCATACAAACGGACATAATTAATGACAGCAATACTTCAAATGAAAGTCCCAATTATAAAAAAAACAGTTTTGTGTATAAATATTATTGTAGTCGAATTCAGTAGGCTATTGTTATTTAGTCCAAAACTTATTATTGCAAAATAATAGTATATTGTATGAATCTTTAAAGTAACAGTGAAATGTATTTATACCAACAACGTTTATAAAGTTAAGTTAAAATCGTTCAGAAGATGACAGTAATTTTATATTTCTGATCTTAACCGTGACTTCGAAATGGTGTTTCCTATTGAATTCATTGTTAGTTTAATAATAATTTAACACTTTACTGTATCTACCATAAAATTTGATTGAATTTTAATTTAATCTCTATTATCCGTTTGACTTCAAGTGCAACCGCGATTAGCAGCAATTGAAGTTGGTTTTATTGAAACCACGTTATTTTATGTTGAATTCTATTCGCTGACAATGTTATACAAAATATCTGTCGGGAATATTTGCTAGAGCTTCTATGTATACATTGCATTAAATACGATATTAGTAAAATGAGCCAAAAGCATGTTGGATAGGACCATAATATGGTTCATAGATGTTAGTTGTTATAAAAACACACTTTTTTCAATTGTGATAGTAGAGGACGGTTATATAAACATTTCGAATTATTGCCATTTCATAAAAAAATAGTGTAACTATAACATATGTGCAGAAATGGGAGAGTAATCCGACAATGACATAACAAAACTCTAAATATTCCTGGCTGAGACCAGGAAATTTATAAAAAGGACTGTATCTGAGTAGTAAAGGCTGCTTTATAATATTAATAATAATAATAATAATAAATTTTTATTTCAGATTTTTACATTTTTTGCTTTATGATATTTTTGATAGTTTAAAATTTAAAATGGGTGACGGTAAGCAGTTTGAACGATATATTAAATATGTAATTCGTGTGTATGTGAGTATTACATTTTACCCGAAGCCACAATATTTATTTTTAAGCGAGATATGGTTTTAATTAATAAAAGTGAGCGATTTATTGTTCACAAAGTGATTACAATTAATTTTAAGGAAATTATCTCGAAGGACTCAGTCGATTATGTGGAAGTTTGAGAAAATTGTATGCAAAGATTTATTTCTTTTAGAGTTCCGTAGTGAAGCAAGGAGCCATTATAATTTTACACTTACAATTCAGACTTATGTAAATAAAATTTTGAGCATCTCAATTAATATGGTGCAGTAAAATATTGAAAAAAAACCCACATGTAGCAAACAATTTTCACGCACTTGTAGAGTTAAGTGTCATTGGACTAATCTTTTGAAATAAAACTGAATTTTCGATAAGTACTTTTCATTTTAGGCCTTGTTCGTAAGATGCTGAAATTTAAAATAAATTATTTTTTTGACTGTGAATATAAAAGTATCAATTCTAAATAATATTATTTTGTTTCCTTCGAATAAACAATTTCAGTGGATATAAATAAATTAGCAGCCCTATCTTATGAGTATTACACGACACTTTTGGGTCGTTTTTTTTTTTAAAAGAACGATATTAATTTTTATCTAGTTGAACATATTTTGTCGCCACGAATACTTGATATTTTTCTCTTTTTACCGACGACGGAACGGAATAACCCAGCTTTAATTTTGCTTTTTTTAACTAAATAATCAATTGCGACTTTGAATTATTTTTTTCCCCACTTTTGAGTCTATTGAAATATAATCTTTATATTTCAATAGACAGAATAGGTTTATCGCTTCAAAATTGATTAAATTATTTCTGTGTGCTATAGGAATAGGTTACACACACACACACATATATATATATATATATATATATATATATATATATATTATTTTAATAAGCTTTCCTATTTACTGTAAATACGATTGAGTATATACCTACATACCTATATCAAAAGTATACTTTAATCGAGCTGCTTTTCTTTTATTAATCGACAAAACTAATTTTCTTTATAAGTGTCCTTATATACGAGTATGTACCACTCGTACGACTTTTGAAACAAAATTTCCTTAATTAATTGCATCATCAGTTATTGAATTCTTTCTATATTTACAAAACTTATATACCATTCCTTTCTATGTTTATAAAATTTATATATAGGGTCTATTGATATACCATTTAGTACCATATAAGAAGCTTACGTATCTTTTGTCAATTAGTTATGATGTGTAGTTTCAAATGTCGCCACCTTTACAGTTCTATGCCTCAAAAGAAAACATGGAGCCCTTATAAGATCATGTCGGTTTGTCAAGACCCATTTTAATCCTGTATTTTATCTAAATACGTTTTATTTGAATGATATTTATCCCACGTAGAAAATATACAATAAATTCGTGTTTACTTTTTCCAACTTTATGACTTATCTGTGTTTGGTTTTAATGCCGACAATGACATTTTTATTTGAATATTGAAACATGCTTGTAAGAAGTGTTTCAATATGAATAAAATTTATGTATCATCAGGAAAAAGCTTTTTTAAGAGGACTTCCCCACCAAATTACGATGTTAAAAATTTGACTTCTATCAATTAGATTTTAAGATTCTATCTCTAGTTTGTTTTGAATCGCATCACTATTCCATTGACGGATAATAAATTAGTTGTGAGAGAGATACATTTCATGTTAAACTTTATGTGCCAATCAAATTAAACTACAAACCTTATCAAGTTAATATTTGTTTTTCGGTTGATCTCGAACCATTTACACAATGTTATGTAATTTGGAAACGAATATATTTGGAACCGGCATGTAACTGTTAAAATATATTTATAAACGAATCGTTTATTAAATAAGGACTTACGAAAAAGTATTAAAATATTTGTAAAAATTAGCTGTATAAAAATATTTTTCAGGTAAAAGCCAAATGTAAAAAATTAAATTAATACAATAAATTAAAACCATTAAAACTAAAGAAAGAAAGTGTTGAATTTGCTGAAATTGTAAGATAATTCATGTCATGGCACTAATAAACATAGGTTATAAAAGCCAACCGTGAAAATAGTTCAAAAGTTGATTAAAAGATAAGCAAGTTACGTGCTACCAAATTAATGATAAAGTTTAGAACCCAGTCACATTCGCTTTTGTGAAGTAAATGAAATGTGTGTTTATAATAAATAGTAGTCAACTAGTGGTCGAAATTTGACTGTAATAAAATTTTTGTCATAATTTTTTTTATTTCTAACGTTATTAAGGTTCTGATGTCAAAGTATATACCGCTTTTTTGCCTTAACGGCACACTACAGACTACTGAAAAATAAACATTTGAAATCCTACAAAATTTATAGCTCAATCTGATATTTTAAAATTCTTTGGCTATAATCTCTACTCTGTGTGACTTTTTGACCACAGAAAATTATGTGTTTGTCATTGACAGTATGAACGTAACCATTGAATTTATTTTCCTTGAACGTAAACAATAATTTTTAATGCATTGGTTAAGTATAATTAAATGAATCTGTAACATATAGTACATACAAATTTTAGGTTTAACTTTAACTTTGCCAAATATCATCATCCTCCGTGCGCGCTATTACTTAAAAAGCGGTAAAAAGTTTTATCTTCGCATTTTAATATATAGACATATTACATAAACATTTCAGTAATCTTTCGTCATGTAAACTTTAACTATGCCAAATCTCACACTCCTCCGTATGTGCAATATGTTTAAAAAAGTGTACGTGTTGTCTCCCTCTATATATTGAAATCTAAATAAAATGGTTAATATTTAACATCTGTCAAAAAATTTCATCGTGAGCTTTTTTTTACCTTGAAGTATTTATGAAAACAATTAATCAACTGCCCTATTATATCAAAACATAAAAGTCTTGCGCCTGCCGAGGAGAATTTTGTTCTTAGAAAAAGATAAGTTTGTCAGAAAGACTTTGAAAATATACTTTTGACCCAACCAATGCAAAAATATATGGTAAAAACACAATGATCGATGATACCACGCGAAGGAAATAATATTGATTTGATTCAATATTAGATGCTTACATGAAAAAAATGGCATGAGTTCAAAAAGTTCATTGATGGATCTAACGAAAGATTTTTTTTATAATACAGTATATCCACTATTTCTAAATATTTCATCTTTGCTAATAGCACACCTGAAGATGTTGTAATACAAGAAACCTAGGTAGTGCTATAATATATATACTTAAAGAAAGTAGAAATAATACTACATCACGTAGTTTCATTTAATAGTGAATAATGAATTTCTACAAAATTAACACCATATATATTCAATAATACAGTATATATTACATTTTCCTTTAACAAGATTAAAATACGTTTCAGAGGAAAATATTATAGCATAAACTACAAGTTATGTAAATATTAATTATATAATATTTTATGCATGTAACAAATAATTAGTCAACATATCATGAACAAATTAAAAGGAAGTAGATAATGAAAGTTAATTTTTTATAAAAAGCTATTTAAGAAATATCTATTAGGTACAAACACAAAAAAATACCAACATGAATCAAATACGGTTAACTAGTAGCAGTTCTCTCAATCTTTCTATTCCAAACAATGTCAGTCAAAGGAATACATCCGTAGTTCAGTTTGATTTTAAGTTTAAAAAACTAGAAATATTATTTAGTTCATTTTCACCTAAGTGAATTGATGTGAGGTTCGATGATATCACTCCTCTTCTTAAATATTTGGATCATATTTGATTTGAGCTACTTGTTATATAAAACAATATTGTTACTATTTAAAATTTTATTTTAGTTCATGGGTGCAGAATGCACCACGGAGGTAAGAATCTAAGGAATTGGTATACGCCAATGCTTCATGTGTATAAACTTTATCAATATCTGACATAAATTTTGTAAATGAGCACATGGCATTTTGTCACAGTTTAACGTCAGTCGAGACGAAACGCTTGCCATTTGTGAAATATATTTATTTTTGTTAGAAAATACATGCCGTCAAAAAGTGCAACAATAGTGGAAAGACATGTGAATTTAAAAACACCACTTATCGTTGTATCATTTATTATAGTAAGTCCACTCTTATTTCATTTTTATAATGTGTATAACTTTTAAGTAATTCACCGTTATTATAGTTTAGGAAAATGTTGCTTGACGTAATCTGAATTGATAATTTAAAACTAAAATATATGATGTAGTAAAATATTTTGTATTGAATATTTAGATAATAATAGTTTTCGTTATATTAATTTGCTATTAAATTTTATCGGTAAGTGCAATCACATCCCAATTGCAAACATTGATGGTGTAATTTATTCAGTATACTGTACATGTTTTATAAAAGATATTATTTGGATCGCTGAAAACTATTCAATTCAAATCTTGTTTTCGATAATTCTAAAATCGAATTAGAATTATCGAAACATTTAATTATTGAAAAGTTAAACAAAAATTATTAAAAAAATTTCAATAGAAGTATGTCTAATTAAATTTGAGATTTAATGGCGAAATTTCTCGTTATAGCAAGTTATCAGTGTTTTTTATAACTATGAATTTTCAACTTTTCTTTTTTAAGGCAATGGCTTGAAATTTTTTTTTAATATATCAATTATATCGTTATTTTGACACTTTTTAAGGTAATTTCTAACATGACATCCTTTCAACCCTTTTATTTGAATTGTTATCATAATCGTCATATTTATTCGCATTTGTATGATTGCTTAGTTTTTACTTACAAGTTCCCAAAAGACAAGAAGTTTATAGAAAAATGGATAATTATGTTGAGATGTAACATTACAAACTGTACTTGAACTCACAACATACGATAATGAGATATTTGGTGAATTCATTTAATTTAATGCATCCCCAATGCCTGTTTTTTAACAAGTACAATAAAATACGTATATTATCTTTTAAAGACATATGAACTGCTTAAAATTTAATAAAAAACACTATGAGTCTTCGAAAATATTTAAACCATTTGAAAAAATTAAATCCATTCATCGTTTCAACAGTCAGGACAGATGAATGAATATTTCCCCCAAATGAAAATATTTTTTACACGTCTACTTCTCGCTTTTTTGCTGAAAATATGAATGTGAACTGCATATTGACGATGTCGACAAAAATATTCCGCTAGCAAGTACTTCACAAAATAAAATGGAATGTGTACAGCTATGAAGAACAATTTTTTTTGGAAAATTTTTCAAAAGTTTTTGACGAATAAAATGAAATTATGAAAAATCATTATAATTTTAGCAAATAACGTAGATAATGCTCATCTCACTTTTATGTAAGCATTTACGCGACCACTTTGTTTATGATATCCTTAAATTAAACATATTAATTTTAAATAAGCATTCAGTTTATGTTTAAGATATAATGTATAAAAAGAAATGGATTTAAAACATATGAAAATGCAAATAACAACAGCTATTGTATCACTCTTACTCAACTCTCTTAGATGTATTTTTTTTAAATGCTGATGTTATGCGTTTATTTACATCACTTTATATTTCACCTCTCTCCATCATACAGTTTAACGGCAAGTTATATTTCCATATGAAATGAGTTTGACACCCTCTTCATAGATTCTTATCACCACGGAAAGCACGTAAGTTTTACGTTCTGAAAAGGACAAGTCCTTCTAAGTTTGAAATTATTGAACAGAGTAAATCAGTATATTATTTAGTGCAATGAGTTACAATAAGTCATTTAATGCAAAGAGTTAAATGAATTGCTTTTCAAATTAATTTAACATTGCCTTTTTTAGCAATTAAAGTACGACATAAATTTACTAACTGTTACCGCACAGGTTCTTGTAACTTATTTGTAAATACTATATGCTTATTCTGGCAAGAATTCCACCTTAGCAATGTATTTATGTCACAAGAAACTATCAACTGGTAGATGGTTCTATCTACGCCTATTGACTACGTCCAAGATTATTACCATTACAAACCAGTAAGAATAATGTAGTGAATTGACATATTGTGGCGTCACTGTAAAATTTTTATATGTGTTAAGTCTATCCCAATGCATTATAAAATATGTTAATATACCAGGCTGCAATACTTATCGACGGAAAAAAACCTAATTGACAGTTAACCATAGGCTATTGATAGCAACAAATGCTTGTTGTATATGTTAATACTGACATTTCATGCAATAGAAATATTGGCAATTAGGGTAATTCAATCAATTGGCAGACTTATTTTCTCCATAAAAATATTTAAAAATACATAAACGATTTAGTGAGTTATACGCGGTACATAAAGATTACGTAGTTATTACGTCTAGTTTCTCTAGCTAAATATTTAGATAATATGATATTTATGACACCTAATAAAGGATGTAGAGAATCCTTTTAATAAATTCCGTTGTTTGATATGTCTGAAAATTAACTGTATCTTCTCTTTATCCGCAAATAATTAAGACTATTAATTTAAGTGTTTTTTTACAATGAAGAAACTAAATTTATCTAGTCAAATAAAATGTAAAAGGATTCTTCCTTTTAAGTTGATTTTTAAAAAAAATATTTAATAATACACTTGTATGAATTTTATATGCCCATATTTTATGGGAATATTTGCGACATAGTTTTGGGACAAATCACAAGTATCAAAGTCTGACCGCTTGAAAATAATGAGTTGCAGCAAATAAAAAATTAATGTCGTTTACTTTTAAAAACTGCCATGTTTAATCAGGGGAAAACTTAAAAACGTGTATCACCTATTAAAATGATAGAAGCTGTATATAAACTAAAGACGTTTTAACGTTAACAGTCCTATCTAACGTTAACATCCTTCTATAATTCTAAGTCATCGAAATATGATTTACGAAATTGAAAGCATAGATTACAGAATATATGTAGCGAAAAAAATTTTGAATGGTTCTAGTTCAGTTCTTTTTAAAAACTCAATATATATTAAATACAAATTAACCATAAACTGTCAAAATCTAACATTTCTTCAATGAAATATAAATTATTATTTCATTTTGATGCAGAATATACACAGGCTCAGAAATAACTTACTATTTTGAATATATATTACCTGTTTCTATATATTATTCTTAAATTTCGGTTAAGTTACAAATCATTCAGTGTACTCTTGTTATATTGACTCGCTACTGGAGAAACTACATAGAGACTAATATTATTTTCACTATTTCAGACGAATCGGCAAATAAGAAAACAGCAAACTTTCCAAGTTAAGTCATTTACTGGAAAAATCTTCATACAAAGTAAGCTTTGGCCACATAACATTTTTCCCCTTCTAATGATGTTATAATCTCTATTAAATAAACAATACGTTGTTCGATTCGGTACCATCATGATTTTGGTACCATCAGTCACGCAAAAGTATTTCACAGAAATGTTAATATTTGCCTGGCTAAAAAAGGTAAAGACCAATTATTCCTTGAGTAGAAACTCGACACCAAGTAATCATTTTAGAGCAATGTAAACTTTTAATGGCATTCTCTTGAGTTGCGAGGGTTCCAGTAAAATAGGTTTGGTTTATTCAAATTTCTCTCAATATAAAAACGTTCTTTATCACTAAAAAGTACGTTGCCAAGTTCTCAGAGTCCAAAAACCTTCCGACGTTCGTCTAGCGTACGTTTCTCTTAAAGAATAATTGCCATCATTCAATTTTTGCATAATTTGCATTTTATAGGGATGAAGGTTAAGTTTATTATTCAAAATCACAAGCAATGCCTGTAGTGCCTGTACAATGCCTGTAGTGTCTGCAATCTTCCTCATGGATTTTCTTGGGTTTTCAAAATTCTTTTGTCGCACCTGAGTCACCCGTTTCGGCATTGCTGCTGACGTTCATGGTCCTGGAGGTAGTCTTTGAATAGTTGTACCGGGTTGCCTAAATCTCTACACCCATGACCAAACTTTTTATGTACTCGTACCATTACTTGAACCACAACTATGCAAGTGAGTATAGAAAGCTCTGCGTTCTCGAACTAATAACTAATAACACTTTAGAAGTTGCTTAACCGCAGACGAGTAGTACCCTCCTCTCCAATAACTCATAGCAATAAGTTATCCGCAAATATCATACATCAGCTATAGTAACCATAGTATAAACATTAGAAGTTTCTTCGGGAACTTAAACTGATACGATATGTAGATATATTATATATATATATATATATATATATATATATATATATATATATATATATATATATATATATATATATACACATATATATATATATATATATATATATATATATATATCATATTTGCTTTATTCAGTAAATTGTTAGAAGAAACAATAGTTTTTTATAGTTTTTCATACATAGTTCAAACAATAATAATAATTTGTTTCAGAAATCGAGGAAAGTTGCTCACATAAATATTTATTTTGCATTTATATATTTTACTCTAGTAACTTCTAAATTCGATACATGAAATAAATATTTTTCGCAATGATTTCATTTAATTTGAGTGTCTTGAGTGTCAGTCAAGACAGTAGGTAACATTCACAGAGCAATAGTTTTAATATGTTATAAAACTTTTACAATTATGGATATTGTCAACTCAAGAGATCACTTTATAATTTGTGACTGTTTGTTTTTTCCAAGTAAGGAAAAATGTATGCACTGAGACATTAGTGGACACAAGGCAAACGATAAGCGATGGAATGACGTACTTAATTGGAGAAATACTCTGATGGGATTGCTAGTTACAGTGCAATAGGCGCAGAGTATTTATTTTGCAGTATTTATTTGTTTTGAATGTTGTATAAATTTTTATTTCGTTATTTTTATGACAGTGTAAGTTATCATAAACAGTAATGTCATAAGTATTTCTGGTTATGCCATTTCAAAGAAAGTTTTTAGTTACATATTTTCATTTTTACATTTATTTTTGAAAATTAATTTAAAAAAAATACAAAATATTCTATCAAGTATTCCTTAAGAAAAACGTTACTTCATTTGTCTAACTGACAGTGTTCATAAAAAAAATTAATTCTCTAAATAACTTAGTATTTGCCTTTCCTATTTTTTTCTAAGATGAGTTACAGTTTCGTTATCACCGATAAGGAGCTAAATACGGGCTGAGACATTTATATGTAAATACGCATTGAGATAGTAACACAACGCAAGCAACAAACGTCACGAAAATGTAATCGCAGAAGAACTGTAATAGCGCCCCAGATTTCAGTATTAACTCATTCATTTACTGCATTGTTTAACTACTCTTTAAATTATTACATAATTTAACGGAATTACATTTGACAACAGGACACTACCATGTTTGGTTTTTGAATCCATTTTTGTTTGATGTTTTCGTATGTTCGTATAAGTGAAGAGCAGTATAACATGAATTTTTTTGGTAATTGTCATTCCTAATTTTTATTTTATAACAAAATATCTTGATATAATTCTTTAAATATTTAGTAAGAAAATATTTAATTCGTGTACTTATGTGGTTTATGAGAAAAACAGGTTTAAAGATACGTTTTTAATCCCATTATTTTGAATTGTCTCAAATACGATTCAAGATCAGAATTCATAAACTATCAGTATTATCGTCTTGAAACGCGCTCTTATAAACATAAACAATATTTTAAAAACACTTCTCAAGAACGAATTTGTTATGCTTAACACGATTGATTTTTATAAGCTGTACATTTGACATAACCACGTTTTTTATTTATTTATCACTTCGAACTTATCTTTTGATCACTGAAATAGAGAGAAGATCGGTTAAAGCTATTATTGCAAAGAATCTCAGTTAGTTGACCAAGCCAAAGTAATGTATAGTTCAGATAAATAATGTGGAAATAGTTTTCCAATGTACAAAAATATATTTTTGTCGATAGCCACGAAGAAAATACAAAATATAATGATTACAAACAATCGACCTTGTTTCCAACATCAAATTATGAACCAAAATCAAATTCTCAGCATATTATTAAGCTATTTATGTGCTTAATGGATGTTATTAGGTTTTTGTGCGCTTTGTTTACTGCCTTGAATGGATTTTCAATATTCAGTTGAAATATACACATTTTGAGAAAAAGCCGTAAAATAAATGTATTTTCTTTTATTAACAAGTAAGACATACAGAAGAGTTGGATATAATACTTAAAGGTGCGGTTGTGTATGAGTTATTTTATTACTAAAATTTATTTAATTGGAACATACCACAAACTTACTGCTGTGAGAGCAACCTCTTAGGGCCAACTAGAACACCAGTATGTCCCCGCTTGACGAGCGACTGGGAATCGAACCCGGATCCCCCTGTGTGCGTCGCACTAACGAAGGACTTATGCCATACGTCATCAACCTAACACACCAAGATGACGACATGCTGTGTTAGGTTATGGAGATATTGAAACAATAACTCTCGTTTAAAAAAGTTGTTATCATTGATAGTCTTTTACTTATGGTACATATTTTTTCTAATAGGAAAAATAGTCCTTAAAATGAAATCTGATATTTCAACACCAAACGGATTGCTTTGATGAAGGTTTAGGTCTTCGACCGGATTTATCTCTGCTCGATATAAATCTGTCGAGGTCTACATTGTGATATAGATGCTGTAGTTAAATGGAATAAAGCGAATGGATTAGAGCTTATCGCGGACAAATGTTCATCTGTGAATCCTCGCCCGTGAGTATTTGCTTGGCTGTGATTATTCTCCTTCCTATCAGCCATAATCATTAGCTTGGCTCTAGTTCTTTTCGTTTTCGAATTATTATAACAAGTCTACCTCTATGATTTAACACATAGTTCGAATGTCATTATTAGGTCGCTGAGATATCTCCCTTGTGCTTCGTTACTCTTGGATTTGTTTTGCGAAATATTCGCGATATTTATTCTGTTACTCTCCATTCATGTTCATCACAAAACGTTAGTTTTTGGTAATATGGAATCATCAGAGAGATATAGTCTTAAAAATATAAGTTCTCTCTTGTCATTTAAAGGGTAATAAAACTTTTTTGAGAGACTTATATGAAATATGTTAAATATATAGCAAATTTCCATTCTCTGGAATTTTTAAGCGATTTGATTTTATGTTACTTTAAAAAAAATTTGAAAATTTTCTGGCCAAAATCATTGCAAATATTTTTGCTCCAAGTAAGTATATATAAAAGAGATCGCAAGAAATTTTTTTTGCTGTACCTGGGCTACATCCCAAACCGGTCTTATATAGCACTCCACTGCGCCATATACGTGGTTTGCTTGCGAGCATGTTTAAATTTTATATATTAATGTGAATGTGACCAAATCTTATAATATGAAATCCTTGCCATTCTGTTGGTTTTCTTTTTGTATTTAATTGTTATTTGTTTTTTTTATTGTTGAAAATAAATTTATCGTAAATAACTAAATAAATACATATTTTTTAGCATAAATTTCATAACGTAATAGAAATAATTTGATCATCTATATTTTTTGAACCCTAGAACACTACTCCCATTATTATACAAATTGTACTATGGAGTCCTGGAGTGTCCTCAAGTATTTTTTGAACAAAACTAAAAAACAACCAAATAATAATCAAAATGTTTTATTTATTATTATTAATCTGAGTTACAAAAAAGGCGAAATGAATTAATTTACTTAACTTTTCTTTGCACATTTGACATATTTTTATTTTATGCTCCGTACAAATATGACACTGACCAGAGGAGCACGCGATTTTAAATTTTCGGTCTTTTATGCGGAGACAAAAGTAGCAGCAACCAGGTCTAATATCTTAATGAACTAGTTCAGTATTGTCAATCTCAAGTTTAAAGATAACATTTATGGATTCTCGGATATTCCGGGACAATCTTGGTATTACGGATTCTCTTGCATATACGGTGTTATAAGGAACATTGCAAATTCTTTAAGAAATTGGCGTTGTTTTTGAATCGGTTTCTTATCTGACATGGTAGATATAGTGCAAAGGATCCATGGTCAACCCACCGTATTTAGAAGTGTACAGAATACACACAGAGGCTACCTTTTTGTTTTTCTTCATTTATAATACTTTTTGCTCAGTTGGTCGAAAACGTCAACACCACATTTTATTTTATTATAAAACCCTGTGATTTTGGCCAGTTTATTACCGTTAGTAGGACTATCATGCATTGTAGATAGCATTATTTTTAAGTTCCAATCATAATGATTCCCTTTTCCAGTAATGTTTCGGCAGTTGGTATGGCCGTAAACTAGTTGTCACATGTTTAATTTAGGTCCATAACATTACATAATAATCGGCTACTGGTATTCCCTACATTTTGCTGTCATTTCCTAGACACATGGACTTTTTATCATATATCCTGTCTTGGCGTTACATAGTAAAGAGCTTTTCAAGTCATATTTGTCAGGTTTTGACGGGATAAACATCTTGAAGAGATATCGACCATAAAAACCAATTAGCTTCTCATTAGTTGTTACGTAATCTGATAGCGTATACATATCCTTACTGACTGTTATGATGTGGCCATTTAAGTCTGTGATTGGAGCGAAACGGTCAGTTTCGAACTCAAGCAGTTAATCAAAGCATATAATACATACCTATCAGTGCTCGAATTTTGGATGCCATCGTAGCACACCCAAATGAGGATCGAACGGTTTCATGCCATCCATCATCATCTTCCGCCTCCTCACGTTCAGGCTCATTATATTTTGCCCGTTACGTTTGTAATTTAGAATTAGTAAATATTACTATTTTGTTTATGATTTCTCCAGTACAGAAGAATTCAAAGAACTCTGTAGTACTAGCCACATCCCAAGCCGGACTTTTACTCCCAGGTGGGTAAAATAATATGTCACGATGAGGAATTCTCGATCGTGATTACCTTTACTGGGATCTTACTAATTGGTTCTAGTCCTTGTACCAACTCGTACTTGGCATGATCTTCGTCAACAGCAAGATCATTGTCATAGACTACAAGAGTGGAATTGTGGTTTCGACCACTAAAATTTGGCTCTTTTTAAAGACGAAAATCTTCAACCGTTAGGTTTTTAATCGGAAACATCTCCAGTATGCAGTTCCACATCTGAATCTCGTTCCAGAATAGCGGCTATATTATAATCGACTCGAAGAGGTCGATTTGATATCTAACTGACCATGACTACCAGAAAAGTCGTATACCTGCAATTGAAAAAAATAGACTTGCCGAGATTTCTAACAGAAATATATTTTATTATTTATAATTAGTACACACAAGTCTTGTACATTAAATTAAGTAGTATTTCATGTACAAAACTTATAACACTTACCAATAAACAATAAAAATTCAATCACTTTCAAGCGTACAAAACCTTTGAGTACTACTATCATGGGGTTATATAATACCCCGGAACGATTTCTTGTGTGACGTCAGGGCACGACTACCGGAATTACGCGGGAACTGTTAATCAAGGATTAGCATGAGTGGCATCGGTGTGGGTGTAATCGTTTTTGAAATATTGGAATTTAAAAATGATGTGGGATGCTCCAGTATCCATCACACCACATCAATGTAAGTTAACCAAAATATTTTCCTTTGTTGTGGTTTCTAAAAGCCGCTAACGCGATGTTTTCAGATTTTTCACAGGCCAAGTCAATTAGTGAAATGAGGGAAGGGGTGATGTTGTCATTATTTGATACTTCAAAGATATATATTGAGAAAAACACATGATGTTAAAAAAATTAATTTAACTTTTGCAGTTGAATTTTGCCAATCCTTCTTATGAAATCGGTTAAGTCTGCGAAAAATAATTTTTAATTTTTGGTAAGCTATGATGTATGGAAGGAAAAATAAAAAAAGAAATTAATATTTTAGATTTGTTTTAATTGCAGATCTAAATTGAAAAAGTTATGACGCTATGACATATAGACCGACAAATATACTTAACGAAGTTATAAGAGATCCAATTTTTTCCATTTTTCGACGCAACCTCGTAAAATGGCTAATAAAACCTTTATTTTATTTTAAAAGACCCATGCAATATCTAACACTGGACTGTACGATATACCATTAGACAGAATGCACGAAAAAATTTGGCCTTTCAATTTATATTTCGAATTCTTAATTTATGTGTGGTACATCCACATTAGTTTTTTTTCATTCTTTTACATATTAGTTGTTATGATGTGAAACGTTCAATTAAAATATTTCATTTTTAAATATGAGAAGTTTCATATTTAATTTTCTCTTTTCATGTTACTGCAAACTTATTTTAAGGAAACACATAATATTTAATGTTTTTGGAAGAAGATATTCCTAGTTAGATAGAAAAAAGTGACGCACTATTTTTTATTAGACGACAAAGAAAGCAAATTTGTTTCACATTTATATTTCTAAACCTTTTATGTTTTTAACCAATGGTTTTTCTGTAGTGTATTAAATGACTTAAGTGCTGTTTACAAGAAAGAACAATGAAAAATGATCAAGAGTGTACTGAAATTGAGAATGAATGTGACGCATTTAATTGTGATTTTTCAAATTTCGTACCTCAAAAGGAAAATGTGAACTTTAATAGGATCACTTTGTTTTCCATCCTGTGTCTGTGTGTCAAGACCCTTTTTCTCAGGAACGCGTGAGTGTATCAATATGAACTTAAAATCAAATACTTGGAGCAGTAAATGAATCAAGTGTCTGAATCTTTACTTTTTAGTTATATGACACAAAATATTTTTTTTATTGTGAACTTGTGAAAAACATAGCACGCAATAGGTTTTTGTTGCGTAGAATTAAAATTTTGTAAATACTATATTAAACAAAATTAAATGTTTATGAATATATAAATGTATACGGAACCCTCGTAGTAAGAATTCCACTTGTGCTTGATAGGTTTTTTTTTAATTATTACATTCCTGTATGTTAGTCGTATTTTAAAATGATAAAAATTAATTTAAACAAATTGTGATAATAAATTATAGCAATTCGGATGAATTTTTCAAAATATCTGAAAATAAATAAATAATAATACAATGTCAGTACTTTGAGTTTCAAATACTTTGATATTGAGACACACATAAACCTTAAAAAGTAGTTTTTTTGAAACCAACACGATTTTGCACCAAAATACGCAGTTTAGTTTAATTTTTTCTTTCTTATTGGAACTTTGTGGTTTATCAAATGAAACCATATAATTAAGTTTCAATGTATCAATGTATATTTACCGTATTCACTTATATAAAAATAGTTTAAATACATATTGATCCAACAAGAAAAATTGTCCCGCTTATAGAAGCGAAGAGGATATTTCAAATAAAGATACTCGTTATGTTAGATACTATTGAAAACATTTCAATTCACCTATTGCCTTACTTTTTAAAGCATTAATCACAGACACTGTTTAGTAATTAATGAAATCTGCGATAGAAAATTTTTAATTCTATAAATTGATTCGTTGTGGGGAACCAAATCTTTTTCAAGTGATTCGTTGGGGAAAACCGAATCTTTATCAGTTTATTTCTATTGAAACTATGAATTCCGAATATTGGTCAATTTTATTTTAAAATAATTATTTTTATTCAGCCTTAAAAAAAGGCTATCCAAACGTATTTCAAATTTGGATGGCGGTGACTTGCCAATTCAAGACATTTTAATTAAAATTTTTTATGTTCACAAAAATATTTTTAGTTGTGGCATATTCTGTGCTATTGCATAATTTCATTTATTAGTTATATTAATTCAAAATAGAAAATAGCTTTTGCTTCTGCAATAGAGCCTTTTTTACGTGGAGGGAAGAAGTATTTTTAATTGTTTTGAAAAATCCATTATAAAAAAAACACAATAGGATTCGGTAAGGCAACAGAATTTTGCTAGGTATTATGGTAAGGGTTTATTTTGTTTCTTTTAATTTAACAATTTAATTTATTAAGCATACCCTTGAACGCTATCCTTATAAATTTTAATAAAAACTTTCAGTAAGAATTACAATGCCGCTCAGAACGCCATTTTCTTCCATCTCTGAAATTTTCACATTTACACATATAATAAAATCGTAAAAACTCAATCTGTATATTGAATATTTTTAAGTGAAACTAAATAGTATCTACTAGAGACACCCTACTAAGTCCAAAACAACAGTTTTTTGTCTTTTTGTCTGTTTCCTGTCGCTTTGTCAACCTTTGTTTTGCATGCTAATCTCAGCCACCGCTAAACCGATTTGGATGTAATTCTCAGTAATGCATTTCGATTAGCTTGGGTTAACCGTTAGGTTTAGTTTCATTTCAATCGAATCACAAATAAAAAAGATATGTAAATTTTTAGTTTACGTACGTTACGCATGCTAATATTAAGACCACAGAACTGATTTCGATGCTAAAGCCATGTATTACCACTCTTAACAAACTTTGTGTCCATAGAGTTCTGAGAGAAAAAAAAACACAAAAAAATTCTAATAATTTTTTGCTCCGAATTCCACACTAATGAAGTAGCTGTCACGGCTAGTTTTCCTAATAAAACTGTTAAGTCATTTGATCACGACTTCCTTATAAATTTTATGTATTTACCTTATTATCGCTAGTAAACATGTTTTTTATCAATAAAAAATAGTTTTTTATCAATAAATAATAGTAATAAAAATAAGTAAAGTCAAATAAGTTCAAGCGCCGTGAGTTTACTTCACACCACTGAGGATTTCCTGTCATCATCTTTAGGCTTTATCATTAGACCCGGACACCACTTATGATCAAATGACTAATCAGAGAGTTCGAGTTCGAGAAGTCGATAAAGACCCATTTCGTTATAAATAGTATTAAAAGGTACCCTTGCCCTTACTCTTGCTACACCTGCTAGTTCCATCAACATACCTATTGCATAACTTTTGGCAGAATCGATGGAATTGTTCCTCACAATTGCGGAGAACTGTTATCATATTTTATTTCAATCATTAGACTCAGAGCAATGCTTGTGACTAAAGGACTCAATAGGACATTCATGGGAACCTAAACACGATAAATCTACTCCTGAATATTGAATAGTTGCTGTCGCCAACATCTGGTTTAATAATTAGACCTGTGCCATTATTTATAACTAATTAAGTGATCAAAATGAATGAAAGGAACTCAAACATCATAATTTTTTTTTGCTTTGAGCAGCATATTGCCTCTATATTTCGGCCCTATCTTCAGAACCCTGCAACTACTTGTAACCAAAAGACCCAAAAAAAAGTCAAACGGGTGCAAACATTGAAATTGAGTAGTTTTCATTACTACCTTCTGGGTTCATCCTTAGATCCTTCTGACTAATTGTAACCAAAGGTCTCATCGTGGCAAGGTAAATAAGCCCAAAATCGATGAATCTATTTAATTGAGAAGTTCCTAACAAAGGTTTGTGACTAAAGTATTTATAAAGATATATTTAAAATGAGTTCAAATTCGGTAACAATTTTCTGAAAGGGACATTTTACTCTCATCCCTTAAAGCGTTCCCTAGGGTATTTCTTGAGTCCATTTATTTTTACCTGTGACCTCTCTCAAACCATTAAACAAATGCGAAAGGCTCTCAGTCGTGTCCGAGCCTAAGAATTTTGCGTGAAAACGTCATGATAAAGAAATACAAGTATTTCATTTCGATGAAATGTTTATTAATATTAAGAACATTTGTCATTATTACATTCTACAGAAATATTGGAATAAACTTATATATACATATAAATCACCCATACTTGTATTCTATGCGGATCTTTTTTCAATTTTGCAGTCACAAAAATTTGATTCGCGTTATCGAATCCAATATCGCTTGAGCGCTAATCTGCTCCTCCTTGTCCTTTCCTCTGATTGCCGTATTCCTCGTTTTTAGGCGTATGGTCAAATAGGTCATATTGGGCATATGCCTTCAGAAGTCCAATACTTTAGTACCCAACCTAATAAAATCCATCACCACACAACGCAAACCCAACCCTACCCATCCTACCCTAACACAACACAACCCAACCCAAAGTAAATCCAAATTAACCCAACCCAACATAAAGGAAACCCAGACCAACCCAAATCAACCCAAGAAAAACCCAGCATCATTAATACCATTTAAAAGCAAACTGAACCTAGAACAATCCAATCCAAGCCAAAGTAAACCCAATCCATTGCAAGCGAGCCTAATCCAAAGAAAACTCTAACCAACATAACTTAACAAGACACAAATAATTTTACAATATTTAATTTTTTACTTTTTTCCATCTTGATAGGTCTGCTACTCATCCTTAAAAATCAAGTTTTACAAATGCCATTTCCATCATCAAACCTTTGACTCCATTATTGTCATCATATCTTAATACAGGAAATAATCTTGTCTAGTTTCATATTCATGGGAAGTGGATGAATATTGTTTATGAAATTTATAGCAAACAGACGGAAAATAAAGCAAGTGATACAAAAGCTATTAAGAAACGGACGACTCGGAAGGAGGTGAGTTTTGTATGAATAAGTCTCTTGTGAAGGAAGATGTTTGAAGTGAACGTATGAAAAATGAATCGGGAAAGGTGATTTTATTGAATGACATACATGAAAGTAAAATTTTTAGTATTGGAAGCGGTCGCAGATCCATTATGTTACCGCGTCTGGAATAGGGTAAGTTTGCGATACGGCAAGATATGTGAGAAATGCATTACCTACAAATGGAATGATCTATCCAAATGTGCTTCAACCTTGTATTAATTGCTCCATTTACCCATTTTATCAACATCTAAAACGTAATTCATTATATCTCCTTGCACCCCTAAATCTTCTTGTTCCTAATTCTATATTTTTCTATGGATTAGCAGCACCTATTTATGACTGTGTAGTGAGTAATTCATCTTATAACAGCTGCTTTTAGCTTGATTTTATTACTTAGGTTCATTTAAAAAATCAATAATCATAATCGATTCATGTAAATTCAACATTGAAAACAAAGTTATTCATTGGAAGTACGGAATATAAACGAATTTATGGCTGTAGATGAATTGTGCGTGAAACTTAAAACTTGATTAAACACATATTTTACCAAACACTCATAGGAAAAAATAATTTTTAAGCGGACGTTGGTTTTTAAATGCAACTGTCCATATCGTCTTCGTTAAAGATTTTATAATTATATTCATTTTTGCAAAATTATTACAATAAAGTTAAAAACAAAATAAAAAGAAACAAAATTGTCAAAAACGATGGTAAAAAACTAAAGAGATTTAACTGTACATAACTCAATCCGACCTAACACACCCTAGGTCATCTTAATACGACCGAACTCAGCCTTATCTAACCTAATCCAATCTATCCCAATTAAACCTAACCTAATTGTTGTTTTATTGACAAAATAAAATTAACTTGGTGGATGGAAATTCTCTCTCAGCCATCCTCACATGCTGCAAATTTTCATCAACTTCGAAATGTATTTTAATCATGTATTGGAAAATAAATAAATTCTAGTGGATTATTTTTAAATTACAACACTGTACTGGGTAAAAATACTATGCTCGATAGTTACACGAACCTAACATAAATTAAATTATCCAAATGTAATCCAACATAACCAAATTCAACATATCCCAACCTAATCCAATATAGCCAAACCAAACCCATTCTAACTCCGCAAAAACAACCCACCGTAACCTAATCTAACCTAACTTAAGCTAACCTAATCAAATATAACACAACCTAACTCGCCATAACCCAACATTTGTCTCATATCAACCGAGCCTAGCCTAGCTCAACTTAATCTAGTCTAACCCAACTCAGTCCAACCGATTTGAATCAAGCATAAGCTCATCTAACCCAACTCAGTTTAACCCAGTTTAATTATACATAACTCAACTTGATATCACCAAATCAAACATAACCTAATCTAGCCCAACGTGACCCAATCGAACCGAATTTAGCCATAGCAAACTAATAGTTATCTTATTTAGATACAATTTTCTAGCATGAGAGATGGAAAAGATGTACCTCTAAGCTATTCCACCTAAGCTAACATCTAATTGGGTTCGAAAAGTGTTTTCAGCATTATTGGCTGGCACAGTCATCCTCCGAACTCATCTTCTGCAGAATCGAGGTGGCACTTTTCTATATCTTATATATACACATTTATAAAAAAAAACTATGTTCCACTTAAATATCAAATGTTCAGCCTTGAAAT
This sequence comes from Druceiella hillmani, assembly GCA_039881145.1. Lineage (NCBI taxonomy): Eukaryota > Metazoa > Arthropoda > Insecta > Lepidoptera > Hepialidae > Druceiella > Druceiella hillmani. Next base: position 626,518 of record JAYKKI010000048.1, on the reverse strand, counting down.
ACAATGATAACCTTGTATACCGGAAATATCAAAAAAGTTTTTCCAATTCTTAAAAAAATCTCTTAGCAATTTATTATAGGAAAAACTTTCTCCGCATTCACGTCTATTTTATTAATTATAAGTGGCATCGGTAGCGTACCAAATTACATATCATTATTTTATTTGTTTAATATCTGGCTATGTAATAATTAAATTCTTAAACACTCCTGACTTATATCAATTTTTGAATCAGTCCGAATGGATGTTTCACCGGTGGAAAAGTGTGTATACTTTATTCGAGATAGGTATGTAGATTTTACTAATAAATCACGGAAATATCTTAGTGGATTAAAAGAACTACAAACCTTAGAATAAGAAAAAATGGGTTCTATTCTATATAAACCCAGTAAATTTTTTTTTTGTCATAAATTAAATCCATCAAAATATGTGTTTAATATATTCATTGAGTTTTATAAATTTACATACATATGTTGAAAGTTTCTTCGTATTGCTATTTTATATACAACTCAGAAATTCGTTTCAGTATAGTGGATATCAGAAGAATAAGTATATAAAAGTTAAATATTTTAACAGAAGTGAAAAAAAATTAGTGTACAGATGATAGATTGAATTATTCTAACTCAACTTTTAATTAAAAATGATTCCTTACCTCGATAAAGAAAAAAGTGGAAGACTGGGTAACCCTTAAGTCATTTGATTTTTGCCTGTATTTTTAGATATCAAGATTACGTTACGTTAAACTTATAAAACCATGCATACCAAGATATCTAATACATACATAAGTACAGAAATTTGATTATTAAACGGTCCTTCAAGGTAGAGGAATTCGTTTTAGGTGATATTTAAAGTGAACTCCCATTTACGATATTTATTACGACGTATAAAGTTTTACGTTTTGTTTAACTGTTTTTTAGTAAAAGATTTCTGAATCGATTTGATTTTTTTTTTTTATTTTTTAATATTTATAATAATGTACGGGTAATAGTTACAAAAGCGAGATATTACGTCGTTACGCTCATATCCCTTAATAGTTCCGGTGGAATCATTTTTCATTTCATTATTGACCTATTATTACGTATAAAATGAATTATGTGTGTATAAGCGCGAGAGAGTGTATGGGGGTTTGTAACGTGCGTGCGCATGTGTGTGTGTCTATCATCCATTGTTGTGGGTGTTAATTTTAGTCAATGAAAACACTACTTAGTATCACAAATTATAATTTTCGCATTGTATTACAGTGACGATAATAACATACACTAAAAATAATTAGAGACGACAATACGTGGTATTCTCAGTGGCGCGTGCGATTCTTCGCCTCCACCTGTTTAGTCCTGCGTGTTTGTCCTCACAAACTGTCAAATGTCAACTGACTATTGCTTGCTTCATAACACCGCGCATGCTGAGTACCCCCAAACGCAGTGAATTTTATAACTATGTTCATGATCTACTGAACTTAACGTTTCTCAACTCATACACGGCCATTCTGAGCTGTAATGTGTTTTTACACAACGTCTCTGAAATAAGACTAAGCAACAAGAGTAGGATTTGGAAATCGAAATTCTCAGTATAATTTGGGATATAATTTCAAGAAAAGTTAAACTATGCTTTTTACGATATAATAATAAAGAAATTAATTATGGAAGCGACTGAAATTCAAATTCATAATCTGTCTCAAATTAATAATTTCTTTAACCAAGTTAAATACCTCTACCATATTACATCACATTATCATTAACACGTTTTGCTGCTGACGTCTAACTAGAACCAGGGAAACACCTAGTGTTTAACTAGCAGTCTGCAACTGCTACTTTACCAGCGACAGCGTTTAGTGTGGTGTTGATTTACAGGCTTAATTTCAACAGAAAAAAATTGATTGTTAGGCATTCGTTTTAAACAGTCATGCGCATATTAAGCGCCTGTCTCTATCAATAATTTATTAAACTTTGAACGCATTTATAAATTTTGGATCAAGCATTGTTTTATAAGATTTTTATTTTTTAAAAGCAAAAAATCTCTAGCTCTGAATCTATTTAACTTGGCCTTATTTAAATCAGACTAAGCTTTTTTATGTGAGCTATGGTTTATATTCTCTACATCAAAAACTCTAACTGCATTCAAGACAAAAATCAGCAAATACCATCGCCTCTACTTCTCGTCAACTCTACCGAAGAACTATTAGAAAAGTTAAGTGATCTTTCTACCTACTACAATACCTTGTCCACCAGTGGCTGTTTTCAAAGTCACAGACTCGCTCGTGATGTAAACGATTAAATATCTGCTTAAATTTTCATGACACGTCATGACGTCATGTGAAAAACAGCTGCTGCAACTAGGTGTTCGCGATGTGTACATAAATCCAAGTGTCATGACACCGTCAGTGTAGTGTGTAGGTCTAGTGTGAACGCGCCTTAGATTTCTACAATCCACCAAGTGGGGGTAGTTTTGAAAAACACTCCCGCGTCGCAGCGGTGACTCCTATACATCTTCAGTCTTCCCGTGACCACAGGCTGTGCAAACAGTCTGAAACATCGGGACATAGTGAATACTTAGTTTATAATATCTAGGTTTACTCATTAAATAGATAATTACCGCGAAAAAACCCGATTCAAATCAAATAAAATATGTGTTCGAATCGCGAAAGTTTAAAAAAGTCTAATTTTATATAGCTGTATGGTAATAACGGAGCTGGCTGATTGAATTTTTTATGAAAATTACATCAATTATGAGGGACTAAATTTAATGCCTACTTTCCATACCAACTTTGTTCGATACCCGTAATCGTTACAATATTAGAATTATGCTTACTTTTAAATTGAGGTACAAGTGACAATTTCATTCTTGAAAATTCTACACCTCAATTATAATGAAATAAAAACGATGGACCAGAATGTGTAAGACGATCAAAAGGCGCACAGACAGTGCACATTTTCACCCGCTTGTCGGTTACAGTGTTAGAACTCCCAGCGCTGACCTCCGGTCTCGGTTTTTCAGGTTGCAGTGGAAAACTTAATGCGTTGTACCTCGTGGTCACATTTGCGACAGAAGACCGATATTACACTCATTATAATATAATTATAATGAGTGTAATTCCGATATTAAACTATTCTTGGCTCCACCGTAAGAAAAGTTATAGAACAAACTCAAAATAGCCAATTTACCAAGAGTTTTGAAAAGAAACAAAATGACAAATGAAATTAGTTTAAACATCAAAATTGATTTTTCTTTTATCCATTGCGACATACGATTAAGTATCTGCGGATTTATCGTGAAATAATTTCTTTAATCATAATTCATCAGAATCTTCTCTATTGATTTTAATGAACCGTTTCATAAAAGTTATGATTCATAGTCAAATTAATATCACAATTCATCCAGTAATTAAGCACCAAAAGTATTTACATTAAAATCAATAAAAAACAAGCACCGTTTTGCGTATATCCCTCTATTACCATGGCTCACTTTGAATATAACTTTGTCCAATCATAGTAACTTTAATTTGCTCTCATATGCTCATCTAATTCAAAACTTTGAGAATTCAAACTGGAATCATCCGTAATAATATCTTCTTCCTCACTTAAATTTAAAAACAAATACAATTAAATCTACGAAATTGTGAAACAAGTTAATAAAATATAGAAATTTAAAAGTTTTATTAAGTGATGGTACTTATTGAGCTAACAATATTTACTACTCTTACGTTCGAAAGATCTAGCTTAATAGTACCTATAAATATATCTTTTTAATTTGTATCTCTTGAATTAGTCAATTTCAGTTATTAATATTAATTAGTATATTTTAGGAATAATTTCCTATTTTCTTCTTTACTAATTTTCCAATTCTGTGGAATTAAATTAATAAACATATGGAGACGAGAAACTCACGAATCTCCTTTCATGACGTCTCCAAATCGACTCGCAATGCGAAGAACGATAACAAACAACACTTGCCAAATGTAGGCTCGAATAATTTATTGCAAATTTTGTTATCGCTTAGTACTATCAATCAAAACTTGATATCGTGAAAAACAAAATATTTAAATTTCAGTCGACAAGTTACTATACAGATGTAGTGCTACAAGGTATACTGAAGATTTTATAAAACTGAGTTTTAACCTTGGATTCGCCTGTGGGTGTAAGGAAAATGTAAAAAAAGATATTAAGCAACTGTGTTATGTATTAACTATGTAAATATTATTTTTAATATACTATACCGGTGGTAGTCTAGACTAAAATGCCCTACAGATGGCTAAAATGCCGTATAGAGAGAAACAAATTAAAAAGATATCTTTATACTATTAAGCTAGATCTTTTGAACGTAGGAATAGTAAATATTGTAAGTTCAATAAGTACCATCACTTAATAATTTTTTTTTAATTTCCATACTTTTTTAACTTGTTTCACAGTTTCGTAAATTTAATTGTGTTTGTTTTTAAATTAAACTGGGCCTGTTTATTTTCATTGTTAGAGTTGCGTAATATAAAAAGGAAAATTTAAAGCTTTATGCTTCTTTGAAATTATTGAAAAACCATAATTATTTTTTTTGGATTTGAACAGAAAACATTTCGTAAATGGTGGAAATCTAAAAACTTCGATTATTAACTGACAATATTAAAATAACGGGTATTATTAAGACTTACCTTTATTACTTTTACCTGTATGTGAAAAATATAATATTTAAATTTCATCTATGAATAAGTCACAAAACCAATTTAACTCTAAAACCCTGGGGTGCAAAACATAAATTAACGTAAATTATTTATTAAATAATTATTGGGATTCAATCATTTATGTATTTGTACGTTTCACACTTTACATTTTCTGCTCAAAAGTGATAGTTTGAAAACTCTCTTGGTGTATACCTGCACTCCTAAATAGGCCGAAATTAGATTTTTTTCATTTTTAAATTCCTTTTTTTTACTTCACAGACACTTATTTACAAAACGACATTGCTGTGCTGCAATCAATTGATATATAAATTATTAAACAAGTCGTAAAATGTATTTCATGTTTTATATTTGATGACTCACATCATCACATAGTGTCCATCCTGGAAGATCTCTTATGACGACGACTATAGAAAACTGCCCATTAAATTAATACAGTACCGAGTCCTTGAGAAATTTTTCAAATGGAGAAGAAGATATTATTATGAATGATTTCATATTAAATTCTCAAAGTTTTGAACTGGATGCGCATATGAGAGCAGCTGAAAATTGCTGTGATTGGACTAAGTGATATCCAAAGTGAGCCATGGTAATAGATGGATATACAAGAATCGGTGCTTGTTTCTTATTGATTTTAATGTAAATATGTTTGGTGCTTAACTACTGGATGAATTATGATCTTAATTTGACTATGGATCATAACTTGTATAAAACAATTTGTTGAAATCAATAGATATGACTCTGACGAATTATGGCTATAAAAATTATCAATCCGCAGATACTTAATTGTTTGTTGTAATGAATAAATAAAAGAAAAAGCAAATTTGATATGTAAACTAATTTAATTTGTGACTTTGTTTCTTTCCAAACTCTTCGTAAGTTGGCTATTTTGAGGTTGTTCCATAATTTGTCTTATGACGGAAATGTGACAATTGTGACAACATAAGGTACAATGCATCAAGTTATCCACTGCAACCGGAAAAGCCGAGACCGGAGGTCGGCGCTGGGAGTTTTAACACAGTGTCGGACAAGCGGGTGTAAATGTGCACCGTCAGTGCGCCTTCTGGTCGTCTTATACATTTTGGTCAACCCTTTATATTTCATTATAATTAAGGTGTAAATTTTCACTAATGAAATTGTCACTGGTTTGTCATACATTTAAAATATAAATTAATAGCAACTCTTTCAGTTTTTCTTGCACGGGAAATTTTTTTTACTGTTTATATTCACTCCTCTCTTCCTAGAAATGATAACGTACTAACATACACACACACACCCGTGTGTGTGTTAGTACATTACACGCGCGAGCACACGTACGCACACATACGCACGCGTACGCACGCGCACATATATACATAGTGAATGAAAAATTAAAGTCAAGAATTCAATGTCATATTTAATTCAAAACAAAACAAGATTCGGTATATCTATAAGTCTAACAAAAGGGAAAAACCATACAAAATATACGATATAATTTTTCATAATATCATGTACTCAGATATTGGTAATCGCAGCATAAATATCACTAGCTTTCCTAATTATCATACGGGCAGAAACCAATGATGTATATAAAAATAGTAACTCCTATAGAAAAAAAATATTTATTTGTCTTTGAAAAGAACCCGGAATCGGTAACTTTAATGAATTTTGTAAAAGTTTTTATAGCTGCGCGCGATAGGCCTTTTATCCTGAGGCCGGTATCCTAAAAAAACTATGTATCTTCAAATTTGGAAATTACGGATAATTAAAATTATTAGCAATGTTTTACGTAAAACTAAAACCTGAAGAAATGACTTCTGGTATCGCCTTCTGCTTTATACAAGCTCTATTGGTTGATCAGCGCGATATATACATAGTGAATTGCTTGTTATATGGACAATATTTCAAAGGAAATATTGAATATATTCCCGTTAATTTATTATTTAAAAAAAAAACGTGCTTAAAATTTGTTTGACGTCTTGGGTGAAACGTGATACATATTTTTTTTCTAATTGCTTTCACATTTTCCAAGGACGTGTTCTCCGTTATATGAAGTAAGCTTAACGACATGAGGATTCCGGGATGAATATCTTTAAAAAAAATTGACACGGATGTGACTTTGATCCAAGGTTGTGGCATATATAGATGCACCGATTTTATATTAGTCTATGGTCGTAACATCTACACAAAAACACAATAGAATAAGCCAAAAATTTACACAAGCGGGAAAATAATAAAAAATAGCGCTCACTACTGCCAACAGCTGTTTTGCACATTATGAGTTTCAAAAGCAAGCTGTCAAAATTTTGTCGATTTATTTGTCTATTTATGATTGGTTGATTACCAATTTTGCGTGTATTCCGTCGATTATAATACTGACGACATATGTATTTAATTTATATATAAATCCACAATGAACCCGCACATGAAGTTGTCGTAAATATAGTTTAGAATATAGGAGCATTATATACCGACTTCTTCAACCGCATTTAGCCGTGTTCTGATACTGACATGGCAAATTTAATTATATATTTATGTCGATTTTAATGAGATTTAGTTATTTTTTCTGAACGTAAATATTACGTTTTAACCCTTACTATTTACTTACAAATCAAGATTCACATCGCCAAAGAGTTTCATTTCTATCACTTGTACCGAGTTGCATGCGTTTCTTTTAATATCCACGGTACGATTATTAATTTTTATCTGATATGTGAAAATTAATTTTTAATAAATGAAAGAAATAGAAAAAATATATTTTTCATTTTTATTTAAATAATTGAACCAAAGGAGATAATTATCAAGTTCAAATCTTTAAATAATCCACACACATAGCTTGGGAATTAATTAAAAATGGTATTATTTAATATCATTCAGCTATCTCTTATTTTAGAAATAAAGATTACAATAATCTTTGACACAACAATGATATCATTAAACGTGCCGTGATGTTCAGTGAAAACTCTCCCTTAAAATTTGTTTTTAATGCCATGAAATGAACTGAAAACATTTTCATTATTGGTGCTAATTTTATGCAATTCGACAATGTCACCACTCAGCTTTCGTTACAATGTAAAAAAATAAGTCTTCTAAGAAATATTAATCTTGTAATAAAAATAATAATTTTCAGTATTTTTTTTTTAGAAAAATCACAAATGACTCATCATTTGACTCTCCACTAAAACAGTTAAAGATTAAAAATTTAGCCAACTTGGTCTTAAATCGTTTGTGAAAATATAAGATTATTCAAATTTTTAAAAATGTTAATGTATAAGATTAATCAAATTCCACCAGTATGCAGTAAAATTTGTTACCTTGACACATCGAAGTGAAGTGATTGGGCTTCAGATGTATATTAACATAAGAAATTCTTTAAAAAGTCTAGATGCATAAGAACTTGTCCCTCAGCTAATTGAACTTTTAAAGCATTTACTACGTTATATTGGTGCCATATATTAAAATCTGTGTTAATAATTCCAATAACATCTCTAATATTTTTTTTGGTGATCTCTATAATTTCCCTAACAGTCCGTTTGATCACTTCTTCTTTGCCTTTAATTAACCGAGTTCTTTACCATGCATTAATTCTAAATTTTCTCTACATTGACGAAAGTTGTAAAACTGAGTACTTTATGCGTGCCCTGACATTTTCTAAGCATGTAATAAAATAAAAGCGTATCGTACTTCATAGAGGCATAAAATTCATTAAAAATATTTTCTTGCCCCAGGTTTATTTTTTACATCTTCTCCATAGCTCAATTTAAAACGTTATGCTGACTGCACTGACATACATTTCTTGCCGACTGTTTTTATTTCACGATCTGTAATGGGCGAAAGCTGGTAAAAGTCATATAACTAATTGCATTCTTGTATTTTTGAGCATTGTTCTTTCTATGTAAATTTAATAGTCTGTCGGAAAGGAATCGTCTGTTTTTTCTTTAGCAGTTGGAACATTCATTTTTATCTTCGTCAGTTCTGTGATGTTTCGCCGCCTAAGTATTATTTTTTGGCCACAGATCTGTTTTTTTTGCAATTTTATTACCAGTTACTGTCTATCTACAGATGATACTGTTTGCCGTTAAACCATATTCTGATGGCATCGACGGACTACATCGTGATTATATTAACGGAGATTGAATATTTATAATTTCGTTATTGTTCACGCTGGTTACAGATGTGTCTGTGTCAGAAGATGGTGAATTTAATCTTAGTCGTTTTAGCAAAATTGTGCATTTCTTTTATCCTTTCTACATTTTTTAATACCGTCTCGCCCCTGTTTGCGTTGAGCACGTTGCTCCCATTGGCGTTAATTCACTGACTGATGCTATTTTTTTCTAGTTTTTTTTTTGTGTTTCTATTATCGTTTCTTTGCTTTAAACTCTTTAACACATTTGACATAATTTTTATCCGAGTCCTCATTTCTGAGATATTTTTTTTTCGACTTGCATTTTTTTAGTTTTTGGTGAAGGCATCTACAAAAGAAAATTTTGATGTAGATTAACTTGAAAATGTAAAAATTAGGCATTAAAAAAATAAAAGTAAATTAATTTAGCTTTTCTAATCCGGAGTTGGTTAAAATTTAACGGTCAGGGTAAAATATAAGCTTGATCGTCACAACGACGGACGTGATATTTGTGCAACGTAACCGGTATAACATAATTTGAAACAAAATATTTTTAAATGATATTTAAAATAAGTTCTTATAACTACTCAATCTATTTTATACACAAAGTACCCAAAACAATTAATTACATACCGTCTTTGGTCGAATATAATAACCATACATTTCTGGTTATTATTCTCAACCAAACTAAAGCTTAATAAAATTGAAAATTTCTTACCCCGCAAGTATTGTTTATACTGACAGATGGGAAATGGATGATCGCAAATGGCAGACATCGTGCCGCTTTTGTAATCTTACCATTATAAAAGTTTAAAATACATCTTTTTGATGACGTTTTTTATATTGACCATGGATGCGATCAAAAATATACGTTGCAAAATATTTCGACCTGCTACTCATTTGCAGAATTACCAGATTACATAAATTTTAAACTTTTATTTATGGTACATTCCCACAAAATATGAGTGTGAAATCAAAGGCATTAAAAAAACAAACCTAAAATAATGACAGTCCCGATAATAAGAGTTATTACACAACATGGACGTGATTTTAGCATGGGTTTTTTTAATTTTATTTCGTGTATTTCTTTCATATTAGATACGATCTAGATAGAAAAAAATTATGAAAGTTTCTGACTTGTTTTCCTAATACCCTCGTTTTAAATAGGCTTTATTTTTGGTAAATAAAAATGAATAATATATGTAAAATGGCAATAGCGGAATGAAAGTCAGAGTTGAAATTAATATATTCATGTCTTTTTTGTTATATTTAATAAAGTTTGTAAAATATTCAGGTGCTCACTAATATTAATTCTATAAAAAAAAGGAAAATTTCCTTCAAGTAATTGTGCCTTCTTTGCCATTTTTGGTGCAGAACCTTAAAATATAGTTCTGTAAAATATTTTTGAAATTAATCTAAGATATGAATCAAAATCTGAAAATATTAAAGGTATTTCTCACTAACAATCAAAAATGTGTGATGAAAATTTTAAAAATAATTTAAAATGTAATATGTGCGTGCGTGTGTGCATTTGCTTGTGCGTGAATGTGTGGGTGTGTATATATATATATATATATAAATATATATATATATATATATATATGTATATATATATATGTGTGTGTGTGTATATATATATACAAGCTGAAGTATAATGGCTTTATAAGTTATAAACAAAATATTGCATGTAAGTATTACACACAGTAGGTTAAAATACACAAATACTCCTTCTTCGTATTTTTTAAATAAAAAATGAAATTGAAAAACACGTCAAAAACGATGCACATGTCGGCAATTAAGAAAATTATTTAAAATTTAATTGAATGTCACGCCGATTTAAACGAAGTACAATATTCCGCTATCTATCAGAAATCGGTATACAACTTGTTCTAAAAATATTCTACGGTGTAAATAAAAATAAAAGTAATCATAATGCGAATGTAAATGCATAAAACATAAATATATAAATATCAAAGAACTATCTAACTTAAGGTTTTAAATGATATACAAGTATAGCATATTAACTTTATTATAAAATGATAAGACCAGAAGTGCAAAATAAAAATAGTTTGATTAGAATATTAAATCTTAAAAAAAAATTTCAAATCCTAGTAAAATTATGTTTTTTAAACTGAATCTTTAATAGATCTTAGCAAAAAATTATTAAATGTGTTGCCATAAAAATAATTACTACGCTCATAAGTAGTATTCTAAGTAAGCTATTCCTCATTTCATATAACTTTAAATTGACAGTAACTTAAAATTTACGATATAAATACCACCATATATATATATATATGACTATATACATATATTTATATATGGGTGTATGTATATGTATATTTAAATGTAAAATTTGCAATTTTTTCTGTGTCCGTATGTATTCCTTTTGTTATAAAGACATTTTAATTGACTAAGCAATAAATACATATATATTAATATAAATAATGGTTACATTAATTGTGAAACTGCTAGGTTTATGTAAAATATAAAAGATACATAAGCATATTTTAGGTCTACATTATTTATCGAGTATTTTCCATATCAGTTTTTAATTTTTTATGTCCTTTTTCTTAATTAAATAAGTTATTTTCTTTGAGTTGCAAATTTAAACTTTACTAAATGGTTGCTTATAAACTCTGAATGCAATTGACAATATTCGCTGAATGGAAATTCAAATCGAGATAGATTTAAGTGACTAAAATACCCTTGCGCCCTATTGCGACTATAAAGGAGTTTAACATAAAGTTAAATTAATAACTGCTATGAAAATGTAAACCGTTCGTCGCATGTAGTCACGTAAACGGCTGTTTACAAGGGATAATTACAATTCATAAAGGGTTTAATTTTGATTACTTCTTGCAAACCCTTTATTATAATTGATTGTAACTTTTCCAGCTCCGGCCTACGTTTGCAATTCCTATCATCATTAATACAAGGCTACGGTACATATATAATTAAATATAATTAAGACGTACTAAACTTAGGTTATATACATATCAATAACACGTTACATTTTCTTCAATTTCTACTTTTTAGATGTGTATATTATATTTCATTACTTTATTACCTCATACTTTTAATTAGTTTACCCCACACTTTTAATTCGTGTTTAGAAACCTACGTATCATTTTTAAAAATTACGGCACTATTTTAAGAAACGCTAAAGTTACCTCTTTTTACGCATGTATCTAGATAACGTATTAAATCAGCTACGATCCAGACTAGAACGCAAAATTTACTTTAGATAATTGCTGAATAAAAATGCAACAACGAAATTTTTTAAAAGTTTTATTAAAAAGAAAGATGTATAAACGATACATGCAACTAATGAAATATGTTGAGTTAATAACAATTCTCATAAAAGTATTAAAATTTTTCAGAATATATTTTTATAAATACATTAACGTTACATAAAAATTGAGGATATAATGGTATAAACAACAAACAGGAAAATCAGTATCATGCACATACACAAGTGTTGAACAACATCTGATTTTACCAAGATCATTATTCGTAAGTGTATATATCAAACGATCATAATAGTTATTGTCTATGATGTAGGTATCGCCATGAGATAGATTGAGTATTATATAATATATATACAGCTAATACAATTACAGGGTGAACATTCGGGGAGTGTTGTCGAGATAAATCTCCGCCTTTGTCCTTCGGCGATGTATTCGTCCACATTACAAAATATGCTTCGAGTTTCGGCAAATGACTATAATTCTGGCTTACTTAAATGGATGAATGATTGCATTATTCTTTTGGTCAAAGAATAATATTTACTGCATCTTTATTATTGAAGTAAGTAAAAAAAATTCAAAGGCAGAAAGTAAAAGTGTCGGTGGATGTTATCTAGCCATCAAATTAGAGCAATGTAAGTATTTCACACACAACGACGTGCGATACGCTCGAAGTTACTGCGCCAAAAGCGTGACCGCTTGGGCGAATTGTATCACGTAAAATCCTCTGATGCGAGTTAAAAAAACGTTTTTGGCTTACGTCGTTGCTCAAGCCCTATTCTTATCCGTGTCAAATACTTTGCATATTTATTGCGATAGTACGAATCTTTTTTGAAGCTCGCTAGTGTGACTATAGAGTAAAATAATAAAGAAAACTGTGGAACTCGCACTAAAAAGTTTCGGTACACATTTATGCATTTAGAAAAAAAATAATATTACACAATATTCCCATTAAACTATTTAAACGAATTTAATATTTGGAACAAAAATATATTGCCTATTAAATTTTCACAGATGCATAATTAAAAATAAATACTTTTTTCACGTGACATAACTATAAGTTACCGATTTTTTCCTATAGTTATGTTCTTGCTTATTGTCAAATTTTAAGATACTATGTCGACGGGAAGTATCCTACTGGTTTTTATTTGTTTGCGAGTGTCAAAATATACGGCACAATATTGAATATTGCCTTATTGTTTTATTACTTTGACTTACAAGATGATTTTCTCACAGTTCTAATGAACCATAGACCTAAATATTTCATATTAATTTCAATTAGATTCGTCCACATGTTCCTGAATATATTATTCATTTAAATTTTTCAATATTTTTGGCGTTAGTTTTGTAGAAATTCATTATTCACAATTAAATGTAACTACGTGACGTAGTATTATTTCTACTTTCTTTAAGGTCTTTACCACGACCTGGGTTTCGTGATATTACAACATCTTCAGGTGGGCTATTAGCAAAGATCTTTGCTAATAGCCCACCTGAAGAACCTAAAAAACTTAAAGAAAATAGAAGTAATACTATATAACGTAGTTTCATTTAATTGTGGATTTAAATTTTTAGAACGAAAATATAATACGTATATTTTATGTGATGTAGCTACAAATTAACAATTTTCGAATTTTTCCTCTACGTGTGCCGTGAGACATTGCTCCTTGCCAAATTTCAAGATTTTGATTTATTCTCCAATTTCAAAAAATGCGGCATAAATGGTCATACTTTTAGGTTTTTTTATTGCGTTGACTTAGAAACGTGATGCTTTTCCAAAGTACCGTAGACTAGTTGAGAGACTAGAGAGTATTTAATATTAATTTAAATTTTCTTCCAAATTCCAAGCGTTGCTGAGGAAAAAAGTCTTATCGGACACATAAATAGACAGAAAGACGAATAGCGTAGTAATTCTAAAAGGGTTCTTTTTTCTTTTTGAGATAAGAACCCCAAAAATTAGCTTCTAAATATGATTATGCCTACTATCGTTTATATAAGCAATTTATGTGAACCTAACACCTCCATCTATATCCTTCTAAAAAGATCGGTCATGTACAAAATAATGTCGCGTCGCGTTCACTCCGGTTGGAAGTGGTATTCCGATTGGAAAAATGTATTGATGGTTGAATCTGTATACGTATGCCAATAACTATATTAGTGTAATACTACATAACAAAATATATATTTCGTGTTCATTTTTTGTTAAAGTCGACATTTAGAAATGATTGTACTTTTTAATTTTCAAGTTTCATATTGATATCTGTTTGATTTTGATATTGATATCAAAATCAAACAGAGATTCTATTCATATGGTTTTGCGGTGTGTTGGTTGCAATTATTATACTCTACTTTCAACATAGAATTTTTAGGCATATACATTTCGGTAAGTTTGATATTTTGTATCTTCCAAAAAAATAAAAACAAATTCAGATTACAAGTTTCCTGATTTTAAAATAGGTTACTATGATAGACATGTAATTGAAAACAAATTTTCCACTAGGCCTAGGACTTTATACTAGGCTGAAAAAAGTGAAACTCTTCTGGAATAGAGAAGTTTCTTATTTGCATCTAAGTGTAATATAGCGTTAAAAACAGGGCACATTATTGTTATACGATACGTATAACCATAATGCGTTTATACAAAAAATAATGGAATATTACTCCGCTACTGCTCCTATATAAATATACCTTAACCATGAAGATAAAGTTCCACATCACTACGGCATCAATATTAGATGCGGGTAGCATCTAATTCTTCGGACTGATTATGAAATCCCTGTGCTCTGCGGAGATTAAATTACTAAAGTATATTTTACACCGGATCATCTAGCTGCTTAGATTAAATTTGTGATGGAAACTAAGTATTTTGTATCACGGATTTGTAAGGCATCTATCCCACATATCTCGTTGCATCTAGCTTTCATGGAGTTTAGTTCAGTTGTCACGTATTTTAACCGCCAGAAAGATTTCAAATTCTTTGTCAGCATTGACATGATGAATATAATTTTTACGAGCTTCTCGGTTAAATTAACCATACTAACTAATTTATCTATAACACTCATCATAAGATTCTAATAAAATTAGTTATTTATTTCAGCATTTATCCAAAAAAATTAAGTTTTGGATCGTTTCTAAAACTTATATTCGCACATTTATAATACATGTGTTACCAGTGTAATTTGTTGAATAATTATGTTTGACGTAATGATATTTTATTAAATCAGTGAACATTTCATTTAACCTACTAAAACTTTGAAAGGTACATTCAATTTGTGAAGTATATTCATTAGTTTGCTTAGGCGATATTGAATGGCATTAGGCTTATCAATTCACCTTGGATCTTAAAACTCAAAATAAATGTAAATTTATAATTCAATAAAATTAACTAAATTAGTCAGTATTCAATCATCTGGAATGGTTAATTTGCAACAAAACCTTTTATACTTAGATCCAAAGGAGTCTTCGATCCGTTATTAGCTTAGAGTTCATGATAATATATGAGGTCACACCATGTCGAGAGAATCATTTTGTTTCTTATTTATCTTATAACCTCGTGATATTGTACATTTTGAGTAGACCTGAAATTTGAAATAAGTTTATTACATGAAACTGTTTGAGTTTCGCACATAAGAATGAAGATGTGGGTAAATATAATCCAGCGTATAATAAGATGAGTGAGAACCTCGGGCAATAAGTACTCCGTACCAAACATTTTAATATTACTTTTACCACGTAAATAGATTGCCTAATATATTTTACAGGCAAGAAAGTATCATGAATATCGCAAATAATATGAAAATTAGAATTACGGATATATTTTGGTAAATTTTTAGTAAGGCTGTTCTTCATGATTTTTATTTTGTTTAATTTTGGGTACAAGGACGAATGGTGTTCGTCACACAATTTTTACAGTACTTTTTAACCAAAGGTCTGTGATTTTAATATAGATTACAATATTTAGATTCTCCGTGTTAAATCATTTTTTCATTAACGATTTTATGCGCGAAATTTAACTTTCTATTCGAAAAAATGATGCAACTTACCATTAGATATCTGTAGAATATCTGATATCCGTAGAACCATATAATGTAGTATAATTGAAATTAGGGGTCAAAAATTAATATTGGATATATACTCGCTACTTTGAATACCGATTTTATACGGTTATTTTATATTATATTAAATAGAAGTTGATAGAAGGCTCCGTTGTTGTTATATATATCGTCCATACTAATTAATTTAAAGCGTTCACTTCGCTAAAACCGCTGTAAAGTTAATTAGCAGGCCAATCGTTTATAAAAAAATTCAAATTCTTAACAAAGTGATAACAATTTAAAAGCGTTGAAATGATATATGTATTCGATGCCAGTCGAATTAAAAAATCACTCATTAAAAACAGGTAAATAAAAGGAAATAATCCCCATTTGCATTTCTACTCCATAATCATTATTATTCGCTAAAAAATCATTTTCAGTATTGCACAATAATAAAAAGTTGAAAAATCGTTAAAAATTCGATATTGTACGATACGACAAAACTAAACTGATTTTAATTTGTATATATACTCTAGTCTTTTTATCGTATACTTGTTTTCAAAAATTTTTTATCGTAGATGCGTGCCACAAAAATAATATTTTGAAATAATTAATATTGTGTTGAATTAATTGTCACAGTATTGTAGTCTTGTTAATTTTGTGAAGAGTTGTAAAGAAAAACGTTGTGTGTTGTGAATTGTATCCAACCAAATATTTGATAAAAAGTACAATTATATACGGCCGGATAATCTCGTATTAACACTATAACATTACTAATATTATTGGGAAGAAAGTTTTGTTTATTTGTTCGCATATTCGTTTTTTACAGATTCAAACAACTACTAACCCAATTAACATAAAAGTTTCATTATATGAGAGTTAAATTCTTCCAATTTCCATAAGCATTTAGTACGTACATATGAAGTATAATAATTGAGATACATTTAATGATTCATACTAGTCGGAGAAAAAGTCAATGATCGATGTATTTTGGTATTTGATCGATGTAAAGTTGTAGTCATAGATGAACTACAGTAAAAGTTTTAAGATAAAAACAGTTATTTGTACAACAAAAATAGAAAATTTAGGTTGATTTATTAATTAGTATTAAAATAAGAGTCATACGTCATTATTATTAATTTGGTACAGTAGTTCAAATGAAATCACGATTTTTGAGAAGAAGAACGGGCGTGCTTAGCCCGAGATTACCACAAATGTAAGATTAGGTTACTACCTTCGAACAAACTCTGTGTTCCGAGCATAAAATTTTCTTCAAAGTTGCTCATTACATCATCATCGTTAAACTTCACAAAAGTTTCGAAAGTCTCACGCTGAATTCTTCTAATTTACACGTTACAAATGATGCGATCGATATTTTTATTATTCTTTGTTGCTCAAATATATGGTGAATATTGGGTAAAATTCATGTGAGATACATGAAAGACTATGGATTAAACTTAATACTCGTTGCTTCTAAGAACAAATTGTGAAATTAACCAACGTTCTCAACTGTAACGCCTCATCTCACCGTTCTCACCTTTAACGTTGTTATGTGAAACAATACGGTAACCATCATCTTAATACACAATAATTTCGTGAACAATTATTATTACTAATTAAAAATAATTTGAAATATTATCTGTCAGTAAATATTAAATCTATACATTCGCTATAAGTATGAGTTACGTATACTTTACATCTATGTTTCAAAACTCGTCCTTTATACCTAGGTATTTTTAATACTACCATAGTTTCTAAACTACCTATCTAATATATTTATTTTATTTGAAAAAAATTGCATGCAGAAAAACATATAAATGAGGGGATTGGAATAGCTACTAATCTAAATCTGAGAACAAAGGAAAAGGAAATTAGAACGTAATTTGGCTTATCAATTCGTCTATGGAAGTTTATTATATTTTATATTTCGGCTTTCATTTATGAGCGATTAGTTTTTTTAAAGTTGCAAAAATTATTTTGACACTAAATACATAATACTTGAAAATTCATAGGGAAATATAAAATTCGTTTCATGTTATCAAAAAAAATTAAAAATGAGCAAATAATAGACCAAACTTAATGTACATTTATATTTTATTGATAGTTGTACGATTAGATGTGTAGTCCTAATATTATTTTTTTTTAAATAAGATGTACAGAAAGCCAATCTTATTACGAGTCTTGACAAAAAAAATATGAAAAATCGTTTGTAAAAAGCCGAGATTTTGATCACGAATAAATTTTGTTATGAAAATATAAGATGCTAAGATGTTTTTGAAATATCAACAATGGTTTTGGAATTACTAAAGCCAGAGCCAATCGACATTAAACCTTAAACTGCAGCTTAGTTGACATTTATTTTTCCCTCGATATCATATGAACATTTCTCAAAGAAAAGTTTGTCATGTATAAGCGGCATTTCAAATTCAATATCGAGGAGAACCCTTTCGCTTTATTACAAATAAGAGAGCAGTGTGTCTGTGTAAATTCCTTTCATGTACAGCAATTTTATGTGACATTGTGTGGATTTATATTTAATATGTTCTAACTATTCTTGATCAATAGTTTTAAAGTGATATTTTAGTGACAAGTGTCATGTTGATTTCATGAGAGTTTCATTTCTTTTTATTGAAAGAAATTCTTTAAAACCGGATCCGTGTATTCATTTTAATATGATTTGTTTAAATAGTTTATGTATCAAAATAGTTTAGGTATATGTATATACTTAAATATTTTTATGTAATTAATAATTTATCTTAAAACTTTATAATAAAAGTCGGGTACACACCCTATATACTTTTTATATATAAATAAAGCCAATCGAAAAGGCAGTGATGAAAATATTTAAATATCATCTCTGAAAAATACTTAAAAGTCAGTTTGAAAATATAATTTAGTAAAATATTCACAAGGTGGAAAACTTTGCATAAGTTAAAGGGCGAATGGAACTCATGTCTGAGAATTTCTAACTTTGATTTAATTGAGGCCAAGTTCACTTTATAATGGAAGTACTTGAACCTCTTCTCAAAAGTGAGTCTCAAAACTGAAGAGTTAGAAAGCATGTTAGAAAGTTTCTTGCATGTAATATATAGCCTTTATAGACGGAATGTTGCCCTAATTTTTGCTCACTCTTCTATATCAGTTAAAATTTTCCAATTTTTCTATTGATCAAGGTAGAGGAAAACCATGCATTTCAAAAATAATAGATTACATATTATCACTACTGGTATACACGTAATAGAAAAATATTTGGAAGTAATAATTAGTTTCAGGGAGATAAACGATCGAGTGATTGCATGAGTTTTCCTAACGATTTCTCATTAAATGTTTGATGTTTTTTATGGGTCACGATAATCCGAAATGACAAAATAATTATTATTATATTTTATAGTGTATTATATATATATATATATATATATATATATATATATATATATATATACGTGTACAAAAACAAAGTGAGCATAACGACGAAAGAAATGAAAACCATTGTGTTGTCCTCTTTCCGTTTGATCAAGGTGGTATTTTTGACGGACTAACATATTTCTAAAACTTTATAACAAATATCTATCCTACTTTGTTATTATTGAGTCCATTTTTTATTTAAAGAATGGACTGAATAATAACCAAGTAGGATAGATATTTATTTCAATGGACTAAATAATAACAAAGTAGGATAGGTTATCATATATCGGTTACTAATTACATTCTTTATGTGAATCTGATTTAAGATATAAAGCTTCGCATTTTAAATTTTTATTATAATTACTTTTCCTTGTTCATATTTTACACCTTGCATTTCAGGTTATTTTGTAATTATTATTTCCTAAATAGGAATATAAATTGAAAAGGTATAAAAAAGAAAATTACGAAAGCAAAAAATAATTTTTTGCTCACTAAATGGAGATATTGTTGATACGATTTTATTTTCAAACTTTAAGTAATGTTTACCTAAATAATCCATATAAACTTTCTATAAAATATAATTTGACTGAGAATTTAATAGATTGTATAGAGACTTTTAAGTTTGGTTATAGAAACGGAAGTGAAATATAAGTAAATATACAATTTTATATAATATTTAAAACTCATAACCTATATTAATATGTAAGACACAAAAGTTGGTTTGTTTATTTATTTTTTGCTTTGATCTCTGGAACGGTACGTATGATATCTAGAAAAAAATTATTAGGATATGGATTGGATATGAATGTATTACACTATGGTTCCTAGGTTTGAAGTTTTGATAATAAAAGCAAAGTAAATCGAAAAATTCAGCTTAAACGGTGAAAGATAGCAAGATACAGATTTATTTACTGACTAAATTTTTCGGAGATGTATATTCCCAACCTCGACATCCGATGTCGTTTGGCAAATGGAGTGGAAGCGTTCAATAACCGCGGAGCAGACGGCCGCATAATTAAAACAATTCTACGTGGATGGAATCGAGGAGCATAGACAGTATAAAATAATTCGGCTCTTATTTTCGGCTTTCGGCTTTATATAAATATGCTCTTATTTCTTTATCGATTGAAAAATATATTCTAAAAAATTTTAAATACCTTTTTATTCCAAAAAATATATATTAAAAGAATAAAATTACAAATTTGGACACATGTTTTGGAAACTAGAATTTATTAGAAACCTTACGTTTACAATTTATTTATTATAGCACAGTGTATTGAATAAATGGACGCAAAAACACCTCCGTAAAATCAATACTTGCTGTGGATTTCGTTCCGCCTTTACATTGCAGAGAGATGGCATGTATATGTCATCACTTAAACAATCTTTTTATTAAAAGTATATTGGTTCTTCATTATACATGATCTCTGTAATTTACATCGTTGTTAAAATATTTCATTCATAATTATACTTAAGGATTATTTGTTCACATTGGGGTCCTTAACTAATTAAAAGGAGAAATAGTATTGACGAAATAGTATATAATTGTTGCGTTTTCATATATTTTTTTTTAAAAGAATGTTTTTAGAAAAATTTATGTGAAAACTTTTAGTGTTTATTATGTTATTATATCTTTTCTTGTAAACAGGTATACTTAGCGAAGAGCCTAGCACTTGTACCGCCGATCAACTGGACGAATGCGTCAACGTAATACCGAGATCTTTGCGTGGCACGAGACCACACGCACTTTCCCTCAGCCGGAAGGAAATCAACGTATTATGCAGGTTTAAATAACATTATTTTATAGACTTACAAACTAAAAATATTTGCCTTGCATCCATTTCAATAGAAATGTTTGTCTTCGTAGAATAAAATTTAGATACGTAGGTTAAGGTACACATAAGAAAAATAAATCTGTGTCTTTTACTAAATTTCTAGTGAAATTAAGTATTCGGTATAATTGTCACAATTACTCGCATTATTTATCACCTATAAGTTTAACAAATTTCTATCCGTTGGCGCATATATTTCCAAAAAAAGTTTTAACGTTATAATGTAACATAACTAATTTTATGAAATAAATAATTAATTCATAAAAAAATTGTTGGGAATATAATTATCATATTTACGCTGATGATCTACAAATATAAGCCCATACTGATGTAAACTATTTAGCAATCGTCATAAATATTCAATCGGTTAGTAGGCCAATTAAGCTCCAAGCAATCTTGATTGATAGCAAAAGACTGCTTTCTAAAATTGGGCTATCATGCCGTATAGTATTTAATAATAAATGATATACCAATTTCATTTACGCCAACTCTTAAAGGCTTGGATCTGCTGATTGATTAAAATCTTCCACCTGAAGATATTCTAATACAACTAAACCTAGGTCGTGGTAAAGAACTTAAAGAAAGTAGAAATAATACTACGTCACGTAGTTTCATTTAATTGTGAATAATTAATTTCTACAAAATTAACGCCAAATATATTCAAGCATAAGATTATTTAAGTTTGCATTTCTAATTATTTAATTGATTTTGCTTTCAATTCTAATATGTTTATTTACTATTTTTTGAATTGTATTATAAATCTTCAATATCATAATAATGAAAAAGGTGTGATCCAATTTTTTTAATCAGAAATTTACTGATATAAATGATAACCGATAAACGGTGTTAACTTAATTTACTCCGTCATTACTCGGGTCAGGATTAGAAAAACCTTGTAACAATTTCTTTTATTTTATAAGTGGTCCTTTAATATTCTTTAATACGTAAATGGTCTATTAATATGTGTTACCTGGCCCCTTCAATCTTTTAATTTTAACCTTTGTTTATTAGTCCAATAATATTTACTTCTAATATGTAGTTCAGTTTCATGTATTCCGCGATAGTTTATTTTACTATCTTGATACCATTTCATTATTTCAAATTGTCTCTCTGTATTTGTGACGTCCGTCAGTACAGTTTTACACAGTTATTTGTATTCTGAATTTTTAAATGTTTCTTGAAGAGTAGTTTAAATTAGTGGATTGGGTTTTTCATCTGATAGCCACATGACATATATGACATTTGAGTCAAAGTATTATTTAAAAACTCAGTTGTAACTTTTTTTGTATCGCTAGCGCCAATTTGGGCACTTATTTGTTTTTTTTTTGTTAGAAATTGATTCTATTGTTTTCACTTTACTAATTGTATGAAAACCGAATGAATTTTTTATATGATCTGTATCGGATAGTTGATGTAATTCTGCTGTGTTTATTAGTAAACACAGCAGAATTACATCAACTATCCGAATTGGCTAATTTCAAGAGTATTATTATTTTGTATTTCTATTCGTAAAAATGTATTGGCATTTGTATCATTTTTTTTTCTTTTTTATAAATTATTTTATAGTCAAATTCTTCTAATTTGAGGCACCACCATTAAAGAAAATACCCATTGTAGGAGTTTATGGTCGGTTACTACAGTAAACTGTCTTCCGAATAAAAGTGGTCTGAAACATTTTGTAGCCCAAACTATGGTTAAAATTTCTTTTTCTATTATACTATACTTTATCTCACTATAGTTCAGACTTCGCAAAGCGTTAGCAATTTGTTTGTCGGATCCCATAGAAATCTGTGATAAAATGCATCCGTTGCAAAATTCGAGGCATCTGTCGTTTTCTTTTTCAAAATCGGAACATTAAAGTAAAGAAACAATTCTTTAAATAATTTAAAACAATGAATGCAACTTTCGTTTAAATCGATTTTTGCTAAGGATTTCGTATGAACTTTCTCTAATATCCCATGAGTTCTAAGAACTATTTTATTTCTTTACTTAATTTATGAAGTGGGTTTTTTATACCTTTTATCTTATCAAGGTTTGGTTTAATTCCATTTGGTGTTAAAATAAGTTCAAGGCAGAATGTTTCACATTTCAGGGATTCACATTTACCAAGTTGTTAAATGTTTTTAAAGATGTCGAAAGAATATTCAAATCAGCTAAGTAAGCGAGGCATATTATATTTTGAAATCCTTTTAAAATATTACCCATCACACGTTGGAAAGTAGGTGCATTTTGATGTTCAAAAGGCATTCGTAAAAATACATGATTATTTTAAATGCGGTCTTTTCAATACCACTTCAGTGTATTTATTTTTGATGTAAACCAGTGATGGGACAGTGACGGTGGTAAAATATTGTTAACGATCGAGTTTATAGAGTTCTTCACTTATGTTAGGTATCGATTAATTTTCGTTAATTGTTTTTCATTAGTTTTTTTTTCTAATCTACGACCAATCTTCATTTTTTTACCAGAGTAGCCTAACTTTTTATCGAGCCTTCCTATAGGAGATGACCATAGTGACTCAGAGGATTGAATTATTGTTTGATTTTTTATATTTTTTTAACAATATGATTTACTATAAACTGATGCATCATCAATTGTTTTGATATAATGTTTTTTTTTATTATTAAAGGTTAAGAAGTTTTTAAATGAAATATATCTCTATAAGGTTCGAAAAGTTTTATTAAATATTCTTTTTTCGGCGTTTAAGTATTTTTTCTAAGTAAATATTTAAAATCCAATATATTTTCTTGTTTTTTTCAAATAGGCAAGGATAAGTGTGACGTGCTGAGCTAAGAACTATGATATTTAAAGAGGGATTATTTATTTCTGCACAGGCATATCTTTTCTTGGAATTAGAAATTATAGAGGGGTAAACGACATTGATTAATCATAATCACGTACGTACATTTTCCCATTGCGAATTGATACAGGTGTTTTTATGTGTAGTGTTGATTTCGCGCGAATTATCTTTTCAAATACATTAAGGTAACATGATCACAATATTAATAAGGAATTAATTTATTTTCATAAAGAACTACTTGCTTCAAGAAAATCTAATCCAATTAATCCGTCCAATTTATTTTGAATAAAATAATAACATAGTTATTACGGTTAGTTTAATACACATTCCTTACGGTAATTGGATCAAATTTTTAGTACGTAATTTTTTTGAAATTTGCCAAGCATTTCGGGTGACAAAAAAAAAGTGTAAAATATCTTTCATAAGATTTGTTTTGAAATTGGAACAGTTGTTTCTTATGAGTATTAAAATTCTGGTTCCTTTACGAAAAATTAAAATGTTTTTAAACTTTTATGTCAAATATTGGTTTTGCACGTTCATTTGAAATATTTTTGCTTTGTAAGTAAGCTGCATTTTCGTCCCCTTTAACGTATTGGATAGCTACAGGCAGACTATCTGTTCGTATACTCTAATCGTAACTAGCGGTTCTTTCATACCGGCTAAATATGTTTTTAGTGTCTGTGCATAGACAAATTTATATTTGTAACTTCTATGGTTCTCGCCTTTTTCTTGAACGTCGAGGAAATTAATTATGATATTTAATAGGCTTAAACAGCGGTCATAAAATGATTGTGTTTTTATTATCGTGTTGTTTTGAGTTAACTAAATCTAGGATAAGCGCATTCTTATCGCGTTGATTGGCCAATTTTTGTACGAAAGTTTTTTTTATTTCATCCGAAGTTTCAGCTTCATTTATGTTAATGATTTCTTCCAACTTTCCCTCTAGTTTATTAATGATTCCTCTTAGAATTACCATATTATGAAAACGTGTACGTTTATAAGTGTCAAAATATTTTTTTCAAAATAATTTCGCTTGTCTTTACATATCTAAATAATTTAATCGAATCACCAGTAAAATTGGATTTAAATTGAAGGGGCACGTCCCCTAAGTAAATTTTTTAATTTCATTTTTCAAATTGATTTAAATATAAATTATATAAATTGGTGTAAACTCTGCGTAGTATGACGGATCAAAATAGTGATTAAACCACTATGTGCGACAACTGAATACAATTAAATAATCAAATTTTTTTTGACATATAATTTTGATGGCTCAAGAGTAACAATATTAAATTCAATAAGAGTACATTCTGCACAAGTTTAAGAGTTTTGAGTGGATTTTTAAGATTTGATAAAGGATTCCTATTTTAGCTATTTAAATCGAACTCATAGAAGATTCACTTTTTTCTTTCTTCTATTTATTTTTCTGTGTCAATTATTGGCGCCGCTGTATTGATTATATTTCTTAAATTATGTTTCTTCCGCATCGATTGTATTTTTAATACAGGTTCAAGTCTACACACTGGTGAAATGGTATTAAGTTTCAAAATATTGTCGATTTATTATTAAAACAAAGAAACTTTTTAAAATTTAACTGAAACTCGCTCGACTATCCAGTCCGTATGACTGCAACAATTACGTTTCATTTTCCAGTGGAAAGCTTTGTAAAAAGTGAATCCGGAAGTTAAAATATTTATTTTAATGTTACAATATAATATTTTATAATCAATAAATTAGTTATATAATGAATAATTCACTTTAATTCTTTGACAAATAAATATAAGTATAAATAAGTAGGCAATTAAGCAATGTTCATGGCTTTACATAAATAGATAACGACTCTGTATCGAGAGGCGTCAGCAGATCTTGAGTCTACGGTTTTCTCAAATAAATCGTTGAATTTCTTGCACCCCGTTCCATTAATTGTTCAAAAGACGATCTTGAAGTCATTGGTGCAGCATTCCTTCTCATAAAATATTGTTATTTGAAGAAAACAAAAAAAAGAAATGGGTTTGCATTATGAACTTATAGACGACAAGACACCAAAGTCGTGGTTTAAGTTTGACAGCTTTACTAAAAAATCAAGAATTCTCTGGTCAATACAGAATGTTTCTAAGAATGTTAACGACAGATTTTGAACATTTAATTAAAAACATACACTGATTTGAGAAAACACTATAACTCACAAAAAGAAAGCCCTTACATCACATTTTTACATTTCTGTTTATTCATTTACCAGCTTGAAGTTTCTCATTTCACATTACCAAACAACGAATAGAATTTATAGTAAGAAAAGACAATTTTGTTATTGTGTTAGTATTATAAGATTGCATTAGGTAATATAATTGTTTTAGTAGTTAAGTATTTTATTAAAAAAATTTAATCAGCTAAATGACCATATTTTTAAAAATAATTCTTGAACGTATGGTGATTAGTGTGACCGGATGACATTGTTGGGGATGGAGTTTGAGGTAACAGCGTGCTACTATAGGAATTTCCCAAAGAATGAGTTGGTAACGGAACAGTGGAATATCCATAGTTGTAGTTGCACCCTTCATTTTCATATGTACTAAACATGATTTTCGCCATATGTTATTGAATATTTATATTGGTTTGATAGGCGCACGTTCCTCACTTTTTAGTATTAAATGTAGCGAAGGAAGGAATCATCCATATTTTTTGCTTATTGCACTTGATTCCTTTCTGCCCTCTTTTTTAACATATTATATGCCGATGTTATTATATCATCCAAATTTACTTGTTTCCTTTCTTGGCTCGTTGTTTGTTACTTAATGGAATTGTCTGCATAGAGCTAACCTAGTCTTCAACATTTTACTCCTTCTGACTCTGCAGTGTCGCACTTTGTATGTCAGTATTTTTAGTCTATAACTGAAAAAAACTGAACATACTACTTGTATGTTACATGTCCCAATTACGCAAAACGGATAGCTAATTTAGGTAGAGTAATATGAATCTTTGTGAAACTTTTTTACATTGTTGGGGCGCCAGTGTGCAATCACTTATAAACAATGAAAGTTTTTATAGTTATAATAATAACTACAGACATTTTTTAATATTGTAATATTTGCCGTTATGGATGCCTAATATAATTTTTATACATTTATATGGGCTACCATAGAAGAATTTCAGATGAAAGACTCTTCAAAAACTGTAAATCATACAAGAAAATTGTAGATAAGTCATTGAACTTTCCGAAGTCACAACCATTGCTGACGCAGACTGAAAACTTTCCATATTACTTTGTCCGTGACAAAGTTTTTCTCTTTCGAAAAGATGATGAAAATCTATTTTGGATTTTACGCTAAAAGGTTTAGAGTGATATTATTTTACTACAGACTTTGCAGAGCTGGCAAACTCGTCGAAAATATATTTGGTCTAACGTCAGAAATCTTTAGAACACCGATGTCATTAAAAATTTAAAAAAAACCTCCGAAAATGGCAACTGCACACTTTTGCAAATTTCTAAGAAAAAAATTGTCATTGTGTAAAAAAAGAGACTTAAGACCAGGAAGGTGGAGAAACTAAATCGAAAACTCGTTTATTACATCTGGAAAATAAACAATACGTAATGAAATTCTAATTATGTTATGCAACGGGAGGTAGTAAGCTGGCAAGATAAATATGTTTAAATACAAATATGTAGCTTCGTCTATTGTCCATTGTTTATCTTGTTTCCGTACGAATAGTAATGGTTTATATGAAAATCGGACATTTATTCTCGAATCGAATAAATGCCCATATTCGTTGCTAGCTTTAGATTTTTAGTTATAATACCTATAATTTATATTATATTATATATTAAAATGGCGTCAGTATCGCGGTTGAATATCCCGAAATAAATAATAATCGAGCGTCTCCATGCATCTTCCTTTAGTATTATGTATGTGTTCTGAAGCAATAACTTAGGCTAAGCAATATACGTGTCGCTTGTGCAACTTGACCGTTTTGGATTTAGAATAGTTGTTAATTTTAGTTTTGCAATATGACTTATATCATGTTATTTTTCATTATTCTGTAACTTTATTCCTTGTTTGATTTTATTACCTTTCTATGTATATATATTCTATATGCAATCTGCATAAGATATAATCAACTAATTTTCTCTACTAATTCCCTCACAGTTTGTTACGAACTTAAGGTTTCCTCTTTTTGAAAATTTCTAATTCTATGTAATTATACCATAATATAGGGGATTATATAGGGTCAACAATAGTTAAAAAAGATTATTTTTGGTTAGATTTGTAATCCATCCAACAAATTATATTATGCAGATGACATCATATTTAAAAAAAAAACCATATCGTCTAATTTTCAAACTTAGTTCTTACGATTCAAATTGTTCGAAATATATATTGACATATTTAAAAATTATGTATTAGGTGGTAATTCAATTAAATTAAACAACTCTTTAATACTTTATAAAACTGATGCTTTATTTTTTATTTCGTATTATAGTTTTGTTTTAATATGAACACTCGTCATGATGACACTTGGAAGCGAAGATAAGAAAATTATTCAATAAAACATTAATAAATAAATACTTAATTTATAACTAAATATTAATTTGAAAATAACATAACTCAATCTCACAATCAAATACCAGAAAATTAATAAATTTTATATATCCAGGATTAATTTCACTTCAAACATATGAGTCTCCATTTTAATTAATCTAGTAATGCTTATTCTATTAAAAACTTAAAAATAGTTCATTGGTATGAACTATTCCACCAGCACTTTTAGTAAATATATTTCAAATGAATTTATATGTTATGATACACATAAATATAATTTCATATATATATATATATATATATATATATATATATATATATATATATGTATATATATATATATATATATATGTATGTATATATATATATATATATATATATATATATATACACCATGTTTTCCTACTGGATTTATGTTTTTTTGTGGGATTCGCTTATTTTCTCATTTATAATTTAACCGACACCAATAAATGTAATATACGGTTAATGGTATTATGTTGAATATGGTAAACCATGAAGAAAATTTCAAAGGTCACGAAATGTGGAAAAGCTTTGAAAATTTCGACATTTTTGCATTAGTTTTTTACCGTATTTTGATACCTGATAGACACAATTTAATTTATTTTTAACGTGTTAAATTTTTGTAAGGTTAAAAATACTCGAATAAAAATTTTAATGTAATAGAAAATTACTATTCTGTTGTCCTAAACTATTTCTTATTAACCTATAAATTATTTATGATCGCAATGCCCTTGTTAATATAAACACCACCAAAGGTAATTTAAATAATTATTTAGTGCAAATTAAAATTACTTATCAAAAATTTACGAACGAATTGGACTTCAAAAATGTGCAAGGAACTATTTTCGTATACTATTCTTGTAATAACTGATTTTCTTAAACAAAGAAAAAGCTAAAAGCTTTTTAAAGGCCAAATATTTCTCTTTAATCTGGCCTCAACCTGGAAAAAGAAAAACTATCGATGCGTTCATGATTTATAAACTGGGCATGAAATTGATTTCATTGTTTAGATATTGCAACACCAATATGTAAAAACTAAACAATGACGATTTGCTCGTAAAATTTTTGTATCTACTTGATTTTTGTCCTAATCGATATTTTCGTTATTAGTTATTATTATGTTTGAGAGCAATTTATCAAAACAGAGCTGATACAGTTGTTATCCACAGTGCTTATGACAGGGCCATGAAGTGCTTCGAGAAGTGGTCAAGACACTGCCTCCCTACAGAGACGCGGAAATTATCAGAGGAACAAACATTAGGAGCGAAGTAGATGATGAAGTTTCTCTGCCATGATGAGTCATTTAGAAATAGTAATTTTATCCTCTCTATATTTCACATGTCCACCTGCTATAATTACTTAGTTTGTCTCATTTATTAATGAAGCTTCGTACGTACTATGACTTATAAAGCAAAATAAATTACGTTATATTCTTGATTCCATTTAGCCAATAGTAATGAATTTAAATTCTGTGTCTTTTTATTCGTTCAAATATTTTAATTATTCTAGCTGACCCGGCAAACTTCGTTCCGCCTCTGAATCAATAAATGTTGTGTTAACTTATTAGCTGAATTAAATTAAATTTTTTATTAAGTTAAAATAAATACTCAAAATTACCAGAAAGATAAATGTACCAGAATATTTATTATTTTTCGATACATTTATTAATAAATATGGTATTCTATATAATGGTCGCGATTTCTTGTTCCTCTGCAGTGGATTGATTTGTAATATTCCTTAGTCCAATTGCATTACGGCTTCGTTGCGAAAGATTAGATCTTCTGGTTCACGGCGTTGTAAATAACACTTTAAAATTAATCACATAATTCATAATTACATAATGAAGCAATTAATCGATGTGCGCATCATCACAAATGTCATAACCTCAGAAAGTAAATATCTTTGAAGTCACAACGTTTCACTATCATACAAATACACATCAAACTAAACTCAACTCTTTGAAATAACTTTTCTCTGATAAATTTCAGATAAAATCATTGGAAGAGAATTAATTTAATCTAATTCAAATGCAATAACGGGCGAAATCTGAATGAAAATTGTTGAAAAACAATTTATGACATACTTTTTTCTTTTTCTTTTATCATTTATCACATATTACGTTTTATACTCAATTAAATGATTTGTGATTTTCTTACTTTTTCAACGCGTGCGGTTGTCGAAGACGAGATGATAAAATAAAATATTCATCGAAATCAATCAATCCGTTCTCGATTTATGATCAAATAATATATCGTAAAAAATAATCTCGATACATCGTCAATCCGCTTACACCAAATGTATGGAAAAATGAATTTTTTTCATAAATTTTTATTTCGTGAATTTTTCCAATATTTTAATAGTTCATCTGCTATGCGGGGTGGAGACAAATTCAATAAATTCAAAAATAATAAAAATCGGTCCAGCCGTTCTTGAGTTATAAATAGCGTAACTAGTATTTTGCTTTATATAGATTTATTGCAAACGTTATTAAGTTCTATTCACCATTTTTATATTAATTTAAATATGTAGCAGGGAATAAAATTTAATTTTAATATAAGAATAAGTGTATTAACAAGTAATGAGTAATTAAAAGACTTTCTATAGTTTTGACACTTGAAATAAGAATACTGAGTCCAAATAAAAGTGATGTCTGTCAAATTTCCACTATGAAAATAAATTAAGTTATTATGACAAATGTTTCTTTTCCTATCATGCCACGGTTTGAAATGAAAGTTTTGTTGGCGCTGTTTTGTAATTAGTTCTACCTTAGCAATCATTTTTCGAGGAAAAATTACATCCATTTATTTCTCCAAGACTACATTTAATAATCGTGTCGAGACAATAATCGACGAATAGATAAAATTTATGAAAGTTTCTGCAGTGAATAAAGTCAAAATGATAAATTTATGAAAGTTTCTGCAGCGAATAACGTCGAACTGATAAACTAAATTTATACATAAATTAAAACAAGTAATTTAAAGACTAAATTCATTATGCACGTGGTTCATTTATCATGTCATAAAGACAATTATTTTTCGTATTTATCGTCAATCATAATGAAAAATATTGATATTAAATGTATATTGTTTTAGCTTAATAGAAGTGTTTCTTCCAGTGCTTTAAATAAATTGCTTAATTAATTTTGAAAACACTCTTTTTTCCTGAACTTTTTTACTGTAACTTTGGTAAACACGAGCTTTTAATTATGTTATATCTGAATTAGAGTTCAAGTTTTTTTAGCTTTACAAAATATGTATTAGAAATTTAAGAAGCAAATTTATTGACATGAGAGATAAAATGTTCAAAATTATAAGTATATTCACATTCTATCGCCAACATTTTTGGGAATACAGAGTAAACTTAGGTTAGGAACGAGTAAAACTATTGAATTAAAAGAGAATTTAGTATACTTTGAAATAAAATTCATAATTTTATAAAACTCAATTAATTTCAAGAATTTCCACATCCTTTCTTACTATTGACTGCATTTGTTCACAACGGAAACATTCTACTATTAAACGCTATATTCTGCAGTCTTCAAAATTAAGCGCTTTACTACGCAGTCTCTGAAACTTTACTATGCAGTCTTCAGAA
Organism: Druceiella hillmani; assembly: GCA_039881145.1. Lineage (NCBI taxonomy): Eukaryota > Metazoa > Arthropoda > Insecta > Lepidoptera > Hepialidae > Druceiella > Druceiella hillmani. Next base: position 594,284 of record JAYKKI010000048.1, on the reverse strand, counting down.
GTGTTTAAGGTAAATATTTTCTTCAACAGGGATAAATTCCCTGGAGGTAGAAATAAACATATTTGTCAGCATCCTGGAGATGTCATAGTGAAATTATTTACATCGGGCGATTTCTAATTGCAAATTTGTGAATCGTATTATTGAAATGAACTTATTTATGAATACTTTGTGAATTCAAATTAAAATATTAATCATTTTCTTAGCATTTTAGTAATTAATTTAGAACGGTGACTAATTTTAAAACATGTTTTTGGTTTGTTGATTTCTAAATTGAAAAAAATCATAAATTTTTTGAACCAATTATCTATTAAAAGGACCCAAAATATATTTCATGTTATAATCTAATGGAGATATTTTTGGGCCACCTAAAATTAAGCAGTCATAAATTAAATCTACGTTAAAGAAGGTCTTAATGTATAGGCAATATATTATTACAGCTTTTTTCATTTTATTACAGCTAATCCTAATTGGAATCACATAATTACATAAGAAAGTATTTTCTTGTTGATTATTTCGTCCGTTTGTTTGTAAATGCTGTCAGACTGTCTAACTAGCGCATAGCCTCTGGGTGACTCGAAAACTAGATTATATAAAGCTTATCTTCTATTTTCCTATTGTAATTTAATTCAGTAACTATTATTATTTCTGCGCCATTAGATGCTATTTGCACAAAATAGCGTTGTCTGAGATGTTTGCAGATAAGAGCAAACTTGCGAGCGATTGGATTCTTTTAAAAGTTAAAATGTATCAATATTGCAGTAAATAAATTAATATCCTTGTAGAGAATTTCTGTGGGACAATTATACATTGCATTGAACATCTCAAATGCGCATATCGTTGTAAAGCACAGCAATGGTTAATGTTTCAATATTTATTATATATGTTTTTAAATCATGATAATATGTTTTAAATTGTTAAGTAATTCAAATTCAAAGTGGTTCTTCAAATTTTAAGAAAAAATCACAACTTGTCAATTTGCTACGATTTTCTATGGATATGTCCAAAAAATAAAGAACATTTTCGTGCTTTCTCGCTCACACATACGCCTGATTTGCCATTATATATAGAATGTTTGTGAAAGTGTAATGTTTGATATTGCTTTTAATGACTTGTATATGATATTGTGAATCTTTCAGGCCTTATTAATTTTTCCATCTTTACATTATACTGATCTCCTAAAATCCATTAGGCAGTAGTACTTTTTCTTTTTTGTAGAATAAATGTTTAACCTAGTAACAGGGCATTAATTTCAAATTTCACACTTTCAATAGTGTAATTTGCCTTTCAAAGCCAAATTCTCAACAATCCTGTTAGACAAATGAAAAATTGAAATGGTATTGTAATATTCAACCCATAACACATAAAATAAGGTAATTTTCACCCATCTATCTTTCAATTCGTGGTGGGCCTGCTCTCCATAGTGAAAAAAATGGGGCCTTTATGTTTTGAAATTGTGTTTATTCTGTTTACAACAGATTACCTCAACCACACTGCGTGCTTCCGCGCCATATCCGGTGATTGGGAACGCTGCCTCGGAACGTGCAGCTGGCACGCGTCCATGCGGTTCGTGTCGGTGCGCGGACGTGCGCCATTCTATGTCGACGTCCAGAGCGAGCTTTGCTGATAAGTATTATGTTACGCTTTTAAGTGGAATATTGTTTGTTATTGTTGTTCATAAACATATACTAGCGATTTCTATATTTTGCGAATACTCGTAAATTTTATGGAATTGCAGCTAAAATTATTTATATTCTATAAAAACGAAATGGTTTTTGGACGTTTGCCGTTTTAATTATAGAATAAATATGGACGATGATGTTTGCTATATTTAGAATTTTGATTAGAGGTAACCATAGGATTTTTATGTTTTTCACCTTTACGAGTTAATTGTATTAGTTGAGACTTTCACTGTTTAGGAGGCGAATATTTTTTGATACTGTCTTATTGACACTGAATCAAAACCATATAAAGAAATAAAATCGTACTAGTTTATGGTTTCATCTTAATTTATTTTTGATTTCATTTTGGTACACTAATATTGAATCAATATCACGAAATATTGTATCAGCTTTCTGTAATTGATTAAATAATATATTTACTTCATTAAGTTAAATATTTCTCTTATTGAGTAATTACAAAACTAGTAACTACTCTTTTTTCAAAAAACCATAATAATTTTGGTGCTTTTGTCGGTTCACGTACAAGTCTATCTTTCACGTCCACGTCTTCACTGCCAACTTAAATAACTATGTTGGTCTAAAGTTTATTTTAACTTTTATTTTTTAAAAGGATATAAGTTAAAGACAGAAGTTTTGCAAAACTTGAAAAAGGTAATTATTAAAGAATTTTTAAAATTCATGTGTAGATTCGTTTCAATAGTTAATTTTCTAAAAGTGTAGCACTTAACTCAAAATACGAATGACGAAAAGAGGAAAGAACTATGCCCTTAGGTGAAAACATTCCTAAAGAAATATAGATGATGCTTTGTTTTTACTTGTTACGTATATTATAATCTGAATGTATAGCAGCATTTATGAGGCAAAAGGTAAATTGTATTCAGATATAATCGGAAATAATTTAAAAGAATTAAAGCTTTTACAAAACTTCCAGAGTATTCAATTAAAACATCAGGGGTTAAGTCTATAGAGAAATACTAGTTGCATTTAACCACAAATAAAAAAAAGTATTTGCTAAAATGCGTATGGAAATCAAAGTAGATATAATTAACGGTACATAAGATTATAAGTCCACTCATAATATATTTATTTTTATTTATTTATTTATCTACTTTAATATATCTAATTGGCACATATGGTGGATTTATTGCTACGAGAGTAATCTCTTACAGCCAACCATAACACCAGTCTAGCTCCTCTCGACGAGCGGCCGGGAATCGAACTCGGGCCCACTGGTGCGCCGCGCCGCCAAAGGTCGTATGCCTCGTAATCAACTCAACACACCACGGTGACGAATTTATGAGAGAGAGTTTATTTTAGGGAGCTTTAATTAATATATTTAATATTTAAGAGAGCTTAAATTATACAACGAGAAACTGGTAAAAAAATTGGAAATCAAATTGTAAATTGACTCATGTAAAATGAAAATATTTCACAACCTATTTTTAAATCATTAAACAAATAGCTTTTAGTTTTGGGGCCGTGTTATGCAGCAGATAATATTCAAAATCGACATGTGCTAATATTCCATTGTAAATTATTAATACTTCACCTCCCAAAGGCTATTATTAGTTTCTTTTATAAACAAATACCACATTAGACAAATGACGCTCTTTTTTCAAAACTGTCAATATCGTCTAAATTTCCCATTGCAAACGACCCAAAAGAATTTTTGTGAAAAACGAGGAATTTTGCGTTTATTCCGAAGGGCTCCAGAAAATGATATACTGTAACTTTATTATATTAGGTGCACATAAGCTAGATGACATTTTTGTATGCGTTGAATATAAATATTAACTAAAGAAATTAAATGAATGTGCAGAAATCACTAGTTGTCATAAAAGATTTAACTGACATTCAGAGTAAAATGCAAATCTTAGTACGGAGATTACTACGCTCAGCATATAATGAAAACACTTTCTTATCATTTATTTTATGTAAAATAACTAGTTTATATCACGCAGTGAATTAAAAAGTTTTTTAATCCGTATTGTATCTTTTGTTTGTCATCCGGACAACAACCATTTGATATTTGTATTACATAATTATTTGTGTCATTCGATTTCTATGTTAGGAAAGATTTCAATCTATATATAAATATATAGTGCTCTGAAAAATAATAGCATGGATTCCGAACTACCATTGAATTCTGTTGTTTACTTCAGTTAATCACACTAATGAAATTGTAAAATAGTCAAATGCATCAAACATACTCGAGTCATATCAAGAACATGGTCGAATAATAATATCCAGATTAGCAAATATATTTTACGTAATTATTATAGAAGATAACAACTTCTAAACAAGAATATAACGGAGCAGTCATTTTATGCACGCTCGTGATCCATTAGTAATTTCCAAGTATATGGAAATAAATTCAGTTCCTTACATTTGGAAAAATTTGTCAGATAAATAAAAAGAATAGATACCAATCAAAATGGTCTGCAATTTGTTTGGTCCAATTCAATAATTTATCTTGTTTTGTAAGACCTAGATTTTCGGTGACATAACTTAGGGGTGAAACGGATTTCCGAGCTCGAAAATTTATTGTTTTATTGTTTATCCGAGCGCTGTCAAATGAAAAAGTCTAGTCAGTCGAAAGCTCCATTCAGTTTTACAAGAAGTTGAAAGGGCACATGTGTACCGTGCCTATCTACTAATATTTCCTTTGAAAATACTCTTCTTCCCATACTTTTATTGACCCATACATGAATTCTAACGTAAACTTTCATCATTTTAATTGAAGTAATCAAAATGATGAAAGTATTATTTTTATGTATATATATATATATATATATATATATATATATATGTGTGTGTGTGTGTGTGTGTGTATATGTGTGTGTGCGAATAAAATTTAAAATATTTAAAAGAAAATGTTGAAAATGGAATTAATTCTGTTAGTTGGTATTTTATTTTTGACTACTAATTTTAATCTGATTTTGCTGGAAGCAATGCCATTTTTTTCTCATCATTCGGCATATAGCCTGAAAGTACGAAGACCCCTCCCCCCACTAAGTAATTTTCTAAGAACGTATTATTTTATATGTTTTTTTTGTTAAAGCAGTGAAATATATGAATATATTTAACCCATAAAAATGATTAAATGTAACAGAATTGCTTTTAAAGGAGTCATAATGAAATCATAAATAAATAGCAGAGAAATAAGTTCAAATTAAAAAAAATGACATAGGATTTTTAATTGACCAGTGAGTCTTCTATTAAATTATAAATTTTAAATGCCCCATATTAGTAAACTATTTTACCAAAAATAAATTTTCATATCCACAATTACAGTGATTGCTCTTTATGGTTTCAACAACCAAATTTAATGCATTTTTGTAAATATTTGTAGAAACATTGACGTTTTGTTTACAGAATAAACATAATATATATTAACAAATGAAGTGCTCTTTCGCAATGTCGAACTTATTGCGTCGAAGATTCAGGATTTGAAATTGAAACCAATTTTAGATGAGCAGATACTATTTACGACATGAATATAAATCTACGTTAAATTTAAAATATCTTTCTCTTTTAATCGTATTTTGGTATTTTATTTTTGGAACATATATAACGATTGATAACGCGCTGATTAATACATCTTCGAGTCAAGTTATTCTAGTTGCCCCACTTATATTTCAATACGACAATTGATTCCATTTTCGACATGTTTTAAATTATAATCACATTTAAGTATTTCACTATTTTTCGAATCTTCCGAAAAAAACAAAAATATTCAATAATTTTTTTCGTGGGCAATAAAAGAAAATTATAAATTTTTCAATATATCCTATTTTAGTTTCGACATTTTTTGTGACAAAGAACGCAAAACCATAAGTTAATTTAATTTTTCTTTGTGTGTAATAATACTCCTATCTCTCATTTTCATAATCAAAATAAATTTCAACGTATTACGCAGCTTTAACTGAGCCGCGTGACAGTTTGCATGCACTGCAAGAAGCTTAACCTATACACTCACTAACAATGATTTAGCGTATTATGAAAATTATAAAAGATACAGTAAAAATTACCGATTATAATCATCTTATTTTGGCCACAGAAACCAACTTGTTACACCAACTTGAAAACAACTGTATGTTTGTTTAGAGCGTTTAATAATTTTTATTGCCCATGACCAGATATGCAAGCTTTAACTGGATATTTAAAATAATATCAAAGTAAAAACCCGAGTAACTTTAAAAATACACCAATACGATTAAAAAACATTCTCATTGGAGGTTTAGGACTACGAATATTTATAGGTCCATTATATAATAAATAGATCATTAGGACAGAGTCTTCGGCATGATTTTTATAGCATAAAATCTATTGTCGTAAGTGCCTACATTACCTTCCAATAATGGAACACAGATCTCAATATTTTAACGACGTAATCACAGACGCTTTTAATCATTAAGACAAACATCAATACTATAGTTAATAATTATTATATATATTATGGAAAAGGATTGAAACCTAAATAAGAAAATTACAAAATATTTTGGTACATTCATTTCTTTTAAACTTCTGCACTTTTAATATTCGAGAGGAGTTTCAGCAATGCGTCGCACGCGCCGGTCGTGCCAAGTGCTCACGCTCACCTGCCGCGATGCTGCGAAGGGTGGCTGAAACTCTGGGTCAGGTTGTCGACGCTTACAATGCGCAGGCGCAGCGTCCAAGCATGCTACTGATTTTGTTTTAATAGCTGCATGTATTATAAAAATTTTGTTTGCAACTTAGTAAAAAGTAAGCCAATTTTAGTTGCATATATTTTGGAATTACACAATGTTTTCCATACAATAGCCAATGATGATTTTACTTCGTTACGCTAACAGAGAAAAGATCGATTTCAATCCTGTGGTGCTTCAAAATTAACTATAATGTTAAAATTATACCGCTCAAATTATTTTAGCATCATGTGATATACAGTAACATCTAAATAAAGGGTATCACTAGCATCAAAATGTTACAAAATACAAACTGCTGTCACACATAGTGTGATGTTTCAAAAGTTTGTCCAGCTGGCGTTCATAAGAAAAGCAGGTTTTAAACATATTCAGCATACATATATGATTGATTTTGTAATTAACTTTTTATTTAATCCTAAAAATTGTATAGTATATATGTTATATATTTATTTATATATGTTCTTTTTATGTCGATAACACAATGGATTTTGAATAATATTTCCTAATTATAAATAATTTGTGACTCCCACTGAGTATATTATAAGTTGGTGCGGTCGGGAAGCTATGGTTTGAACCGCCATTTTTAAAATGGGTTTTATTAAATATCTTAGCATGTACAATTGTCGCTTAACTTTACGTAGATACTTTTCCCCAAAATCATTGTTTCCAAAATTCTTGCTACGTAAGTGGCCTTTTGACGAGAAAGAAGACATTATTTTTAAAATTACGGCGTATCAATTTTTTTTATTTACACTTAAAAGGCAGCTAACGGAAGTCCTACATTTGCAGTCAAACGTTTGCTTCTTCCTGAAAAATTTTGAAATGCTGTAATTTTTTAAATATCAATATTAGAGAAAAATATTTTGTGGTCAATGTTGTACTTTGAAAAAAACCTTTTTTTTAAGTCATTACGAAATAACTTATTGTTCAGCTTTTTTCCGAGATGTTTAATAAAAACTATTTCTATGTTTAATAAAAATATGTGCTCTACTATATTTATATAATATTAAGAAATACTTTTTATTAATAAATACTTTGAGAAGAAATGGATAGAATTTTTAAATACTTTTTTTTTGGTAAAATATAATTTATCAATACTTAAAAAAAATTGCTAAAATTTTATTATTTGTTAATTTACAAAAATTAAGGAATGAAATCTAAAAATACTTTCTTAATCAGAATACACCAACATAAATTTTAAATCCCAGATCTATGCACGCTTGTTGCTTTTATTGATTGCTATAATTTAAAAGGAAATCCATCACATGATAGACATTACCTTTGAAAAAAATTAATGCTGATAATTTTCCTGGAAGTAGCACTTTTTAGGTTTTTTGGGATATAGCATTTCTACATTTCGTTCATCTTTTTTATCTTGTGTCAATTAGGATAAACAATTTCATCCTTTTTTTATGACATCAAAGATTTAATCGTTAGATTAAACTAAATCTTCGTGGTGAAAAAGATCGGTTTTTTATTTCATACCGTTGCCAGTTCTCAGCTAACTCGTTAATTAGTATTTCTTTATTCTTCCGTTCATATTTGTTAATTGCACATTTTTCAAAAAATCCTTTTTATTCTTGGTGTATGAGCTGCCACATTCGGTCGTCTATGCTTAGTATAAAAATTAATGTTTGTGGAAAATATGAATGTTCCAAGGCAGATTTCAGTCTTCCGAAGAAAATTAGAAATAGACGGTATGTATTACTTATATTTCGCTATGTATGTTTGATTTATTATGCAATTGAAACCAATATTTTAAAAGTTCTTGGAAAACTGACATGTAGACAAATATTATTAATTTTGCTTTGGCAATAATAGCGCCACTCGAAAATCTTAATACAAGCAATATTAATTTGAAACATAAAATTATGTTCACTCGAACAGATGTTATGATATTGTTAAAACATTTCTCTTCACAAATTTGCCAGTATACAATTTCCGTGTTCGTCTCCTCACACAGTTATTAATATTGAATTTCTCATTATCGCGTAAGATTTTGTCAAAACTATATGTAATGAGAAAATTTACTTCATAGTTTACTTCGACTCTAACCATTCCTTTATGTTACGCATTACATCACGTATGTTTAATGCAAACAACATTATTACAACGTATCATTTTGGTAACTTGTTTGATGACAATTCAATTTGTGCATGAAAATATAGTAAACTGTAAATAAATGAATAATTGTGAATGTACTAAACTGTAAATAAACTTCAAAAAGTGTTTTTTTTCATATTATTCAAAGGGAAGTGTCACAAAATTGTACTAAGGAGAACACTGTTCTAAAAAGTAATCACAAGATCTTGAGATAAGCAATATTAATTTCAAAGATAAAACTAAGTTCAGTCAATCACGTATTATGATGTTAATAAAAAATTATCTTCCCGAACTTGGCAGGATATCATTTATCATTAGTGTGTAAAGTTTTGTCAAAGCGATTTGTGAAAAAATGTTAACTTCATTATTTATTGTATAACAACGTTTCTTATATGTTTCGCATTATATTGCGTAAATTTAATGTAAATAATATGGCTAGGATGTGTTAGTTTTGTAACTTATTTGATGACAATTAAACTTTTGTAAAAAAATATGGTAAAGTGTTAAAGGATTATTGTTTATGAATGTACGCAATTTTAAATAAACTTTAAAAACACTCTAGATAAATTTTTCTATTTTTCCTTTAATTTTCCGAAAAATTTTTTATACTTATATTAATTAAATGGCATATGAGAAGTTTTAGAAAGTTTTATTAACGAGTATATTGTTCTACCAATAATATATAATAATTTTCACACTTTCCACTTGATTTGTTAATATAATAGATAGATATGTTTATTTAGTAATTAACATTAATTTTCTTTTTCATACAGATATAGCTTCACATTATTTCATAAATCTTCATTTTCGTAAGATATGATACGAATGCTTCCAGGTTTTTACTTTTAAGTTCAATAATACTGAATTTTCTTCGCTGCCGCTACGATACATGTAACTTATTTAAAAGACGTCCATGGAGTATTCTGATTTTGACTGTAGTATGGCTGTTAAAATATGGCAATGTAATTTCATCCTGATGCTGGTAACACTGTTTTCTCTAATTGTTGTCTCTTCCTGGTAAAGAAATAGTACCACTAGCGTGGACGGTACCGTTTTCCGTATTTCTCCCTTATAATTGAACAAATCAGTTTTGCTTAAATTAATATGCATACTTTATTTAATCATAGCACTAGCCTTAGATTGAATTATTAATTTCCTTCGTAATACAGAAGTAACACACGACAATTAAATAATAACACATACGCAAAACCGGCTTCTGAGAATCTATTCAATACTAGCCGACCGCCTAAATTAAAAAATATTTCTGTTATCTATATATGTACTGATAGCATTAAACAATGTTAAATATTGTTTTAATTCTGCTAAAAAAATTATTTTGTCATTTTGGTTCACTGATGAAATCACAGTATTCGATACCGCAGCTTTATTCTTAGTGCTCTTTTTAAAGTTTCTTTATATCCATTCGTCGGTAAGTTACGAGCATAAGCTTACAACTTATCATAACTTGTTAATTGAAAGGTAGGTGTGTAATTATTAAAGAAAAGTAAAGTTTAGTGCATGATAGGGCATACAATTAGTATTGATAGTTTTCAGGAGGTGCTAATGGATAGGTCTATAAGAATGTAACAAAGTACGTCTTACTTCAAAAAGTTTTGTAATTTGTCAAATTACAAAACTAATATCGAAGTATAAATTAAAAATATTGAAATGATGCTATTTTAATTATCTTCGACGACAATTAAGTTATTTGAGTTAAAAAAAATAAAAAGGAGAAATGATAATTGTAAATATTACGAAACGATTCTGAACTGTTATTATAATAACATTAATAACTGTTTCGTTGCCTCTTGCGACGCATGCTTACCCAAGTTGATTTTAAAGAAAAGCAAGCGGCAGCTGTACGTTATTTGCACGTGAGTACCGAGATGCTGTGTATACTCGGAAAATTTAAAAAAAAGTTATGTGATTTTATGGTGCATTACAATTTAAAAAAATGTTATGTGATTTTATGGTGCATTACAATTTCTTTGAAAAGTGTTAACATATTATTGAAGCGTTTTAGTAAATCTATAATTTCTACGGCTTTTTGCTTTATATTGTTGCTCTCGTCCAAGTGTAATAATTATCTACATTTTTCATTTAAGTACGACGATAAATATCTTATCTATGTAATAATTTTATTCTTATAATTTTCATACAATTCTCATTATAAGTTACAACTCGAATCTTGATAAATCGTTTATATTACAGAAGTTTTAAGTTTCCTGAAACTACGTGTTAGTACGTTATGGGTGGTAAAACTAGTACTTCCCCTCCAATTAATTATAATAAAATAAAGGTAAAATTAGAGTGGCACATTGCTGAGTTATATTTCGGTTATACTCACACGCAAATACATATATATACGTATATAAATGTATATAAATATATTTAAATATATATATATATATATATATATATATATATATATATACATGTATGTATTTGTGTGTATAATAGAATGGCCCTTGCACGTGTAACATTTTTTTCGAATGTTTGACTGGACACCATCTTGTTTCATTTTCTAGCCGAAAAAACTATTCCAGTAAGGTTTTAAATTTTAATAATGACAAATTAAAATCTCCTATTAATATTTTAATTATTGTTTATTAATATGTATATACATTTATATAAATTAATATTTAGATTACAAATAAGGATACCTTTTAATATTGAAATAATTTGTAATCAGGATTCATGTGTTAATTTTTTCATATAAAGGATATTTTTCTTCCCGTATTCTTTTACCAACAAAAGCAAACATTGCTTTTGCTCTTAACCAATTGTCATCAGTTTATAATATCCATCCATTAATTCAACATTATGCCCACAAATATCATTCACTAGCCACATAGGATGAACGATTATCTTTGCAGCCTCAAAATCAGTCATCCTCTCAACTTTCAACATCCTTATTCAAAAACTGTAATGAGATACCCAGTCTGTCTGTCCAAATTATAAAGAGTAGCTAGTCACAATATCTTCTATGCTTTTTCGGTGATGTGTTCAAAATTAATGTTTTTTTCCTGACGAATTTGGCCATTGTTTGGGGTATACTTTCAATGGATGCAAGATAGTTTAATAGTTTTATGTTATTTCTCCATGCTGAATCTCTGGCAGTGGCTTGAAATCAATATTTTATATATTTTATGACTATGAAAATATCCATATTTTTCACTGATTCTCTTTCTTCTTGGTCAGTTTAACCTGATGTTTAAATAGGAAAATTTTCAAGCAATACATAGCTCTAGCTATCCATCTAGCAAGATTAAAATCAGCAGGCCCCCTTAATGTGTTTTCTCTTTTAGGAACTCCTCCCAGGTAAATTATACTCAGATTCAGCATATTTATGAGTAAATAAAATCCCATCTGCAGCAATATTTCGTATACTTTTTGAGGATGTGATACCACAAATTACTATTTTATATTCACCTTGTTCGATTTTGTTCCAGTTCTTTTTAAACCTTTCAAATAATTAAATGTCAGATCCACTAGATGGACCAAGCGATTAGTCCACTAGAGCTTCTAATATAATTTCCTTTTTAAGATGGCGACAAGCCAGCCAAACTCTATTTTTCGCTTTTTTCTGCTCCCGAAGAACACACGCTTCATTTGTCAAATCGATGTTTGAAGCTGTAGTGTTAAACTTAAATATTTAATTTTATCGCTCAAGACCCATGAATTTATTGTTTTGTAAGCGGCTAAAGCACATGTTTCATCTGTCCTGATACGAAAATGAGGTGATAATCTATATTATATTTTCATGACCTTTTATATCTTCAATCAACTTACCATCTCAATAAATCGTTAATGGCAAATCAGGTTTGAACTCGCTTTTAAGTGACTTTGATGTCCTTCGGTTTTTCAAACGCTGCCGAGGTATAAAAAATCTATTAACATTAAACTACTTATGTTGTTGTTCTAATAAGAACTGTTTATCCTCTTGTAAAGTCATAATACTTAAAGTTTTAGAAGGAGCAACATCAATAAAATCTTCTAATTTTTGTTGCCAGTCTTGTTCTTTATATGTTTAATGCTTCCGAAATTGTTTCTTATTCTCTTCATTTTGTTCGAATTTAGTCACACCTTGAAGTATTTTTCTATTTTACTAATTATGCATTTTTAAATCCGGTTGATAAACCAGCTTTTTCTCACAAATTTATCACTTCACATTCAGCCACATTCGCAGAATCCCGAACGCTTTTCTTTTCTTCGTTATTTTAGAAAAAAATAAACGTAATACTTCATTCGTAGAATGCAATGGTGACAGATCAGGTTTGATGTTGATTGGCCTATAAGACAAATGTTGGTTTTATTTCTAGATAATAAACTCCTGCCACTATTTGGAACGCCATGACAAGTTGAAAGAAGTACATATGGTTGGGGAAACAAAATGCGCGTGTATGTATACGCATGAGTATGTGTGTGAGTTCGTAAACATATAGTTGAAATTTTAAGTAAAATATTTTGAATATGAAAAGGGATTTTTCAATACTATACCTAAAGTGAATTAAAGTCGATTCTATGTTTATTCATATACGTAACTAATTTATTACTTACTTCATGTAGTTGAGAGTTATAGAATATGGCTTACTATTTGACTTTGATTAGTTGTGTAAGCGCTTAAGAAAGACACCACTTTATTTTATGTAAATAAAAAATGTTATTAAGTACCAGCAAGTAACCAGCAGAAAATATTCGCACTGCAATATTCGGTATGAATATACCATAATTTGATTAAATAAATAGGCAGTTAACTGTTTATAATATTATCTTATTAAACATTATATTATAAAAATTATTATCTTATTAACTTCATAATTCTTTATTAATTGCACAAACAATTTTATCGTTTTTAGGATTCCGTACCTTAAAAGGAACAACAGAACCATTATAAGATGACTCACGTCTTTGTTCGTATGTCGATCACAACCGTTTTTCTCAGAAAAAGCTTAACGCTGGAACTTGAAATTCGGTACTATAAAATATATTAAGACGCACGTAAAGCAATAACTAAAACTCCAAATTAGTAACTTTGAAATTTCATGGGAGGCAAATGAAGAACCCGAAGTTTTTTTCAATTCTATATACTAGTGTGGGTTGTCATTTGAAATGACAAGCTTTAGTAGTGTCAAATATAATTATTTTCGTAAATTTAGGTATTCTATCATCAGGTATGTATTGAAAAATATGCAAAAATACCCCTCCTCTCTTATTTCCGATACTAATCAACCTAAAATTATATTACGAAAAAATATTAAATTTTAGAAGCCCATGCAAATCTTGTAGGAAAACAATAGCGATGATTTTAGATATTAAAATTATTGAAACATGCACCATATTTTTACTCCTGTAAAGGACATAGTATTATACATTGCAATATATTTATTTTACCATAAATTAAATAGTTAATAGAAATACTACGTAAGCTCAAATGTTCCGAAATATATATGAGACAATCGTAATGCGAGGTTTAATCGTGTTTTGTTTTAATCGTGTGATAATACTTTAATGCAAAAGTAATATTGTGATTGAAACTAGCTACGTTTCTTGGATCGGGTTTAAGTTATTAGCTATTATAAGTAACTTATCTTATAGTGCTCCTTTACCATAAATCTAACTCGCAGGCTTATGTTCTCATTTTCACTGATTATTGTCGATGATTTGCATTGCGCGTTATAAATATTTTAAAAACTAATTTTCTTAAAAAAATGTTAAAGGTTTATTTAGATATGAGTGAATCGAACTATATATCAGTAAACTTAATATTTTTGAAGAATAAATGAATATTTCTCTAAAACCATAAGTCAGCTATGGAAGTTCAAACATGGGACTGCTTTTTATAAACCTAAAATTGATGTAAATTTAAAAATAACAATTACAAATTAATAACATATTCAAATTTAATTTTCAATTATTATTTATTTTTTGCAATTCCCGTGCCCAACTTAATGATTTATTAAAAGCGTCAAACATGAGGATAAACATAAGATCAAAAGGTAATAAAATATACAGAAAATAACGAATAAGACAGAGAAGAACTAATAATAACAAATGAGCCAGTACCATACAACAATTCGAATAAACGTCACTCTAACTAATGATCAGTCTTGAATCGCCAACTAGCTGCATAATCCCATTCTTGAAACGGCCCATGGAGCAGAAACAAAATCTAGACTAAATACGTCTTACAATACTGCGTTGAACAATGTGAATGCGCTGTAGAATATGTGTGAAATGAACTACGTTATCATCCTCTCGTGTAAGAGCAAGCAGCATAAAGCATTACTAAATTAAAAATCGAGGTCTATAGCAATTCCGACTGAAGTTGAAGGTGATTACATCTGACTTGCTCATTATAAAATTTGGAGGTATAAATTTTGTAACGCAAAAATTAAATGACCTTTTATAATATTTGTCTACATAAGTAACTTCATATATAATCAAATGGCTACATCCGTTCCAAGAATACTACGGGCTAAAGGGTGAAATAAAATCACAATTCATTCTTGAGTATATTTTTTTATTTCAATATAATATTTTAAGATATAGACATCTACCATTAACTTGATAATTTTAATAACATATAATGATTTGTCGTCCAGGAAAGAGGGTAGTAATAAATACCCCCATAATAACTCAAATGTCAGCGTTCGCCTGAAGCTATTGCAGTGAGATGGAGAAATATAATTTTACTTAGGGAAGACTGATCACAAAACATCAGTCACCCCTTCAATTTAATTAAATTATATCCTTATGTAATCGTGAAGTAATATTTGTAAGTATATTTCCTTACATTTTGTTCGACCTCCTTTGCCATATTATTAAAATATTTGGGTTTCAAGCTTCTAATTTTAAAAAGGTAATATTCGTATTTAATTATGATTACATTAATTAAAGAGAGTGTTGTATTGGTGAGGGTAGTTACAAGCCGGAAATATATTTGAAGTACATATTATTAATCTTTGATTTTAGTATCATAAGTAATTAATCTAAAGGCATTAATTGCTTTTCAGACGAGTCATCTATCAGTGGTTTATCGTAAGTATTAATTACAATACGGCATATAATTCATAGAATCATATTGTGACAATCGTAAGTGAAATATTTTCATTTCCCAACTTCCTGTCGTCATAACAAAATAAAGCAAACCATATTTTTTTATGATTCAACGCCATACAAAAATGAGTGTTGCATATCTACTTAATACGACTATACGGGAAAAGGCAAAATTTCCCAAAAGCCAGGTATGGTCTTTAATTATTTATAGTTACCCAAATATGTTATTAAATCTTATTATTTTTTAACATATTCAACGTGCAGATTGATTTTTTTCATGATGTAACGCTATACAATAAAAAATATCGTATCGTATATACTCAATACGAGTATACGGATAAAGGCAAAAATTCACCAAGGACCAAGTATCTTTTCTGTAGTTTATATATAGTTCCTTAATTTATATATAGTTTTTCACGAGTTATTTTCTTAGTTCTTAATATTTTTACATATTCGATGTGCCTATCGATTCGTTAATTGGAATTGAACTTTCATATAGATACGGATATGTAAAACCGTTTCAACTAATTTTAAAAATATAAGTAACACCAGCATAAGTGTTTAATATGTGACATCAGATATCGAAAAACATTTTAAAATACAGTCAGAGTTAAGTTTGAAGAAGATATCAGAGCAATCCTTTTACACCAATGGAGATAGGCTCTGGTGCTCGTAGAACTATTTCGGGCTATTGTAATGAGTGTTCAACATCAAATGACGTACTTCTATAATAAGATAGTTACATCTAATTGGCTCATTATGAGGAGCTGTCATATGTTTTTTATGCTGAAAAAGGACTATAACAAGGATATTTTCTTTCATATCATTTATTCAATATTGCTTTAGAAAAAGCATCTAGAAAAGTAAATGTAAAATATATTAGAAAAATGTTTGGAGCATTGAGGGAGAATGAAAGAACTTTGGAGAATAGAACATAATAATGAATTGCAGAATAAATTCAGAGAACGAAATATAGTTAAGGTAATCAAAGTCTCTGAAATAATATAGCTTGACCATTTCTAAAGGTAGAGGATGAGAACCCAGTGAAAAAATAACTTTCCAAAAACCATAGGGGAAAAGTAAAAGAGGCAGATCATGTACGAAATTGTCTATGGCAGCCTTGGCTCGAAATCAGTTTTAGAGCTTAAAAAGTAGAAGCTTGTTAAATAATTTGAAGGAATAAATTTGCTAACACAGAAATTCATTGAATTTTTTTAATATTGTCTATATATGTAATTTCATATTGAGACCATATGGCTGCATTTGTTAGAAGAATCCCAAGCATTAGGCAGCAGAAATGCACCGTTATAGCAAATTATACCGCTATTCATGGGGTGCACGACAAAAATACCACTATATGGCCTTCGCCACTTTATTGGATATGTCAACGTCAATAGATTGTGACGAAGCCAATTATTATACGTTAAATCTCTTAGTCTAAGCATTTGCATCTCACATATGCCTAAAATATCTTGGAGTTTCGGCAATATAGTATATGCAAAAACTCTGTACGAGGTTTGAATGATATATTTAGCTAGTTTGCGCCAACATCCAAATAATCCACAACGATAACTTACACGTACTTTAAGGTTTTTCATGGAACAACTTTCTAATACAAATGTCATAGATTTTGTCCTATGTATGTGTAATTATTAAAAAAACACCATCAAAATTCATATTGGTTGATAATGTGATGCAGAATAAATTTGTTTTATCCTCTATCTTGCCTAACTCTAAAATGTAAATAGCTAGCGGATTTAAGCAGTAAATTGGTTAACCTTTGGAGCGCACATATCCTTTGTGGCGTGACATAGCAACCCGCACCGCTCAAATGTAAATATTCAAAGTAAATTGAGATAAATATATAAACATTTATATATCATAAGAAAACAAATCAAAAAGAAATATAGTCGTCAGTAGTGTACTCCAATTTTTGACGCCATGATTTTTTGAAAACTTTTTACGATTGCGCCTTCATTAGAAAAAAAAAAATGGTAAGTGTAAGTGATTTTTCTACTTTTACTATATGTAATTTTTTATGGCAGTGCATTTCATTTTTTAAAGGTATTTTGTTTATAAAGAAGTTTTGTTTCATACAAAAAGAAGTATATTTTGTTTTTGTGTTTTCATTACTTGTTTACTCATCACCACATAAATATGTTATCTATGTTGATTTTCTGTCCAAGAAAAATTAACACTTGGATTTACTCCTTATTTCATTTATATCGTGCGATTGCCGACATTAGGTTACCTGCATGGTCGAAGGGTGAGTTATGGGGTAGACGAATTGTTTCCTATTTAATTTTTTTTTGTGAGCTTTCGACTGTAAAGGAAACATTTATTATTTCCGATTATTGTACTTCCTCCACTTTATTGAATTTTTAAAATGTTTATAATTAAGTAACTTATATCAAAGATATATAAGTTAATTTGTTATGATTCTCGTGGTTCTAATAATAAAATTCTTGCTAAGCCAAATCAAATTTTATTTCGTGCCTAATAGTAGTTGAGAAATAAATATATATTTACAAGGAGTCGAATGAAAATGTATAATGTTCACTTCATGTTTTAGTCAATTTTTTTTTGCTATCGGTTTACTAGACAAAACCAAATTAATAGAAAAGTGAAAAAATTATTGCAGTCAAAATAATTAGAGTAAATGAAATAATTAACCAAAATTTAAGTAAATATTAAAATGAACGTCGAAATTTTTAACGCGTTTAAAAAGCGGATTGTATGAATCAATAGCCCTTAAAGTTTGTTAGTCATCAATTTACCGGTTTCCAAAGTTAATTTAAATAAAAATCTATTAATACCTGACTATTATTTTAACAAAGAAACCGACTTTGGAATAAATGTTTTTATGCAAAATTTCGAAGAAAATACCCTTTACCAGCATCTCAGCTCCTAATTTTTAAGGTGACTTTTCATTCTTTCATCGGTCCTGTTCTTCGCACATCCAGATCATTTTTAAATGTTACATATTATATTTACAAATATATATATATATATATATATATATATATATATATATATATATTTATATTTATGTGTTTGTATGTATGTATATTTACACATATGCAAATATGAAGAAATTTGCGAAAATGTGAGAAGACTGAAAGTAATTCCGAAGTGAAATGGGTGATGGCTTAATGATCTGAAGTTTCACAGACCCATTACGCTCATACCGACCTTCGGGAATTTGTCATCGGATTTCCAATCAGCTTAATTTTTGATCCAGGGTACTCAATCAGATGCAATGTCTGCCTCTTTGGCTAAGCAGCATTTACCGACATTAGTGTTTTTTTCTGGGTTTTTTGCACATCTCCGATACGTTTCATAATATCTAGTGGCTGATCATTTTGCCCATGATGCCCGTTTTTGCAGTTTTGACAGGTCTCTTATCTACCGATATCGTGATTGTGAAAAAATTAGTCTCTAATTTTGTTCTGACTTGAGGCAGGAGATTCAATTTTGATGCAAGTCCTTCAATATTCAAGCTTGTGGAAAATTAATTTCATTAGGCCACAAGGAGGTCCATTTTAGGGATAATCACTACACACTGGCAGTCTTGGCCTCTCTTTGCCAGTAATTGGATATAGTCCAAATCCTAGAGTGATACCGGATTGTTGTTCCTGGATGTCTCTGATGTTTCAAAATTTCTAACAGGATATGAAATCTTTCGTGCGAGTTTACATCCATTCGCTTTAAGAGATGTTCTTGTAATTTTGTAACGTAGGACGCGAATCATGTTTTGTTCAATTGCAGTGAGTACGACGATGTACCTAGAGTTTTGATTTAGATGGTGGATCAGCAGTAGAGTAGAATAACATGAATATTTAAGACGAAGTATCCATGACCATCGCAATTTGGTTGAGCGTGGACAGATTTTGAATTATTCAGACTGTTCTCAAAAAGGGTTAGGGCGAGTATTTATGTGCTGGAGAATATTCAGGCCTATTATAAATAGTTATTTTTCTTTGACCTTGTAAATAATAAGGTAACTCTACAAAATTTACTTTTACGCCTAGCACATACCATCTAAGTTTTATAATTCCAAATCGTAGGCAGATACGTTAAGTTCATTTATTTATATAGATTTATAAATTTATGTAAGAGTGCTGTCAGTTAAATATAAGAATCGTCGTATAAGCAGTAAGCAAAATAAATACCTAATAAATTTTTCTAACTTTATTTATAGCCAATAAAATTTCTTTATATTTTTTCACCATTGTGTTAAATATTTCCGCGATCGCATCTTTTCATCTTTTGTTTTCTTAACATATTTTTTCATAATTTGTGTAATTCCTAATTGCAACTGAATAAATTTATATTATATATAATTTAGGTGTACTTCCTGAAGTATGCACCTCAATTTTGCCTTTTTCAAGCTTTAAATTTCGTTAACAAGCTTTAAATTTTGAATATTTTTAATTTATATACGTAGAAATATTTATTAGTTTTGATTTTACTGTATTAAAAAAAAGTAAAGTGTTGTCCATTTATTAGGTTTTAATCAAATTAA
Source organism: Druceiella hillmani (assembly GCA_039881145.1). Lineage (NCBI taxonomy): Eukaryota > Metazoa > Arthropoda > Insecta > Lepidoptera > Hepialidae > Druceiella > Druceiella hillmani. The sequence goes on along the minus strand of JAYKKI010000048.1, from coordinate 574,230 downwards.
TCATATTTCTCTGTTTATACCATAGCTTAAGGCAAAAGTCATGTAGATTATATGAAAACTATGCCCAGGTGAACGACATAATCCACACGGTTTTATTTTAACACATTTAATGAAACTTTTATTCTTTCTTGACACTGATAAAGTGTCATTTTTATGGTATTAGCTAATCGTTGACTCAATTTAGTTTTAAATATGTTTACGGCGTAAATATGTTTTCGGTGAATAATCTTTTTTCCGCATGATCAAATTGCGAAGTAGAATAGACGTTACACATTAACGTATACTTTATTTCGTAATTTAGTTTTATATATTAAAATTTATCTTTCTTCTGTATATTTATGCTTGTCTCTGAAGTTTTGCATATTTTTGTATCCATCATGTCTCTTTAATATGTTTTGTTTTCATTTATTTTTGTGTTAAATATAAAACATATTCAGTATAAAAAGTTATTTTTTATTTATTTATACTGATAACCTGTAGTATTGATTTCATCCAGTAGAAACTTACGAAAATGTTTTAAATCGGTCTTCTGTGTGCAAATGTCACACTATCGTTAATTTTCTAACCTTGTTTCATATTATAATAAGTATGTAAAGATATACACGTTTAATTTCCACAGAAAGAAGTGTATTAACATCAGGCTTGCTAGTTAATTAATAAGTCATGTTACATAAAAATAAACATCTACTACACGAGTTTTATACACACTTAAACCACATCAATATCTAAGTACTTATAGTATTTCTATTAAACTATTTACAAATGTCAATATTAACTTTTACTATGTAAATAGATATATTACGTAGTAAGTCTTTTATTATCGTAAAAATATCTAGAATTTATAGAAAGTTATGAATTTCGTGTCATCGTCTATCCTGGTAAATATTAACTAACATTTTAAGGCCGTCTTTTCGTAATTTAGTTTTTAGCAGTTTTGGAAGGAGGGCAAAAAGGAATATTTTTTTAAAATTTCTAAAACAATTAATTTTGAATGACTGAAAGTCACTCTTCTTATCGATATTTCATATCGTATGTGACATTTGAATGGTTTATATATCTGTTCTGAAATGTTTATATAAATAGTTTTAAGTATTAACTACATACAATAATTAACGTGCTTTATTACTAGGCTAAATATAAAGTTTCTTCCTTAAATACTTTCGCAGGAAAGTGGCTGTAATTCGTAGACACTCAAACGAATAACTGAATGATGTTTTAAGTTTTTCTATTCTTTTGAAGTAAGAAACACAAAAATAACTGTTATAAAATCCAACAATTATTGAGTGGGTTAATGAGGAATGTTGTTACCCAAAACGCGGTATTGTATTTTTAACAATTACTTTTTATTAATTATTATTTCTATCTTTAGATATTTCAACGAATTTCATGTTAAGAATTGACAATAATATTTACATTTCGAAATATTCTATTTTTGACAAGTTACCTAAAGTCTGCTAAGGCATTTTTATTAATAAAACGAATTTAAGTGTTTCGCTTTTTATTTTCTATTTAAAAAGAAATATATTCCTACCGAGTTATTTACTACCGCAGAGACAAAAGGACTGATGCCAGAAAAATTGAATTTGAAAAAAAATAGTTAAATATATTAATAAAATTAAAAATAGTCAATAGTTAATAAAAAATATTACTTTTTAATTCAACATCTAAAACGATTAAAGTGGTATGAATATTCGTATTGAAAAAATTATGCACCTCCCCTGTTTATGTGAAATACGGTATAAGTAATTAACTAATTAAATAATTATGTACCCGTATCTTGGCATTGTTGAAATTCGATTGTCTATATTCATTCCTTAAATCTGTCAAATTCAAAATGAAGAAATAATATAACACGGATATTAAAATGGAATTGGCATAAAGAATCAACAAAAAAATTATTGATCACCAATTTCATCGATCATCGGAAATAAATCTTTTAGAGGGTGAAAGGAAAAATTCGTATTGAAAAACTAATGTAACTGTTACAGTTTGTATTGAAAAGGTAATGTATATATTAGTTTCAAATAGAGCACTGTGAATTTACCAAGAAAATAATTAATCATAAATAATTAAAAATAGTCCAAAATTCAATATTTAAGGAGATAAAAATTATTATTGAGAGTAGAAATAATAGGATCTTTTAGGTACGTGATGGAAGGAGATAGAGAGACATGAAAAAGAAAAGAGAAAGTTAATGGAAAAACAACTAAGGAAAATAGTGGTAAATATAATGTAAATAGAAAAGTAAAGTAAGGGAATGGCATATTTACGAAGACGAAAAAGTTCTAACAAATAATGACCATACCGGAAAATTCAGAGATTGTCATTTCTCGACAATAAATATTTAGTCTTAAAAATCCCCTAAGTAAAAATACCTAAACCGTATCAATATCGTGGATTAGAATTAATCATTATAAATATCGGAAATTGATTCCGATTTTCATACGAATGAAGTCGCTGACGGTTGTCATTAATATATAATACTTGTTAATGGGAGTTAATTAATTATTCCTACACATACGTACATTTATAAATTATGAATATCATTTATATACGTCTTTAAACAATTAGCAATCGACACGTGTTTATCTTCGACATGACTAAGAGAATTTCCTTAACAAATCCAATAATCGGATTCTCCACAGAATTATGTATTCTACATAGGATACAAAGTAGATTACGTAGCATCAAGCTTGGATTATATTCTCCTTTGGTCTCTTTATTTATACGCCTGAGGTATCAAATTCTTTATTATTATTTGCGACTTCACTTAACCAACTTTCCCTTATGCCACAAATCCCTTTTTTCTGTCGCTGGAAATATCTTATGTATAATTATACTTATGTAAATTTGTATTTTCAAAATACTACTATACGGCAGAAAACTTCTATGGCACTCAGTCTTCTTAGATTTCCATTATTTTAACTTACATAACCATTAGTACTATCGCTACTATTATATACCGTGTCATTTGTTTCGTAAGACGCTGAAATGAAATTCTTTTTTATGTCATTTACCTTAGGTATATGAACTACTAAAAATCTGTTTCATAATACCCCTTGTTACATCAGAGTTATTCTAATAAAAAATGCTGTAACTGATATCGGATAATTGTATTAAAATATATTAATTATATGCTTTAACAATCTATTATAAAATGGTTAAATGTCATAGTATAATTTTTTTTTTTATATTTATGAAAGTAACTACTTATTTACTGAACTATTATGAAATACTCTATCTAATTTCATTGAGTGCAAATAGGTAGTATATTAAATTTGTACTAATCTGCTATCTAATTCCTTTTGAGGTTGCTTGGATGTTTAAAGTGGAATATATATATATATATATATATATATATATATATATATATATATATATGTATATATATGTATTTATATATAAATACATATATATATATATATACATATATATATATATATATATATATATATACATATATATATATATATATATATATATATATATATATACATATATATGTATTTATATATACAGACAATCTGAAAAAATTGAGGGACAGCGTATTTTCCAAACAAAGATAACATTTCTAGGTATCCAAACTTTATAGTGATGCTATGAACTACTGTTTACATTAATTGCCTCATCAGCGAGCGACAGTAACCGTGATGTTCGTGTATAATAGACAAATATAAATATTCACCAGTATATAGTTTATGCGTATGTAAAATATTAAGAATGGTAAAACATTTATCCCTATTAAGCATAAATATTCTAGATCGACTTATTTTTAATATTTATGTCATTTCACAGTACAGTAAAAAAAAATAGTTACCCCCGTGATCGATAAAATTTCGTTAGTAATTATATGTTTCTTTTTAAATAAATAAGTTTTTAAATTAAACTGTTTCTCTTCATTTCTTCATCTTGCTTTATGTTTTGAAATTAGAGATTAAATTTAATCAGAGCTTTTAGACGCCTCTCTATTCACAAGTAATAAAGCGTAAAACGTAAACCTTGCAAAAGTTCCTACCGTATTATAAATAAATATTAAAACCACCTTTCGTTCTTCGTTCCTTGATAACTTAATTTTCCCTCAAGAAAACTAATACATCATAAATGATTTACCAAAACTCTTCGCAAAGCTGCAGATACTAATATAACATTCATTAAGCGTAAAGATTCCTAATTTGCTGTTACTTTGGTTTCATTCGTCCTTAAATAAAAAATAAATAATAATAAATTGCTTAACTTCTAATTACTTTCTTTTTGTGACGAAATATTTTTCTCTTTACTGAATTCAACCGCATACTATTACGTAATGTTTACGCATTAATAATATGTGTCTGTTGATAAAATCGCACTGTCTGTCGGTTAGTTGAGTTTATTATTATTGAATATCCTTCAAGTCACGTCAGTGTGTAATAACGAATTGTTACTTTTTATTTTTATGGTTGAATTTATATTATATATATATATATATATATATATATATATATATATATATATATATATATATATATATATATATATATATATATGTGTTATTAAACTAAATGCTTAAGAGCGCATACTCATCACACATCAAATATAGCTAGTCTTGCATATGATAGATTAAAGTTTTATTTAAATTAAAATTTAAGAACAAATTAACTAAATTACATTTTCATCTTTCTCGCTGTCGATCCGACACTCAAAATGATTTGGAACTCGTTCAACACTCGGTATGCCATTATAAATTAAGACTAAGGGAATATTCATTAACAAATTTTGACCTAAGAACACAATTCACTGTCATAACAACTTTTATTTAAATTTCTTAAGGTTTTAACCTTTTTAGACAAAGATTTGGAAATTGTTTTATTTTCAGTGATTTTCTTGATACAAGGTGTTATTAACATTTGTTACAAAATATGTTTTTTGGTTCATTGTTATAGACCAAAATTTTAATGAAATTTATGTCGAATTTTTGTGTGAAATTAACGAAATAAATTATAGATACATAAGTTCGTTAAATTTAAATTCATTTCAAATTTAGTCTCTCTCTCTCTCTCTCTCTCCCTCTTTCGTGAAGTAATTCGATATTAAATGATACATCACGATACTAATTTTGAAAATTGTATTTTTTGTTAGACAATTATTAGATACACCGAAACCGCAGAATGACTGGTACAGTCACTGTTCAATATATAAACAATAAAGGGTTGCAAAGAGTTCCGTGTCGTGACAGAAAAACAAAATATTTTCAAATATTGAATACATTTGGCGTTAATTTTGTAGAAATTCATTGTTCATAATTAAATGAAACTACATGATGTAGTATTATTTCTACTTTCTTTCATTTCTTTACCACGACCTAGATTTCGTTGTATTACAACACCTTCAGGTGGCTATAAGCAAAGATATTATCAGTTGATTTATTTCCTCCGAGATTACGAAGCCAAGTCTATATAACTTGGCTTTGTAATAAATGGAATAGTGCATTGGTAATCAAATTGATAAATATTGCATGAATGTAGTGCATGAGTATTCAAATTGATAAATATTTAAATAATTTGCCTTTCTAATTAATTAACCTGTCTAAATTTTACCTAGATTATTCAAAATTTAAAAAAAACTTCATTAATTTGGCGATAAAAAGTGGGGCCATTGTTGATTCAGGGCTTAGTTAATTGTAGAAATGTATACGATATTTGTCCTCGTGTAACATTGAAAAATAAAGATTGAAATAATTTGTATTCAATAAACTTGGCGAAAATTAATTCGATTAATCTACACAAATATTTTCGAAGTTTTGTAATGTAAACTGATTTTATTATTAAATGATAGAAGTTGCCACAGAAAATACAATATTTTGATATTAAATAAAGTTCAGAGCGCTTAAAAGTCAAATAAAAAATATTCGATTATATAATAAAGTGAAATTTTATTATTTATTTATACGCTTTAATTAATATATATATATATATATATATATATATATATATATATATATATATATATATCATAACAACGCATATAAAATAAAATTGTATTAAGTAAAACTCCTCATATATAGATTACGTTAAATTTTTGTTTCATGATGAAATCTGCGCGAGAAAAACCAAATATTTATTCAAAAATGTATCTGTCAAAATTAAGTAAAATATTTCCACAAATTAAGTATTATGTGAAAATTTTAAAATTTCTTTTCACATTAAGTATCCTCGATATTATTTATACAAAGATAGCGTTTCTCTTTTCTTCATCATTATTTTTAATATTTCATTTACATATGATACTTCTCCTACGTCGACCTTATTTTCAAATATATTTTATGAACGTAAAAATATGTAATAATTTTTCTACATATCTTTCTGCATAAATGAGTCACGGTATATCTGTTGGGAAAATATATGTATGCATCTTGTAAAAATTGAGATTATATTCATTCAAATAATAAAAAATATTTTGAAAATTTTGGACCAAACTTGTACAAGAAACTGATAAAAATATCATTATCGATAGGCACGTAATATATCGTATTTAATATTGTGTAAATTATAGGTTACAATTAATAATTAATAAATATCAAATATTAATGAAATGTTTTTCCAACTATCAACGTTCGATTTCAAAAATCCTTTGTGTTAGAAATTCCATGCCTTGAAGGAGTTTACATGATATACATTATGATTTATAAAGGCAGAGTAATAAAATTTATGTAAATTTTAATTACTTTAATTAATTTTTAAAATTTACATAAATAAATTTACATTTCTGTAAATAAATTACCAAAACTCGGGAAATACTGCTTAATTGGTGTAAGGTAAAGGTACACTTACTTGTTTATTGAATAATCACTCATCCGAGCACGACGATGCAGCGAACGGAGTGCAGACGTTTTATAATAACCGAAAATAATTTACGCGGATGAAACCACGGAGCGCAACTAGTATGAACATAAAAGAATATGTATATAAATATGTTTTTTTTTGTTTAACTAATATTACATTAGATACGTAGTACGAAGACAGAAGTGAATGATATACGTGTACGTGTATTTACGTTGTACATATCACGCTTTAATGAATAAATTTTCATTCATTATTTGTAATCATGCATGGGGTAAAATAAAAGTATAAATAGTGTCACAATATGAAAAAAGAACCAAATGAGGTTTTATTGCTTTTTGCCATATTTTTGACAAATTGACAAATCTTTCATATGTAGAAAAATAAAGTAACTTTGAGGGTAATTGTACGTAATAAAATTATTCCTTGTTCATTACAAATTAATTATGCACAGGTTTTCTATCAGTCCGTAATGAAAGAAAAGTAAAAAGTTGTCATTCCCGGTCTCCCGCAAGAGACCCTTAAATATTGATTGGCTGTTTTCGTTAAATAACACAACAGCTCAAAACGAGCGAGTTTCTTTATAACAAGCAATATACGGCACTCCCAATTATTTCCCTTAACGTATTGATTCCATATTCATTTTCATTGCGGAAAATTTTGCCATATGGCTGCCTCTTCAACCCCACTTTTGGTAATGAGGCTCCCTCAATATGCGGCAAAGGTTTTCTCAAAAGAAAAAAAACGGAACCTATTAGTATGTGTCGAACAGTACGTCCGTCTCTAGCGGCTGTTTTCTTTGGAAATGGTGAGATATAAAAATTTAAAATTTAGCTTAGAATAAAATATATTGAACCGTACGTATCTCGAAAGAATAATCAAGTACATTTAAATTAAAATTTTAGGGAAAAACGAAATATTTATTCTTAATATTGCTGAAAATTTACCTGAAAAGAGACGTACCCATCTCTATAAAAGCTAAATAAAGATTATGATGAAATGAACTTGGTAATTTCGAATATTACATTACGAGGTTTCCGTACATGTTTAGGTATATATATGTATAAATATTTAAGCATATGTAGTATTTCTATTGATCTATTTACATTTCATTATTGTTTCATGTTATTTCTCCCAATATAACCCGGCGAGCGGAAGATTTGGTGTAATATATCCTTTTATTTCTTGGTAAATTGCGCGATATGTTAAAAACGAACAGACAAAACGCAATGTGCGTCTGAGTAGCTACGCGGGAGGAGGTAAAAAAGCATTTAGTACCATGGCTCAGTTGTTCGGCACTGTTTGGACGGGGTGAAGGTTGACTGTGGGTGAGTGACACTCACCTTACGTTTCGTATCACAAAGTTGAACAATAATATTTTGTCTATTGCCTTTTGCTTTTTTAGTTTTTTTTCTTAATTTAACTTCTATTTTATATTTTCAAATCAAAGATGTTATTTAAAGACTCTCAAAATAGGTTGTTACGTCTTTTAGATGAAATTGAGACTGATTCATCTTGGAAATCCGACAGTGAAATTGATAATATTTATTAAAGAAGTTATGAAAGTGACATAGAACAGGAGTTGAATGACGAGGAAGAGGGAGAAGAAAAGCTTTCTTAAGTGGTAGAATGGGAGACAAAAAGCAACAGAAGATATTTAATAGGAAAAATGGCGCAAATTAAATTGGATTTCGACAAGATCTAACATCGGTACTAGGTTAGAAAACATCGTAAGAGAGAGGCATGGAGCAAAAAATATTTGAAAAAATGCAAAGACGAAGTACAAAGTTACAGACTTCAAATTTATAGAGTGTTAGAAACTGTTTTTTACTGACGATATGTTACGGAAAATTGTAAATCATACAAATAGCGGAACAAGTCTAAAGCGACTGCCTGTCAACATAAAGAAATATGTCATGACCAACAATGTCGGAGTTTAATGCATTTACTTATTTATTATACCTTGCTGGAAGTTTTAGATCGAATAAATTAAATTTGAATGATTTATTGATGTTCACTTATATATTTAGATTTCCACATTAATCAGTTTTAACCGGCTTCGAAAAGGAAGAGGTTCTCAATTCGACTTATTTTTGTGTATGCCACCTCATATCTCCGCTTTTTTTAACAAATTTGGATGTCTATTTTCTACTTAGGAGAGTATATTTCTATTTAGGTCATATGAAAATTTGGTTAAAATCTGACTATGAAATTTGAAGATATGCCATAAAATTCCTTAATATTGCCGTCATGAAGTTTTGTACAGCACAGGTGCGGTAATGAAGTTTTTATGATATAGTTATGGGATAATCTAATAGTAAATTCTCTAAAGTATTGATACAACTAAGGGCATCATAAATCTACACTTTAGTACAATCAAGGTGAAAGGATGGGGTATGAAAGTGGTAATAGATATTCACTCTCTTCAACTATTCACTGATGAGGGTTTCCTGTCACCACCTTCCAAGCTTGTAGAATTTAGATCCGTCTCACTTGTCTTAATGTAAGTAGGTATGCATTAGACTAAAAATTAGGACGAAGGTAGGTAGGTAAATAAGTACAAATAGGTATATAATGATAATATTATAAAATTATTCATATTTTGTCTTTTATTTTGTAATTAAACATATGTAGTAATTTATCTCTATTCAGTAAAATAACAGAAATGGAGATTGTCAAATTAAAAAGTTTCATTGACCCCATAGGTTTGTTACACCCACATTACGCTCTAAGTCATAGATTTACCTTCGTCGGATTAAATTTATGAATATATTACCCACTGTATCTTTCACAAACATAGGAAATATATGTGCATATAAAAATATAACATTATTTTTTCCGTCTATTCAAATAATTCCTATGGAGTTTCTATGAACTTTTTACAGATCCAACTACATGTCATAAGTTGGTCGACTATAACTCGTAGACTAGTAGGGCCTATAATTTCCCTTTGAATTTCTTTACATCCACTACTATTCTGAAATATCTGATATTTGAAAACAGTAGTTCAGCTAGTTGGCAATGAGGATACGTAACACTAACAAAAAAATACGAATATATGATTATGTCAATTTATGCTTATATATAGATTAATAATTTACGAGTAAAATGACATACAGCTACGTAATCACAAGATATTTACCTAAAATTTACTAAATAATTGACTAAGAGACTAAATATTTAGAAATTATTTAGTCTCTTAGTCAATGAGTAATTTACGCTGTTAGCAAACCTATACAATTTATATAATATTTAGATAATATCATAGAAATACCACGTGTCCTCAAATGTTTATATCTATCTGAGTGTATACGGTATCCTAATAGTGCAAGTTATAATTGATCAATATTTCAGTTGCCAGCATTAGTTTCCTAATTAAGATGATTATAATAAATGAACAAGAAGAATTTACAACGAAGTAATTTTACAACGCCCCCCCTGCCCATACTCCCACGTTATTTGATAGTATTCTAGAGAAAAGCATTAAATTTTGCAAACAAATTAGCAATGTGTATTATTTCTTATAATTATTAATAATAAAAATGTATATTATTAATAATGTGATTACTCGTCTGTCATGAAAGAAATCCACGCTCCTTTTAAATTAAAGTTAAACATGATACGAAAATAAACATATTACATCTTCTAATTATATTTTATATCAAAGCTTTTAGAATGCGAGTTACGTATAACGGTATACAAGAAAATATATAAATACTTCAAAGCTATTGAGACTCACGTTTCAAAATAATTATGAATGCGATCTCGATTCGTCGAATTTTTGATCTGAAAATGTCGTGGAAAAGCTTCATTTCATTGCGTTCAAATTTATTTTTGTCCAGATTAAAGTCATTTTTATTGCCTACTGCGTTATTATCCATCTCAAATTATTTTAGTATCCTGGATGGAAATTTAATTTCAGGAGATGTTTTCATACTTGAAATTCATTATTATAAACTATTAAATTATTTACAAACTCCATGGACTTTATTAATTCAGAAGTTACACACAAGTGGGATTATAAAATACATTGAAAAAATGCACACGCAATAATTATATATATTATAATTCGATCGTTTGAATGATAGCGTGATACACTGCATGGTGTTGACCACCATTCAAAAATAATTATATTCATTAAGCATATTTTTTATAAACTTTTATGTTTATAAAAAATTATGCAACTTACATATTTCATATAACTCTGAATATAACATCAAATGAAAATGCTTTCATTAAATGCTGACTAACAGCATTTAAAATTAAGAATATTTTTAATTAAATTTGAGTTGCACTTACGTTATTTGCACTTACGTTATTTGATGACATATTTAAATACGCGTTATCTATTCAATTTAAATTCCAGATATTGAAAACTGTCTAAGAAGTAATATCTTGAGAGAAAGAGAGTTGGAAAAATTGTTCAATAGTCAAGTGTATCAAGTAGAGAAATTTGTTTTTCTAATGATATTATTTTTTTAGAAATCTTCAGATTATACAAATGAAAAAAATTGCCAGACCGCTACTTGTAAATATGTCAAGTATCTGTTAACGAGTCGCCGTTTTTGTTACTCGCCTTATTCTTATGAATTCTTTTTTTTTAGCCTGAAGCATCTACATGTATGATACTAGTTTTTCTTTTTCCCTTCTGCTAGGAGTCCGAATAAACTATAATATATAAAGTGATGATTCGAATCACTGATATTAAAATAATATGAATATATATTTCTATTGACTTTTAAAATTAAGTTTAAATTTTACCACAAGATATTGTTCTTTAATCGTAGTCCGATACTGCGCAATATATAGATTGTGTCTTTACAGGTTCGTATAGGTCGTAAAGTGTTATAAAATTATTTTAAGAATAAAATTAATATAGCGCACACACGGACGTTTGCTCTTATATCGACTATTAAGCCAGTTCCGAGTTTTGACGATGGAAATAATTATAACTCAGTTAATTTCACCAGTAATCAACTTTTTGCGTCTATATATTTTAGTTTATACGTATAAGATGTAGGTACAAGAAAACCCTGCAGATTGCAAATGTCTCTTTAGGATTAATTATTTTCCATTGATTAGGCAAGTATCAAAATAAAAGAAGTCTGCTTCTAAACCGTTTTCTGCAAAAATTCCCTTTTTTTGATCTGCGTATATTCTTGGCCACGTTTTGCGCGGACTCTTTTGCCCCTTGCTTTTTAGGGTTCCGAACCTCAAAAGAAAAGAAAAACCTTTAAAAGATCATTTCGTTGTCCGTCGTCTCTCGGTCTGAATGCGTTGAGATGTCAAGTTGAAATTAATATTAAATACGTAGGTTTTCGGTCTGTTGTAAAAATACGGAAATTTATGCTGCACATTTTGACACTTACCACTAAATTAAAATCTATAGAGTACTTCTTGTAGACACAGGCATAAGTAAAAAAAAATAAGAAAATCGTTAATGTGAAGTTAAATCTGTGAAAGATATATTTGGCAATATATTTTTGTTTTGAACAACTAATTTTTTTTATAAATGCCTTAATGGGTACGATATCCTCGTAGTAAGAGTTCCACTCGTCGTTCTTGACAGGTTTTATTGTTAACTGTTATACTTTTTTAAACTTTCTGTTAACTTGTAGCCATTTTTTATTAAGTATATGACCAAATGAGCGATTTTCATTGATTTTAAATGAAATATTCTTTATAATTAAGTGACGTAAACTCATCACCATTCTTTTAGTTTTGATATATAAATACCGGAAAAAAAATTTATATTTGAATAATATCAAAGAAATAAAACACAATCCAGCGTGTCCACTTTTAATCTTATCACTGATTATTCGTTTGATGTTAAACGATACAAAGAAGAATTTAATGAGGACTGCGCTAAACATAGTGATATTTATTCATTTAAAACAAACCTCAAAGTGCACGTAAAACTACACACATATCATAGTTAAGGAAAGGAAGCAAAATGGAATCAAAGAAGGTTAGGATTAATGGATTTAAATTTTGCAGACAGACCATGAAAATATTTAGTGTGAAAATATTGAGTGTAGCGAGAAAATATTTCTGATACCAGGATTCAGTTCATTCCAAAGCTTACAGCTTAGGCAGAGAAAGACTTTTCATAAATGTGGATATATGTTCGGTAAAAAAGGATTAAAGTGGTGTTTAGAGCGTAGCTCTTGGCTGTGAGTATGCAAGTCGTTAAATTAGCATCTAAGATGTAACCGATAATTTGGTGTGTTCAAAATAATGTAAACAAGTGTAAAAAAATATAGACTGCGTCAATCACTTATATCCAATCATTGTTGTTCCGCTCTAATTTGAGAAATATCTTCGTATATCTGCAAGCAAAAATGATATGGATAAAACATTTTGAAGTAATTCTAATTTTTTAAGACGATCTTATGTAACGTTTAGAAAATTTTAAAGATGTCTGAGGCAGTGCATTATGTATGGATACAGCTTCTTACATCATCTATTGACTTTTTAGGCCTAAGTTTGTAATAATTTACATAAATAACACTGACGTATTCTATAAAGGTATATGCGGTTCGATATAATAATTGCTACTACCGATGGTAAGAGCTTGGGCCTTAATTGGATTAAATTAACCCAATGTTGCGCTTAATGACTTATGGAAACGAAGTATTCATTATTTTTTGATAACAGTTAATATAGAATTTATTTAAGTATGGGCATTTACGTGTAAGTTATCAGTTTAAAGATTAGATTGATAACAAGCAATTAATCAATGAAAATTGAAAAGAGTGTAAAAAAACACATTCCTGGGGTACACCAATTAATAAATCCATCCACTCAAAATACATATCTGAAGATTACACAAATTATGTATGATAACACAGATATGTGCTACATCTTTCTAATGAATACCATGTATTCGAAGACTTGAAACAATTCAGAAGAAAATCAATGTCAACGAATTTTTATGCCTTAAAGTAATTAAGAAATACAAGTATTGCAATTTGGGTTAACACCCAATTCACGCTCAGAGGTCATCATTTGCAATTTTTACTGACATTGTTTGATGCTATAACTTTGGGAAATGTTTTAAAAATTTAAAAACCTCATATCTTTAAAAAATTTGGGCCTCGAGTATACGTTTCAACACTTTTGTTGGAAATAATAGAATAAAAATGAACCGAAAGTCTTGTATATACAGGGAACTATGTTATTGTTACGAAGATATATATTTTCTTTTAAACAGAAGTTAAAATGGCAGTTGACAGATATGTATTACTTATAACCATAATAATAGAGGTTACAATACATAATATCAGCTTGAGGGCCAATGTTTAAAATTATATTGACACGATTTAACACAAAATTAATTTATTTTTGTTATATAATCGACAAAAATGATAAATTATAAATATAGAAGCCTAGCTGCCATGTTGAAAAAAAGGCTTTGTTGCGTATTTTCACTTTATAAATATCTTTTATAAAGTGGAAATGTGCAATAAATCCATAAGCTATTAACATTTAAAAATTATATAATTTTTTGTTGCATACTAAAATATGTTATTAAAACAATGAAGCAATTTTAAATTTTATTAAGCATAAAAGATATGTACAACACGTAAAATAAAAACAATGAAAGACATTATGAAAACGAAAACTCCTTTTCATACGTCATTTAACTGAAAGTATTACCAGCGCAGAATCAATAAGTTTAATATATTCTACAATTTAGTGTATGTAATGCAAATCTTTACCAATATATATTTATATATATATATATATATACATATATATATATATATATATATATATATATATATATATATGAGATCACATAAGAGTAAATAATATATCATCTACAAATTGAAAGTCCCACTTACAACGTAACTTTTAATTATTATAGTCTCCAAAAGTAGTCATAGGTAGCTGAAATGAGTGTCCAACTTAATAACGACTTAGAAAGTGCATAAAAATGATTTTTTTTTTAAATTTGCGTGGTGAATGGAGATAACATTTTAATTTCCTGCTCTGTATCTGGAACTATCAATTAATGTGTATGATGACATATTACAAAAAAAACTTAATATGTTGCAATTATATTTTGAGATGTTTCTAAAATCTTAATACTCGAAAGTTTTTAATTGGTTTTGGTAAAAAAATTCAATTAATATGCCTATATCAAATAAATTTTGGTCTAAACCCCTATCAAAGTATTTCTCAGTTATTGAAAGTGACAAGTTGAGAAATTACTGCACTAGCAGATCATCTACCCTCTCTCCATCGGTCTTTTCGATTACTTTAATTATAGAAAGAGCTTGATAAATAATACCTTCTTCCATTAGATTAATATTGATTAATACCTTATTCCATTATATTAAAACGTTATTAATTGAACCTCATATTTATAAGATCATGATACAATCACCCCAATGGAACAGAAATATTTAGAATAATATTCTGCTTTTATTGCTTTATAGAAAGAAAAATTAATTGTTATTTCTTTTATTGGATGATGGTATTAATTATTTCCAACTTGAAATATAATTCAGAAAAATCGTCATAACAATCTCCACGGGGCCGATATAGAGCTAATTAACGTAATAATATAAAGGTATCTTTTTTCTGCCACCGATTTACTTAAAGCTTTGCTTGTTGTGTCATTACCGCCAATTTTACGATGTGGAAAAGTACTTATTAAAAACCGAATTGAGCAATATTTAGGAAGAGTGCGAAATTTATTTCATGATTTTGTATGTCACAACAATATAGCGATTTATTAAGACACTTCACACAACATATATCAACTTTCCGAAATCAATGTTTTACAACTGTGATCTTTAGCATTGTTGCATTATGATTTATATCACATATATTAGCTGGAAAACTAGGTCTCCGCGGCTATTCACTGTGAGAATAACACTACTTCGTTACATAGTGCCCTAGTGCCGGTAACTATTATGATGTGGGAATGACATGGATCTATTCATTGCGGGAATACATCAGCTTTGCATCTATGCAGTAAATAAATGCATGCAAATTCAATTGTGCTTTATATTTTCTAAAAATAAATGACATAAAATGACTATGAGTATTTCAAACTTTCAAACGGCATTAAAATATTTTATATACCAAACTATGTATGAATAAAGTCAGTAATCTAGAATGAAAGTTAATTGTCTTTTATCTCTATAATGTTGAAAAGAAATTCTGCATAAATAAAACACAAAGTTAGAATAAGTAGTTATAAATAAACGAGAAGAAATAGAGTGAATTCAGAAATAAACATATGAAAAGAATATATGAGAAAAATAAATAGAACGAATATTTTCATTGTCTTTTTATTCGGAATGCGACGAAACATAATATTTTTTATATGCTATTTGCATTTATACACTTTGTGTTTAAACGGAGTAAGGTAAACTTGTTTAGTTGAATCGTCTAGTTCAATCACAAGCTCGATTTAATACACAAAATATAGAACATTATGACGTATAATGTCTTATTACAGATACCTAGCTCGGAATATCAGCCAAATTATTTACCACAAAGCTAGCCTGAAAAGAAAAAAACAAAAAAAAAATCTCTAAATAACAGTAAACATGAAAGTGGTAATTCTTGAGCATATGAAAGTGTGTCATTTGGAAAAGTCATTGGAAATTTACGGGGTAATTCGTAGTGACAGTTAAATTGTACCCTAATAAATTTTCGGAAAAAGTGACCGAAGCTTTTGTTTTATTAGCGTAGTATCCAAGCAACAGTTACTTACCTGCAATGAAGTGAACCATTGTGCCATTATTTAAATAACAATTCTAACAATGTTTTTAACATGATTTTTGATGAAATTTTTGCGTATTTTTTTGGTTTCAGTACAAAGGCCAACTAAAATAACTATTGTTTGTTGTTAAAATAAAATTAGTGTAATTTTGTGTAAGAAATAGACTTAGTTTGAACAGTAATTTTTGTTACCTTAATAACTCTATTTACTTAACTAACTTAACTTACAGTAGTAATTGGATGCTACTGGATGGATAGTGTACATAGAAATCGTGCAGATACAATTTGGGAACGATTTGGTACAATTTTTGTTTAAATTAGTGGGGACGTTTCCTGTTTGACAACAAAAAACGAGAGTATTTAATAGAAAGTCTTAAACGATTAACCAAAAACTTTATTAAAATAATAATGTCGAATTCATTTTTTCATTCTTTTCCGATCATATTTTTCCGACTCTGACTACAGAGACGGAAAAAATTATGTGTCATTTATTTGGCGTGACGATAAAAAATAGTTATTTTTAGCGCTATAATTCCCACAAATGCATCAACTACTTCACGTTTTAATAATTAGGAAAATTAGTACGATGAACACGATATTATGGAGTATGTCGCAAAATGAATTTACTCCAGGATGGACGGAAACCATTTCAAAGGATCATTTTGAAAGATCTAATAAAAAGAACATTTTCTTCAATGACAATTAATTTTGTATCATATACAAAAAGTATATATACAGAAAACTTTATAGTTAGTCAATTCTATAGCGACTTTAATAGTAGAAAACACCAAGTTTGAGCAGCTACAAGCCAAGAGTACAGTGTAAGTGCAACATGCCCGTGTAGTATACATGCGACATGAATAGAGTGGATGAATGGTTACTTGTAGAATATTTATGTACGTTCATAAAATAATAAGTGTTAAATAGTTTAAGAAAGTCATATTTTTCTCATTTTAGATCGACGCGTCACTTACATTAAAAGTATTAATGCCATATGTCGTACTCGTGTAAACGGAATCATAACACTCGTTTTCCGCCACTCGTCATCCACATGTTACAAACGATAGAGCATTTTCTTTAAATCTTTGAATCCTCATATCAATGAAGTCAGTGCAACATTGACAAAGAGTAACTTCGTCATCGTTGCACAGACTTCAGCGTATGTTTCCGTATTTTAGTAGTTGTCTGCCTTTGTGCAATTTATCTGGAGGATATTATTGTTCATAAATATTTGAGATGAAGATTATATTGTTTTCAATGAAAATAATACTAAAGAGATACCCGATACTATAAGAAAATCGCAAGGAAATCTGTCTCGAAAAGGTCATAATTCCTTACGTTATATATTATCCAACTTAGCTAATGCCGGTTCCGATAAAAAAGAATGGTCCTAGTTTATCTTCAATATGAGCACAACACGCAATAGTTCTAAAGTGTAAAACTTCAGTGCAGTCATAAAAATCATCAATAAAAAGAAATATACAAGTATTTACTTGTTTATAGTTATATATATATATATATATATATATATATATATATATATATATATATATATATATATACATAATGATGAAATATAGAATCACTATAGCTTTTCATTAAACCTTTTTTTCATTAAAATTTATAGACATTATGTTATATTTCATAACTTATATAAAACGCATAGAAAATAATAAATTACTTTATTATTTACACATTATATACAATGCGTCTTTCACTTATCTCGTTTGGGTAAGTATTGAATCATATATGATCCTCTGCACAAGTGAAAATTTATACAAAGCGAGCAGATATATGGAGATATCATTATTGGAAATTAAATTTTCAATACAATTTTTACAAGCTTTTATTATCACTAATGTTGTAACGTGATTCATACTTATCGATATGGCTTGAAGTATATTAGCTAGACGTTGCATTAAAAACATTCTATTTAAGATTAAATGAAACTACATGTTGTAGTATTATTTCTACTTTCTTTATGTTCTTTAATACGACCTAGGTTTCGTTGTATTACAACATCTTCAGGTGGGCTGTTAGCAAAGTTATCGTTAGTTTATTTTTGCTAACAGCCCACCTGAAGGTGTTGTAATACAACGAAACCTAGGCCGTGATAAAGAACTTAAGAAAGTAGAAATAATACTACATGACGTAATTTCATTTATGTATATATATATATATATATATATATATATATATATATATATATATATAAATATAATTTTTTCTTAACAAATATGAAAGTGATTGCGTTATACTAGAAAACAAACAGTTACTTTATTATTATTTGTTTCGACTATTCACCTTTATTATATAATATATCATCCCAGATGTAAGAAAAATATTTGCTTTTATATTATTAATCTATAAGAATATATTGACCAAACAAATTTTATTTTGAACCTGTTACGAAATGCGATTACTCAATTTTTTTGAAGCTTGCGTAATATAATTAAAATGGGGATGATTTTAGCTGTCATTATTGAGATATCCCTGATTATATAGATTATGTCTCCCCTATTTCATCCCTCGGACGCGCGGCGTATTTGTAACTACTACCATCACTGTCACCGGCTAGCTACAATCCAATGTAAGTAATTAGGTTGCAGTGATATAAATATACACACAGTTACATATAGTAAGGAAGAGAAAGTCCGCTGACGACGATTAAATTTTTAACTATTATTTAGTCTATGATGGTGGGCCATAGCGACGTGTCGTGTCTGTTTACTAGTTTTGCCTTTTCGATTCTTGATAGATTAAATATGGATATATATTATTAATTGCTTAGTTACTATTTTTACAATATTCATATTATATTGGTACGTTATACGAATGATCTGTATATGCGCGATAATCGAGTGTATTTTAATTCCTACGTAATATTTCGCATTTATTTATTTTTTAAATTTTTTTTGTAATATTTATTTTCTTGTTTAATATATTTTTAGGTAGTATATTGCTTTAAAAATAATATACGTGTATATTATATTTTGAGTTATATTGTAGGAAAAATTATTGAGTTATATTGAACTTATTATGGGGATTTTAATTCTAGCTATGCTTTGTTAAGGCAATTAAAATCTTTTTTCCTTCTATATATATATATATATATATATATATATATATATATATGTATATATCTATATATAAGTACAGATATGTATATATTTATTTATTTATATATGCATATCTAAATGGCTGAAAGTGACAATGACATAGTTTATGACTACTGGTTGCAATGGCAAAAATTTGGGTTCCTGGCTGGATTCCAAACATTCGCCTTTTAACGCACTAAGTCCATTCTAATAAACGTATGAAGTCAGCGAACGCACAACATAGTAAGGGCAACCGTCTCTTATTTCTCCACCAGGCCTTAGCCATATTAGTGTATTATAAGAATTAATTATTTTTACGAGCAGTTCTACAGTGGAAATTAATAGAATATTTTTTTTCAAATCTAACTTAAATTAAAAACTTCATGTGTGGGTGTGAATTATAAACAAAAGTTAATTATTTCGTGTATAGAAAAAAATGTGCATTCTGGAAAATTCCCAATCTGCTTTTTTCTTTCAAAATTACTGCGGTACAATTAGTCGTATATCTGCCAGTCTAGCTGCTTTTATTTTCATCGGTATATCTCCTTTTTGGTCATTTTTCAAGACGTGGTCCTCTCGTCCTCTCATAAACATACCACCTAAATTTAGTAAATGTATTTTATTTAAAAGTAAATAAAAAAATATGTATATGTATGTATTTTAAAGTAAATAAAAAAATACTTGAAGTTTTATTATCGACGGCAAAACCTACTTTACATTTTTAATTTCGTCATGAAACAAAATCAATTCAATGTATTTTTTCAGAGCACCAAAAAATATATAATTAAAGTTGTGAAGTTTATGCAGAAGGATGATATTTTATTTAACAGTCAATATCCCAGCATCAAACTATTGTTTTGAGACCGTTAAAGTAAATTATGCTAAAAAATCTAACCTTTTCATTTTGATATTTATGAGTCCAGGTAGAATTGAAAAAAGCAAAAAAATTAAGAAATGTTTTCTCATGATTTATATTTTAATTATTCATTAACCGTAGCTGAAAAAAATGTTGGGTAAGAATTAAAAAATCAGAAAATTGTAGCTTTAAAACACTTATAATATAAACAATTATTTTTTCCAAAATTACAGAGCTTCAAATATCACTAAACATTCACACCATCAATTTACGCTCTAACTATAATGAAACTGTAAATAATCAGATGTACAATTTACATCAATCGTGCGTAAATTTGTTTGGCGACATACCAAACACAAAAACAATTTACAATGACACTAAATATGAAAAATGCTGAGTTTTATACTTGTTATCTTGATTTTTTTCTCCGCAACTGTTTGTTAAGCATATATTTACTATTGTAATATTATTTTTTCTAATTTATAGTGACACATGTCACGGTTTGATGTATGATATTCTTATGTTAGCTAACATATAATCTTAAACCACCTTTTCCTTTTTTTGCTGTTGCTTATATAATTTTTTTACCATTTGCAGTAAATTATGATATAATTACGTAAAGAACGATGATTGTTTGGAAATAATTGCATTAGATTGCAGCGTTGCATTTGTTTACGAATCTCTTCCATTTCTCGTTTTAAAATAAAAAAAAACAACCCAATTTTGGTGACCGATTTGAGATGTTTAAAAACCAACTTAGTAAGTAATTTTTTTTTGTTTTTTATGATGTGTGTCCTTTTAAGTATTTTTATATTTACGTACGGTTTAAAATAATTACTGCCATAAAATAATTAACATATTACGAATGCTTGCCCCTTTTCTCACAAAATACTTAATAGATTTTTTTTTATTTTTCAACATTTTTAGACACATGCATACGAAAGTGTGGTGAAAATGGTTCAACTGTTTTATTACTACACTTATTATATATGTACACATATATGACACATAAATATATATTATGGAGAACAAAACAGATAAAAAATACCATATATTTTATAATCCCTTTTAAAATATCTCTTCGATAATTGATTCCCACGAACTTCACAAACCACGGAGTCTGTGAGAATAAACCTATTTGGAGACAAATTCTACATATCTAGAGGTGATTTAAATATTAACAGATATTTTTGATATTCTCTACCTCTAAAAGGAAAAAAAGAACCCTTTTACTTGTTAAGATCAATTCATTGGCTGCCTGTCTGTCTGTCCATCTGTTAAGATCCTTTTTCTCAGGACTGCGTGGAGATATCAATATCAAATTCTTAGGTTAAATTTTACAAAATACATAGCTAAAAATTCTGGTAAATTAAATAAACTTTTCAAACTTATTTTTGTAACGAGCAATATGATTTTGAGATATTTATTTATTTCTGTATTTATTTACTAAAATTGAAACTAACTAGACCTTTTTTAGTAAACGGTAAAATGAGGTGGTTTTAGCTAAAAATCATATATAGAACAATATATGAAAAAAATATGGATTTACTTACATCAAATGTT
Organism: Druceiella hillmani; assembly: GCA_039881145.1. Lineage (NCBI taxonomy): Eukaryota > Metazoa > Arthropoda > Insecta > Lepidoptera > Hepialidae > Druceiella > Druceiella hillmani. The sequence continues at coordinate 552,157 of JAYKKI010000048.1, read as the reverse complement.
ATTGTTAAAAGGTACCTCTGAAAGGACAGGTTAAAGCTTAGGTAAAATATTTTAAACATACTTCATGTATTATTTTTGAACAAATTACCAAAAGTTATTCAGAAACAATACATTTGTTCTACAATGAGAAAAAAAATATTGATTGTAGTCCAAGTCACAATATATTTAAGTTTATGAAAGGGTCCGTATTCGAAAATAAGACAAAAAAATTAAAGAAGTACTAGTGAGCTCTCCAAATTTTAGGTATATTTTTTGTGTATAAGTTAATAAATCAATTTTCTTTCATTTTGACGTTCCTAAATGTAGGTGAATCACAAGCACCTCATGGCGAAAATTGTTTACCCTTCTATTTGAACATAATAGAAGTAAATGAAGCCTCGAGTGAACCAACGTTGCTATGTGAATTAATACCGTTAATTAAAGGTTTCCTCTTGATACTATGTTTGCTAAATTTAACTTTGCATCTTTAAACTTAAGTAGGACCGTCTTCAAGCCCCCAGTTACTTGCCGATTTCTTGTCATAAAGTCTTGCCTACTCACTGCTACGAAGGATGTTACGAAATGCCCAGACTTACTTAGGAAATTCCATTAGTTTAAAGAACGTCAAGCTTGCTGTTTCGTGAACTTCCATTATGAGCTTTCTGTTAAGAAAATAAGTAATAGTTTACATTTAAAGCTTTGGCAGGCTTCCTTTCAATTGAGGAAACCATATATAAATTATTTAATTTGTTTTAAATAGAAAGAACAGATGAACAATGTCAAAGTTATGTTGACATAAAATTATGGAAATAACTAAAAACAAATGAGAGTTTTAAGTGCTAGGTAAAAAAGTTTTCTTCAAACTTCCACGCGTGTGTCATGTTTCAGTACTATCAATTTTATTACTTTAATTCGTGATTTCTTGTTATGTAACCCATTTAACAAAGCTGTCGCGTAGCAGCTATTGGTTAATCAATTTATGATTTTTTAAATTATATTTTTGAAATAATAAAATACTTCCAATGATTCCTTGTAATAAAAACCTATTAGGTAATATAGAATTTTCGTATATCCTTTGTAGGTTCATAAACAATTAAGGCAGCAAACTTTTTCTAATAAGCTTTTGTGTACATATTAATATTTTTTCTAACCGTATAAATATATTGGCTTAGGATATTTTATTAAATAGTGTTAAATTATCGTAAAATATGATATTCCCAATCATTGTTTTAGATATTCGGTAAATTTTTAGTAAACTTACCGCAACGCTGATTTTTTCATAAATTTGACTTTTTAAGTTTCGAAGATATCATATATATGTTTTTAATATTTTTGAAAATATTTCTAGAACGTTCTTACATCAAATTATAAAAAAAATATTTTTAGAATATTTTTTTACTTGCCTCTTAACTTCCACCCCAATTAATGTAGGTTAATATGCTTCATCCTGATATTATAAACCTTATATTATGTCAAACAGATTGTGAGAAAACGGCCATGCCAAGAAGAATGATGGACGGAGGCACAACATCCCGAAAACCCACAATTTCTAATTTAATATATAGTTTTATTTTATATTGATTTGTATTTATATAGAGCTACATTTTAGATTGTAAAAACTCTATGTCAAGATAAGTTTACAAATACGAATTCAATCTTGAAATGACTAGTTTGAATTAGTATTTGTAAACTTATTCTGAAAGATCCCGAAAGAAAAACGGCCATGATAGAAAGAATGATGGATGGAGGCCCGAAAACCTGAAAGTAACAGTTTGTATTTTAAATTATTTATTGGCAAATAACTACGTATGAATTATAAAAACTCTGTCAGGGTAAGTTTACAAATGAGTTTTTTCAATTATTTACAAAATGTTTTACTTACATAACAACCGTTAATGTAATTAAAACATTTTGTAGGCTTTTATTATATAGTATGCATTTTAACATATAACTAGATTATAAGTATGAATTGCAGGTAATTGTTTCATAGAATTATAAGCGGTGGGAGTGAGGGATTATGTATAAAAAAATCTTAATTTTGTATTTATTAATTACTGAGCTTTAGCTGGAAACAAATAGGGAGTTAAAAGAAGTAACTTAATAATCGAAAGTCGGCAAGACAGTCCAAAATAAATTAGCACAGAATGGATAGAAAAAGTATGTAACGAAGAAAAAGAGATGGTAAACCAAATTAAATATGAAAACATGTTTAAAACGAAGCAAAAAGAATGTAAAACTCATTACATATATAAATTATAAACAGAAGCTTCAGGAATGGAATGGATCTCAATGGATTCAGGGTACGACGAGTGAGTTTTTTTTCATAAAGTAGGGCATAACATCTTTCATTAATAATTGTTAAATAAATTTAATTAAAGAAACTTCACGTATGGTAACCCAGTACACTAAAGTGAAAATCTGTATGAAATAGAAAACGGAAGTAACCATACCATATAATATAAAATAATCGAAGAAACGTTTTTTGGACATGAGAATCATCAGGCAATGTTTGATTTCAATTGTGAGCTCTAAAGAAAAGATCCGTTAAGTGGCTTCTATTAATATAATAAGTTAATGGAAGAGAAACATTGGAATTTCCTAGAATTATGTAATAAATCCAAACCTTCTGAATAACTTTTTCACTACATACACCAAATGACTCCAAGAAGACAGGGTAAATCGAATTTAATTCTTATATTAATACAGAATGGATAGCATATTAACTAGATATATTAACTACTTCAATACGTCGGCATAAGGGTATCGCACTAATGGTGTATAGTCGAGAAGTTTATAAGCTCAAGCTCAACTATAGCTCATCGCAAACCATTTGCTCGAATTGAGCAGCAAACCACTCATATCGCTCTAATCGAGAACCATATCATGCTGCAGCAACTTGTAATCGACTTGTTCTTCTAATAACTGAAAAAATGCTATCCGTAAATAAAAAGCAATGTACACTTTTACCAACAACACCGATATCATTTATCAGCATAATAAACAGTAGAAGCTCGAGATTCAAACCCTAGCTAATTCCTGATCACGTGGAAGTTTAAAATAAGAATTAAGTATAACATTATTTAGTTGTACATACTGATTTCTGTCTGTAATATACAGAGAATAAAACCTAAGAATTATCCTCGCAACTGAAGTTTTTTGGCAGTCGAAATATGCAAAATTGACTTGAAAACCCGGATCAATCTGATAAGAGCCAAACTTGACGAAACACGGGAGATCCGTATCTATCGAACGTTTATTACCCACTCTGTGTTATTCGTCAGAAATCTGACTTCTATATCGCAAATCTTGGTTGCGATGTAATATGAAATCGAACAATTTAGCCCGCACAGAAAAGATAGCAATCAACCAACATTTTGAATACTTCCGTTTTCACTCATATAGAGGTGTTATCCGATAAATTTTCCATCGTGAAGAATAGACATTAATTGACAAACCTGTATTGAAATATGTTTTATATATTCAATGAAAATATCAATGCATGCTTTGAGTATATAACCAGGTAAGCCATAAGGCCCTATTTATCTGTTAAGCTTGGAACAAACAAGTGTTAAGTCGCTATTACTTATCTACGTGATATCACCGTCGGCTCCACGATGATAGCAGGACGCCACCAAAGCAAATTTTAGTAGAAAAACATTCAGTCTTTACACACAATAAAAGGGTCCAGTGAATGTTTCAGCCGCCGCCGGACCACGAACAATGACGCCGTCGTGGTAAACAGTGTCACGAGCACCGCGACTGTCTTTTTGACTGTTAATTTACGACCGAAAGGATGTATAGTTACTTTCAACGTTACTTTAATGCGTTGGGTTTATTTATATGCATTGGCTTTAGTTTAAAGTGGCGTTGTCCCGAAAATATTAAATTGTTACAAAATACTATATAATTTTTTGTGTTGGTAACATTCACCTAGAAGCGCCAACTTATTACGCTTAGCCGCTTCAATTCACCAAGTCGTTACCAATGAACGTGTGTGGACAATAGGATATTTTCGTAAGCGAGGAAATTTTCCGACATTTTTGCATTTTTGGATTAACCCCTATGCGTTTTACTCGGTATATGAAAAAAAATGTATTGTTTGTTTAAATGTTAGATTGTCTTATTCATTATAGTATTGTTGGGATAAATGCTCTGCTTATAAATTTATTTCTTTTTCGGAATTAACACTCAAGGGGAATTCGGAATTATTATATAAGCGGAAGTACCTTATACTCTTTTTCCATATTTATTGTCAGTGGTTCACAATCTTTATGCCTAGTTTGTTTTTAATTTGAGTAGGTAAATGGATTAATTTTAGAAAAGTTTGCTTTCAAATACCTGCCACTACCTATTCAATTGAATTTCAATTTGAAAAAGGATTCTTTCTAACATGTAAGTTAACTGATCGAAACAAAAGTCGAAATGACATATTGTACCCTGTTATCAGCGGCTTTACTCACACAGAGATAATAATTTTTAGATGCACACAATCGCGAATATAATGTATATTACAGACTTTAACTCTGATCTAAAGTTTTACCAATACAAAATACACTGCAATCAATTACGAGTGTTTTTCACAAGTTTGCTCATTTAAATAAAACAAATAATCTAAAAAATCAAATACTTAGTTTAAGAGTCTTAAGTGCTCTCGATAGTTACTAAGTATGTTTAAAAAAAATGTTTTAATTTACAGGAATTACTTTCTACTTATTATTATCTTATTTACAGCAGAATGTCAAGAATATTAACTATATATATATATTTCTTTCAGAGTAACAATGCCGCAGAAATATTAAAGAAAACAAAATATTTCATACACTCAGGAAGATTTAAGCAATATAATATCCCAGCAACTACTCTTTTTGACAAATTTAACAAAAATCATAAAGCGGGAAGCTCATAAGCATTTTTGTTTTTTTGAGCGATTAGCTAATACTATTCGAATAATAAAAAGATGGCGATTTATTTTATTTACTTTATTTATCTACTTTAATGTATCTAATTGATACATATGGTGGACAAATTGCTACGAGAGCAATCTCTTGCAGCCAAAAATAACACCAGTCCAGCCCCGCTCGACGAACGGCCGAAAATCGAACCTGGGTCTCCGCGGTACGTCGCGTCGTCACAGGCCGCGACGGTCGTATGCCTTGTGATCAACCTAACATACCACTGCGACGATTTACCTTATCATGACAAGAAATATTAGACAAAGTCGCTGAATATATATGAAATAATAAACTGGAAACTCTACTAAAAGAGTTCAGACTGGATTACAAGTTTTTTCAAAAGACATTAGCTTTCTGTCTAAAAAAATCTAAAAGAGCTGAACTTATTAAAAGAAAATGACAAATCCCTTCGTGATTTCCGAATATTTTTAATAATTGTTAGAACCTACTTAGACTGATTTAAATCTGTTTGAAAATCCACGCTTAGTGTTTAATTTGTATGAAACTTCGTTTTCGATGGACCTGACGAGAACAAAGGTAGTCGGTGCGATTAAATAAGCTCACGAACTACTTGAAGGCTGGAAAACAAAATATCACAGTATAAACTATAACTGCAAGTGCAAATAGTAAAAATACCTTCACCTTTGATAGTGTATAGGGAAAAAAAACAATGGGAATAACAAAGGGCACAATCTGATTGTTATGACTTTGAGTTACGTAATTTTTTAAATTAATTCCGCACTCATGGATTTCATTATAATTTTTTAATATAAAATAAACCTATTCCACGCGACTACTAACCTAAAATGTTTACGTAACAAAATTCTTAACGAGACATAACAAAAGCTCATAAAATTAATGAAAAATAAAGAAGAACTTGAAAGTTTCCAAAAAAAAATATTTTGGAAATTTTATATAGAGTAATTTTTGGACTTTCAATATTAAAATAATTACAGCAATTGCAATAAATATTTTAGCCCGACGGAAACCGTATAGCTTTTACGAATATTAATTTGTATTCGATAAGTAGAAAATATATATTATTTTTACCTTTAACTACAGATGAAATTTTTAAAGATATTAAGAAATTTAAGTGCGGTAATATCAAAATGCAATACTTAAAGAATAGCTAGAAAAAAAATTCATTGCTTCGTACCTAACATATTTCTATAAGAAACGAAGTGAATACCTACAACAGCTAGTTTCATGCATTTGTTCTTAAATTTATCATCGTTAACGACAAGTTTTCATATAATCCAACCACTTTAAAGTGTTTATTTATCAGAAATTAAAGTTTAAAACGTATAAAAGTATTTTCATATCCTTATTTTAACCTATTTGTAAGCTGAAACCTTGCATTCAATATACGGTCTGAAATATATTTGATAAATTACTTGACAAAGTTTCACAACGTGACAATACAACTGTTACTAGTCACAGCATTCTCACTAGTATCTCTAGTTATGATGAGATTTTATATATTGATCTTTATTAATTCATGTAATACTTATTTCGTTATAAGAAATTATGTGTTAATACTTTTTTTTGTTTCTGTAATAATACTGGGTAACAAATATTTCTAAATAAAAAAAATATAGAACTAAAATAAAGAGCCACAAATAATTAATAATTTTGCTATAAAACTGTAAGTCATCTTTCATAAATATGCTATATGGATTATATTGAAACATTTAAGTTATTCTTTACTTTTTTCACCAAAAAAGCAAACTCACGTTTTTACAATTAATAATTTAAGATAATAAATTATTTTCACTGCAGACATTATATTGTATTTTATTTCCAAAAGAAATCTTTACTAAATCTTTACATCCAGCAAAGTGAGAGACAGATTATATTAAAGCAACACTAGCATTGACGGTTATGTTAGGTATGTATGGAAAGCTGAGAAACTAACCCTTTAGTTCTGTACAAATATTGTCAGTAGCAGGAAAAGAAATGGCAACATTACGCATGGAGGAATGTTAGCTGAAAAGATAAGTAAATGTAAAATAATAAAAAAAATTACTGTATTAACATATCTAACGAAAAAAAGGGAAAAGAGAATCGGGATATGGCTGTGTTGGGTACACCCCGTGTATTTTACGTAAATACGTGTAACGTAAACGTGTTTACGTAAAACACACGGTGTGTACCATTTTTGTGTAAACGAGTAATATTTTTTACGTTCGCGGCACCGCATCAATCTATTACTATGTGAAGTTTTATGGGCATCACTGGATCATTTTTGAAAATCTCTTTCAACCATATATGATGTCTATATTTTTAATTGGCTTTTTCACGAGTATGGGGACACTGTTTTAAGAATTCTTAATTGTTAATATTAACACCATATTCAATACCAATTATACACTAATGTTTATACATTCAATAGAAAAATCTTTACGATAGCTTTCGTTTGAAGCTAAAAGCGTTTTAGCTTCTCCGAGTGATGATATACACTAAACAAAAATTATATGACGTGGCAAAATGACCTCAAAATGGCGGTGCGTTCCCTTCCGCCGTGCGTGATGCGTCACAATCCACACTCAATGAACTAATTTCTTGATTCTTTGACTATCGATTGGTGTAATTAAATTTTGTGATATAGACGATAGTTACGTAGATACAATGCCAAACTCTATTCCTTGATTTTGTTATCATCAAAATTTTCTGAATTGCCTACTATTATTGTCTAACATCCATTCAGTTTTCTGAATTGCCTACGATTATATGAACAAATTTAAAGACGTATTCATGTAAAAATTTTACTGTTATATAAAAATATTAATTACAATGTGTTAGATCTCAGTATTAGGTGTTAGATTATAGGATTTTGCTAAATATAATGAACTGTCTTACTAAGTACATCCACAAGTGAAAAATGAAGAAATTTATATGTTCTGAAGGATAACTTTGTCTTAGCACTCAGGTTCATTCATAATTATTTTCTGCGTCTCGATTGTAGACCGTTTGGAGACATATATAAATAATAAGCAAAATTTAAAAGTTATGTATTAAGAAGTAACTACCTGATTTCAATAAACTAGTAATGCAAATTACCAGCAAACTCCCGCAACTTCATCTGTAGGTAAATCGGGATTTGGTATATAAATGTTTATGTAATATATACCTACGAATGGTCATTATTTGTTATGAATTTCCTGTCTTATTAAATATACCTCCGTCATATTTCTATTGCCTGCTGCGTGTCTTCCCAATTACAACATTTGCATGCCTTCTAATCCCTATACTTCTATTGCCTATACAAACTTTCACCTCTTATATCTTGAATTTCGGCAATCGATATAGAAGGTTTTTATTTAATTATCTAGTTAAGTATTTATACCTAACACAAGTTAATAGTCGGGTTACGTTACATTTTTATTAAAACTTTAAATTTCAGCAATCAAACTTCAATATACAAGTTTACAATAATTTTTTCAATGAATTATTTATGTTATTTCATGTTGAATAATTTTTCTTATACCAATTTACGCTTTAAGAGTTTAAATTTATCTTTCTCATTTATTATGTAAGTTGCAAAAGGAATGGTCTTTCTAAATTTCAGGATAAAAACATGAAGTATAATGAAAACTTCAGTAATATTGGCTCTGTAGTTGTGGATCAATAAGTAAGAACATATCTCTTTTCATGTATAGAATAAAAAATGAAGCACCATTATCTATTTTCTTTAAGAGAACAGAAGTCTTTGGAAGGCTTGTTAAAAACGATTGAAAATTTTAAACAAGTTTCTGTTTGAATATAAATGTAAATTCGTAACATAAAATTTGTTACCGTTAGAACTTATTTTATTTGACCTAAATCGATATAATCAGTGGAAAAATATATCTTTATATCTCGTTTTTAAAACTCTTTTGTATCTTAGGAAGTGATCGTTCATAAAATATTGGCTCCATATAGAACAAAAGAAATTCCATGATTGATAATATTGTAAGAATTAGAAATGCATCGTCAAAATAAGGCACTGCCTATTTTTTTATTCATTCGTTTCATCTTTAATGTAATACTTTTAAAAACATTGACCTCGTTGCAATAAGTTGCTAGCAATCAGTTCTGGAGTGGACCGCAAAATATTGTATTATTTTAATTTTGAAAACAATAATAATTAATAATAGAAAGGGCTTAATTAACGGGGCCGGTAGGAAGGAAAAGGAAAACGTTGTAGCAAAAATGACAGGAAAATAGTGCTGTTGAAGACAGAATAGTTACGATTTTTTTAAATAACGTTTGGAAGTGCATATGGATAATAAACACTAGACGGTAGAATCCAACGAATTGCAAAATTTGAAACATTAAAAGAATATTAATAGAAGGTGTAAATAGTGTTTAAGAATGAATATCATGCATGGATTTTTTAATATAAAGTAGGCCAGGGGCAGACAATTATGTGAATCTATTATCGAGGTAAGAACGTCAGTATGGATTATTATACCTTTAAAAATATTGCTATAAAGGAAGACATTTACCACAGTCGCTTTTTCCAAAAATAGTGTTCTATTCAAAATTTAAGTTTTCGGTAAAAATAGGATACTACCCAAAAATGTGGTCTAAACAAATAATTTCAACAGTTAAGTTTGATACGAAAAATTGTTTAGTCCTGTGTATGGAAGAATGTATAGGAAGAAAGGATCAATTGTGAAGGTCCAGAAACTGGTTTCTTTTTTTAATCCTATATAAGGTAATTTTAGAGATATTACTATATTTATCAATATATATTCTAAATAAATGACTTCGTCCCTTCTTCGGAACTGAAAAATTAAAATGATGAAAACAGCTAAACGTCCGAAGTTATCAATCAATCATAAATTAATTTATGGGATTCCTATGTTCAGTTTTGGTTAAAAATTATATAGTTTGGGTTTTAATTCATAGTAACTAAAATAATATCGAATCAAAATTAGATGTGAGAATTACGCTAATAAAAATTTACCAATGTGGAAACAGCCTTAACAAAAATGTATCATTGTGGAAATAACATATTAAGAGTCACCTAGGATAATGTGATCCTGCAGTGATTACTATTGAGAGCAAAAAAAAAGAAAATATAAATTGAAAAGAAATTGTCTTCTCAGGGTATGCACATGGTCAAAAGTGTGTAAAAAACCATTGAAGCCCTTTGTGTATGGTTTACGTAATAACTTGTTACATATTTAGTACATGCACATATTTTTTTATTAAATTTTATTTATTACTTAAAACGTTCATTCTCTGCTGTTTGAGCTGTAACTTGAAGAATTTATGATGTAAACATATCATTAAAAAAGACGTGACAATGTATATATTCCGATGTGGTGTATGAATTATTAATTTAATTATTATATTTTCTCAACTCCATAGCATTCCATAATAAATATATCTATTGTTACGAGTGAAATATTTTCTGTTACCCGATATTTGGCCTTATGTTTATGACTAATTATTAAACATTTTAGAAATAGTATAAGAATGTAAATATTTCCGGAACATACTAATTTCTTAAAGAATAAATATGTATTTATTTATTTACTTTTAATATTTGACACATAATTGTTTTCTCCGATTGAAGAAGACTTTTCGTCCTCACATGATGGATATATAGAATATAACTAATATGTTTTTAAAATGCTCATGTATATAATGAAAATCCATAGCTTAAGTAAACGAATTCGACGTGCATTAATAAGTTAAACTTTTAAACCTTTAAAATATTGTAAAGAAATAGCAACTTGAGAAAAAGAGTAAGGATATGTATTGGTACTCATTGCAAATTGTCTATTATAGTTAGTTTTCTGTTACGAAATCTTAATGACCAAATATTTTTAAACGAAATATTTTTATTTCCATGCTTTACAGTTCTGGATTTGAAGAAAAGCACAGAGTAAATAAATAAACCATTTATAAATAGACCGAAAATAATCATGCATATAAAAAGTGAGTAGAATGAAATATATATAATATTCAACCTTAAAATCAAGTAGACAGCAGAGACAGGTAAGCTAGGGTATACATATGGTAACCTAAATACAATTATTTTAACATTATGTTAAAATATTTGTATTATTAAAGAAACTTAAAAGAAAACACGTGTTTCGGGATTTTAATAAACTAAAGCAAATAAATGTATAGTAATTGTGATTTTTGTTTACCTGTCGAAATTTTGTTTTATTCACGCATATCGCATAAAAACAATGTCATAGTTTTCACTTAATTAAAACTATTATCGTGATATTGTAGAGCTTATGATAAATAACAAGAAAATTTATGAAAATTAAGCATAAAGCGTGGAAAAGTAAGACGACCCGACCGAAGACTCGAACAGTTACTTATAAAATAAATGTATTTGTCTGGGCACAAAATTTAAAATTTCGAAAAAATATTTTCGAGTTCCTTGCGTTACTTTACATGTAGCCCTTTCGACATTATGCGATATATAAAATTTAAAAAGTTGTTTTGATATTAAATAATTAAATAAAAGTGTCAGTGTAGATCAATATGGATATGCAGGTCAACATGATCCTTTACTACACCCAAATTTAAGTTTTTAGTGCAAATTATTTCTAAGGAAATCGGTTATGAGAGACAGGAAAAGAGATACGTGAAGTAATTTATCATGGTTTCGTTTTCTTTTGAGGTTCACAATACCTTGAAACCATGAATTGCTAAATCTGTGAATAGCTTAGTTATTACATTTAAGATTCATCTGCTAATTTTTACTTGAACTCACCAATTAAAGTACGGATTAAAGAAATATTTTTTTATAAATCCATCAGTTTTGATGACGATACTTGTTATAATTAGGCTAATAAAGGTATATAATTATATTGTGATGCATAAGGACTCATTGACCTGAAACCTCACTGGCCTGAAATTTAAATAAATTAATCTATTGAGAGCACCAAGTAAATATTAGCAAATTCCTGTATTTATATTTCATTGATTGGCCAGACTTGTCGAGTTAGTATCTGTCAAAATTAGCTAAGGGACATATGTACGTACCTAAATAAGTACGTCATTTTCTTCAAGATTATTATTCAAATTGAAATGATTATATTAGATTTAAAAATTATTTAAAAAAAGCGGAGAAATGCTAATATTTTGGAATCATACCTAGACTAACCTCACACAATAATTATCGCAAATTTTAGTAGGTATTAAAATACTTAATCCAATATCCGTACACAGTATGCCTTAAAACAGAAGAAAAAAAGAGCGGTCCCTAAGATATAATTCACGTATAAACTTGAAATTAGTATAGACGCAAATATTAACTACAGGAAATAAATAATAGAAATCATTATAGCTAACAAATCAAAACTTTAATATTATGTAATGAATTGATAATGAAGTTAAAAAAATTCGAAGAAACATGTACAATTCGAACATATCCAAGACAATAAAAATTCAATGAAAAATAAAAATATGCAAAATAAAATATATTAACGTCTACTTTATTTTCTTACTCGGTAATTCGCATGAGCGATAATTCACGAAAAATATAACTATGCTGTAAACGTATTAAATACAAATTGCAAATGGACAAATAGTTTATAACAAAAATCTAAAGCTGCCCAACGATGGACTGAAAGGATTATTAAATAAGTTAAAACGAATGGGAGGATCGTGTGGATTATGCCGGTTACGTAGACGTGGGTCTGATATCGTCTACGTGACTTTGTGGGTTAAGCTGTGGCCTGAACAAAGAAATATGACCAAATTTGTTTAAATCTAATACATACTAAATTATTACTTTTTATAAATATAGTAAGCTTATAAATCCTGAACGTTCGTACTGAACGTTAGTTAATTCTTCTACGTTAATAGATAAATGTACGTCTTATTTTCGCAAAATTTACAACTTATTAATGCGATAATATCCATACCATAATTTAAATGCATATTTCAGGAAGTCAACCTAAATTAGCTATAAACATTTCCTTTTCACAATTTTAAGCAATAATACTTTATTTAAGATAATAAAAATGAATAAATATGAAAAGATGAGGTGGCGTAATTTTGCATATAGCGATGAAAAAAAGATAGGATGAATATATAAGAATATTTTACCTGGAATAAAAGTAAAATATTAGTTTAGGTATGAATTTTGCTACCGGATATGACAGATTTTAATCAAACTGATAAAGATTTACACGAGTAAATATGTGTATAGTATTAAAATTAAAGAACGATTCCAAAAATTAAAAAAACGCCTATTGTAAACGTCAGTTGAGAAAGTAGATTTCACACATTTTTGTGACCTATATTTTTTTATAATATTAGGGAAAATAACAATGAGCAATATTATGAGAGTGACAAGTATTCCGCATATAAATTATGTAAAAACCAATCATATTATTTTCCACTTTATTAGCAAAAATAATTAGACCACCATATTTTTATGCAATAGAACAGGGGAATCTAATTGACGTTTACTAGAAAATTGGGTTGTATTAATGGAGTTTAGATTAAATTGTATTGTAGAAATAACACAGCGCCATCTTTCAGTAGAAAAATTTGTTGTATGATATTATTTACACACTTAGTTTAGAATGACTTACGTCACAGGAGAAAATGACTTACGTCACATGAGAAAATGACTTACGTCACATGAGAAATATGTCACTTATTAAAAAATACCCTAAATTATATAATAAAACGTACAATTGTGGAAAAAAATATTTAGAAAAATAAAATGGCGTTTTACGGTGAAAATATCTCGGATGTGGATTTCGTAAAATGCTGAAATACAATTTAGGTGTGTTTCTTTTATTAAATGATTGATTGAAAACATTTTAAAACAAAAACGCTAAACTTTTTTTTTAAAAGTTCTTTTCGACAATGGATAATTTTTATATTGGTTCCAATACAATTAAACCACCGTCATTTTTTAATTATTTTATCAATATTATCCATCTATAAATTTCGTTTCACATATATATATATATATATATATATATATTTATATATATATATATATATATATATTGTTTATATGTATAAATATACAAATTACGTTTTATATAGATGTCACCGCGTTATTATTTTAATATCCTATAGATATTATTCTATTTATTATGTATATACTATTTATAAATTATGGATTTTAAATATTTAGTGTTTTAAACTACAAACATAATTTTTTTTAGTTATTCTCGTATTTTTTTAAATACTATGAATTTTATTTGAATCTAATAGCGTTTAATTTTTATGTGTAACCTATACATGTAGAGTGAAAAATATATATGTAGAGTGAAAAAATTTCCGTTACCTTCTTTTCGTGAGCTAGTGTAAATATTTTTTTTCTCAATCAGTCAATACCAAATATTTTCTTAATATATTGGCAGGTTTAACAAAAAAAATTATTTTAATTAAAAGAAAACAATGTGCGCTTGAAAGATTTCTCGGGAGGTCTTTGTACTTTCAGACTATATGTCAAATAATAGAAAAAGATAGACCATGTTTCCATGCTAAATCAAGTCAAAATTGGTGATCAAAAAAAAGACCAACTAATGAAATGTTTATGTTTTCTTTTCAATACTTTAATTTACATCTTCACAATTTCATATTTTTGCTTAATATTTGATCGTAATATAGATGTGGGAGACTATGGAGAGGGTATCGAATATATATTATGTAAAAACCTAACTCGCGGCTAAATCTTATAAAGAGAAGACAAGAAACAAAAAGTCACGTTAATATTCATAATCTGGAAGTATGCAGTTGAGTAAGAGAGATACCAGTGTAATCATTTGTGGTCATTGTTCTATAGTCGTTTTTTTTGTTTTAATATCATTTTTTAAATACTTTGTCGCAGCAAGTAGTTTAATAAAAGGAATGCTTAATAAAATTATATGTGAATAAGTTTATTTCAATTTCGTCGTGTTAAAAAATATTTGTCTCTGTCCTCTTCTGAAATTCTCCATCAACAAGACATATAAATGTGAACAGAGTTTTTTCTAGAAAAAAAGATAACTAAGCCATTTACGAGAGTATAAAAACTACCAAAATTTTTAATAAAATATTCTCATTTTGATATATTAAAAAAAAGTAATTTTATTTCTTTTGTTGAGAATCACTTATTAGTATTATGTCTCATACATTTAGGTATTAATTTATATTTTTCTAAGCCCCTTATATTTTTTTATTATTTACAAAAATTAATAAATCATACAAATTGTAATAAATTTAAGAAAATTCAGAAAATATGGAAATATTAATATAATTGATATTATAAATAAGAATAATAACTTATTGTCAATTCACAATTATAAAAAATAAAAGCATTCATAGCGTGGTGTAATGGAAGATATAAGTACGTATGGGTACCTGCGATATAATTTCAACATTTGATCCTTAAATCGTGAGACTTGAGTGTCTTCTGTTTTAAAAGCAGTATAGTAGGTCTCAGGTGAAAATTGAGAATCACCGTTTTCCAATTAGTGTTATAGGACTCAAGCAGAGACTCTGGCAACTACCTGCTGATGCCGCATTTGTGTAGTGTGTATTAACATACATGACTCATTAATTTGCCCATTTAGATGATTCCTCTTTTATTTGAATATCCCTAGTGTAGTATTTGAATATCCCTAGTGTCGTGAAAAAGTTTGGATGATATAGGTCAAATCATAATCTCGTAATATAGTTTCTAAAGGTTTGACACGGTTAAGGGCGACATAAATCAGCCGTTTTAAAAAATCAGGTTACAATAATGGAGCTGGGTGGAACTAAATTGACTGAGTTTGTAATTGTATATCAGTATATATAAAAGAATGAAGTGACTAAACGTTACTACATGGGTAGGTGAGTAAGTAAGTTATTATTAAAGAAATATATAAAAACGTGGAGCAATTAGGACATAAGTAGGAAAATATAAATATATACATATGTATATATGTGTATATATATATATATATATATATATATATATTTATATATATATATATATATATATATATATATATATATAAACTTGAAGATATGACTACGGTGACATCAAAAGGGAAGGAATATGATTTATATCTCTATATGTATGTATGTAGCTATGTATAAATATATTAAAAACATTGAACGCCGCAAACATCTGTTCAGATTTCAATAAAAATAATATTTTTGACATTGATTTCATGGGAATAACGTGATGTTCTTGATAACGTAGGATGTATAGGAAATAAATGGAAAAAATAAAATATTTTAATGAAAAAAATCGATTCGATTTTATAGAATCACTGATAAGACGCCCACTAAAAATATAAGATAATGAAAATAACGAGTGGTCAGGTAAAAATTTGCAATAAAATATCGTTTCTGAACATAAATTAATTGGCAATATATTACCACTGCTAGATATTTTAGGACTTGATGCCAAGTGGAATATAGAACTTATCTGTTTGTGGGAGAGTGCGAGTTTGAAGGAAACGAAAAATTAAATATTACTAAAATTAAATTGTTGACATCCAGATTAACGTGCAAAATATATTATACTTATTGCATAAATTCCTAATAACTGGCGCAATTTAATAATCTATATATTTTAAACAGCGTACGTTGTAAACACGTGTTATTAAAATTTATTGAGCTGAATAATCTCTGAATTAAGAATAACCTTCTAATTTTTATATCAGTTTAGTCTTTCATGAATCCCATTTGACAGAATACGCTCACATTATTTCTGTGAGTAATTTTTAAACTTTTATATTCAACGCACGCACATATTTGACTTAATCAGACTTATGCGTATCAAATACAAAGAAATGATATTCCGTTTGTTGAATATATAATTTTTGAGAGCCCTTTCGAATGAATGGGAAATTTCCAGTTTTTAATAAAAAAAATTTGGGTTGGTTTTGCGGAAAGTATTGTAGATATTATGTCACTTAGGTAAATGAAAACATCACTTACCTGGTGCTTTTTATCATAGAAACTTAAAAAGCTTTCTGCAAATTAATCATTAATTATTAGCAATGAAGCAATAGTAACAATAATAGTATGTGTTGGTTTATTAGTATTGTTTTGATTTTGAATGTTATCTTCTCGGACACACAATCACGGCTAATAGCTGTTTGTTTGAGTACAATAAAAATAAGTAAAAATCTCTTTTTTTTATTATTTTTTTACAGGACGTTGAATGCTGTCGTTATGTTTTTTTTTCTTATTGATATATAATAAAGAGTAAAACAGAATACGAGCCAGAACGTCCTGAAATAAATTTAGTTCTGAAAATCTATTTGATAATCTTTCATGCCGCTAATGGTCCTTCTCTCATTGCCGTATGCTCTTCAGCCAGTTATATTTACTTGTCAGTATACGTAAGAAAAGTTTTTCGATAGGCTTAACCTCTGATGTTTTATTTGAACCCTCTAGAAATTTGTTAATATCTCTGATATCTTTATACCGATCAACCCGATACCTAACAAATGCTACTATACATTCGTCGAAATATTGTCCACAGTTAGAAAGTATAGAAGTAATACTAATATTTCAAGTGGATTTCTTCTATCAATTTTCGTAATTTGTATCTTGAATTACGGGCTTACACTTGTTAGAATCTATTTGCATTAGACAATCAATTTCTTTCACTGAATTTTGAATCAAATTCACCTATTAATTTTAAATGTATTTTTTATTCGATAGTTTTAAATTTCTACAAAAACTCTAAATGCAATTCGATGTTCAATAAACAAAGTTATTTAAGTTGGTAGTTGAAACGAGAATATGAAAACTGAAGTGGTACATTCGCTCATTGGCAAATAATTACCTGATTAAGTTGCAATTTAATTATTTTTGTGATACGTCCCACTGAAAATTAAATGTTAACCGTTTTATTACTAGAAATAAATAGTGTTTCGTTTTATAAACACAAATTAGATTCGATTAGATTAGCCTTTATAATCTTTAAATGTTCATTATTTTAATACATAAATTTAAGATTAATATAGAAATGTTGTGTGAATAAAAAGAAATCTATGAGTATATGTTATCTATATTCTGCAACAAATCCATTACCTATATTTATTCAAAATGAACTTGTATACAAAAACAGAATCATCTTTAAACTATATAATCTTTACAAAAAAATAAAACTAGTGATGTGTGAAATAAAGTACTTTAGATTATTAGGCATATACTAACAGACAAAAATTTTCTCGTAACAGTAGGTCAAAATATAATGCCACACGGCTGCGTAGAGACACGAACCGGGTAGACGCGTGCAACTACGCAAGGCAGCGCTCAAATTACCAGACACGAGAAGAAGCAAGCGGTATGGTCAAGGTTATGGGTTCATTAAAAGAAATTTAATCTCAATCTCAAAGTTTAAAGCTAGGATCTAATATGAAACGAATCTTGAAAATATCCAATATTTTTAAATGGTTCAATTTAAGAGTCGGTACATTGAAAACACCTTTTAAAGTCAGTCGGCATTCTTAATTTGTTAGAAGAAGGTTAATAAAAGTTTAATTTATCAAATAGAATTCATAACGCCATTTCAATAATTTTTTCCATAAGTTAAGCAATGTAAACTAATTCACTATACCAAATTCTAAATTTTCGCAAATATTTCTCTAACCCTTTCGGGCAAATCATTTATATCTGAACACTACTGGTAATTCCAACTATTAAAAGTAGAAAGTCTAATGCGACTCGTACATGTACTTACATGTGACCTGGAAAAATGCAGTAATTGATCAAAGAGCATATATGTGTTTTAGAACTAAATTCAGTTTCATAAAATTAAGTTTACTTTTAGTTCAATAACTTTCACATAGTTCTAAAAGAATGGTTCCGGAAAATATGACCGGAAAATTTTGACATATTTTTATTTTTGACTCTTACATCCATCATGTATATAAATTTTGTTGTGTAATGTGTATTATATATTTAATAAAATTAAAAAAAAATTGATTTACGATTCAGATATAACGATGAATCGAAAACAAAAATAAAAACCAATAAAGTTCCCATGTCAATCTGTGGCATGACAGAAAAATTAACTTTTTTCATAATTGAATAGTGTCTTTATATTTTTAGAGAAATTTCACAGACACGTAAACTTTTTTTGTCTCACTATTCTAATTATTAGGGTCAGAATAGAAAAATTTATTTCCACTAAATTTATTGGCGTATCGAAATAATATTTATTATCCAAGGACTATATTTTATGGATGGAATTAAATTAAGTTTACGAAACAAATATCTAATTAGATATATTTTAAGATTTTCACCAACAGAAAATGAAAATGCTCTTCTACGGAGTTCATCTATAATATTCTTATTCGTTTATATAAAATTCAAAATTATTATTTTATATTAGCTTAGTACAATTAAAATACATAACGTATTGGCTTTAAATGTTATCATGCTGTATGAAACTTCATTAACAGTCGAGAAGTGTTAAGTGGTTACAATGATGGACGTGTGGCATGCGATGAATATTAATTTACATAAAAGTTTACTGTATTAGAAGAAAAAATTGCTACAGAGGAACTTCACCATAGGCCTTGCATATAATATTTCTTTCTCTGTTATTTTCCTTATCTCTTTAGGAAGGCAGCGTTTTGATCGTTTCCAGATGCATTTCGTTGCCGCATGTCGGGTGCCGTATGTCAAGTTTGTGAGGTATATTATTTTAAATAACCGTCATAGATAAATAATGAATTACGAAAATAAGAATAATTATATTCTCTAATAGTGATGTGCAAATAATTAACGGTAAAATTGCATTTAAAAAAAATATTTGATATTAACGGCTTCCGGGCAAACTATAATCGTTTATATTTTTGTTAACGTCCCTAAATAACTCAATTGATGAGTTACAAATACATTGGCAGTTCTATTTTCACATCAATGTCTGAGCAAATAAAATATTTTCCATGAAAAATATTTTTAGTTAATTATAATAAGAGCGAAAATGGACTCTTTTATATTTTGAAAAACATTTTCCGCTTCTTTTGCTAAGTTTTACACGAGTTTTTGTAATTGATCTACAATGATATTTATTTTTGCGAGAAAATAATATCGACAAATTTTTTTTAGATCAATACTTTTGAGATAAGTCAGACATTAATCATATACTGATATTGCTTATCTTTCAAAATTTTAATTACTTGATTGTGTTTAAAGTTTCTATTAAAATCTTGGGGGAAATTATTTTGATAACCATGAGTTTGTGCGTATCCAAAATGGTTCCTTCGTAAGTCACTTACATTTTTGCTTCATATTTTATATAATTTTTATCAAAGCATATGTAGCATCCAAAACAATTTTTTCTGAAATTGAAAACGGAAAAAAGGAAAACATTTAAACTTATATAATTTTTAATATATAAAAAAATGTGTGTCACGATTAAAAAAATATTATTTTCAATAAGATATTGATATTGAGTTTGAATGAATTTTGAAAATAATGAACCGTAAAGAGTTCCTTTACGTATATTATAATTAAGTATAGGATAACTCTTATGTTTCAATTTATTTGCTGTATTACATTACAACTTTAATTTACAATAAAACAAATGGAGACACTCAAGAAGATCTGGTGTGGAGACTCATGCGTTTAAAATGAAATCCATTCTGAATGTGATATTACTTCTTTATTTGTATAAAATTCTGAAACTAAATTAATTAATCTTGAAACAAATATTTAACTGTACATTTGATTTCTACATATTACTGTTTTATTGAATACCTTTTTTGTCTTTGCTCCTGAGTATCATTATGATGAAAGAGTTATGAACCAAAAATCCAAAATTTATCTCTATTTCAATTGACAATGCTTCCAAATCGTGCTAAACTCTGAATTCTTGCGACGCAAAATGAAATCACCGATATACACCTATTATTTTTCTGTCAAAAGAAAGTCTTTTATTTTAAGTGACATCATTTAAGAGTATTCATTTACTTAAAATTGTACCACATAAAGTTATTATTTTTGAATAACTAAGGTTTATTATTAAAAACTTTGTATTTTGGTTCTTATTGGAAAATGGATGGGACATAAAATTAACAGTAATAAGTTACATCTTAATGTGAGTAAATACACAACGAAGATGTTCTTCAATAAACGTGCCCCCCTATGCACTGTTTTGAGGTAAATGGAACTATGTTCTATAAGGTGTTATCCATTTGTGACAATCAAACCATCAAAAGTGTCAGAAGTCATTCCTATGATTCCAATACACTGAGTGCTATATTTTTGGTTTGATTTTAAAATTCGTAATATTTTTGAAACTTATTTTCCACATTAAGCGACATTTTTATTCATGCTTAAATATATATTTAATAAGAAAAATTATTTTTATTAATAAAATGTGCAGCTACTCTCCTTATTCCTTACCTTCATATTTAAAAACGGAAATTATCAAATATAATTTCTTTCAACTCTTACCGAAATTAATTTGACCGTGGTTTCTTTTAATTTTCTGATTTTATATTGATATTCTGTCGATATCGGGTTTAGTCGCGCTTTACGTTGCTAATTAATTATACGAGGACAAACTAGCTATATATTTCGTCTACTTTAACTACGTAAGGATAATCTGCAGCGCTTATTGCTGTTTTACAAGCACATTTTTAACAGTGACCGCTTTAAAACTGTTATATTATGTCAATTAGTATTGTATTTGCAATATGAAGGTATTCTTCCGTGATGAGTATTACATACAAATTTATCTAATTCTAACAAACGCGATCTTCGCCTGCAGTGTGACTAACGCTTGCTGATCGATAAATTATAATTAATTCCACGCCAATTTCAATTTATATATATTTTTTATTTTACATTTTAAAACCACCTTGATACAAATCATTGAAAAGTAAATACATAAATCAATGAAAAAATTTTACCAATGTAAACACATTTGCAGACATGATCAACTAATTATAGACATTAGTACTAAATGACCAAGATAACGTTTTTAGCGTGTATAGCTTGCATTTTAATGGGTATATGATAATTATGTTATTTTAGCCACCTAAGTTTACTAGTGTTCTGAAAATTTTGGCGCAGTATTTTATTACTATTTATTAAAAAGAAAACACATTAAATAATGTATGTATATATATATATATATACATTTTTTTTTAATTCTGGGCATATAAAACAGAGAGTTTGAGATCATGACCTCAAAAAAACATTTATCACAACAAATAAAATGTATCATGTCAGAAAGGTTTTCCAGTACACGGAAGATAAAACCACTCATATTTTTGTGTGATGTCTACTAAACAAGCATTACTATTGTTGAACATCGTAGGCTAAAACATACAAACGACATTGACTAATAAAATACATTTGAAAATTAACGTGTAGTTCCAAGACATCGTATAAAATGAAGGTTAAACAAAATACATCTATCAATCCAAAATTAAATGAAACTACGTGATAGTAGTTAGAAAACTTCTAAACCGATTTTAATAAATGAGTTATCAATCGTAACGGCGTAAATGGGTAGATCTTGTGATTTTTTTCTCATCATATTTGGTTTTACCCTTCATCGTGTTAGTTTTAAATCGAATTATAAATAAAATATTTATTTATTTAGTTATAATAATTTATTCGATCAATAATAGCATAGAACAAAGTAGCATCACTTCCGTTGAAAACTGTTTTTGAGTCTTTTTTTTATTCGTCTGGGTGAACGTAGTTACCATACGTATGCATTCCATCATTCGCAAAATTCCACTGTACACGGGAAAAAATTATGCTTTTTATTGGCAACACTAATGTTGAACGATAACATATAATTTTAGTTTCGTTTTTTTACGATGTTTACAAGGATATAAATTTAAAACAATGAACTTATTTGTAAAGCGTAATCCCGCTTCTTTTGTTATGAGTATGAGTTCTAGATTTGCACGCTTTTAGCACATATTTAACCATTTTTTTGGTTTATTCTTGAGCTGTCACCGGTTGGACATTAAAGTTGACGATTGAATGAAAATATCTGGACATATGTCTATTGACATATGCAGAGTGGTTACGCTTTTGCGCAACAACTGCTGATTTAGTCACTTTGTATCAATGAGATATCACATATAGACTGAGGATACTTACGACTGTAACACTCTGCTGGAAAATATTCATCAAAGTATCGTGTAAATTAAGGACATTAGCGCTACACATGAAGTTCATAAACATTCATAAACTTAGCATATATCATGGGACATATATACATATAATTCAGATTTGTTTGTCAACGTAGAAGAAAGTGGGAGTTTACTTAGCTGCGTAACGATTGATTTGAAGGTAATTTGCTAACATTTCGGAAACCTGAGAAATAATTATGGCTGAAATGTTTTATTAAAAAAATTCATTCGAAAAACGCGTATTATGAACACATCATAAATCACATTAAATAGGTTAGACAAATTTTTAACTACACATTTATTACTGGCTTTCAAATTGAATAGTTTGTTAAAGCATTGCTGAAAATATTTTCATTATTTCCTTTCATTACATTCTTCAGAGATACGGAACTCTAAAAAGCGTACACGTACACTATCATAAAGATAAGTTTAGTAGAGATGTGGAACTGCACATAAAATAAATTAACATTTCGTTTGCGATAAGTAATTTCCCAACCAACCTGTTCACTCATTTACTATTTATATGCCTTTAAAATACGGAAATCAAATAATACAATCTACATTTTGAATAAATCAACTATAAATTTGTATATTTAAGAAAGATATATCAGTAAAAAATTTATATTTAGATTTCAGGTTAGACACAGAAGGAAATTTAATTTTTATGCTTTTACTTTTTTCACATTCCATAAAAAAGAAGTAAGCAATTAACATACTAACTCCTCCTGGATTAGTTTCGTATTGGAAAAGAAAATTACTTTCCAGCATGGTTTTTATTTCAACAATTGATCTTAAGATTTTAGCTACTGTAGATATCAATAAAATAGCCAAAAATATTAGATTGATTGAATTAATAACTATTTAATAATTACTCTTCATTCATCACTATGTTTTCGAAAGTTAAATTTAACATTTATGAAAACCGTCTAAATAAAATCGTTCTTTTATGCTTCGAAACCAGGCAATATAATAATATAATATTTTTTTGGACTGGAAACCATAAACTAGACAATTAACATTTAATCTGACGACATGCAAACTGGGTGTAATTCTTTGAAGCACTAATATTGAATATGTTTTCTTTGAGTATTTAAGTAATATATTATACAATTTCCATATAAGAAACATAATCGAGGGAGGACATTTTAAAAATCAAACAGAGCGGCCATGATTTAAAACCATTGCTGTTGAACAATGTTTCCGTGTAGGGACGGGTTGATTTTATCAACTTCTATTCTTTTCAAATGACTAATGAATTAAAAGTAAATTAATTGAACTATTGGTTCCGTTATGAGATTTATCGACCCTTGATTAATAAACAAGATATAGCTACAGAGCTAATAAAAGTTTGTTTGCTCTTTGGCACTTCAAAGTTATTTCATAAGGATGCTGGACGAGAATTAGTCAATAGCGTAATTAAAGGTTTGCATGATATGTTGCTACAATCGATAACTATCTATCGGTTTCTAAGATATCTTTAAAGTCAAGGAAATATTGAGCATTCGAAACAAGATATAGAGAATATTCCGAGGGCTTAGGATTTTTGATAAATATTATGTAGATAAGTATGTAGGTTTCAGTTTTGTTCAGTGGCAGAAAAATGACCCTTTTCATAGAAGGATCGTTTAAAAAAAACCATAAAACCTATAAAAAAAACCTATTTATTTTTTATTAAAAACTTGACCTAGCTTTAGCTATAATCCCGTTATCTTTTTTCCCTTTGAAAACTTACATAGAAGAAGAAGAAAAATTGGAAAATTTACTAAATCACAAAACATAAACTTTCCCAGTTTTAATAGAGATAGTATTCCAAATTATAATTTATCTACATTGAAAAATTCACTATGTCACAAAGAAACAAGTAACATATTCTAAACCTCTCTAGTCATGAAACTTGTATATCAAATAATGAAAAATCGATGGCAATTAAAAGTAACTCCATTAAAATATGATCGGTTTACAATACCAGGAGAAAAGCGGTACTGTCGATGAAAAAAATGTTTATAAATGCATACATGTTTTTATAATAAAAACATTTCTGAATACCGTTGTGAAATATTAAATGGTATTTTGATATTGTAAGTGCATTGCTTTTAGTTCGTGGTTAATTGCATTTTGTATTTTCCTATCTGTGAAAAAGAACTACGTACACAAGAGCTCAGATCCGATTCATGAAAGACAATAAACACTTCGGCGGAAAATATGTTCCCCTGCAGTAAAAATAATATTTTAGTGAAAAATACCGGAGATAGTGTCTCTGATATAATGCCTTTATTTGAAATCCGAGTCTTATTAATTTACAAAATATAATGTGCATAAAAAGTGATGTGGAAAATTATGGTTATGCAATTGTGGTGTATTTGTGTGCAATTGTGTTGTAACCGAGGGTTGATTTAGCAGATATAATCTTATTAAAACGGGCTCAATACTTTTGACTAAATAGAAAATTGTGCATGATAAAATTTGGCACCAAAAGTAACCTTAATAATTCGTATTAAAAACACAGTAATTTACACAAATATATGTGAATTGAAAATAACATCGTTTAAGAAATAGCAGACATCACAAGGTTATACCTTGTACCAACAGATAGGACAAAAAATGTTAAGCAGAATTTTATAATATCCACGCATTAATAAACTGAACTATAAAAAGTAGTTTAAATCCCTTTATCTGAAAATCTGACTTCATCGCTAAAAGCTTCTTTCAAGCTGGTTTCTGATATATATATATATATATATATATATATATATATATATATATATATATATATATATATATCTATATTAAATTATATATATATATATATATATATATATAAAAGAAGTTAAAGAAGTATATAAGGATAAGTTTGATGAATCTGTAGTGTGTATATAGCAAAACGCATATAGAATGCTTATTTATGAATAAAGGCAAATAAAACTAATTTTGCCTCAGAGTTTCATCCGCATAGAATTTACGTAACTAGGCCTGGCTCTTTTTTTGCTCTATTCCCCAAAAGATATCGGCCGACGGTGTCAGGGTTATATTGGTTGGAATATTCCGGATGATCAGTCAATAAACAAGTCAGCCTTTCTTTACTTTGTACCTTTTAAGCAGTATTTCTTCACCTTCTGTTAGGTTTTTCATCACTATTCTCCCTTTGAGTGAATTGAAGCGTGATGATATCATCTATAATCTTCCCCAAGGAATAGTTTTCCAAAGAATAATCATTTTTTATATCGAACATGTATTATTATATAAAGCTAAAAAGTTAATTGACACATTCCTACTTTATACATTAGTATATATTTATTTTCATTACAATATATGCTATATTGGTATTATGTTATGTGTCCAGTGAATTTTTTTTATCTATCCTACTGCTACTTTCGTATTAACGGGGGGAGTTTCATGGGAAGCGTGATCATTGTAGAATGGTCAGTAGCTCAAGTCAATGAACATGAGTGCAACGCAGGTTTATAGTCGAGCTATTTTTAAAGTGATATCCATCGTTGATGCGGGTGCTTCGAGCTTTATGCACTCACTTCCATATTCCTCTTCAAAGTCATGGTGCGAGCACACAAGTAATATGGTCGTGAGTAGTGGTTAGATAACACTGGAATATTAACGAGGAGAGGTGGACGAGAAGCGCGATCATTGTGGAATGATCAGTACCCCCTAGTCAATGAACAGGCGTGCAACGCGGGTGTGTGGTCCACAAGTAATCTGGTCATGAGTAGAGTGGTTAGATAACACTGGACAATAGATAACAGATAGTCTTCAGGACTATCAACATTAGTTACGACTTTGGAACGAGCGGCTCAATTGCGACAAGTAATTATTGATAATCCAAGAAAATATGTAGAGAAAATTACTTGAAAAAGTTTGCAGTGCGTGTGATTTTGGGAAATAAACCCAAACTTTATCCCTACAAAATGTAAGTCATGCAAAAACTGATTGACGGTAATTCTTATTTAATAATTATGTACATCAGAACGATGTTGGTATATTTTTGGACCCCGAGAACACTTGGCATCATACTATTTAGTAATGTGATATATTTTCGTATGGGGGGTCGTGTGAATTAATAAAATATGCGTTACTGGAATTCCCAGAACTGTCGCATGATTAATGACTTTTATGTACCAGAATCACCAGCATTTCCCAGATAAAACAACTAGAGAAAATTTTAACAAGTTTGAGCAAATTCACACATTTTCACAGGGTTTCGAAGGAAAAACTGAGAGAAATATTTCCCAGGAATTACGGGAACTTATCCTGGCCATCTCGGTTGTTAGATTTAACGCCTTGTAATTTTTCATTGTGGAAATATGTGAAATATGGCAATAATCCCCACACTAGGACTTGTAAGTTCTAAAACAAAATATTCGGTGTGAAATAGCTGCCACCTATCCAGCGCTTTGTACGCGTGTACTTCACAATAAGCGGACCTTCCGCTTGCAAAAATTGAATGTTAATTAAAGGACATAATTTAAGAAAAATGAAATCTGCAGATTTCTGATGTGTTTTCAAAATATAATAAATGAACAAAATTTATTTGTTTGCGTTTAATGTAAATTCAAATTCTAAAATTTCTAACGTT
The DNA here is from genome assembly GCA_039881145.1 of Druceiella hillmani. Classification (NCBI taxonomy): domain Eukaryota; kingdom Metazoa; phylum Arthropoda; class Insecta; order Lepidoptera; family Hepialidae; genus Druceiella; species Druceiella hillmani. The sequence continues at coordinate 524,564 of JAYKKI010000048.1, read as the reverse complement.
ATACATTTATATTCTCTCTGAAAGTCAAAGGTATAAACCAAATAAGATGAAAAGTAAATCATAAAATTCTAGTTGAACTACTAATACTAACTGAAGTTACATTTTATCAAAAATAGAGTTTGAACTAATATTTTGAGACACAATATTCTTATATCATCGCTCGCTCTTCCTTATGTCACGCTTTTAAAATAATAAAGGCTTCCAACGAGAATATTAAAAGGCCTCTAGCGAGAAAATCTTACCGTTTAAAACTTTTGAGGTAAAATATCTTACGTTCAAAAAGAATATTTTGTGACACACCCTTAACAGAAAAAAAAGTATTTAAAAAAGAGCTGAAAGAAAATTATTAATTCATGGCTTAATAATTTGATATTGAAATTTTAAAAATAGGGTTATTTGCTCTGCGTGATAAGTACATTAAATTAAAAATTTAATTAAATGGAAAATATTCGCAAGAATCTAAGTTATATATGGATGCAAGTTTATATGTTTTAGTTGAGGTTGAATCTTGGCAAATACCTAGTGAGATTAAGCAGCAAATTTAACCGCAGTAATAAATTCTAATACTGTTTCAAATAGAACAATTCACCGATATCATTAAAAAGCAATGAGCTATAAATTAGTTTGAGCTCAATATGAAAACTTACGATTGTGATTATTAGATGCTAATATAATGTTAGACCCAGGAAATTTTAGTAGGATTAATATTATTGAATACCGTAAACTAATAAATATAATGATTGTTATCTACAGCTATTTACATGATTCGATCAAATTATTCAACTCGACCTAGCACAATATCAAATTACTTCCTACGGTCGGAAACAGGAAATCCAGCAAATCTGCTAATAAACAAGTTACATAAACCAGGTCAGAACGACAGCGATGCACACACGTTTGTAACCATCGTTTAAGCAGAATAATCGAATAATCCTCGACGCTGACACGTTTTATTTGCGTAGAGATTACATCTTTCTCGTTCCTATAATCGGTTACTGAATCAGTACATGCTATGACGATGACATACGTTATAACTAAAGTATAATTTGTCGCTGACAAAGTAACAAAATTTTAAGGGAAGATCCATCTGAATCACATCCGTCACTTGTTCCGATCAGAGCCCGTTCAGTCTAATACATTTTATCCGTTAATTTAAAATATGGAGTAGAAATGCAAATTATATACTATGAAAGTTTTATGAAAAATATTATGTTTGTATCTTGGACAAACAAGGTAAACTTTGGTGTAAATAACGAAACGCACACAAAATAGTGAAGAATTTTGAAATGGCGGACACATCTTGAAATTCTATAGTTTTAATATTAAAACTTTCTTATACCTTTATGAATTGAAAAGAAGTTAACGAAGAAATATTTAATTTATCTGTATTTTTTTATTGAACACTTTCGGGTTATATAATCTATAATATTAATTATTTTCAATTTGAAATATAATCTCTCCTATGATTTATTATCAGCAAATTGATGAAAACATAAGGAAACACGGCGGATACACGTAAAGTACAACGCGCTTTTCCACATATCCACTTGTATGTTTTCTCGAAGCATCATAATGATAAGAATAAGAAAAATAAGTTTAAAAGGAGCCACATGCCTAAAATACATTTTTGAAACCTATTTGGATGGTAATTGATGAATGTTTACAATATTGTAAATAATACTTTTGTTTATATGCTTGAATGTAATGAATGAATGAATTTTGAAAAATATAGCATCATTATTACACATATGTGTGCAGTCAACATTACATTTATTAGTTTACGGAATTAGACAATATCTATCCTACCTCAATTAGTTTATACTGTTATTAATGTTTCTATATTAATATTAATCTTTATAGTTAAGTCCTGAATCAAATTTTGTGAAAGTTATCTTCTATGTTTCTATGTTTCTATGTATGTATACATTTAAAATTCAAACGTCTTTTATCTTGTACTTCGTAAACCTAATTTTTTACTAAATATTCTGATGGATTAATACCCAATAATTTCTCTAAAGTACACCAAAAGTCTTTATTTTAGGAAAACAAAAGCTCATGTCTGGATACATAAATATACTCTATTACAGGTTCAATACGTTAATGTATTTTACCTTGATCTATATCCACTCTAATTTTAAACGCACACACACATCTCTGTATTTTTAATTTGTGATATTTTTTCTATTACATAAATAAAATCAAAATTTTTTCAAATAAAGGAAGTAGTTTTCTTTTCTTTTTATATAAATTTATAAATAAACATTTTTAATATGATTTTGATGTCGAGAAATTACTTAGTTAAAAACAGGTCCAGTGAAGGATATGCTTTTATATATATATTATATATTTTAAAATTTGTTTCCTTATGTTTTTTATCTTTTAAGGACTATGTCTTCAGTTTCGTTCAGGTGGAAATTGTGATGTTGAACTTTACGAGTAAATGCGGAATGATTCATTTTCCTGCAACCTAGCACGGCTACTAACTTTGCCGTATACAACATTTCCTGTTAGCTCGAACTCTAGAATAAGCCTCATAAATATTAAGTTACGATTATGACTTAGACTAATTTTTTTTTTAAATAGTACTTGATTGGATTTTTTTCATTAAAATATCGTTTCCGAACAAGGGTAAATTTGCAAAATATTGTTATTGCTAGAGATTTTTGAAACAGAAGGAACAGATGTTTGCGACTGAACTTAAATACATTCATATGTATCTGTATTAATATAAATATGTGTACAGACGCACATGCATACATTCAAGCATATATACATACGGAGTTATAAATTATAATTTCTCTTTATATATATATATATATATATATATATATATATATATATATATTGCACTGTTAAATTCTTATCTACCTATTTATTTTATTTTATTGTTACAGTAAGATAATTAAAACGAGTCCAAATTCGATAGTATTGCTCCTCATGATCGAAGAGTTCTTGCCACTGACTTCCAATTCTATCACTAATCACAATTTTTTTTAAAGAGCAACATCATGATAATTTTCCTATCAACTTTGGGAGAAGTTTTAAAACACTAATATTTTTAGTGTGAATAGTTTCGGAAATATGGGAGTGAACATATTTTTTTTCATACGTCTTAAATAATAACAGTATATCTCTGAAGACATATATATATATATATATATATATATATATATATATATATATATATATATATAGTAGCATCTTTTTGATAAAATTATAAAAAAAAAATTTGAGACCCTTATAAATAAACTTTTCAACGACACCCGCCATTATATATGGAATTAAAAAAAGTTTTTTCATGTACTTAATTTACACTCCTTAAAATGCCCAAACGAATATTTTTAACTTAATTTTTTTCACAAATAAATGAAACTATGTTATGTAGTATTATATCTACCTTATTTAAATTATTAACCACCACCTAGGTTTCGTTGTATGACAATATCTTCAGGTGAGCAGTTTCAAGAGATTAACTATAGACACTTCCAAGAGCATTTAATTATTATACAAAAGAACAGCGGATGTAGAGTTTGAGTGGGTTTTCCCAATTTTTACATTAATAGTTTTTATTATATTCCAGAAACTTTTACAATGAACAAGGGTTTTAGTGGGGTTATAAATTAAATTGATGTTATTTTATGAGGTTATAAATATATTCGATATGTGCTAGATAATATTGTTTATCAATGTGCCAAGTTTCAACTTTCTACGTCAAACGGTTTCTAAGAAAAACAACTATGATAAAGGAACTAACAGACACGTATGTGATCTTATACGGGTTCTATTTTTTATTTTAAGGTAAGTAACCCTGAAATATACAATCAAATTAAGAACTTTCTTCGTTTTTGAAATGGATTAGAAAAACCTTACAGATTAAATAAGCCACATGATGACGAAGCCACATCAAAATCAAAACAGTAGAACTTAAGTTACAGGCAAATATACAGGAAGACAGACAAATAGACGTGTCATTTTATATAAATGTTGATTACGTGAATCAAGATTACTCGACAACCGCGACATCAAAACCATGATAAAACTCTGAAGTAATCTCTAGAGTTTTGTCATGGTTTTCTTTTAATATTCTTCTGTCATTAATTTACAATGTATACCTCGATGATCTATTAATGACTGTGATGAAAATTTGTTTGTTAAATGAAATAAGCAGCATTCGAATTCAGGCATCTATTTATATTTGATTTTCACTAATAGATCCACATGTAGAACACGCGGTATCTTCCTAAATACAATTCAATGGTCTTATTCAAATCATTGTAATAATTCTAGAGTAAAAATGAACACACAATGGATTATTAAAACATAGATGAATGAACACTTCTTATTTTTCCAGATGTCGTTTATATTTAATTAATTCATTAATACTTAGAATATTATGTTCAAATGGGTCTTAGTTCTGGCGTATGAAGCACATAATATCATTGCAATATAATTATGTTTAAAGAGTTTTATAAACTAATAAAACGGCTTTACTATATTTAGATTGTTAATATGTACAAGGCTATCGCTTGAGTGAATATTTGAGTATATAAATGATTTGTAAATAAAAATTTATAGGCTTATATTTTCATATATTTGACTAAAATCGCAACAATTCCTCCAGTATATTTGCGTTTAATCTCATGGGACTTAGACTTAAAAGAAACATTTTAAGTTAGAAAAATAATAGTAAATTTAAGAAAGTAATGTCGCTAATAATACTCGCTGGTTAAGTGGGATTCGCGTAGTGAATTGTTCACCTAATATATAAGAAATGAGAGCAAAATTTACATTTTAGGAATAGTTTTTACGAGAAAAAGACATTTTAGTAATTAAGGAAAAAGCCAATTTAGGAAAAAGGTTATAAATGAGAGTAAAAACGTGTGTAGCTGTGGAAAATCTCTTACTCTCTCAACTTTAATGGAATTCGCTTAAAATGACTGTACATATTTCCAAACCATTTATTATGGCATGACAAGCATTTTCGCTTTCGTATCAACTTGCATGAACTTCAACCCACTTAGAATGGGGTTAGCGTGATAAGTTGCTTACGTTTAGGTATTTTTGAATAGATTAGGGCGGCTATTAAGACATTCCTTAGTCATTGGTCGCACTCACTTGCACTCCTGTTTGACTGCGATTGACCCCTTGCTAATTGTTGCTTTGTCATCGATTATGCCGCTTAATTAAACTTATATACTTTTATTGTTATTTTCACAGAAAACATGTCTCAACAATATGCAAATCGCAACATTTTAAAGTTTATAAATAATGGTGTCGTTATACAAAAATTAGAAACGAACAATCTTTACAGAGAAAAGTTATATTTGTCATTGCACAACCTAAATGATTCATAGAACAAAAAAAACAAATTAAGAAATATTTCAACTCGAATATGTTGTAACCTATAGGAATATGAAATCATTACACATACAATATTCATAAAACTCAATGTGTTCAACTTTTTGAGATATCAGTGAAAAATATCTCACTTCGCAAGAAATTTAAACTGTCAATCAAAGGAACTAACCGATTAGTAGGAATGTAAATTTGAACCTGACAAGGATATATTAACATCCGAAGTAACTACAGAGTATGTCGAGAAAACAGATAAACAACTTTTAAGTGAGGAGAACGAGGCAGTGCTATGCAACAGTCACATGTGTAAAATTATTAGGCAACATATAACATTCCATAAAAACCACATTAAAAAATGTTATACGTTTAAGAACGGTATATTATTATCAGTTATTTCATGTGTTATAACAAAAAAAAATATTTATTGTGGTCCAGTACCATCTGCTCAGCACATGATGAGAACTTACGAAAAGTTAATATATTTAAGATACTTTCCCTTCCATGTTAAACATGTTATAGATGATTATTCGTAAATATTTTGTACAAAGCCAAACCATATATCTACATAGATGTCATGATCTACATGCCAGCGCTTCAACTGAAAAACACCTTTTTCTCTGATTGTGTGAAAAATAAAATAAAGTATAAATGTACACGAACCATTTTCAAAAATTCTTTCTTAATCATCCCAAAAGATCCCAAACTTTAACAAAATTAGACGACAAACATTTTCAGACAGGCTTGGAATATAGCATACACTAATTTATTCCTTACTTAAAATTGTGACTATCTTTAGGGTAACTAGAAGCTCATTTCTGAAATATGCCATTGTAGTAGTAAGAATTACCAAGTTATGTTATGACATGACAACAGACATAACGAGTAGAGTAGAACCATCACCATGATAGTTTCATGTATTATTTTATGTAGATGAAAGTTTAAAAATTTATGGATGTCTTATATTCCTATCAACCATTTACAAATATTCGAAATGTTTAATTCGCAAAATTATCACTTGATATTTCCCTCACATGCCTAAGAAAAGTTTCTTCAATTATTTTAAACAAGCTTAAATATAAAAATAAAATTTAAAATGGACAAACAAGATTTTCTTTTTAAATTTAATTCCATGTAAAATATAAAAAGTAAAACTTTTTGTAATTCGAAATTCAAATTAATAATAAACCGGTTTCTAAAAATATTTTACAATTTTCCCTTAAACGCTCTTTCCAACGGCATATGGTATGCATGCAAATAAAAGGTGCAACATACCTTCACGGGGTAACTCGAACTGTTATTCTGAATAATAGAAACCTGTTAAACAAGAGTATATGCCAAACTAAGAAGGTTTCACCCTCCTTTAAGCATTCTGAGATACATAGTATTTCTATCAACCTGTTATCAAATATTAATTTTTTACGATATTAACAAACTTAACATCCATGGGCGTAAAAACCTGGTGCATATTTAAAAAATTGTAAGATCTAGGAGAATCGCTCAAGTTTTCTTGTAACCTCCCAATAAGATGTTATCAACCCTAATTTATCATTATTTTTGGCTTATTAGTTTCGGAAATAAAGGGAGGAATGTCCTTCCATTTTCTTTCGTTTGAATATTTTTGACGTGTAAATGTGTTACTTAAATAAGGAAAAAGATTTTTTTATAATTATACCCTGCCAAATGATATTTTATTAAATTCAACTTAATATAATATCATAGGATTTATTTTATTAAAAATAATAAGATTAATTTCAATCAAAAAATTTTTAGCTCTTTATTTACTCCTTCTTTAATTCTTATATGGCTATTTTTAAAACGATAGCCCATGCAAAATATATCGCGTAATAATATGTATGACTATGTCAAGATTCAAGTTGCTACATTACATGGTTTCTGAGAAAATCCTATGATGATCCGTAAATATAGAAATAGGTTTATACAATACCTACTATATATTTCATGGACGTAATATATTGTGTATATTTAAAAAAATATGACCTATGGAATGGTCTCTCTAGTTTTCCTACAACCTTTTTTCATAATTATAAGCGGAGTAGTTTCGGAAATTAGAGGACGGGGCTTATATTTTTTGCAAATTCTTGAGTTGTCTCTGAAGATCTAGTACCTAAAATAGTGTAAAAAATATTTTTGAGACCCTTACAACTGGTCTTTTCAAACGATGTCCCACACTACATAAGTAGTCAAAAGAAGAAAATTCGGGAAAATATTTTGACAGCACCAAAATTGCAAAATTAATAGATTTGAGTTTCAGCTATTGTAGTGCATTTGTTGTGATATATGTTGGTTAATATGTGCTATTTCTACGCCGACTTTCGGGTTTCCACGTCAAGAGGTTTCCAAAAAAAATTGCTGTGACCGATAGACGGCAGAGGCATAAGAGATCTTATTTTCGTTTCCCGTTTTTTTTAAATAATTTGAATAGGCACAGCTATGACAAAAGACTTCAAAAATCTTTGGGAAACACATATATAACAAATAATAAATTCAAGTAGTTACTTCGCATGCAGTATCAGCGAAAGCAATAGTTCAAACACAAATTTGAATATAAAGCTAGCAGAAAACCACGCTGCCGTTTGTATTATGACAAAATATCGATGAATTATCAGTTTGTGGTGTCTATTAATTACAAAACGTTATTATCATATTCATTATTTCCGTCTTAAATGAAAAGGTGTTCGTTCACTTGTATTGATACTAAATTTTTCCTGAAACATTTTAAATCCTATTGACTTTCGCCGATATAAGGATTAACCTACTCGTACGATCGCTTCTATGTTTTCATATTTTAAACATAGATTTTGCATGCGACCTAACAAAAATAAATTTCGGGTATTAAATTAGAAACAAAAGTGGACAAAACATTCACTCGGTATATACTAACTCAATTGGAGTCGTATTATGCTGGCGCAATTCTTTTGCGTGCCACTGACATTAGATTCGGAATCATAGAAAGCTTATAAAGGTGCCAATTCTTTGTCCTTAATTATTTTCCCTGGTAATGACTCACAGGGAATAATCTCTCAGCTAAACGGGTATTTGCGGTAGTAAACTCCTCAAAATAATATAAAATATGTTGTAAATTATCTCAAAATCGAAGTCGATATTACTTTTTCGAACATATCCCATATCCCTCACTTTATGCTATTCTGAAAATAACCCAGAAATTATCAGGCTGAGGAACTTTCCGATAGCGGACATGATCTAAGTCCGAGGTTACGGTTGAATTATGTCTGAATTCTTCATACAGCATAAAAATATCGGCGTATACCGTATTCGTGTAATTAGGTGTATTATTCATATTTATTCAGCCTAATAAGACAAATATGACTAGTAACGAAAATGAGAAAAAAATAAGGAAATAAATAAAATTAGTTTAGTAAAAATGGCATATTTTTAAACGGGCAAACAATAGATACAACGAAGTTCTTTTCAGACCCCCTTGTATTCAATGCTGAATAATAACAAAATAAAAAAAAATTAAATGGGTCAATTCGTGTATCCCATTATGTAAACCGTTTTTACAAGGAAAAAACTATGTTCAATTATGATTAAGAGAATGCCATACTTTTATATCGAATTAATACTGTCTCCAAATCCAAAATATATAATGCGAACTTATTGCAACAGGCGCAATTTCATCCAATCAAATGATACACCGAGTAATAAAATACATTATGTATATTCTTTGCCGTGGATGACTGCAAAGAATTTTGAATATAATTGCAAATTGAGAAAAAAACAAGCTAGTAAAAATATTTATACAAAAGGTAAAAAATTGTATATAGTACACAAGGGCCTTATTGTAATATATTGTAAAGAACCAAGGAGAGGGACAATATTTAGGAGGAAAAACCAACAAAGGTTTATGGAATTTTATCGAAAGGGTGTTACGAGAGATTTTTTTTTTAAAGCGAGTTCCGTCAATGAATTATCGATATTAAATAGGGCAATCATTTTTAATAATAAGCTTTTTATTATATTCTAAATTATATAACAGAGAAGATAGATACTGACTCTTATATATTACAATTACAATTTAATTATTAGAAAACTAATAGTGTAAACATAGTGGGGTATAAATGGATATTTCCTGCAACATTGTACTTTGGTTTGTAAGAAAATGTTGAAGAAAAACATTTTCTAATTTTGCTGCTAATTGATAAATTGAGACAAATACTTCAATGTCTGGGCAGTACTTGACAAGATCAAACTTGATCATATCTGACTGCACCTTCTGAGATTTAAATTCAAGAAATAGAATTTGAAAGTTGAAATCTTGTTATTTGTAATACATTTATTGAATATTTTTATGTGTTGCTCCAACAGAGTTACGATTGAAAGAATGAAAATCAACGAATGAACGTAAAGAACTTTGCTAATTGCCCACCTGAAGATGTTGTCATACAACGAAACCTAGGTTGTAGTAAATAATTTAAATAAAATAGAAATAATAGTGCTGCATTACGTAGTTTCATTAATTGTGAAAAATTAAATTAAAATGAATTTCTATGAAATAACCACTGAGTATATTAAATTTTTATGTAACTTTTTAATTATATTGAAAAAAATATATAAATTCAAAGCAATATTCTCAAATTACTATTTGACCTAAATTTTAAGTGAACTACTCACTAATAATGGATTTCCCAAGGTTATTCACCATATACTGACATTCAAATTTTAACAAAAATCTTTCAGTGTGATTAAGAAAATATCTCATTTTAAAAATTATCTGAAAGATTACACTTTTGTTAAAAAATATTTATTTTTTTGCAATAAAAAAGAGTAAATTTTAGAGTTAAATGATGAACCAAAATTTTATTGATGTTAACCATAAAATATTTTATGTTTTCACTTTACGTTTATTTATTTTTATTTTGTTTATACTTTATGAAAGAAGGCCTCTAAACTATTTTATTAAAATTAATTTAACTTTACTTAACTGATATTTTGTATTTTTCTCTCTGTAAAGCATTTCCTATTTAGAAAGACTCATAATACCCTTAGGTGATCGAGTCAGCAGTTTTATATTTATTTGTCGCAAGCTCTTTATATTCTTCAGTTTTATGTGTATTTTACACTCAAAAAAATTCTCATCAACTTACTAAAACAGGTACAGCGGTAAAATATTATTAGTTTGCTATTCCTATTGAAACTTTTTTCAAGTTATTTTTGTGGCACACATTTGAGAAACGTCTGTTGACCTACTCGAATAGCTTTTAAATTGTATGTCATTACATTTTAACATTGAATTATTTCCGCGATTTTGCAGATTGTAATTTTATTATTGGAATTTTTACAATTATTTTAACATGTCAGATTTAGTAATTAACGAACGTAACAAAAAGAGTAATGAAAACAAAATTAAAATGAAAAAACGATAAAGATCGAAAGAATAAGCACGTATACTAAAAAAGTTAATAAGGTATAAGCTGTCAAAAAATTATCACTATGGTTCTTTCAAGCTTTGATGAGGCTAAAAAAATTATATAAGGAAAATTTTTCATGAAGCTTTGAGGGAAGTTTAAATATAAGAGCATTTATTAAAATTTCTAATCGTGATATTCGATTGATTAATATTTATGAATATTTCCACCTGCTTGTTAGAGTTGTAAGCATTACCATGAAAGTAAAATTGTTCTTTGATTATTTATACAAATTTTTGTACGTAATTTACAACAACCAAATAATTAAGAAAAGAAATTAAATATTGTTTTTTGAACTACCAACTAACCAAAATTATTCAAACACGATACGCTTTTTTTTGGCGTTGTTGATTTAACATTTCAATTATGAATTTAACAATTTAATTCACACCGAGTATAAAATGAAACAGGTTCTTTGCGAGAAAAATTAAAAATAAAAATACAACAAAAGCAAATATTTGTATGCGAAGGTAATAGTTAAAACGGGGCTGGAATTAATCAAGGATTCAATAGTACGAATTTCTAAATGGATTAAATATGTACACGTGTTCTGTGGCTCGTAAAAAAACTTAACGATAAGGTTTCAAGGTTAATGTTGGCAGTATGATAAGTGTAGAAAATGTTTTTCATACAAATTGTTAACAATATAATAATATGTTTACAAAGGAATTCATAAGGTTCTATTAATTTTTAATTATTTAAAACGTGAAATAACCAAAATAAATTACGGTAATTCATTAAGTTAAAGCTGTTCAAATAAGTCACCTAATCAAAACTATTGATATATTTTCTTGTAAACTTCGACACATAAAAATTTAAAAGTAATAAATAAACATGAATATTAAAATGTTCACTCTTCAGTAGCTTTGTCATCACTTACAGTGAATAAGTATCTTGAAACTAATACGTTCTTAAAATTAATAATCACCGGTTATATGTAATAAATAATCAGTGTGTTAATTTCGATTACTCAATTAGCGTGAAAAAATTATCTGCAAAATAATAAATTTTCTTACAAGTTATTGGACGTAAGTTCAAAAAGACGTCAAAAATACCAGGCAATATTTAAATAACGTAACAAATTTACTAATGGTCTTTCAAAATAAATCGTAATTGCAAAAGGAACACCGATGTGTTATATACTGATATAAAAGAATATAAAATACCTTAATATCGAGTATTATACCGTCCTTGCAAGTATTGTTTCCATACTTCGCTAATATTGGTCGTAACATCGATTATTTCTGACATTATTCTCTTTCAGCGGTTTTGATTTTATTTAACAGCACTTTATGGCGTCTCCCATGCAGTTTTATACTACTTTAGTTGTATACATATTTGGTTCCTCTTTAAATGTAAGTATGTCACGATTGCTATATTTTTTAATTGTTATATTTTGAACATTAATAATGAAAACTTAAAAGTACGTGAACAATACTTAAGAAGGTTCATATATTTCGTTGTTGTGAAATGTTAAATGTGCAAACGATAAGGACCAACAATAATACGAGTTGAATAGCTATAGTATTTTCAGTCATTCTAAAAGCGTGCTTCTATAATAACAATCACTGCGTCAGAAACAATCTCTCGAATGACTTTTCAACATAGGAAATTTATTTGACGCCTCTATAAGGAGGCTTTTCAAACTTTTGTCGGAAAATTCACAATTTGTTTTATGTCCTTTTCATATTTTGTTGTAAACAATATTACCATAAATTAATATTTAAAGTTAGTTTATGACTAGAAAATGTATTGAAACTTATTAAAACAGGTTACAAGGACTAACAGAAAAAATCCTCTTCAAAAATTAGCTCGAAAAAGTAGTGAGATAAAAACAATCAAGTTTCTGTAGAGCTTTTGCTGGAAGAGATGTGACGAACGAGTTAGAGATTCCAGAGAGAGAGAATTTTAACATAGGCAACTACTTATACAATATAAGTATGAACCAGTTGATTTGTTAAATCCAAATTTCCGTTGAATGAAACTAAAGTATTTGAGGTATGTTAAATAATAATAGCAAGTTTGTCAGCTACTTACGAAACAAAATTCTTTATTAGTTCATAAAAGCGAATCGTTATCTTAGTTATATAACGTCGTCAATAAAAAGACAATTGGTATAGATAAAGAAACCACCTCTATGTAGTAACATAAAATGAAACGGTAGTAAACATAACTATAGACTTATTAAATAAATCCTGAATATGTTAACAAATGGTCTCCAATGAATACAGATACACAAGTATGGTGTCTTAAAGACCTACCTACTACATGTGCATGAAAACTGAAAGTTACGTTGTCATAAACTTTATCTTTGTTTATGGGTAATAATTTTGTTTCTGGTTAATATTCACATTTATGAGTTTTTCCCTTATCATTTGTGATGTCTATCTGAAAGTAGGTACTAAATTTAAATTTTCTGACCCCTCTGGAAATGACAGTGAGTGAGAGTTTTAGCGAATTTTAATCTAAAAACCCAAATTCGAAATGAATTATACCAGGTTATAATAAATTATAATTTATTAGGTCTAATTTTCCTCTCGATGTAATTAAAATGATACTTTTTGCATTTGGGTTGAGTTATGGGAGTTTCAAAGCAGCTAAGAAGCGCTTCGCGTAAAAGTAAATTATCCCTAATTTCGGCTCAGACCTTGATGGTTTTCCATTTATGGAGATGAATAGAGTGAAATTTATATTTATTAATTATTTTATTTATTTTAATTAAATTGTATTATTTTTTTAAAGATTTGTTTTATGCAAAACTACGTTTCAGAAAAAAATAGTAACGAAAACTATAATCTTATCCCGTATAATCACATATGTTACGGCTTATTGGTAAAAGCATTCATGATTATATTTTATTATAATGATATATAATTTCAAAAATTAAACTAAAATCATAATTTACCTATATTTATAAACTGATTTAAAATTGCGAGTCCCTCAATTGTTATTTAACAAAATTAAATATTCCTTTAAAATCTCGATATTGATGAATAAAAAATTGAGTAATGAGAATCAACTCTTGTGTGTAGCCTTTAAAAAAGGCTGTATTGTAGCTAACAATATTTAGACTGGTTTACTATCTAAAGTAGTATAACAATAATGTAATCGTTACATTCCAGCTAAGCTTCAATGCATCGAGCACTTTAAAAATTTTATTGTTAAGGTTCACTATCGCCAAATATAATCGATTTAACGTATTTAGTATTATAATTTTCTTAAGAGTAAATGGGCGAAATAAATATTTTAACGGATTTCAAAAAAGGAGGAGTTTTCATCGCGTATTTATGTAAATGTTCACATTGTTAGTTCTATTAGGCCTTCTGAAAAAAATTTAAAAATGTTGTGGTGAAAAGTGTATGTGTGTTTATATATTTGTATATTTGTCCATGCATTTCTCAGAAACTTATGATCGGATTGCGAATTTTTATTGGCTTTAGTACCTTTCAATTAAGGTACAGTAAAACTTCGAACAAAATCCATTCAGTAGTTCATACTATATAAACTGTTAAGTGTGTTACCAGACATTACTTGATAGGCGCATTGTCTCTTTATGACGCAATTCTCACAATAATAACAATAATACATGTAGGGATTCAATACGAAACAGAAATTACGGAATTAGCCAGATTATAATTTGGAAAAACGGGATCTATCATCTGATGTTCTTAATTAATATTATGACATATTATTATTATTAAGTGATAAACGTGATATAACTGTAGAAATCGAATTATTAACAAAGTAAGATTGACTAATATTGTAAGTATTACTGTGATGCCAGTACTACCTTATTTAAAAATAAAAAGGAAGAAATAATGAATATTAAAATATGCACAAAATTAATCCAAGATATAAATAAAAATTGTATACTAAACTAAGTAAATATGTTAACAATTTTTTTAGGTCTAATTACTCTAAATTAATTTTTGTTGATTAAAATTATTGTTTTTCATAGACACTAACCACGCTAATTTTACTCGACTGAAGGCACGCTAGTGTAATGATAATTTGTCTTTTTAAAGGCTATTTGTTAAACACTTTATTTCCCTATTATTTAGTTTGTAAGTATATATTTATTTTCAATTTTCAGAAACAAGTTTCAAAGGAAAATCATTGTCTAATATAAATAAAAACGCCAAAACGTTGACTTAGATTTATATTAGGAACATGACAACTACATATTTAAAAAATGGTTGAAAATAATTAATTTTGTATTCCTTACTGAATAACATTCTTACTTGTGCGCAGTAGTTACTCTTTTATACTAGGCTACGACCTCTGTTAACTTTAAATTACTAAGAAAACTAAAATATAGCGTGGAATAATTTCTCTCGTGATTAGTTCGAACAACAAAACAAAAGTGTAGTGGTAACGTAATTAAAATACAAGTAATGCAGGAAAATACGTATAAAATAGAAACATGTGCTTGTACATAATTTTGTTTCAATTGTATATCGTAATATATCAATAAAACAAATATAATGTGTAACGGAAAACAATCAAATTAAATGAAAGATTTGCTTGAAATAAAATTTGGTTTAACCTAAAATTTTGAAACAGTATTTTCGTAAAGCTTATAAAAAATATGAGTATGTGAGTATTACAAAATAATATACCGCATTATTACCGCGTAGTATATCGATCCGAAAAATATTTTTTGAGAAGACCAATACCAAAAAATAATGTTTCGATATTATTTCGAACAGAAACCACTTTAGGTCTGAAGTAAGTGAATAATTAAATGTACCAAGAATAAATTATTTACCAATTGTAATTGTGGTATTTTAATTAATTAATGAGCAAACATTCTAACATAGTAATAAAAACTTTAAATTATAAACATAAAATTTTACTTAAGAATATGTTTTTCAGCCATTCAATAGAACTTCCGACTGGAACTTTCGCATGTAGAAAAGTTATCGAAAAGGGGATAACTTGTGGCTTGACAAAAGTTTAGATTTTTTTGAGGGTTCATACTCATTAAGCTTACAATTTATACTAATAATATATGTATATATATGCTGGCTGACAAATGGGTTATCGTTTTTATTTAAAAATGTATTTTGTTAAGTTATTATAAATATGGTATATGTCGCTTGCAAGACAATTTAAAGGATGGGAAGTATTTTTCCCAACTATCCATTTTCAGGGATTTACATTCAAGAATATATTGAAATTGAGTATCCTCTCCTCTAAGTATTCGGACATATATATGATAAAAATCTAAAACCACTCATAATAATACTTCGTTTTGTACTTAGCATTTAAACAATTTTTATCGTTTACAGAAAATCGTCTTTAGTCATTTTTATTCTTACGTAATTAGATATATATGTTTGGAAACGTAGTTTAATTTTGAAAAAAAAAAATTATCTCCTAGGATTTCGTACCACAAAAGAACTAAAATGAAATCCTTATAAAATCACTCACGTGTCGGTTTATCAATCATTCATGTGTCTGTCTATTGTTTTCAGCAACAGTTTTATGTGTAAATTAGCGTAGTGATAAAACCCATGCATCCGCAAATATTTCATAGTTAAAAATAAGTAAAATTTTATAGGGGAACAATAAAAGAAGAAATTTTTTCATTTTCATTTCATGTCTAATATGGGAGTTCTAAATCTATATACCAATCCCAAATTTTATCATTTGGGAAGCAGAATAACTCGTAATTCCTTTTCGGAGATCATCAAACCTCTTCTATATAGAGACCAGCTTGACTCCATGCAAATCGCTCCTGTACAAACTAGATTAACACTCTTCGTATTATCTTCGAACTAGCATAAAAATGACACAAATAGATTTGTTTCATCTTTACTGATTCCGAAAATCTTTTATTATTTTGAGATAGGGTAATATCCAGCCTGGGCTCAGCAAGATCATTATCGCGCCAAAATCATAAAATCCTAAAAGATGCACACAAAAATCCTCTTGTAAAACCCTATGAAACAACCTCAACTCCGAGGGTCCTGCGGCGCACGCGGGCTTTTGTTAAGCCTACTTTCTCCCGCCACTTCTTTTCTTGAGTTATTTGGATGGCGTAATGTACTGCACAAATAATGGACAACGAGGCAAAATAGTGTGAACTGAAGAAACTGAAAAGCATTGGTGAGACATGAAGTGAAGCAATACCTGATGCATCGGATCAATCTGAGTCCTGAAACACCACTACAACCCTGTAACACTTGTACTTAAAGAAAGAAGGACAATATTTGATAGTTTAACACTTAAACTTTTTCTGTTTTTATTAGAATAACAAATGTCATACATGAAGGTTTCAAATACAAAACAAATAAATGAATACACAAAGGCTTCTTACTTTCTCAATATCCCGTTTCAGACAAATACTTGCTTTGATAACAATGAATTCACTATTTGGACTTAGTCTTTGCTCATTGGTATTTAAACAGATACTTTTCAGTGTAGATAAAAAATATAATATTAGTGCTTATATAATTATCCGTTGTGAACAAATTGTCAAAGATCATTTCTAATTATTAATCACATACATATAAATATATCTATTACATACACACACACACACACACACACACATATATATATATATATATATATATATATATATATATAACACATTTTTGTCTTCTATTATCGTTTGCCTTGAGGAAGTATTGCAATTACCAAAGAGTACTTAAAATTCGGGAACATTATCTCGGATTTATTTAATATTAATTATTTGCGAAAATTGATACTGTTAATATCAACTAGATTCATTTTGTAAATAATATTTCCAACTATTTGAACAAAATCAGCAGTCATTAACAAAGGGTACAATAATAATATAAGATTGAAATTCAGACCTCAGTTTGCAAAAACAATTCAAAGAGAAGAGAGAGAGAAATTGAAAGAAAAAACTTCAAGGTTGTATGATAATTTTCCATTTTCATTTGATTAGTACTCGTTGAAGATAGATTTTTCCACTATTTTTATTTAATTCAGAAGCCACAGTTATACAATATAACAATTTTGACATTAGTGATAGAAAGTATATGCACGAGAAAATTATTTTTATTTCTTTTCATTACAAAATACTATATATTTATATTTACTATAATATATATATATATATATATATATATATATATACATATATATATATATATATATATATATATATATATATATTGAAACGAATATTTTATTATTTCAAAGTAAATCATAGGTCTAATATAAATTTTCATACTCATTTTGGAAAAAAGATGTAAAATTAATAATAGTAGTAATAAATTATTATGCATTGCCCTATTTATATTTTAAAAATTTTAATGTATGTGTTATACTAATTCAGTTATTTTATTAGGATTTTTATATTTCTAGTTGTAAAAAAATTATTAATTTAATAATTTTCTGTTAATATTTTAAATCAAACACACATTCGTTTTCTAGGCAATTTAATATTTAACTAAATTTCTCATTGACTAACAATTTTTCATTCATATTAAAATGTAGATTTTATCTCTGTTAAATTCCCTATTACAATTCGTGAAATTTGTTTTTTCAAGTGAAAAGAAATCGTAACAATCTGACGAAGAGTGAAAATAACCATTGCCTATTAATGTTTATTTATTGTTATTTAAAGTCATTAGGCGGATATAACTTTTGTATGCTGCTAATATTAACTGTTATATAATGTAACTGCTACCAACATAGCCTAAGAACCTTAGAGTAATTCTTTATTGAAATTTTTTTTTTGCATTCAGTAACTGCAGTTCATTACAACATTTTGGATAATATTATGATTTAATATTTTTTTTTTACCAAAATTTTTTTATATATACTATTTAACGAATTAAAATAGGTAGCGACCCTTTCAGAAGCAACTTTCTAGTACTGTTTCAAAAACGAAATATTTATAAAACATGATCTCTTTTTGAGGCATAGTTAAGGATTACAGAATGAAGTAAAATTTTAATAGGGTAAATACTGATGTAATACGATGACTATATATATATATATATATATATATATATATATATATATATATATACATGTATATATATATATATATATACATATATATGTAATACTTTAATCATATGCGAGACAAATTAAAAAAATAAAAAATATATGTATGAACGCATAGAAAAACATGACATTATTAATTATTAAAAATCACAAATGATACTAATTATCAAAAATACCACGTTTCCTCATGAAGCTTTTTCTTTCTCACCATCACATGTGCAATCTCAAGTTCAACTCCAGTTTGTATCAGTTCCCCACAATTACTTCACTGATAAGGAGCCAAATTTTCTAATTGAAATTCAATTTTCTTTCCAAGCTTTACTTTCGAAGCACTATTATATTTATTTGTTTTTGTTTCTGAAAATTAAAGCTTTTTGTTTTACTCACTTTAGTTAATTAAGCAATTATTAGTAGTTTATTTTAAATTTTGGAAATATAAGTTATAAGAAGAAATGGCTATTACAATGGTATCTTTAATTTCTCGCTTTAAAAATCTTAGCACCAATGGAATATGATGAATAATCTCTTAATTTCAATGATCTTGATAGTCGAGGATCCTCAAATTCTGGAAGAATATAGTTTTTATTAAATTCCACTAAATACGATTCCATACTATGCTTTCCAGAATTGCACATCCTTTGAAATAAAGTCATATTTCAGTTTATTAATAACAGTCCAAAACGCAAACAGGCAGACATTGTGGCCAGGAATACGAAACTGACCTTTTATTTGATGGAACCACGGACACTCTTTATTGATACAAATTTTACCACCATCGTATTCCCAAAACTCAATTTGCTTTTGTTTTATTGCTTCATCTGGTTGCAAATTGAAGTTAAATAATGAACCCTTAATTTCTATAATGCCTACTTAGCCATGTCTGCATACTGGCCGTCGGCTATGGCTCGTAGAAAAGACAATTCATTACCGATGAATAAAACGCTATTCTCAATGCCGGTACGTAAAAGTATTTATTCGTTCAATCACATAAATGTTTAACTAATGAAGCACAAATC
The DNA here is from genome assembly GCA_039881145.1 of Druceiella hillmani. Taxonomy (NCBI): domain Eukaryota; kingdom Metazoa; phylum Arthropoda; class Insecta; order Lepidoptera; family Hepialidae; genus Druceiella; species Druceiella hillmani. Next base: position 504,757 of record JAYKKI010000048.1, on the reverse strand, counting down.
GTATTTATACGTCTCTTGCATACTTTGGCCAACCAAGAAACTCTCAATTACTTCCGCTTACGCTCTGACTAAAGTGTACTGGCAATTTGTTGAGTTGTATTATGCTCTAGATCATGTTTCTGTTCAGAGCTCAAAACTAATTCTTTCAGAACCTCTGTATTTGCCTCTTCGTATATTTCGTCAATAATAACCGGATTCTGACACCTCTCGCCAAAATTAAAATTTTTGATGTGGGCTTGGATTTACTTTTTATTTTTATATATATTAATTTTTATGTGAATATTAAATTAGCTAGTCCAAAATTTGGGGGTTGATAGATGATGAGGTTGCATGAATTCTAATAAAACCGACTGTAAATAAAAAAAACCATAAGTACCTTACTAGATCTTTCAGTGGCATAAAAATATGGAGTATATTTAAAAAATATGATAACTAGAATCATCACTGTGGTGTTTCCAGCGAACGAGGGTTTCTATAATATATATTTTCCATAATTTTAGGTTCAGTAGTCTTGGAATTGGGGGTGGGTGGGCTTTTGTGTTTTTGTATATGTATTTGTATATTTTTCAGCATATCGCCGAAGTTGCAATGCCTAAAATTAAAAAAAAACTTATAACTAATTTTTTTAAAAGGTAACTTACGGAATAAATATAACTTAAAAAGATTCGAGTGATTTTACCTTCCTCTAAGAAAATTTTAGTATGAATATTTTTGAATGTAACCTGAACTATTTACTGAAAATTATGCGAGTTTATATGTTTTACTATTGTGCCAAATTCCAAATTAATAAGGCAAGTGGTTTCTGAGAACAATGGCTGTAAAAGACAGATTCGCACTGGCTTCGCACTACCGCTTTCTTCTTAATGTCCAATTTGACGGGAAATCCTAAATAAATGGAAAGAATTATTTTTAACTAACAAGCTCTCAACATTGTTAATTACGTCTAATAATGTAATTAAAACAATCACATATGTGTATACAAATGCACGCGCACACATACACACACGCGCACACATACACACGCACACACAAACACACACACACACACTAATATATATATATATATATATATATATATACACATTCTATTACCTAATGATCATTTAATAGTTGAAACTCAAATTAGTAGTAATTATTAAATAAAATACTTTAAATACATAAATCGTTTACCTTCATTACGAATTGTCAATCCAAATATAATTACATTGATAATGTAGCCGCTATCGTGAATATTCTAACGCATCAGCACAATGACTAGCGGCCGTGTTGAACATATATTTTATATGGACGATTAAAACTATATTTTGATTCACTAAATGTTTTTAATTTTCCCTTTTACCATTGTGTCAATTTAAATTATTTTTTATAGAAAATACAGAAGGGGTAATGAGAATATAAAGCAACGGCCGTGCGAAGGACACAGATGAAACCGCTGCCTCGCTCCTGAGGGCTTTTATTGTGCTTTAAATTTAGACCCCAAGAGATTAATTTAAGAGATAGGATCATTATACAATTTTATTGGATCTAAAAACAACACGGTGACGAAATTTTGTTTACGAATTGACTACCAGCTTCTTGACTACGGGTAGCGTTTGACACGCCACTAAACAAAGTTAACGGGCACTGCGGTCCCGTTAGTTTCTTTAGTCTACTAATCGTAATATTTTGAATATAATACTATAACGAGATAATGTACTCCAGATGTGACACCTGTGTCTTATATATCACTATCATTTATAGTCGCTTCGAAAAAGGTCAGGGAAATGTATACCATATTTTTCTTTAAATTTATTATATCATTTGTATTTAGATAAATATTATATTTTTTTTTACATCTAAATCTATTTGAGGAATAATATTTTACTTCCATTTTATCAGTGGTTACTTAGACAGACCAATTCATGCACACACATATCTTTCACGTAAAAACAACACTATTGAAATTGTTTATATTCCATTATGTCTACATGTTTTAACATGATTTTTATAGAATTATCGGGAACTGCATAATTAATAAAAGTAACGACCGAAACAATAACTTAAAAATTAAAAGTAAAAATTCTTGAAATACGAGTAGAATCTGCAATTAAAGTAGACTCTGGTTTCGTACATTTCAATACATGCAAACGTTAAAATATTTAAGTCCCGTTATATTTTTATTAAACTATTTATAAATATTAATATTTTATTATTTTCCACGTTTTTAAGCATATCTCTCAAGAAATAATTCAATTTATGAAAATATGTTTTTCAAATTCCTGTGACTAATATTTTCAAATAAAACCAGACGCCAGAAAAATTAATAAAAAGCCTTGTTTTTAATTTACCTCCCCTATGGCATGTTGTTTTTAATTGTTAACCGTTGAATTAATAAAAATATATTAATCATTATGCCAAATTTCTAGTTTTGAAGTCGACATTTTTTGAGAAAATTACTGTTATAGAAAAACGGAGTCATATATTTTCCAATATTTTCATATTAACAATATATAAACAGATAATATCGTTGCTTACAAATGTGTTTAAAGTTTTCTATTTAGGGCGTTAGAAATTTTTCAAAAAGTTAGAAATGTAAGCAATATTTGTGTTTTCAAAACTCAGTAAACGTAATTAATTTTTCTTCAACTTTTTACTTTCAGATATCATATGCGGATAAAAAAGAAAGTCGCTGAAGGAAACAAAGCTGAGATTTTGGTTGGAATCGATTCTTACGTATTTAAAAGAAAATAAAGAATAAATAGTTCAAAATATGTTTCGGCATTTAAATTGTTAAACTTATTTGGTAGATGTATGGCATTCAAAAGTTTTCTATTTGTATTTTCTTATTTTTTGCCTTATTATAAATCTTTTAAATATAGACAATTTGTGTAGAAAAAACTGAAAACACAATTTTGTTAAATACAAGTATAACGATTTCTTTTTAAATTTTGACAATGTTAGTACCTTACAGATAAAACGAAATACCAAAATTCCAGATAAATCTAATTAGCGTACCTTCATGTATATGTCTACTTGGAATATCCATAATTTCAAACTGAATATGATTACGATCGTTCACGTATCGAAGACTAAACGAGGTACTGATATAATTTAGTACTTTATGAGTTAATGAATATAAATTCCTAAACAAAGAACAAGACAATATTATATTGCAATAATACAAAAAATATGTAGAACTTTGTGTATCACAAGAATTTCAGTTGTATGTTAATTTATTCTATTGTTTCAATATGCACTAAAATCATATATTACAGCTCAGTAAATATTAAAAAATAATAAAATTCAATGTCACTGCTGCAAGAATATTCCAATTTAATTGTTTTATATTCAAGTAAGTCATGTGTGATTAATTAATAAGAATTAAATTTGACAATTCAAATACATTGACTATTTAATTCAATTAATAACGCAAATTGCGTTGTAATCCGAATTACTCTAGTATTCCGTAAAGTGTAATGTAATTAAAAGTTTAAATATTTAAGGGTGCATAGTACTAGTACCAGTTGAATTATTTTAAAACATATTAATTATTTTCCACCAAGTAAATGTTTTATTCAGTACACCTTTCTCAGTCGTAAAAATACTGTGAATTTCTCGAAAACTGTGACAACCATAATCATTACTTTAATTTATTTTTCATTGTGGAATGAATTTTGTAGCCGTGAAACTCTGGCACAAATCTCGTTAACTAAAGAGCTGTTGCCCTGACAGCACCAACAAGAAATGTGATATTGGAAGGACGTGGAATGTGACGTTGAAAAATTACGTATCTGTATTGTCATGGAAACGAGAAGGATATTGCGTAACTGTATTGTCATGGAAACGCGAACCTTATTATTTATTTATATATTCATAACAGGAAAAGGGAAATATTTGCAAAACGGGAAATTGTTTTCTTTTATTATTGCAGAAAATATAAAAGTATATAGGCAAAAGGAAAAAATTATTTTACGAGTTTGTTTTTAACACAGTCTTATAATCTTCCGTCGAGTTAGTTGTTATAACACCAAGTTTAATCGTAATAAAAAAAATGTTTTAAATTTCCCCAATTAAAATTTTACCTTTTCGAATCGATATGAATATCACTAACTTACTTAGAACATACTGTTAAATATTTCTATTTAAAAGAAAACTATTCCTATAAGCAATTTAAAATAATTTTAAGCACAACTTTCAATAAAATTGCGATGCAAGTTTTAACTGAACAAAATGGGGATATATACATAGACAATATAAAAAAAATATCTTCCCTAAAGTAAATAACTACATTTTGAGGTAGCAAATGAATATATTAAAGACCTCTTAAATCTTTTCCAAAATTATTATGTATTTGGCTTGTGAGTATCTTTCAATACAACAATTTCAACTGCCAATAAAAGTTTGAAAATTTTTATTTTACGAGTAAAAAAGCCGTTACATACCAATTAAAGGACAGATAGTAGTGTAAGTAACTTTAAAAATTGATCTTCTAGGCTTGACAATTATGTTTCGATAATGAGAATGCAACTTGTGTCACCTACCTATTTTTCTTAGGTTCATATTAGTAACGCAATATATTTAGTTTCGTCAACGTCAAAAGGCATTCGTTTAAAAAAAAGATCAAAAATCGTATATGATGGTAATTAATTAAGGTCTTTTTATGTAGACCTAACAAATTATAGACTTAAATAAAACTATAATGTAACACAACAAATACATCACATCTCACTTATGCTACCTCAATCCTCAAGCTTCTTTTGTAGACATACAATTTATCGCCTATATTTACTATGTGTTTGTACACACATACGCACGCACGCACACACGCAGACACGCACACATGCATGTAAGCACGCACACACGCACGCTTGCACCTACTCACGCAAGCACGTACGCACGCACGCACTTACGCACGCACGCCCGCTCGGACGCCCGCTCGCACGCACGCTCGCACGCACGCACACACAATATATGTTTAAGTACCCTTTAATATTTTTAGAATCATGAAAACGAATTTGGATAAGTCGTGAATGTTAGATATTACTTATGAGTACAAAACAAATAAAACACAAGATCAGTTAACACCTTGCGCTTTTTGTCCTTTCTCTTAGATCGTTTGAATTAAAAATTTCAAATTAATCATAGTGATAAAATATATCCACTCGCAAATAACTCAATCGCTAATAATCGAAACCCAATTCAAATCTTTTGTCTTTGTTCTTCATATATTTGTTTGGACCATCAATTTCTATAGCTATGCCAACTGTCTACTTTTTATGTCAAATCGTCTCCGAAGAAAATGCCTGGGATAGACAGACGGACGGATACTAAAATGATTTCTGAATTCTTCACTTTTTCCAGTTTTGGTACGGAATACTAATTAAATATTTATATTCTCAATTAAGAGCTTCTGCTTTAAAGGATCATTGCTTAAATGGATTATTGAAAACTTATATCTCAATAAAACAATTAAGACAATCTTGCAAAGTAAACTACAAAGAAGATGGCAAACTATGGATGTATATAAGACCACATTTTATGAAGCTTTTTTTTTCTAAGTACATACTTATTATTTAAAATATTTGCGTAGCGAAAGCGGTTGAGTTCTACAAATTAATGAACCTAATACAAAAACAAAATTTCGCTTGTCTCTTGTGTAAAGTACCAAACGAAACAATATTATTATCCGCTTTTGGCTTTATGATAAGATATATATATAGTCCGATATTGGAATTAATTGTTTTTTTAAGTAAAACTTCTTTAGGCATTGTTCAGATATTTTTTTCGCACGGAAATAATGGTCAGTAAAATTTATAGTTTGCTTACGAATTTTTCCTAATTTGAAAGTATCGACTGATTATGGAATTTCGTGACTATATTTTTCATATGTACATACTTACTTGAAATTATTTATGTTCTATTTTTATAAAGTTTAACACTAATTATTATTTTTATTTAAAAAGTATATTAGTGAGGTGGATCCATATAAATATGTTAATGATATGATGATGAGTTCTGGAGATGAACAATATTACTCCTTCACTAATGGTAGTAAAGCAGCTGTGATTCAAAATATTGGCTACTGATAGTTGTTACTTTGCGAAATAAATACATCATCGATCAGATCGGAGTCGAATTATGAGTTCTGATGACGAACAATGTTGTAGTAAATTTGCAGAAATCTGTTTCAGGTAATGTTGTAAATGAAAGACCACAACGAAAATATTGGTCAAGATGACAGCAACTGCAATGTAAATAATATAATTTCACAAAAAATAAAGAAATATATTCTGTTCAAAGCTGTTAACTCAAAACATTAACTCAATTTTCGTTTACACTATTCTATAACTTGTAAGCAATATTAAATAAACCATATAACTTTAGTTGTAATTGACTATAAATAGTTGGTGTAAATAGCAGATAGGAGAAACTAACAAATAAATTTTGAAAAACGCTAACATTTTAGAAATAGTAAGAATAAGTACAGATACAATTATAAATTTTGCCGATACTGCGTTAGGTTGATATAAGTTAAAAAAATATAGGAAAGATTCATAATTCTTCAAGTACCAATGAATCCCATAGGAATTTCCATATTTTAGACTAAATCTGAGAATTCATAACTCTTTTGGTGCAAAAATACATTCAGACCAATTTTAAAAATAAGTTTACAAGTATTTCTTATATCAGAATCTAATAAAATTGTCTACTCTTCAGTTAAAAAATATGAAAACTAAATAATACGTGAATTGGTTGAATGGAAGGAGACAGTTGAGATACTCTCTCGCTCTGTATCATTCGCTCTCTTAAAATACAATGAGCTTAATTAAAAATGATAACACTGTACAATATTTTCATATTTTAATATGATTTAAGCGCTAAGTTAAAACCTATAAAACATGGTAAATTTCAAAGATTTATGAAGAGTTTCGTCATCAGTTTATACCTCGAAAATACTATGTTAGAATGAAGAAAAGTAGTTAAACATCTGCGCATACCATGATATATTTCAACTAAAATATCAAGGCTGTAAAAATTAACTTTGGTCAATCTGTTATAAAAATACCACTCCTGGAAATACTACAATGGTCAATAACACCATGAAAATGGATCATTGTTAATTTGATGAGATTTTAGATGCTCGCTTTAAAAAAAGGAGTGCACGCAAGAAGTTACTAGATATTCTCCAGAATATTCTCTTTAGTAAAGTAAAAAAAACAATTATGAAAAAATATATTCTCTTAATAGTAAGTAAAATAAAAAAAAATATTTTAAGTCCATGTCCAGTAAGTATTTAGAATATCTAAGGCAAAAAAGAAAAGCAACCGCATGGTTTCACGAAACTATCACCCAGAAATATCTAATAGGAATATTCTTAAAAAATAACAACAAAACAAAACCTTTTTTACACCATTTTTACCTTTTGGTGATTCCTCATTCCATTTGAAGATATTTCTATTGGATTTGAGTCACTCGTTATGTAAATCAATATTCTACATAAACATTTCATTTCTCTCATGAGTGTTACCCGTATTACCCATATCCATATCATAAAAGATACCCATACCCATATCATAAAGAATAACTATTCGATTTTTGAAAGATGTACTTTTGAAAGGTTTAGTTGTTGATGAGACATTTATAGAGGTTAATAATTACGAAATATCCAAAGTCTAGTTCACATTGGTGATCACAATATTTTCTGTGCGTATATTATATAACAAAAGATAACTAATGAAGTCCCTGTGGGGATGATTTTGATTAATGAGATCAGTTAGATTTAGTGGTTTGTATTACAATTTGTATAATCAAAACATTACTTGGAAATTTCCAACAAAAATGTTTTTCAATTAAAAGCAAAAAATATATTCACCTCCATTTTTCCAATTTATTAGATGAAAACATACCAAAATAATCTTAATTATACGGGATCATTAGAGTTTTATATTAAAGAAATTTTAAATTATTTGTGGATCCAATAAAAAAATCATTATTTTATATATAAGGATAAATTATTCATTCATTTTTTGTAATTAATTATGTACACGAAAATAAAGAGACAAGCCTCAGCATGCAGAGCAACTTTGTAAAAATTAGTTTTTACACATAGTACTGAATTAATATGATTTCTTGTAAATAAAAACTGGTGGTCCTGATGATAGACATTCAGAAAAATATGGTTCGCTGTATATTCCTTTAAAGATTAAAACTAGCGGAAGAAAATTGCCTTAAGCGTTACAGCAAGCAATTACAGTTTTATCTTTTCACAACTGGTGAGGGTGTATATATATTTCGCCCCTTTCTAACTACTACGTTTCTTGGGTTGTTGTCTCTTAGATTTCATACTATTTCATGTTATATACATCTTCAGGGTTGTATGAAAAGTCTTTTTTGTCTTAAATTTTGGCTAATAAATCAAAAAAACTTTGGATATCTTTTCAGTTCTCACCGTATGTTAAAGCGAGTGACAGCCTTTTCTTTAGGTCAATACAGGGTTGCAAGTCAAAGACCCATTAAACCATATACCACTAGCGAATCAAGAGTTTCTGAGAATGGGTTTTCGTGTCCAGTTTTTTCGCTGACAGAAACGCCATTTCTTTACATCCTTTTTAACAGAAGCAAATTCTATTTATAGACAAAGATTCTATAAAGAAATATTGTTAGAGAAAATATTCAAATGGTGCTGCTTAATATAATCAAATAATAATATTTTTAGACGGATATATGTACTCACTTCTACTGCATTTAACATCACTTATATTTAATTTCCTATTGTTATTATAGAATAAGTTTTTCTATAAATCATTACAAGTACCAAAACATTTGCTACGATTTTATTAGCGACAAAATTGTAATAGGTACTCCCATGCAAGTGTCACGAATAAAATTAAAACCTACATTATAATTCAAAATTATTAGTCAATTCTATAGAAAATATTTTTTATAATATTGTATCTTCCTTCTCTTCAAAAAAAGGACATCAAACCTAACTTCAAGTCGTTTTGCTACCCAACAAAAGAAGTTTCATTTTGAACATAACGTCGGATGATCAGTTTACATTAGTTTTTAATTTAATGATGTGATAAATAGAAAATTCACCTCAATTATCATTACATTGTAATGATAAAACTTCTATTAGAAAAATTTTATTCCACTGGAGCCGGTTAGTGATTATTCGTATATGGGTAATCACAAGGAAAGTCCTTGGCAAATGTTCAGTTCCATTCAGTGCTTTTTCTGTTCATATTATTTTTCACTAAATTTTAAAAAACGTATTCGAATACAAGTACCTACATACTAATGCTTCTGTACTTTTTAAAAACAAATTTAATTACGACAGTAAGTCATAAAATTGTCTTTGTGAATACATCACTGAGCGGTTCAAGTTTATTATATATATATATATATATATATATATATATATATATATATATCTGTAGATTTTCGCGCAAGCTTCCAAAAAATGCTTATTTTTTGGAAATTTAGGTATAGTATTTTCGATGGGAGGCTAGCGAAGATTTCTAAGAATTTCATTAATACTGCACCAAATTTCTAGTTTCTAAAAAGAAAAATCGAATAGTGCTACTGTTCACGCAAAATATTCTTTGTGCCTAGTATGATGAGGTTCCGAAACAAGGAAATAATTGTTTCTTTTTCAAAACCAGCAACCCATATTTCAATTTTAACATTGAAAACTTTCATTTAGGTACATTAAATTCAGCTAAGAACTTGCCAGTTAGTATTTTGAATAACATACAGATAATTTTTACTTTAAAAAATAGATAAACGTTTACCAATAAACTGTACTGAAATTGCTGATTTCAGATTTCGGCATGAATCTTCTTTTTCTATAGACTAAAGTAAAAGCAAAGTTTCTTCAATCTAAATTCTAAAACCACGAAGAACAAATGGAAAATTATATATTAAGTAAACACAATGATGCTCACGTCGAATAAATCACCTAGTCTTTTCCATACTTTGTACTTTGTTTAATTGAGCTATTGACAAACGAGTAAGAATATGACTCTGAACTATCAAATAATTCGTTCTCTTTTTTTTGTAAAATATAATATAAAATATCATTTAGCCTAAATTCTAATGAAGAAAGAATCTCTAAAATTTTCTTTAAAATGATTCTTAACCATCATTGGAAAAATGAATATATTTTCATTTCAGCACCATTTTAAACGTTTCCAATAGTAATTATCAGATCCAACGCTTTTGTACTTATAACACTTAAATTATATTTACACAATTATATAACATGATTTAACTAATATTACTTTTCATTACTAAAAGTCTAAACACATCAATTCAATAAAACTTAGTAGATGCACTAGCAGTGTAAGTAAACAGCTAATATGCGCCGGGCAAACTCAAAATATTAATGCATCTTGAGTATGAATAGTATAAATAAGTATACATTTTAGCGGTGTTTCATAACTTTGGACTTGTCTTCTCCATAAAATAGTTTAGTAGTTTCTGTAATAATTAAATCGAAGAATCATGGATATCTTTATTTTCAAAAAAATATTAAGGATTACAGAGTGGATACGTATATGTTGCATTATTTCTTTATACCATCAAAAAGTTGTCCCAAACTGGCATGCAAGCATTTGTGAACAGTCGTTTTAAATAAATCATAGTAGAATTATTCTTTACCGTGTCAATGTTCTACCGTATTTCAGCAGACAAATATTCTTTTATAAATCGAACTGTGGTGGAGTGTGTGGTGCTCAGTAATTCGAAAACGAGCAAAATGAGCTTTGGTATATGTAACTTTGGAAACGAATGCAAATAGCAACATATTTTGGACGTGGTATCCAATCAAAAGTATTGGTACCCTAAAGTATCGATATTATCCCTAAATGTTTTGAGTACTTGCTGCAAATTATTGCAACATTCTAAATTAACAAAAATTTGTTGCTGTTATTATAATATGTACAACATAAATTATGTTCGTGAAAATAACAAATTTAATGAACATATTTTGAGCTATTGAATATATTTGGCGTTAATTTTGCAGAAATTCATTATTCACAATTAAGGCAAAGATGCCTTGCCAATATCCCATCTGAAGATGTACTTTGCCAATATCCCACCTGAAGATGTTGTAATACAACAAAACTTAGGTCGTGGTTAAAGAAATTAAAGAAAGAAATAATACTACATCACGTAGTTTCATTTAATTATGAATATTTTTAGCTGTTAAAGAATATAAAAATTTCATTTAAATAAAGAAACGAATCGTAGGATCGATTAAAGTGAAGAGTGAACGCGAATAAAGTTCTATTACTTATAAATATTGTCCAATACGTTAGGTCTTGAAATGTGCTTTGGCACAAAAAATATATTATTAGAATTAATGCAGTATAAAAACAATACATTTAATATCTATTTCTCTTCTTTGTTTACTAGAAACATAGAAAATTATTAACAGAACCTCCTAAGAGTTTGAAAAAATTACAACTTCCCACAGACGCGATCACTGTATTTGAGTATATTGCAAGTTTTTTGCAGAGCTAATTGAAAATATTAAAATACGAATATAAGTCTTCATATAAGAGTTGGAATATTCAAATAAATGGATATTCTTAGAAAATACTATTTTTACCCAACATTGCATTTAATTTACGTTTATTTGGTATAATAGAAAATATAAAGGAGAACTGAATATAAAAAGATGATTTTTACACAGCGTTTCGATTTCAATGGAACAACTTTTTTATTCTCTGATAATTTCACTAAATCAATAACATAATTTGAAAATTATAAAAAAAATGAGAAAAATTTTAAAGTAAAAGACCGATCTTTTGTTTTCGGCACTGACCTAAATGAAATAAATATTGAAACGCAGATTATGTATTAAATAGCAAATGAAGATCGGTTTAAGGTGGTGGAAATTATATGCCCCTAACTCTTATTTTACAACAAAAAAAATTGGGCAATAGTACTTGGACCAAACTCTTAAAAAGTCAAGTGATAACTTGATTTATAAAGATAAAACATTTGCATTGCTTTATTTGTCTACTAAAATCTAAATATATTTTCTGCTTTTTGCGTATTTAATTATTGAATTATTGCAAATTATTGAATTCGAAGTAATTTATTTCGATGTAATGTCTGTTCGTGAAATTTTGCTGCTATAATTTAATTTAATTTCACTGAAATTATATTTCAAATAATAATATGAATCAATTACTATCTGAAATATAATTTTAGTCAAATTATATGCGAAACAGTAATGAATTCTTCTTTATCGTCTCATGTATTTTGATGGAAATATTTTATTTATTTATATTATTAAAATGATTTCAGTTTAGGCTCCTTGGGTTAAAAGCTTTTGAAGGAACATAAAAGAAATGAGTTGCGCAGTTAGTTCTTAAGTTATCTAATTGAATTAAACTGCCGTTAATAATATCCTTCATTATAAATATTGGGTATTTATATTCCTATTTGTTAATTCTTAAGAATTAATTACATTACATACATTAATGGAAAGCAAGTATTTATGAGAAAAAAACGAAAATTACGCTACCACATTGAAAAGAAATGTAAACACTTGAATCGAGATCCGAGTGGGTTAGTTAAAATTTATTTATTTTATGTATCAGAAGATCTATAATTGAAATCTCTGCATACAACGAAACTGCAAATTTTTTATGTCTACCATTGAAGATATATGCAAAAAAACTTATTTATGGATATGTGATAAAATCAAGAAAACACAATTATATGGTTTTTGAAATTTTTAGCCGTTTACTAGTTAATCTATTCATCTGTTTGTCTGCGTGTTTTTGAACTCGCATCATAAAAACTACTGACTATTATAAAATACTATTTTGTTTATATTTCAGCGGAATCATTAAACATTTTTGAAAAAATTTAACATTTTAAAAAAATCGTTATGTTTTCGTAAAAAAATTTTATGTATTCGTCACAAAATTATTTTATTTCTTCAATTTGTTTAAAACTTGAATCTATTGTCAACATTATAATTTAAATACTTTGGTATGTTTCGTATTAGGCTATATAAATTTGATTTTTATGCACTTAATTTTCTATACATATAATAACGTAAAACTAATGTGTCTGCGCATTGAAAGTATTCACGAAACAAATATTTACGGGAATATAAAAAAGTAACAAGACATAAAGGTGCAACGCTTGTCCATTTGTCTATGAGCCTATTTATTTGTTCGCATATAAATTTTAGAAATTATATGCGAACTACTCATCACCTTCGACTTTACTCCGAAGACGAGAAGAAAAATTTATAGATTTCCCATTGAATCTTGAAATCTTAAATCTTGTAAAAAAAGACATCAAAATTGGTAAATTTGGAAACACATGTTATTTTTTTGTTTTAATTGTTATTATATGACAGGAAAAGGATTCGAACGGAACCACATTATTGTAAGAATAATATCTGCAGGCAGAGATTTCAATTTAATACGCATTGCGTAATTCTTCAACAAAAGCTGAAAATTTTATTTGTAATTTTATATAGCTTATTAATTAAAACTAAACAAATTCTCCAAGAAAGGCTTTTATTTAAAAAAAAACTCATTTCACACGTACAAAAAAATATAAAACCCTTATCAAAACTAACGAAAGAAACTCAAATTCGATGAGTCGACTATTCACTGTTAAGAAGATATCCTTAACAATGTTCATCTTTCAACTCCATATTTGCTCATATTTCATTTCCATCATCAGATCTTCAATCTACAATCATCACCATGCTGTATGTACATAAGTAATTTAGTCATAACAATGAAATGTGAGTGGTAAGTTAAATAATTGTAATCCAACGAAAAGGCAAGCCAAACAGAAATGTTTAGCTCGTGCTTGCACGCGTTAGAAGTGATTATTCTTTAATTAATTCCTTATTAGTTTGTCTTGGGTATACACCCAATATACCCAAGTTCCCAAGTTCTTTGTCAGTTAGAAATTATTATTTTGTGTGCAAATAATATGAAACACATATACACAAAACTGAGTTTTCTAAGTAATATGAAATGTATGTAATTTTAATAATTTGAATTAACAAATATAATTTTGTCGTTTCGGAAAGACCATAGTTCATGTCGGGCATTACAAAAGAGATTTGATATTTTTTAACATATATTCGCCCAAACCTTAGTGGCGAGTATAGTATATTAAAAAAGATTGTATATGCAATTTTGAAGAGAGCATATCTCGTATATTTTGACCACACGGTTTTCTCTCGTAAATGTAATCGAAATATATCCGCGTATATGTTTTGTGACGTGACCTATTAAAATTTAATGAATTTGTTTTTACCGCCCGTCGAATACTACTTCCACTTTTTTTCTTTTTTCACTTGTGAAAACAGTAATAGCATTCTCACATATAGTCACTGCATTGTAGTTCCCAGTGAGCATGTGCTATTGTGATTCCAGTATGAATTCTTGCTCATATACCGACAATGTTGTTTTGAAAAATAAAAAGAGATATAAATAGGTCGTTATAAAAACCACTTAGACAAAACGTTTACCTCATGTAAATTACAAAGAGAGACGAGTTCTAGGACGTCAAACGTGATCACGTCAAACGTGGTAATTGAACCAATTTATAGGTTTTAAAGCAAAAACGAGCAAGACCTATATCTTCAAAATATGATAGAGTGATTTATATCACAAATATCATAAAACATATTAAAGATCCAGCAAGGACAAAACATAAACATGTTTCGCGCATTTGCTTTCGGTAAATTCAAACTGAAAAGGGAATAAGTATGTGAATTGGCTTAAAGAGACGCAGACGTTTCACAGAACGAAATAAATAGTACAAAATATCTCAAAATCTTATAGGAAAATCAGTTGGTTCAAGAAATAATATAATTCCTGGCGAACATTGAATTGAAATTTATAATTTTATTCACCTTCTTGATAAGAATGAAATTTATTATTCGAAAGACATTAAAAACAGTGTGTATTATTAGTATTTATTATCAATAGATAAAAATTTCACGATGTATTTTTGAATAGGAATTACATTTAAGGTAAAGTTAGCTATTAATTTTATTCATTCATATTTCAATCTTAATTTTGGATTATCTTTTGGTAAACCACAAATCGAGGTATGTAGTAAGCGGGAAGAACTAAACATCAAAATTATGGATCCCCACTTAATTGAAAGTGCTATAAGAACAGCGATTGTAAATTGATAGCACATAAGCAACGTGTAAGCAACATTTAAAAAGACATTAAAGACAAATGAAGAAAAATATTTGTCCTTCGGCTATATGGAAACTTTGCCTCTGCCAATTTCACGAGTACAAAAATTTTTTTACAACATGTAACTTTGTGTGTGTGAATTTTGTATACACGACACAAGAACAGGTAAAAGCACAATGTATTCTTCTCATGAAGGGCAAGCTTTAAAAGGCCTAACGAAGTGTCAACCTTCTTCAATGATTACATCGATAAAGATTTTCTATGGCAATGTTTAACTTTTTTGTGATTATTACCATGAGTAAAACAAGAACAATACTGTTACTCGACTTTTGATGACACTATCTATAGAAAGAACATGACGATTCAAATATATTTTCCTCATTTATTTATTTTGCAGTCGCTGAAAGGAAAACTAGACTTGAAGATTGCATTATCAGCCATCTGCAATATGTTAATTTTATGGAACAGTCAAGTTATACAGGGAAATTTAACGTTGTAAAAGGAAAACTAGAAGGTATTATTACTATCAAGAAATGCGTTCAACTATACTTTAAAGCTAAACCGCCGTCGGTAAGAAGTTCCGGAAAAAATATTTATAAAAATTAAAAAGTTACCTTTCGAATACCACTATACTCGTACTATGAATTTGTGTTTCGTCCGAAAAAAATACTACAAAATTATGATAAATATTACGTTGATAATGAGGTAATGCCGGAAATTGCATTCTTTTTAAAGTATAATGAACTTATCGTAATTTACCAAATCAAACCAATCTAGCTCATAAAAGAAAATTACTTATAAGAGTCAGAAAATTGCAGATATTTCCAAGGTTAAACAGCAGAATTTGCTAATTTTCATCAAGAAATATTACAATGACCAACTACAACCGAGAGGGAGCCTGCTGAAGATTTTTTTAAAAATTTTTTTAAGATTTTTTTTTTCGTATTATAAAATAGGTAAAATGACCATATGTTTTGTATAAAGTTTACAATGTTTAATTATTAATAATATAATATAGGTTTTATAAAGTTTATATGTTCCTTTAACTTTTATTTATCAATTATTGTACATTTTAACAGAGTAGATTTCTGATATGCTATATGTATAAAGCATATGTGTGTGCTTTGATACAGCATATGTGTATGGGTCATATTAAATTTTTATGTGATTTTCGATTACTTTTTGACCCTAAATATAAAAAAAAAAAAATTAATTACAAAATTATAAAAAAAATTTTAATTGATTCTTAGAAAATAATTTTTTTTTCCATTCCAGAAAGATTTTAATTTTCAGTTTTCAATTTTCAATTTAATTTATTTAATTTTCAATTTTCATAAAATTAGATTTTTTTCTTATACATATTATAACAACTTTCATATAATTGTTTACATATTTCAACAAATTACTAATGAAGAATCAGTATTTCTAAGTATTGAAAGCGATTCAACACCGATTAAATATTTCTTCATGCGTAGTCTAATTGTAACTTAAAACAAATATGACCAATAAATTACCTAAAGGTTACCATACTTTCCAAATATCTTTCTTATTATTTTTCCAGAACTTCGTAAATATTCATTTTAATATATAATAATATAATTATCTATATATAATTATCTAATAATATAATTATCTACTATTAAAAAAGTGCCTTATTTTAATAGCCAATGTTTAAAAGCCTTTCGTTTTAATATCTGTGTATAAACTCATTAAAAGCTTGATTAAATTAGTTGATGGCTTTCGAATATAATGAGCTAAAGGCGGTGGTGATAAAGTGAATAAAAAATGGTTTCGAATGTTTTTTTTCTTTCTGGGGATTTTTTCACATATTACAATTATTAAATCAGCAGATTTATGAGTACCACTTATTTGTAATATGTGACTTATTAGTTTACATATTTGTTCAGTTACAATTATATTTTTTTTCAACTACAGGTCAAACGGCTTTTCACGTTCGTCATTACTAAGACTGAAACTTTTCAATAATTCTCAACATTGTTTTCCGTATTTATAATTTTCTGGACATTATCACCAGGACGTTTGATTATTTGTATTTATCTACAAAAATGTGACGAAACGTCTTCCTTATTATTCCCAAAATATAATTTTCCTCTGTCTACCACAGATATAATTTGTTGGCTATAATTCATTGTTAGTCCTTAGACTGGATAAGCAAAATTTTATTCACTGAAACTTAATTTATAAATGAATATTTTTCTGGAATACCGATCTTACCATATTACTTTCTTGCTCTTTCAAAGCTTTGTTACTTCCAACATTTAAAATTGTAAGCAAAAGAAAAATTATTACAATAAAGACAAATGAGTCCAGAAAATAATAGTAGGATCTTTTTAGGATTCCGTGGTTAGCAAACCTCGTAGTTTTGCCATGTGCGTCTGTTTGATTATCTGTATTTCACAGCCGATTTATTCGGATATTATTAACGACATACAACTACAATTTTTGGTACATTTTTTAATATTTTTTACGCGTATAAATTTTGGACATAAAATCTTTGAAAAAAGTTTATTAGGCCATTTTTCGTAGATGTAAAACTAGGTGAATTATTTTTAATATTATACCCATTTTTAGATTATCATAAGTCTTCCTGAAATGTTTTCAATACAGGGGTTCATTTTTGAAAAATTAAGCTTAAAAATGGTAATTTTTTGTTAAAGTTACGTTTCTCCACCCACACCAGTGGACAGCTATTTTTGAATATCGGAAAGTAGTCACAATATTAGTACATTTAACGGAAATAAAAGAAGAATTATCAAAGCTCCTACAAGTTTAAGAATAATTGTCGATAAACTTATGACATGTAGTTTAAGATTTATAAAACAATCATGGGAATACCGTACAAGTAACTTAAATAAATTGTGAAAATAACCTGGTGGTTTAAAATTTATATTTATTACCTCTAGGAAAGGTATACAAAGTAAAATATCTATGGATTTACATGGTAGGATCTAATAATATTTATACAAGCCATGTTTCTACACATGTAAGGAACACAGTAGGTAATATATTTGCGTTATGGAAACTAATATCAATAAATAGTTGAATGGAAATGCTTTGTGAACTTAAATATTTATAGTACTAGTTCCATATTGCAGCTCTACAATAATGAGATTGCAGTACGAGAGAAAAAGAGAAAAATTATGAATAAAGTATATCCATAAACTTGCGCTTGACAAGCCATTTAACCTTTTTATTTTATTGGAGGTAAAGATCGTCACTATTACTCTGGTGTCATCCTATCATACCTCTATTCGTAAATTATGGGAATTAAAGGTTTTTAATTCGCGTAATTTACGAATTTGTAATAGAACAACACTATAAAAATACTGGCCATCTTTTCCTTCAATCACAGTACCAATTGTGATGAAATTAAATCTGAATTGAATACTTTTTCTTTAATCACAGAACCGACTGCGATGATATTAAATCGAAATTTAATTCTGCTTGATGTTTATTTGTATTCAAACAAATACACAAAGAGAGAAACACACTAAAATACTTTTTTTGAATGCGTCCCTAAATATTTCTTCGTAAACTGGCACTTTCATTCAAATGTTTTATATTATGTATATATATATATATATATATATATATATATATATGTATATATATATATATGTATATATATACATATATATGTATATGTATATATGGACGTACATATGTTTATAAATAGTTTTATATACTCGTATTTGAAAATATATGCCCGAAATAACTTACTCTTTTTTACATATACTTTGTATTTTGTCAAATAGTGGAGGAGTTTTTAATCTGTTTATATTTAATACTCGTTATGGCTTCAAATTAAAAATTTATAAGGTTATCAAATTTAAAGGTTTATAGGATATTTATATATATTAGGACCAAGCTAAATGAAAATGAAAATTAATCCATATAAGAGCAGAAATTGAAAAACAATATAATTTTTTTTTATTTAGGGAATTGGTAACTGATTTCACTCTTATTAATTTGTTGTATGCAATATAGTATTTATTTCTAAGCTAGAGATATTACACTACCTAAAATAATATAAGTTTAAACCAATATGAAGTAAATAATATTGTAATGTAGACCAAATTAAGCATGGCTTTGAAAATGATGGTGTTTTCTGAGGTTCGAGAAAAGCTATTAATCTCGCGATTCTTAGTAAGCTTAAAAGCTTTTTTCTCGAACCTCAACAAAATAACATGAAAAATGTATACATTTTTCTATGAGACATAACAGAATATCTCTTCTATACTAAAAGCAATTTCTTTGCTTCAGGTTTTAAAATATTTGCGTTGGAGTCACTTGACTCTGATTAAACTGGTTGAATTGAGTTATATCATTTAGTTTTCTCGAATTTTAAAAGTTAGGTTAGCAGTAAAGTTAGTTAGTAGGTTAGCATAAGTAATTCTGCAATGGGAATAAAATATTTAATATTATGCCTAGTTAGTGGTAAAAGGCATTTTTTATATTTTATTTTGTGACAATCTTACTCGTAGCTGTCGTCCTACAAGAAATTGCATGCACGTGCTGAAAAATTATAAAACTTACAAACATCTTTCGTACATTAATATATAATATTAATTTATTCTTGTGAAACAGGCTTTTATTAGTTGAAAAAAAGAAAATTAATAAAGAGCTGAAATGTAATGGGTGGCCATTAATGACACTAGATTTTTTTGCCTATGTTATTTGCTACCATCAGTGGAACCTATAAAAAGGTACACGAGTATGTTATAAAAGATCTTGGCCATTAGCTTCTTTAATTTATATCCTATTTCAGTTCAACTCTTTGTTATCTCTGTCAAACTCTTTGTTATCCCCACATCCGGTTTTTTACCTCCTAAATCTTTTTCAGAAATTGCTCTCGTTTATCGACGTAACATTTCTTTTCACAAATGAATATTTCATATTCTATTACATTTTTATTTTTACATAAGTCAAAAATTTTTATAACTCTTTTCATATATTGAATATATTTGGCGTTAATTTTGTAGAAATTCATTATTCACAATTAAATGAAACTACGTGATGTAGTATTATTTCTACTTTCTTTAATTTCTTTACCACGACCTAGGTTTCGTTGTATTACAACATCTTCAGGTGGGATATTAGCAAAGATCTTTGAATTTGAATATTTGCTAATATCCCACCTGAAGATGTTGTAATACAACGAAACCTAGGTCGTGGTAAAGAAATTAAAGAAAGTAGAAATAATACTACATCACGTAGTTTCATTTAATTGTGATCTCTTTTCATTTTATACTACGAACTAATGAATATTCTCTATTTTGCAATTTCCTTGCTATTTTAATTGTTATTCTTATAATCTCTAATTTCTATTTTCTATTAAAGGTCTGACATTTTTTCACAAGATTTGAAAAAAATTGAAACCTTACTCTTAATTCTATCCATAGCGCCAAACTTGCAATATGAAAAAAATGTATATCGTACATAAAATACTAATGTAACTTTCTGTAGAAATTTTTAAAAATATCTAGGAAATGAAAGCTTTTTAAGATATCTTATGTGGAATTAATTCTTTACCTATTCGTGACGAATGAATCGGCAATCAACAATAAATACTCTTCGTATTACCAAATGGCGAATATTAATTTAACGGTTACGGACCGAGTTACTTAAACAGGAAAAATGTTTCGAGGTATTCCAAGTAAAGTTACATTATCGGCAAAACAAGTTCTTGAGTAGTAAGAGAAACTAAAGTTTAAAAAATATATTGGCACGTGTCAACCTCTTCTTGAGTAGCAAGAAAAACCAAATCTTAAAAAATATATTGGCGTATGTCAAACTTTGATATGTTTAGATACACGATAATCTTGTGAAAAAAATGTCAGACCTTTAATAGAAAATAGAAATTAGAGATTATAAGAATAACAATTAAAATAGCAAGGAAATTGCAAAATAGAAAATATTCATTAGTTTGTAGTATAAAATGAAAAGAGTTCACAATTAAATGAAACTATTATATAAATGATACTATTTCTACTTTCTTTAATTTCTTTACCACGACCTAGGTTTCGTTGTATTACAACACCTTCAGGTGGGATATTAGCAAATATTCTTCCATGTTATTTTAGGTTTCTGATATATAGAATATAATCTCAAGAGTTTTCATTAGTAGATTTGATTTTCACGTTTATTTTGGAAAAGCTAATTATAATATATTATATTACCTACTTTTATTAACATTTAGATAATTTTATATCTAAGAAGAAATTCTATAAAAATACGTATACAAATTACGGTGACATTTAGCTTTTTCAGCAAAATAATCCACAACTAAATGAAACTACGTGTTGTAGTATTATTTCTACTATCTTTAATTTCTTTACCACGACCTAGGTTTCGTTGTATTACAACATCTTCAGGTGGGATATAAGCAAAGATTAACTTTTAGGAACAACCAACAGCAGTTATTTGTTTCAAACACAATAGCGGAAGACTACTTTGTGCGGATTTTTCATTGTTTATGTTAGTGAGTTTATTGCAGGGGCGCAGACTAGGTTATATCACAGAGAGTTATACAATATACCAGTATTTTAGTGAGGGTAATAAATTCAATTGTTGTTATTATGTGAGGTTATAAAATGCAAACTTTACGGTGTATGTAATAAAATTAAATGGAAGTTATTGTCGGTAATATATTTGTACAAAACCAAGGGTATTTGAAAGTAAGGCCAAGATAATACACTAATTCTACATATCTTATTATCGGTAATATATTTACACAAAAGCAAGGGTATTTGAAAGTAAGGACAAGGTAATACACTAATTCTACATATCTCCGGTTTTGTGTATTCATATATTTATTTATTTATTTCTTTTAATTTTTTTGTTTTTATTATACATACTGGTATGTTTTGATATAAATATCATTATTTTTAGTTGATTCGTTATGTGAAGAGTTTCAGTTATAAATGATAGCAAAATATAATAATAAACTGGATGTTATGCTGGTATGTGCTTAAAGTTATGCCAATACACTGCAAATCACTAGTTTACGTATAATATACTTAAATACACGTATTTTTTTTGCTTAATTTTTTTGATTGTAGATGAATTCGATGTATAGTATATTCACAATATGAAAATAAAAATACAGTCAATATACTTTCAATAAAAAGCTTTGTAGAAAACTATGAGTCTTTTAAGTATGAAGATATATTTGCACTGGTATAAAATTGTATAATATATTTTGACTATGAGAATAACACGATATTTTGTCATTTTTATCAAGAGTAATGTGTTTGCAATTTTCACTTTATTGTCATTATTTACCTGGAAATACAGGTTCCCAAAAACATTTATATTATATTTAGAAACAGATTTTGTTTTGCGTGAAAAAATATTTCTTAATATGTATTGTATTATTGTTTACGCTCGAGGACGCTATATTTCATTCATCTGTTCTAGAGAAAAGCAAGAACAGCATATGTAGGCAACACAATTGTTAATTAGAATTGAATTATATCAACAATATCAAAATATTAGGTTCCTACCTAATTCGGGTTTGCCAAGCCGAAACCGACTGTCATTTCATTTCTTTATTCGCTTTTTCATATATTCATTTGGAAAATACTAAAATCTATTTCAATCTGAGGGTCTAAATGAAAATCTTAATATATGTAATTTTAATTATCTCGAATTCCCTTAACATTTTTTAACCCAATTTTTAGGCATTGCTTACTAAATTTTAAAAAATGTCTTTCTTAGCAAACAACAAGAATCATAAGAGAGAAAATACATCTCGATATCTTAAGAACCCTAAAACCTATATGTTTCAATTTTATAGGATTTATAGTTCTGTGAATTTTGTCATGAATCAGCCAGTGAGTCAATATCTTATGTATACATGAAAATGAGCTTAATGCGTGTTTGAATACTGAACACTGAACAGAATTTTTATATTTAAATGTATTTATATGATAATAAATATAACACAATATACATCGTGAAATTCCATTAATCTTGTTAACGAGAAGAATTAGAATGTTTGGATATTTATTAAATACTCAAACTTACATTGTAGAACAGGTTTAAATGAAACTTAGTATACAATTTTACATAATTTGAATTAATGTATACCTGCCGCGCTGTAGGGCGTAACTGTAGTTAAGCTTATATGTTCCGGTATAAAACATCATTGTGCTATTTAAAATGCATGTAGCGGACATATTTGTGCTATTTAAAATGTCTGCACCGGAACATATAGACCTAACTGTAGTTAGGCCTATATGTTCCGGTGTAAAACATCATTGTGCTATTTAAAATGTATATAGCGCCGCCTATTGATAATGACTGCACGGTGAGTAGCAAGGCATTTATTTATACATGTGCTAAGATAAAGAAAATGTATTTTTAAAACTAATAAATTGGCTTATTTTCTGATTGAGTGAAGAACTTTCAATGAAATAAAACACTAAATGTTACTTCAAGTTAGTCTATATATTTTTCAAAAACCTTCATATGAATTGAATAAGTTTTGCGTGATGTATGTTCAAATAAACAATAAATAGACAAACACATAGACAAAAATTCCAAAACAAATATTTTTTATTATATTACTCTTATTACGTGCTTCTAGATCATTTGTACCTAACCATTTGCAATGTACAGACAGTCAAATTCTACAGTTTTATTATATGTATAGATGGATTATTCCTGTACATTGAAACTGGGTGTTTTGAACAGAGTAATAAAAATGAATTACTAGAGGATGTCAATACGTATGCAACGTATATATTGATTTGACAAAACGTTTCAATATTATCATAGGATATAGAGTAATTTTCGCCATATTGATCAAAAATCGACACCGTCGAAAGCCATTTCTCACCAAAAATATGCCAGTGTCAGTTATCAAATAACATGCATGCCTGTATGTGCGCGCGCGCCTGTATGGTTGCGTGTGTTCGAATGTTTTATCGACGCTAACATGTAAAGCGAAAAAGTTTGTTTGTTGATCATAGTTTGCGCTAATATTTAAAAAAATATGTTCAGTTGAAAAAATTCAATGATCTGAGGAATATGAAGGCTATATAAACATCACGCTACGTTTCCTAATGGTAGAACAGTGACAAAATTAAACGTGTCTCATTTCTTTTATTTGTACATGCTAAGCTCTGGGACCACACATTTGATTTAAAAAATTATTTTTATGTTAGAAATACCATACTTTAAGGAAGTTTATGCTATGTCATAACGCTACGATTCATAGGGCTACAGTAATGATAAAAATGTAAAACAAGTGGACGAAAACTGTGTAATGGTTGCAAAGGTTGGGAGAAACGGATTTATTTATTGATTGTTCACCGAATGATATATCCTCAATCCAATGTCATGTCTAGTAAAAAACAATACCATATCTAGTACAAAATAATGCCAAATCTAGTGTTCGTAATTCATGTCTACATTCTCGAAAAATCTCTAGATATCCAAACGGAGTGGAGGCGTTTAGCGACCACGGGGGAAAATAGCATAATTGAAATAATTTTACGCAGTTGGAACTACTAGCACACTTTTTATTTTATGTAATGAAATTGGTTCAAATAATAGGTGAATAAATTAAGTTTTTACATAAAATTATGACTATAAAATAGGCTTTCTTGGAAAAGTTTTTATAATTTGTGTTTTTAATGTTGATTTTATTTTACTCTTCATGTATTTTTGAGGCTATTTTTAAAAAAAATTGGAAACTGTTCAGATATTTATGCTTATATAAATTTGCGATATTACTAAAGTTTTTGTCTACTAGTTTGACAAATCTGAGAAGAGGATGAACATTTCAAAGGCCCATGGATTCCTTTGGCATATTTGAGACATAACAAAGATCTTAAGATGTCTCTATAATATTATTACTTTTAGGAAAAGATATTTTCTTACACAGGGAAGTTTATTTTTGTCACTTCATTGAGATAAACGAGCAAAAAAAGTCCTATAATTTTTTGCTGAAAAATCAAGTTTAATGAAATGTAAGTTACAAGTATATTACTATTTCTGGACGTAATTATTCTTAGCATATATCTTTTCCCGTCTAAGTTTTCTAAAAGAGTTACTGTAAAGAGTAACATAACCTATATAACCATGGGGCGACCAAATTTCGCGATATGCAATCTTGAAATTACATAACCAAAATATTAATTCAGTACTCATTATACAATATTCGATGCATATAAATATAACCATTGATCTAATCTTAATAGAAATTATATTTAATAATCATGACGAATGTTTTGCAATGAATGGATATTATTTAATATGTAGAAATCTCGTTACGTGAATTTTTCGTGAACTGACGATTATTATCAAACATTTATGTTCCTTTTTATTTCCAAATCATTGCATCTATATTAATACTTTGATGTCACTGTAAATTTTTGAATTTTAAATCTTATTTATATATAATATATTTCACTCTACTTTTTAAATGTAATTTATTATACACAAGTCGTCAAATTGGTACAAGTAAGCCGACACCTGTGACTACAGAGAGCAAAATAATACGACTATAACCAATATTTTTCGTTTCGTATGTAACCTGTTTCTTCAGATATTCTATTCCAACGTTAATGTAAGAGTTATGCGTAGTATAGCTCCGCCTGATGTTACCAAAGCAATGTAAGTCTTTACGCGGCTCTGAATAGTGAGCGATAAAGTAATATTTCATTGAAAGAAAAATCGACTGTACTGGAAATTTATTGTTTTATTTTTTCTTCTACTGTTTTAATATTCTCTATCTAATTTTAATATTCAAAAGCAAAAGATAATCAAAAGAGTTACAGATCATTTCAATCTTACATTTTTGGGAAGAATACAGGTAACATTTTTTTGATTCTAATTAACCAATGTCGCGTGCAAATTAAATTAATAAAAAAATATCCTAAACATAAAATTATAATTTCAATAATTTTTTTATACTATGAGTCAAAATATTTGAGAATACTATGAAGACGGTAAGTTTTTTGAAATTAATAAACGAGCATTAACGAAATGCCACAATATTGCAGTTAACAATTTACGGACTTAAAACTTTTATTTTAATGTAGTAAAGCCATAAACAAGCCTGGCTTTTAAATTTTTAACACATATAGTACCATTATATAAGTAATGAGCTATTATATGATAATGTTATTTGTATGAATGTATGTAATAAAAAAATTGAGAATACTATAAAGACGGAAAGTTTTTTGAAATTAATAAACGACCATTTGCCAATATTAACGAAATGCCACAATATCGAAGCTAAAAATTTACAGATTTAAAACTTTTATTTTAATGTAGTAAAGCCATAAACAAGCCTGGCTTTTAAATTTTTAACGTATATAGTACCATTATATAAGTAATGAGCCATTATATGATAAGGTTATTTGTATGAATGTGTGTAATAAAAAAATTGCATATGAAATCACAGATGTTGAAATTTCTTAGAGGCAACATAAATTAGTTGGAAAAACTAAGTCTACATGATGGGATTCTAAAGAAATTTTCGCGGCGTCCGGTGTAGGAAAACATTTTCATTTTATACAAGATTCAATGAAATATTCGAAATTTTACAGACATGTTATCTAGTTAGCAAAGGAAGAGAATTGTTTTCGATAATGTTTTTTTTTTGAAGATGAAAGTTGTTCGACGTAATATATTTTTCCCATTAATATGTTACGTATAAACTAAGCATAGTAGATTACAATGCATGTAAATTATGGTTAAAATCTCGTTTGTCTATTTTTTGTATAATCAGAGCAAAATCCGATTCCAGTAGCGGTTTGTCACATTGAAAACTGCCGTTCTTTGCTTTGTGATTTGATGTGCAACTTTTTACTCTGATGTTTTTTTTTCAAGGTTTTTGTGTTAGCATTTTAATAAAATTTTCAATTCTTAATTCCTTATATATTATATTCAATTGTATCTGCTATGCCAAGAGTTAAATCTCCCAATGACAAAATTTACCAATATCATTTCTTCTTATTATCTTTAGCAACAAATTTGTTCCCTATCAAGAAAGGTAAAATATATAAAGGCTTCAGAGTGAAATTCAAATTAATGTTTCTAAATAAAAGCGATCGCAATTTTATTTATGTTCTAAAATTCATAACAAATCTTGGAAACGACTATTTTTAAAATATATTAAAGAACAGGTTTTCAATAATTTTGGCATTGGATTTAATTTTATGAATATAAACTTGCAATTAATAACAATGATGGCGACGCAAATCCGTCAGTTATCAAAATCAGTGCCTAACGAAGAAATCAACAGAATCGGAAGACTGACATTTTTTTAGCTTTTTCAATTTTTGATAACTTTACCTGCTCACCCAGCAAATTCAAGTGCCACCAATGTAAGGTGCGTTTATGTATTTTGGTATCTTTTTATTTTGTAAATGGTTTAAGTTATTATAATTTGTTTTCTGTCATAATTAAAATACATATGTAACTAATAGTTTATTTTTATATTTGCATATAAAATAGAAGGAAGAGATAAATATAAAGAAGGAGAATCGGTGAATTTAAAAAAAACTGGTTACCGGCATTCTTCAGTAGTTAAGAGTAAATTCATGTACTTTGTACTCGTTTCACCAGCCTTGACGTAAGTTAAGAAAGTACGTAAGTAAAAAGATAGGTAAATTTTTATAAGTACGCCGAAAGGTATGTAGCGACTAAAACATTACTACATAAGTAAGCACGTAAAGATATAAATAAGGGCATGAAAGAATGATAATTATAGTAAATAATTAGGCAAGTATGTAAACTTCATACGATACGAGTACGTAGTTAGAACTTTTTGCGGTACAATATAGTCTCTGTATGTAAATATTTAGCAGTATTTTACTGCTACTGATAGAGATTTTTGGGGTCAGTGTCAAGTAAAATGTATCCCTCTTCTGTGTGTATGGGCTTCTGTGTACATGTAAATGAGAGAGAAAAAGAAGCGTCGACTTGGCACAGATTCCAAAAATTTCTAGCAGTAGCATTATTTTGCAAATTTATTTAAGTTCAGAGACTTTATTGGAATGAAGTTCCTTAAGGCACATTATACGCTTGGCGAATGAGAGCTAGCCCGAAAAAAGTGTGTAATTTTACCACTACTTTTGCTACAGTATAAAAGCTTAAGATTTCGACCGACACTTTTCCACAATATAAGCGTTTGTGTGTTTACTAGAGTAATTCAAATTATGTTTTACTAGGTTTATATTGTAAGCTAATAATTTCCCAGACTGTTTACAATTTGGTGTGTATTTATTTGCATTATAAATTATAAATAATTACTTTATTATTTATTATTTACTTAAAATTAATAAATTCCAATAAACTGTCAGTATACAAATTTATTTTCGTAATTAATTAAATTTTACTTAATCATTTCAATAAATTTAAAAATTCATTATATTAATTAAAATTTAAAAAAAACATTAAATTCAGATTGAAGTAATTAAAATAGAAATTTTAAACCTATATTTGAGTATCATCTTTTATTTGCATCGACAAAAGTTTACGCAAAAATAAACTAATACCAAAATGAAATCACGCAATACTGTTAACGTTTTATATGAGTTTTGTTTCACTAAAAGATGTTGCTCGGATTGGTTCTATACCGCTATAAAATTTTGTTGTATCTTACAATTAAAAATGTTTTATTACACTGAAGTATTTTTATTCCTGTAGATTAAAACATAATATATAGAGAAAGAAACTTCATTCCAACCGGATGTCTCACGACAACTCTCGTTTTTTTTGTATCACTATAGTTAAATCAAGTAATATACGTCTTTTAAATATTTTATACTTTACAGTGTACTTCTTATTTGGTGGTTATTTGAAGTTATCTAAATTGTTAACAAAAATCGGTAGTCAAAAACCATCGTATTTTCTTACTTTACAATTTAACCTAATCCTACATAATCTACATATTTTAGTGACGCTAACACTCAGAATAATACTTTTATCACTTTCCAACTTTCTATAACTTTAATTGATCAAAGAGTTGGTTCATTCGAATCAGCATTTAGAAAAGCAAAGACACTGAAATATATAAACCCACCAAAATAAAATCTTTGCTAATATCCCACCTGAAGATGTTGTAATACAACGAAACTTAGGTCGTGGTTAAAGAAATTAAAGAAAGTAGAAATAATACTACATCACGTAGTTTCATTTAATTGTGGATAATGAATTTCTACAAAATTAACGCCAAATATAGTCAATATTCAAAATAAAATGGCTTTATGTATTTCGGTGCCTTTAATTTTATAAATCCTGAGAGTTAATATAAATTGTCTTCTGTCATAACTGAACTACGGATGTGAACAGTAGTTACCTTTTTAACTATCGTGTATAAAATAGAGAAATAAAACAAACATAAAAAGGGAGAACCGCTGAATCTCAGAAATAAATATAACTATTGCTTTAATCGACCAGAAAGAGTTTAAAAAAACGATTTTGGAATTTTACTAAACATATTTCTACTATTAATATAAATAGTATTTCGGATTCATCGTGAAATAAAATTACCGGAAATGCCATTCTGAATAAAATAGTATTAGCTTTATAGCAATATAAACATATATTGATGTATAGAAAAGAACAGAAGAAAAAATGTGTCTTACTAAATGTAATTGTGTTTGAAACGGGTATAGAATCTGTCATTGGGTAACTTCATATTACATCTGTCATTTTGAAAACGTTTACAATGAAATAAAAAATAGTCATTGGTATAAAATCGTAAACATTTTACGTAACGAAATTTGGTAAATGGCGTTAGATAGTATATTTTCATATGAAGCTGCATTCGGTTTATGTAGATATCTATACTATATTTTACTATATGTTGTTGTTAAGCTAAGTGCGAACGCAACGAAGGTTTACTAGCTCGTTTGAAATTGAATTACTTTATTTACCATGTGAAACTGCTAACATAGATTTCCTAGTGCAGTAAATATATAATAGTACGTAATATAATAAAGTAGGAAGACATATATGTTACCGCAAATGTCTCAATAACTATGACATCAACAATTAATGCTACAGTTGTCCTATAACCATTTTACAGACATTCAAAACCCTGATTTTCCATAATTTTAATTTTAGAAGTTTTAAAAATAAGAGGGGAAGTTGTATTGTTTATGTATTTTTCAGTATATATCTTAAGACATTATACCTAGAGTTAGGGAAAAAAATCACTCTTATAACTACGGTGATAGGTATTTTTTTCCATTTCTACCAGAGAATATATGACATTTTTGAAACATTTTTGGAGTAATTGGTTTACCCGCCAAACTCAAATTTCCATATAAATATTTTTGTGTATTACCTTACGATGTCAATTTTTAAGTTTCTACTTCGAGTCTATTCGGCGGATACGAGTGACCTTATAAGTGTTCCGCTTTCTTTTTGAAGAACAAAACCTTAAAAATAAATATTATTCACTAAACAATTTAAACTGACATTAGTTATACCCAAATTTTCTTTGTTTACGCAATGGGCCATTTCTTCATATGTTGAATAACTCTTTAGACTTAGTTTTTCTCCTTTATCAATCTTTCGGATTACTTCTTCTTTCGGATTCTAAATCGATGTATTTATAATAATATTATTCTTGTCCAGATGAATCAAAATGTAAATAGTCTATTTTGTTCCTAATCTTTATCCAGCAAAATGTTTTGAGGTCTACATGCCAATACCATATTTTTTAAGTTGACTAATTATATTAAATTGAAAATAACTGTAACACGTAACTAAATTATACCGACATGAAATTCGTGAAATGCGTGTTGTGATTGACAAGGATACCACATTTACTCTTACACGACATGCGTCTTTAATAAATAATGTTTCGTATTTCATCTCCACAGTAAAATATATCAAGTGCCAAAAAATATCAACAAAGTAATAAATTTTCCAAACCCACGTTTAGCTCCGCCAGTTGCAAAGTGTAAATTAAAACGTTTGTGCCAAATGTGATGGAGATAAAATGTAGTGATTTTTTCATCAATTTAAGATGTAAGTAAATAATTGTGGGAATGTATATACTTTGACCTCATTTTGCGCTATTTTTAAATTGAAATAATAAACAAAGGTGTGTTCGTTAAATTCGTAACATGTTTTGAAGCCACTTAGGAAAGTGCTTATACCGTACTGAATATACTGAACTGAACATCTATTTCTGTTTCTTTGAAGACGAGCCACATGTAAATTCAATTGGGACTTTCATGTTTTGGGTAATGTTTATTGACAAAGAAAAATATTTATTACTCGAAAATATAAAAAACATTTTATTAAATACTTTTTCTTAATTAAAATTAAGGTTTAAATGTCCTTTTATGATATTCTTTTATTTCTTGAACGATTTTATGATATGGGTAAGTGGTGATTTATTTTAGAAAATATTTCAAATATTACTGTATTTAATAAAGACTAAATTAGATCTAAAGAAGAAAAAGATCACCAGTCAAAAAATATTCTTTCATTAGGAAGAAAGATGAAATAGAGACTGCACCTTGCCCTACTACTTGTTTTCTTCAAGATCGTTTAAACTGATTCTTAGTAGCAATAATTTTATATATCTGTTGCCTTTAGCGTTGGTATAATAGAAATACATTCAACAAATGTAGATTTTTCCAAGGATAGTGAGTTCGCCATCCAAAATGCTCTCTTCAGAGTTATTGACAATCTCGATAGATGGTAATGTACTAATACCGTAACGAAACGTAGGTATTTAAGCGCAATAATACGAATTCGAATTAACTTTAGACTGGCGTGCGAGCGTGCATGCGTGTGTGCGTGCGTGCATGCGTGTGTGCGTGCGTGCGTGCGTGCGGGCATGCGGACGTGCGTGCGAGGGCGCGCGCGTTTGTGTTCGTATGCGTGTGCATGTATGTTTGTATCACGTGTGTTTATGTTGTAATTCCGTTATAATTCCGTTGTAATTATTCCGTTTCTCATGTTAATAATGGACTTTTATAATCCTATTATTTGTTAAGTTCAAGACGACATTAAACTATTACTGTGTTTTTTTTGTAACTGACCCTGAAGAAATAAAACGAAATGAAAAAAACACTCTCTTTGTCCCAGCACATATACGTATATTGGAATCCTTTGCATTACAAAAAAATAAAACGTGTTTTCAGCACAAAATGCTGCTTCATGCAGAAAAGAAGTTTTATGAATATTTCAGAAACGGGTATTACTTATAACATTTTTGATCTTATTATACGTCTTGCATTGCATCAAGTAATATTTATATTTTAATTAACTGTCAATAACACTTTCAAAAATGCTAAATTCTATTTTTGAAATTTTAATAAAGTAGTAATAAGATATTCAGAATGTATCTGCTAAAAATTAAGTATATATATCTGCTGAGATATAAAGTGTATACAAGTGTCCGGTGGCAGATTTCAAAGTTTGAACAAACATAGTTTCTGAACGCAACACATAAGAGGGGCGCGGGGGCGCAACACATAAGAGGGGCGCGTCGTTAGAAGCGCAAGCGGTGCGTATGTTTTAATAGCCATGGAACGGGGGAGTGGAGGGCACCGCGCTTTTGCCGTCGAGGCGTACATTTCGAGTGGATTTTCGCTGTCTGTAGCACGCCGTAGATTTAATAATCGTTACAGTATTCTTCGATTACGTGATGGACCATTGATAAACCTCATTCAGTCATGGATAGCAAGGTTCAGAGCTAAAGGATCAACATTAAATAGGCCCAGGCCAGGACCTACACCATTGGTAGCCACGGATGAAAATTTCGAGCGTATTATGGTTTCTGTCGTTGAAAATCCTCGTTTAACATTGCGTACATGTTCATCGATATTGGGAATTCCGAAATCAACTTTACAGGTAATAATGCAAAAAAAGCTCAAGTTCCATCCGTATAAAATTCAAATTGTTCAAGATTTACACGATTCTGACTTTGAATTAAGAAAAACTTACGCGGAGGTGATGTTGTTGAGATTTCGTACTGCTACCCGGATGGGCAACATATTCTTTAGTGACGAAGCTCACTTTTGCATTGGAGGATATGTGATTAAGCAGAACTTTCGTTACTAGGATGTCCACAACCCAAGACAAATGCATCAAGAGCCTTTACATAAGCCTAAAGTAACAGTCTGGCGTGCCATGTCTGCATCTGCAATCATAGGGCGTTATTTCTTTGAAAATCAACGTGGCCAAACTGTAACTGTGAATTCGGAGAGATATGCCAGAATCTGTCATTGGGTAACTTCATATTACATCTGTCATTTTGAAAACGTTTACAATGAAATAAAAAATAGTCATTGGTATAAAATCGTAAACATTTTACGTAACGAAATTTGGTAAATGGCGTTAGATAGTATATTTGTTAAATGACTTTATCAGAGTAGAACTACAGAATAGTCCATCCTTCAACTAAAACACATGGTTCCAGCAGGACGGGGCTACAGCTCACACTGCTAATGTGTCCATGAATGCAGTGCGGCGGTTATTTCCAGAAAAAAACATATCCCGAAATGGTCCCGTACCGTGGCCACCTAGGTCACCCAATTTAAGCCCATGTAACTTTTGCTTATGAAAATACTTAAAATCCGTTGTTTACAAAACAAATCCGAGCACTGTGACACAACTTAAAGAAAATATTCGAGCCGAAGTCAGTAGGATACCCCAGTCGCTCTGCAAACGCGTTTTTGAAAACATGTATGTTAGACTCGAAGAGTGTGTCAGACTCAATGGCCGCCATTTCGAAAACGTGGTTTTAAAAAAATTAATTCCGCATTTTTTTTTATAAAGTTAAAATAAACCTACTTTGTATTAGAGGTGTAGTTTTTTTTTACAATTTTTCAACCATTGAAATCTGCCCTGTATTTGGTTGCAAATTTAAGAACATAAGTTATTTTACGAGAATATATTTTATAAAATTTTCCAGAAACCAAATAACATTTACACCCACACTTTTTCAAGCAATTATTATATATTTTAAAAAGAAAGTCAATATGTGCTGGCAGTTAACACTAAAATTTTTAATACTTACAAAATTTCTGAAAGAAATTAGGATTTAGCGAAGTTTATACATCACGTTAGTATAGGAGAACATATTTTTAACAACTGGAATTTTGGGATTCTCGTCTAGTCAACTAAAAACTTTAATCGGTCCTCTTCTCGAAACAAATCTTCAGTGTGCTAATTAGATTTCGTCAACGATAGTAATTCATATTGCTGTAATCGAGGTAATACGTAAGTGAGTTAGTTTAAACAAACAGTTTCAATATTTAATTTATTTTACGATGAAAATTATGTACATATTTAAAATATAGCGGTTTAAAACACATCTGAGTTCTAATTAAAATATACTTTAACCATGAAACGGACCCGTTAACTTTCTGACGAGTATTTAAATAAGTATGATAAGTTTGTATAGCGTTTGTGGGAACTAAAATATGTGTAATAGGAATATTGTGTCTTTGTATCTTTTCATGTAAGAAAGTTCTTATCACATCTTCAATGATCTGTTAATTGATGAGGTTTCATTCATACAGGAGAGGTCACTCTTTTGAAATAATTTCTAGGAATGTTCATGGACATATTTGCAAAAAATTTTTAATGAAATTGAGTCATTTATGTCTATCTCCTCGATAAAACTAGTATTTCCCCGGTAACATCAATATAAATTTTTTCGTGCAAAAATTATAGCTGTAGAATGAATAAGACAATTCCAAACACGGCATGTGCCACAATAATTATGTCAAAGAGTTCAATTATAAACTATAATAGAACTAGAGTAAATATCTTATTACCAACATGAAATATATGAAGTCATGAATCTAATAACCACTGAATTTGTAATTAACACGTTCACTACGAAATAAAATGTGTCAAAATTTGAGGAGTGCCAGGTACTCGCTCCTAATTGGCTAATGCATACTGCCTTGGACAATTTGATGGGACACATTGTATTGTAATTGGTCAGCGGTTGTGTCAATGAAATGTTTGTTAAATCATAATTATTGGGACTGTGAAAATGTTGATAAACTATTATTTGATAGTAGGGCAGAGCGGGGTCACTTGATCAAGATTTTGTTCGAATCAGCGTAGGGTCCATTCAAAGAAAAAAATAAAAGTGAGTTAACCTTAAATCAGTCGTTTATTTATTTGACCACATATTCGGAACAAAAAACTTTCGCAAATCCGTAGTTCGCTATACTAAATTGGCTTTGCAATGAAAAATGGCATAAGACTCATTAGACCCCATAGGCGGGGTCTAATGAACCACCCAAAGGGGTCACATAAGCCAATGGGTTATTCAAAGTTTTGCAAACTAAAACATACTTATTTATGTATAAGAATATGAAATATAAAAAAATATGAATTATGGAAATAAAATCTTTTAAACAAAATTAAAATTTCTCATAAAAACAAGGACAAAATTAAATGAGTTACTAAAAAGTAACGTAATTAGTTTAGTCACTGTCACAGTTAATGAAAACATGAACTTCACTGGCACCAGAAGTGCACCTAATATGAACCTATTCTCAACAATTAGTGCATAGCATCCACTCTGCTCCTGGGAGATTGTTTGATAGATTTGGCGCACATGAGACAAAAATAATCGTCCACTTCAGTGTCTGACGGAAGTTGTATTTTCTTTATATTTTTCTTTTTATTATTCTTATTGATCATTTTATTAATTTGCTTACCAGAGACATTCTCTTCATAAGATTCTGAGGGATTTTTAAAAATTGCTTTCTTCACTGCAATTTTCTTGGACTTATCTATCTTCTTGCTAGGTTTAGTTTTTCTTTTAAATTTTTCTAAACTAAGTGCATCTTTTTTCTGGAGTGTATGTCAAAACAGCACTTTCTATTTTCCTTTCTTTGTTTCTTTCTGGGCCCTGTTTTCGGCAATGGTTTCACTAACTCTGGTGAAAATGGAGTGTAATTTCTAGATGTCGATGGCATTTAAACATTTGAGTCTTGATTTTCTTTATCATTTGATGGCTCTAGAGTAGCTGACGCAGTAATGAGAGATGACAAAAATGCAAATGTTTCACCCTCCGCCTCAACACTTGCTGAAGGTGTTCTTATTTCAGTTTCATGGGATTGAACTTTATAATTTGTCTCATTTGTCTTTACTCTTGGGAGTTCTTTTGTTTAAGATTGTGATTCTGGACGGTCAGTCATGTATGATGGCATAAAGTCTTCTTCAGAGAATGCGTTGTTATCAAAAGGGTAAATATCTGCTTTCTTAAAACCACTCATTATGTTTGTCGGGGTCATTGCCAATGAAAGAGCTGGTGCGACTAATTTTGGTAAATCATAAATTAAAATAGTCTTGCCGGGATTATTGCGAAGCCATGCATCATGAGCCGATGAAAGAAATTTTTTGATAGGTCCATAAACAGAGATGTCTAACGGCTGTAAATTATGGGTACAATGGGGTGGAAAAGAGGATATCACCACTCCATTTTCCTTGGCAAGATCAATTGTTTTATTTGCTAGATGTGACGAATGGTTGTCCAACAATAATAAAAATTAAGATCATTGTGTTGGTTTTACATGGTTAATAAAGTCTTGCATAAAATAAAACAATTCGTCATCAGTTACCCAACCACTTCCATTACCGCGTCCTATAGATTCAGTTGGTCCATTTGCGATAAAGTGGTCTTTAAACTTCTTTCGAGGAAATATAAACATAACAGAAATCGTATTTCCTGTTTCTGATACAGCTCCAATTACAGTTGCTTTAGTGCCACGTTCTCCCGACGTTATAGAACCAATGTTATGCTTTCCTTTAGCTGCTTTTATCTTATTAGTCTCGTCAAAGTTCCATATCCTAGAAGGCGGAAATTTATCCATAACTACGGCCAGACTATCATAAAAAGGACTGACGTTTGTTTTATTAAATGATGTCACCCTTCCTAAGCTGGTTGGTTCTGGTTTTCTAATAGGCTATTCCTCATCAGAAAAATGATAAGCCAATCTTTTCCAGCTGATTTATTTATATGCCAACTGTCAGGTATTGTTCGATTATATTTAACGGCACATTACCCCACATAAGCCCATGCACATCAGATGGAGTTAAACCATAAAATATTAATGCCACTTTTATAAGATAGTCTTTTAATATTTTTTCTTGTTCAACTAAAAAAAACTTAGCATGCGTTTGTGTACTCCATAAAGACATCAGAGTTAGGGTTAGCTTTTAACTTATTAACATAATTCGAAAGCGTAGTTCTTTCTATTTTGTTATGTTTTGCCACTTTATGGCATGGCTTGATCTACAGCTTGTTTAATCAAATCTTTACTGATATTAGCACGTTCGGTTTCTCTTTTGTAAGTCCGCATCCTAAAATAAAAACAACATTACTTAGTATCAAAGTATTCAAGCGTATCGTGACTAAATATATGACAAGCAATAATTTGGTTTAGTATTTAACAGTGTAACCAAATATCATCATAAAAAGGGGTCTCTTGAACATGGCTCTTTCGACCCCGATAATTTTTACTCAAATGACCCCTTCCCCGAATTTATTTTTAAATGTTGGATAACTAAAAATCTATTTACAATAGTTAATTTATTTAAACTAAAGCCATTAACAGGGATAATGTTGAAAACAAAATACGCTTAGTCGAAGTCCGTATGATGATATTCCTAATTTTTAACCCAAAATAAAGTAGACATATTTTTTTACTTTTGCCGCCAAATTTGCAACATTACGCACTCACATCCAGAATGAACGCCGGCCGGCAACTAAAACAACGGTGGCGTGTTCGCTCACCATCCCGCTTCGTCTAATACCCCCCGCTCGTTTATATCTAGCTGCGTGTGCGTGATATTATAGGTGGTGCACTAGATTCCGCGGCTGAAGAGACCCCGCTCTTCCCTATTTATTTACCGAGCTACGTCATATCACGATATATAAAATGATTTTCTGTAATGTGTACTTTGTGTCTTTAAACTTGGTCCAATTATTATTAATAATAATTTTAATGAACTTAAAGACATTATCTGTACAGTAAATATTACCACTATTCATCATCTGTAAATGTTTTAGCAACTTTATTATTATAATTTTATTCAGTTGCATGAACAATCAAAATAATAAGGATGAGCACAATATAGCCTTTTTCTTCTATTTGGTGAACCCAAAAAAAATTTGTTATTGTTATCCTGTGTGGACTAATTTTGTAGAAGTGATGAAAACAAACTTGGTTTAATGTATAAAAGAAACTAAATCATGCAGATCTAAGTGTAATTCAAGTAAACAAAATTACCTAGTGAATTATAAAAAATAGGGTTGAAAATAAAACAAATTTTTGCTCAGTAAATATTATATATTTAAAAAAAAGTACAAACTGTTCTAAAAATATTTTAATAATTGGAATTATTTCCTAGTACATTAGTACTTGTACTATTATTAATATATTTTAATGACTCAATACTTGAGTTTATTTATCTAAAGTATTTAATTGATAATGTATGTGATCGGCATAATGTAAAGTATAAATATTCTAGTATGTATCTGCAGATTTAAATGCTTACTACTTAACTTAATTATTAAAAAAATAAAAGTAACTAATAGTATCCACATTACAAAGTAGTTAAGTAATGGATACGTCATATGCGAAAGCCATGTTTTTCAAAATATGAGTATCGTGAACGTGTTGTCATCAGTCGTAGTCGTAGTGTTATAAGATACTGATAAACAAGGCACATTCCGACCTTTCAAAAGTATATTATATAATAAGTTTTTGTAATAAAAATGTGAACAGAAAAATAAAACATTAATTATAAAATAAATAACGAAACGTAAGTAAACACCATTGGCACCTTTGCTAAGAACAAGTAAGATAAATTAAACTATAAACGAATAAACATCAAATCATTCCAAGGAAAATCTATTAAAAATAAATTTGGTTACCTTCAAGAATTTTAAAAGAATACTGGATATTTTAATTCTCTATGTCTTAATAACCAGTTATGGTCATACCTATGTCAGTTGAAGTACAAAAATATGACCTTGGTATAACGTCAGGTATATCTTACATCTCTTTCTCAAAGTAATTGTGATTTAAATAGTAGTGAAACTAAACTCGCTCCTAAAATTTAGGTCAGATTTCGAATTGTAGACACTTTAGCAATGTTTGACATCGCAATGTATTCTTGAAGCTATAAATTTAAATACAAATTAATTTTTTTTAATCGTGTAAACATTTGAGGGGAGAGAAATCTCTTTGACAGAATTTTTTTATTCTTTGTTTTCTAACATATTTTTTAATAAGAATATTGCTAATACCATTTTCCTTGGCAGAAAATTATGATAGAGTAAAAAAAAGTACATAAAGGTGAATTAATCTACGTTACTTGAATAGAAAATATGGCATGAAACATTTAGTATTTAACTAATTTTTAGTTTTTTTAAGATTCTTGGTTACCTTCTTAGGACCATAGACACTCACAATTAAGTTTATTTTATTTTATCTTAAATGTTTGCTCGGAAAAAATATGTATTTTTCAGAAAATACTTAACTACTAGTGGAAATAAGAAAAATTAATTTAAATATATTAAAAAAAAATATAACCTTTATATTTGGTTAACGATTTTACTTCGCCGTTTAACGATTTTGAATGTCAAACTTTAAACAATAATAAGGAAGACGCTGTGAAAATATTAAAGATAAACAGACTTGTGAAACTTAATATTGAACTTTTTTGTTATAATTTTATATGTCCATGGATATCTAACTAACGCACATAAAAAATTACACAAAGAAAATTATTTCACGTCGTTTACAATGATTATTAACTGTTTATAACACAATGTACCTAATTATATAATGTTAGTTATTTTTGAGTGTAGCTTTATAAATTATATTAAACAACACCATGATTTACTTAAATTTGATGGAAAAAATAATATAGGAATTGCAGTTGGAAAGTCTTCTCCTTTTATTTTTGCTTCTGAATGTCAAAAAATCCTTGGTAAAATGCTTTGAGCAGATAGAGCTATATTTTTCCTTGGTTCAGTTTTCTGAACGCCGAGTGGCTTCTATCAACTCAATTTTATAAATTGGGATCCTTTGGATATCTATGTAAATAATTAAATCAATAACAATTAACATTTAGTATAATTATCCCAGCGACATTTTAAGTGTAAATTACTCTCATTGTCCCTTTTCTAATTGTTATGATTAAACTTTTACAGTAAATATACAAAGGTTTTATCGATAAACATCGGCGCTTAGTTTACATCTCACTAATGTCATTAGAAGTACATGTCAGTTTCTATTACAAATAATTTAGAAAAGCATTGAAATAAGATATATAATATAAATATTGTACAGTTACAAATTAAATTATATGCCATCTTTTTCTAAATTCGATGTGCCACTATGACTTCTACGACAACAAATTCCACAATTTGGCCTTTTGTGATACAATGCGTTCGTGACCGTAACCGATCTGGAACCGACATATTCGATTTTTAAAAATAGCGCATATGTCTTGTTTTACCAACGTACGGCTAAATTAAGTAAACTACTAGTACTAAATTAGGTCTATGTAAGAAGTGAATAAAAAAATCAAATATCATGTTTCTTTTTTTCTATATTTGCAAAAAAAAAATTATATTAAACTCAGTTTCAGGATTAATACCTTATTAGAGTTAATAACGAAGGTAATTTATTCAAAATAAAAACATGTCGATTTGTTTATAACAAATTTTGAAAAATATTGAAATTAGCAACTTATTCCATTTTTTCATTTTAACATAATTTTTTAATTTAAATTTTTTTTTTTTAATTATTATATGATAACTTTTTACGGATTAGAGTGACGGGAAAGCAGATTATGTACATAAATATTCCTTAATACGAGATAAAATATATGTAATATTGAAAAAGGATATTAAATTAACCAAGCAAAATAAATGTCCTACTACAAGTACGACTATTTATCTTATTTTTCGCAGAGAGATATAACCCGCATAACCTTAAAAAGAAACATTAAAAACGGTACTATTTAGAGCGTAAATAGTTAATTAAAAAAAAAACAGAAAAAAAAATGAACGGATTATTTAGTGCCTTAATAGAATTTATGCTATCCATATTTTGTGCTAATTTAACGTTTATTTCATACATGTTCGTTTGCAATTAATTTATTTTAAAATTAAACATTAAAACATGAGCCGGGGTAGAATATGGTAATTATGTTTTATTACCATGTTTAGCGGGAAAGAAAGAATATATAAATTATTAGTGTACATATTAAAAGACAAATTTCTCTAGCTAATTAATATATGGTAACATTTCTCTATATTTTCTACAAAAATTGCACTTAAATGTAAAAAAAACAATCCTAAAATCAGCAATAATATACAACAAGGTGACTAATCGTGGCTGCTATCCCACCCTAGTGAAGAAAATAGGTGGGCGAGTTACATACGGAAGCAAAAAGAATTGTAACTTATATATAATATATATATATATATATATATATATATATATATATATATATATATATATATATATATATGTATATATATATAAATATATACATCAAAATATATGATTCAAAATTTTAAAAAAGCCTGTAAATTTCCTTGATACATATTATTTTGATTCAGTTTGAAGTTGAACTTTGCTAATTTTTAACAAATTTCAATTTTACATTCAAGTGATAATGTAAATACGGAAAAAAATTAAATAATTGTCTCTATTCTAATAATAAAGGACAATTCCTTTAAAGATAAAGAAACGAAATGATTTTTACACAACATTAACATGAATTCGATTACTTCTATCGGTAATAAGCATCTCATTTCTTCGTTTTTTTCTTCTTTTGGGGAGCTACATGGGGTTTCTCAACAAAGAAGTGGAAATTTCACATTGAAATATATTCTATATATGATTAAGGACAATTAATTTATCTACAACAATATCTATTCAAAGTATATTTTCACATTACCTTCCGAGGTGGAAATGTAAGCGCGGCCTAGGACGGGTACTCCGTTTGTTTTGTTACGTGACT
The DNA here is from genome assembly GCA_039881145.1 of Druceiella hillmani. NCBI lineage: Eukaryota > Metazoa > Arthropoda > Insecta > Lepidoptera > Hepialidae > Druceiella > Druceiella hillmani. The sequence goes on along the minus strand of JAYKKI010000048.1, from coordinate 462,554 downwards.
CGTGGAATATGCAGAAATAATGTGCTATTTAAAACCATTGTAAAGATATTTGTAGAAGAGTTAAGCTAAGGTACTGTCGCCACGTGCTATGAAATATTGAAGATGTATCATAGTATATTCTGCTGGAGATAGCTATTAATAATCTTAATGTTACTGAGATCTGCAGAAAAAATTACATACTTTTTAGGCAGCGGTTTAATATCAAATTTTACTAAACCTTTTTAAGTAAGAAGATAACGGTTTATTTCATTGTATTAAGTTAATAAAAAAGACTATTGGAAGTATGAAATTATGACCGCATTATGAATTGATTATTTACGATAAGTTCATATTCTATAATTAATATCACATTTCCAATATAAATATACCAACATTGTAAACTTTTTCAAAATAACTATTGGAACATTTAAAAATAGAAAGTTCGATGCTTATTTTTATTCAATTAAAAAAGAAGAAGAATTTTTTTTGGTTATAACGCAAACGTCTTTGGACATAAAAATACAAAGATGAAAGAAAACAAAAAAGATAAGAGAAGGAGAGAAGAAATTATTTATAACTGAAAATTTAGTTGAGACGCTTTTCAAAAAAGGAGATGACAGACTAAAAGTTTCACATTTTACGATTATGGTTATTGCCGCTTTACATTTAATATTGGGACCCATTAAATAGTCTACATCCATTAAATAGGCCACATTTATTATCTATTCCCGTGCACTTGGTGAGTAGAGTTTTCACTCCCCATAAAAATGTCATTTCAATGTTCAGTGCTAATTTTTCTTAGATTTATGGTATTGATAAAAGTTTATTCTATTTTCATTTGTTAGCTTTCGGTTTAGTAGTATGTTGTAACATGATTTAAATGAATTGCTTCATGTTTGTAAGTTTACTTACATTAAAATGTACGTGTAATATGTCTTTGAAAATAAGAAGTTATTTTTCTTTTAACCCGTTTTTCGTTTTTATGGACGTTTTAATACCAACTATTTTTTAACATTTTTACGATTTGGGAAATTTGTTACATTTCAATTATATTAAAATTATGTAAATTTATTTTAAATTATAAATTATTGATAATACGTAATGAGTATTTTATTAATGATGATACATACTTTGGGTAAAATGCATGCTGTTGTAAGTAATTCAAATTTTACTGAATCATTTCCATTCCGGGAAGACGTGCGATAATAGAAAATGTCTAATTAAACGTTCATAAAAATAAAAACGAGCTGAAATTGAAATTACTTTAACTTTCTTGTTGTTATTTATTTTACTTCACTAAGACACAAAACACTTTTATTTTAATGTGAGTAAACTTCCAAACATGAAGTAACTCATTGGAATCACGTAATAGCAAACTACTAAACTGAAAGCTGACAAATAAAAATAGAATATACTTTTGCTATCATAAATCTAAAAAAAATTTGAACTGAACATTAAAATTACATTTTTATGGTGAGTGAGAACTTTATTCATGAAGTGTTTAGAAATGTTAAAAATTATTTAATAGCTCTTATTAAAATATATATATATATATATATATATATATATATATATATATATATGTATATATATATGTATATTATACGAACATTTTAACGTCTACGAGTAGCTATAAAGCACGTATATATTTATAAAATATACCATCTTAAAAAACACATTTTTCGTTTCGTACTTTGTCTCATGAAATTGAAATCTGCAACAAGACCTATAGAAGACGGGTAAGAGCGATACGTTACTGTTAAATATTATTTAGGTAAAATAAATAACTGATATTTGATTTATAAATTCAATAGAGTATTTGTTTTGGTGTCACATAATAATGCTTCCTTTAGGCAAAGGTAAAAAAGCCTGTAACTTTTATTGGCATGAAGCGCTGTAGGAATTGCATGAGACAATCTCTCTTGTAGGTTTAGCGTCTTCGAAACCCATATAAGTAAGCACAGATTTCGTTATTAAATTCTAGAGTTTAAAGAATATTGGTATAGTACACCCAGTAAAACAGTCACTAAAATAGTGAGCAGTTTGCAGTAATTAGACTAAAAAATTCCGAAATCAATATTTCAAGTTTTAATTGGAAATTTCCTGATATTTTCTGATAAATTTGTTCTTAACTACCATTAATCGAAATATATATGACAGCTCATTTATTTAGTGCTTTTGAAAACACAGGTATCAATTCATTTATTAATGTTTCTGATATTTTCTCGAAATTTGTTTCTAACTAAAATAATATGCATATAGCTGTAAGAGTATTTATTTAGTGTTTTTTGGAAAAATTGTTATCCGATTTGAATTGTTATCAGTTTGTAGATAATTAAAGCAAAGAAATACAAAGTTAAATATTTCGTGTTTGACTTGTTAATTTTGTGATAAATTATTTTCTAAAGTAAGTACGTTAAATATAGTCTTTTTATATATATACATGCGTGCATAAATACATATATATATATATATATATATATATATATATATATATATATATTGAACTGAACTGTCTATCATATACGTATTCAAATTCTTCTCAACCTCTGCCCCTCTAACCTCTCCAGGCAAATATTTAATTGAAATTTATGAAATTAAATCTGTAAGAGACAGTAAAATCAAATAAAAATATGAATAAACGTTATGATTAAATGCTTACTTAACTTAATCAACATATGTTCACAAAATTATGGAAAACTATTTCAAATTACGTATATTTTTTTATAAACCACGGGCAATCAAATTTTAAAACACTTGTAAAATATTATTTTACAATAAACATATGTATTTAAGTAGAAAACCTAAAACAAAACTTATAAAATATTGTTTATAATTATTTTATCGTGTAGAATATATTTTGAAATTTGCTCAGTGTTTACAAAGATAGACTCTAGCTACATCCATCGACAAAAGCAAAAGCCAGATTAAACGATAAATAATTTTCTATTTGGTTGTTGTTAACATTATATTTCAAAACACTGTAATTCGCACAAAATAAATAACAAACAATAATTTGTTAAAAAGTCTTTTATCGATTGAATCATAGCATTCCGTCCTGATAGTCTACAGTTATTGTGATATCAAATAAGTAGCAAGTGATAATCTTGTCTTATTATCGTGAATCAATTTACTTGATTTATTTTACAGAGAGTTTAGATTTATAAAGTGTCTAAAAGGTAAGAAGGTCTTTATATACTCTTGTTAACTTGTATTTATAACTCTTATAACTATTGTAAACTTGCATTTAATCTCACTTCTATTTAATATGATTAAAAACAAGTGAGATTAAATACAAGTTGACAAGGGTTAATTGCGTAAACTAAATTATTTACATGCATTAGAGTACCTAAGAATTATTTAGGATTAGCTGGGTAAATTCAATAATTTTAATCTTAAAGATGTGATTTTGCATCATCATCATCATCATCAGTGGTTTGACAGTCGGTGGACCCTGGCCTTCTTAAGCAGACTGTTCCAAGCCCTTCTTCTGGGCGCCACGGTTTTCCAGTTTGTTATGTTGAAAGCATCGATAACACTTTGTAGGCAGCCCGCTCATCTTAATTTGGGTCTTCCTCGTTCTCTTGAGCCAGTTGGTTTGGCTAGAAAAATTTGTTTCGTCGTTCTTTCCTCCTTCATTCTAATTGCATTGCAGCTCACTTCATACGTAGAACTTTTATAATTTTTATTATATCTGGTTTTTTAAATAAGCGATAAAGTTCAGCATTAGTTCTACTTCTCCAAAACCCATTGTCGAAGAACCCACCAAAGATGGATCTGACGATTTTTCGTCCGAAAATGGAAAGGGTTTTTTTCACTAGTTTGGGATAATGTCCACGTGTCATATGCATATGAAAGTACTGATCTGATTAAGCTTTTATACAATAGTAGTTTAGTGTCTCTTCTGATATTATTAGATTTCAGAAATCTCCTTAGTCCCTGAAAGCAACTGTAGGCTGCAGTTTTTCGTCTCCTCAGTTTTGGAGCCTAATCGTTACCGGTGTTGATTTCATATCCAAGGTAGATGAAGGAATTCACCCTTTCAAATTTGTAAATATTGATTTTATTTTAGGTGCATAAAACTATTAGTCAGTAGTAGCTATGGTTAATAAATATGTTTGTCGCATGTTTAATAAATATATCAAAGTGCTCAGTTGATATGCTTGGAGCGGATAGTCAAGTTTAATTTATATTTTATTTCATATAATTAAATTCAAATAATTTATATATTTTTAATTTATATTTTCTATAACAATTTCCGCGTAGTAATCTAGTAAATTCCTAATATGTGTTTACGGATGATTCTAATGGCCTTTTTAAAAAAATATTTAAAATGTTGCATTTATATTTATCATAAGATATTTTATAAAAACACTATCAATTTTGAAGATGTGATCTAAAAAATACATTTAAGAAATGAAGCGGTAGGTGTAGCCAGAATAAAGCTTCGAGAAATGTTTCAAGTCACTTCCTTGCAATACGAGAATATAACAAAGTATTACTCATTTCTTAAGCAGTAAACTATTCATGGATGACTATGAAAAGTAGGATACCATCCAAAGTACTTTATGTGAACCTATTGCCATGACTCGCCATAAGTCAATTCTTAAAATATTTTGAGATCTCGTGTAGAACAACACAAAACCTTAGAAGTCAATTACATCTGGGTGAAATAAAGTTATAGGATTTTGCCTTGTCATCAAATTAACATAACTTAGGCATTTCATATCTTCTTAGCTCACTATATAAACGGTATAGAAGATTGTTATGCATTATGCCAGTGATTATTTAGGTATTTGAATTAATACTGAAGTTACATACTATTACAGTTCCGCGACACGGCCAAATTAATTACTTAATATTTGGCTCTACGAAATTTAAAATTTTTAAGAAGATAAAAATAGAGGATCTTTACAACATTTTTTATTGGAATTTTTTTTCCTGTAATTTTTTACCGCTGTACCTACAAAACTACTTACGCGCCTCTCGACAGCGTGGCGGCGGTTGTCATGTTCACTTATTGTTTTTAAGTACCGTATTTTTTTCTGTTTTTATAATTTTTATGCTATATTAACATATTTTATGTACCAAATTATCATTTTCTAGGCCTTTATGGATGTTTGTACTGGAAATTCAAAGATTTTATACTAACATATTTACATGCTAAATTCAAATATGTACAGCAAATTTCAGCTTTCTAAGACATCAGAAAGTAATCTAGAGGTTTTGATGATCATAAAAAATAATATAATAAAAATTATTTGAGTTATAAAAATTAAGTCTGACGTGTTTTAGTACATTTAACATTTTATCAATAATGCTGCGAATCGGTCGAGAAAAGGTACTATAGTACCCTGCTCGTCTTGAATTCTCCTAGAGGTGTTGCCGCCATTCTCCAGACAGAGAATATACTTAAAAAATAATTTTATAAGTTTTATTAACATCTATAAAATCCTGAAATTATTTTACATGCAGATGATGTTGAAATTAAAAATAAAATCATAAAATGTTACTCATTAATTTGAAAACTATGAGACCAGCTACGCCCTCATTATCTTTTTCCACCATCATATCGCCTCTATAGCGCTTAGAACGTGGTTAAGTAACTCTTATTCTAGAACATACCTTACAATATTAACATTAACCTAGTTTCATAATCTGACAATTTCCACAAATACTTCAGTCATAAACATTCGAAGTAAACACTTACACAATGGGAAAAAGTATATGTAAATCCTATCATTTAAATTTCGGTCATAAAAAGCAAACAAATGCACCGATAGGCGAACAGAATCAGTATTATATTATATTAAAAATCTTTATATTCTAAAAGTTTTATATTCGTTCATTATTGGTTAATACTTTGAACGTCGCTTCGAACAAACAAAAAGAGGATTCTTAGTTCGAAACACTTATGTTACACCCTCTGGCTATGTCTGAACTAGAAATGTTCTCCGCAATTTGCCTCCTTTAATATTCGCAATCACATGGAAGCATGGTATTTGAAGACAGGATATAAAATATTAAATATCTTGGAGTTAACGGAATAATATAGTTTACTATATGGTTTAATAAATACTTTCAAAGAAAACATTGCGCTTCTAAATATAATTCCATATGGTATATACTTTCATAACTTTTTGTTACAAAAAACCTACAATACTTTTGACTTCGCAAATTTTGGTAATATTAGTAAAACTTTTCTTTAAATTAAACAGATTATGCTACATGGTGTTAGCATTATGTACTTTAAGAAAATATTAATATAATTCAAAACAAATGTAAGACTTACGTCCAAAAGCAATGGCTACATGTCGTATTTACAAACAATTAATATGCTTTCCCTCGTAATATTGACGTCTTGGTTTACAAATCACCTTTTTGTGCATAATCTGACAAATTTCAACTGTAGCTCCTGTATTCATTCGTTCATTTCGTTTAATATTTTTGACATGCAAAAAAAAAAATTAATGGACAAGCTTTGCCTCCTAAACAAAAAACTGACGCGAGCAAAGTCACAGACATATATTGTACATATAACTAGATATATTGCAATTAATATTTTGTTGGCGTATTTATGTTTATATATATATATATGTATATATATATATATATATATATATATATATATATATATATATATGTCTATATATATATATATATATATATATATATATATGTATATATATATATATATATTTATATATATACGCATATGTATGTATGTGCGTGCGTGAGAGTGTGCGTATGCGTGTGTGTGAGTGTGCGTGTGGGTGTGCGTGTGTGGGTGCGTGTGTGTGCGTGCGTGTGCGCGTGAGTGCGCGCAAGCATGTGTGTGTGTTCTATTTAAAGATACGATTATTTGAAATTGAAGTTACTAGAAATTAATACTTTCCAGTTTATTTCCTAATAGTAATTATACTTTACAATATGGCATTCATTTGATATCAATTCTATATATTATAATGACAAAGGTTAATTACTTTTAATAATCTTTCAAAGCCCTTCATTTTACATGGTATTTTAATAAGGCTCTAAGTGAAGCCAAAATTTATAATTTCGTTATCATGGAATTGGTAAAATTAACACAAAATTGAATTTTTTTCGACAATGAATAAATTGATCAAACAATAGCTGACAACCGGATTGAAAATAAAATAATGAATAATTTCATTAATTTCGCAGGCGATGCCGTAACGACAGTCTGTTCTCTGTTTCCCGTTCGGAGGAAGCAATCGATCAATGTGAAGCATCCATATTTCATATTAATGTCTAAAAATTCTTAATGAATTTAAGCAGTAATGAGTTTTTCTTTACCAATTTCTATTGTTATATACTTAGTGTGAAATTTTAAAATTTATTTTTTACATTATGAACATTCATCGAAAACAATCGTTTTCCATCAGGAATCATGTTAACAAGCTATTTAACCGGTCCAAATGATAACATTTAACGTTATTATAAGTATTGAATATATTTGGCGTTAATTTTGTAGAAATTCATTATTCACAATTAAATGAAACTACGTGATGTAGTATTATTTCTACTATCTTTAATTTCTTTACCACGACCTAGGTTTCGTTGTATTACAACATCTTCAGGTGGGATATTAGGAAAGATTAACTCTTAGGAACAACCAACAGCATTTATATGTTTCAAACACAATAGCGGAAGACTGCTTTGTGCGGATTTTTCCATTATTTATGTTAGTGAGTTTATTGCAGGGGAGCAGACTAGGTTTTATTGTATTACAGAGAGTTATACAATATACTAGTATTGTAGTTGGGGTAATAAATTCAATTGTTGTTATTATGTGAAGTTATACAATGCAAACTTTAGGGTGTATGTAATACAATTAAATGGAAGTTATTGTCGGTAATATATTTGTACACAAGCAAGGGTATTTGAAAGTAAGGCCAAGATACTATACAAGATATATATAATAAAAACAAAAAAATTAGAAGAAATAAATAAATAAATATATGAATACATAAAACCAGAGATATGTAGAATTAGTGTATTACCTTGTCCTTACTTTCAAATACCCTTGCTGTTGTATAAATATATTACCGATAATAAGATATGTATAATTAGTGTAGTATCTTGGCCTTACTTTCAAATACCCTTGCTTTTGTACAAATATATTACCGACAATAACTTCCATTTAATTGTATTACATATACCCTAAAGTTTGCATTGTATAACTTTACATAATAACAACAATTGAATTTATTACCCCAACTAGAATACTAGTATATTGTATAACTCTCTGTAATACAATAAAACCTAGTCTGCTCCCCTGCAATAAACTCACTAACATAAACAATGGAAAAATCCGCACAAAGCAGTCTTCCGCTATTGTGTTTGAAACATATAAATGCTGTTGGTTGTTCCTAAGAGTTAACCTTTGCTAATATCCCACCTGAAGATGTTGTAATACAACGAAACCTAGGTCGTGGTAAAGAAATTAAAGATAGTAGAAATAATACTACATCACGTAGTTTCATTTAATTGTTATTATAAGTATAAAATATACCTTAATAAAAAAATCAAAAGAATTCGAATGTCTCAGAGCGTAAGTTAAACTTATTGTATACACAAATAAATATTTATATATTATTAGGAATATTGAGCCAAAATTAAGCGATGCAAGAAATGAAATTAATCAAATATCTTCTTCGTGGGTTGTAGAAATCATTATTTTGAACTAAAAAATTAATACACAACTATCATTCATGTATTCATACAAATCGAGTTATATCCTTGAAACTTTTATCGAATTTTCAATATTATTGCTCCACGTTAAATACGACTGAACAGGACGTCAATTATGTTGCGTAATAATATACCAATTTCAATAAATATTAGTAGAAAGGAATTGGAAGCAATTACAATGTAATATAAATGAAAATAAAGCCTCTTTTATTTTTTATCAGAAAATAAGAAAATAAGGGATGTTAATCCTACATTAGTAAGTTATATCACATTTAGTAAATGATCAATCTGCAAGAACCCCTGCACGGGTGAAGGTCTCCTTCAAAGAAATTCAATTTTCCTCTATATTGGGTTGTTTGCATCCAGCCCGTACCAGTCGTTTTATAATTGAGATGGACGGACGATTTTACTAATATCCTCCGCCCATCTCGTAAGCGGATACACTTGAAAAATCGACATTTTCTTGTCCATTATATTTAGGTTTAGTAGTCACAACTCTCGTAGAGATACCGATGATAATATATTCTTTTATCTTGATATTCTATTTTCTCTTCCAACTTTTTATGTTTTTCCTACCATTTGAAGAATTTTTCTTCCGGCATTTTGTGAATATTATATGTAACCTGTTTCGGTACATTTTCTCCGCTATTTCGAATTTCTGTATTTTAGTTGCCTATTTTTTTTATATGTCACAGCGTTCATAATTTCCTTCTGCTTTTTATACTGGGTTACGTATATCTTAAATTGTAGGAAGGAAAAAATGCTACTGGTGCAAGTCATTAGTTTTTGTTTTTTATTCTAACTTTCTGATCACTTTTGACCTTGTCTCGAATATATAATATTTCCATACTCTTTTTGGACATTTTGCACTGTTTCCACTCTCTACTGCAACTTATTGGTTTTTAAACACTTGTTTAATTACGGAGCCGATATCTACCGTGGCTCAGTGGCATCCCGCCTCTTCTATTTCAATAATCCTTTATATTATTTATATATATTTTACTAAAATTTTAGTAAAATATACACAGTTTATAGGCTTGGCCAGAATCGATTTCTTGTCATATATTTTTAACTGAATAAGTTCAAAATGTAAAATGTTTGTATGTAAAAATACATCATAGTTGAAATAGAACTATTAATAATCTAAAGCACATATTCGTTACGGTTTTTGCAAATCGTTGTTAAAAACTACTCAATATCTTTTGTTATTGAAAAAGTATATAGTATTTTATATTTTTAAAACGAAACAAATATAGACATATTTTATTTACTTGCTTAAAATATGTCAAATTTCTATCCAATATTTTAATCGTATATCATTGTAAATTAGTAATATATTTGACAATAATTAATGTTTTTTTTATCTGGAAAGAAAACTTAATCAAAAATTTTATTAATATAATTATAGAAGTAAGTGTTAACTGTGGGTTCCGCTAATACTCAGAAAGGAGTCCCGGTATGATCAAGGGAGTTATATGGTATGGTAGCCCTCTATCTCCCGTCTATGAAGAAGGTTTTCCTTTTTTACCTGAAAGGCATGGTTAAAGGAAAATTTATCCTTCTAGAAATTTATAGAACAGTCTAGAACATTCGAGAGTATTTGAGAGCATTCCAAAACTTTCCAGAACATCCCGAAACATTTTTGATTGTTAAACGTTTGGGAGTAGTTGTGAACGTTCAAAAATATTCTGGATAATCTCAGATCATTATCGAACATTCCAAAACACTCTTGAATATTGTGGAATGTTCTGGAATATTGTGGCCTATTTGAAGTCTCTTCTGTATGGATGGGGCTCCTCATTGATTTCGAAAGTCAGTTTCTTATCAGTGAAGTGAATTGATTGAATAAAAACCAACAGTGAAATATGAGTAATCAAAGTAACAGTGACTGAATATAAATCGATCATAAAGTGTTTAAAGTGTACTTATTATTTAAATAGTTGATTTGATTTATATTTTATATAATTCCCAAATGTAAAAGGGGAAGAGATCTTGCTACTTTTGAAGCAACAGAACATCAAAAATACAAAACAGTCGAAGAACGTGGGGCAAGTTTACGTTCCCGACGAATGAGAATAAGCACCGTAAGAACCAGAAAAACCGAAGAACAACGAAATAAACGAATTGAAGATTCAAGAATTGCGACATAATCTTATAATAAAAAACTGCGAACGAAAGTTACCCATGAAAATATCACCCTACAAGAAGCTCAGACGAAGACAAATAAACAATACAACCTAATAAATGAAGCATTCCACTACGATTCGATGAATGAATATAACAAACACAAACACGTCGTAATAAAAAAAATAGATAACATTTGCCAACTTTGCAACGCGAAAAAATTCAGTAAAAAAAAAGGAATCTGTTGCATGAATAGAAAAATTACCATCACTGGAAGCACCTCCCCAGAAATTTCTACATTACATGATCATTGTGGGAAACTCCAAAATCAAAACACTTCAAATGACTTCTTTCGTTGTCACTTTGATCAACACTGATAGACACGAAATCGATTACGGTTTTTCCATCTAAGAACAAACCTATCAAAAAACGGAATCATTGCTATCACTACCCAATGAAGACTATAAATTTCTTCAAGTATATTTTATCGGAAGTAAAGAAATAGAAATTAATCAACAATGCATAAACATCAGTGGACTTATTCACATATTCGAAACATCACTAGACCAAATGATTTATGATTACTATAAAGTTATCATTGCAACTAAGAGGAGACCACCTGGAGAATACGAACATCGATTTAATGCGACTCAGATAGACGAAGTTGCCATCGTAATGGTGGATAATGAAAACACAAGCCGTGACACAATTGTACAATGAAGAAAAGAAGGACTACAACGTATTGCAGACACACACCATTCATATGATACCCTCCAATATCCATTAATATTTTTGCATAGAAAGGACGGATATAATTTTAATGTGAAACAAATCTAACCTGAAACAGACGTAGAAACTAACAAAAAAATCACTTCCAAGCAGTTCTTAACTTACCGCTTAAAGATCACAGACAAAGAAACATACGATTGAATTTTCAATACTCGCCATTTATTTCAACAATTCCTAGCAAGTATGTATGCAAAAATGGAAGCGGAACGGATGCTTTACGGAACGGATGATTTGAAGCGGAACGGATAATTTGAAGTTCAAGATACATGCATCAATACACTCAAGATGCTATGATCTGTGTAAGAATATATGCACGATCTAACCTCTTTATAATATTCACATGCAGCTCATCGTGGCGAGAAATCAAAGAACAACCAAGATACGAACAAGCCATATTAGCCCGAGTTTTCCAAAAAAAACAAATGAGATTTGTTGAAGTCTTCGATGCTGCATGTACCCAATCGAATGATAAAAACAGGACTACCTCACTCACACAATCTCATATGGCTACATGACAGAACTAATTCCACGGATATCGACAAAGTCTTCCAAGCTGAATTTCCCAATCTACAAAAAGATCGGGAGCTGTATGACATAGTTGTCACAAATATGCTGAATAGGTCATTCATGCCATTAAACCCCAATTCACCATGCATGAGTGATGGAAAATGCCAAAACCATATTTGAATGACACACAAACTGGAGATGACGTCTATCCCAAATACGAAAGATGATCACCCAAAAAAAAACTTTTTTCGAAAGTAGAACGACTTCTTCACAGCAAAAATACAAATATGAGACAGAGATAAACTGCAAATAGATAATAAATGGGTAGTACTACATAACCCACTACTTTTCAAAACATTCCAAGCACACATAAACGTAGAATGCTGCAATTCTGTTTCTAACTCCGGATGTTGCTACACGAAATACGGAGACCGACAAGTTTCACAAACTTCAAGACTGTTGACGGTTATCTATGCCAGACGTATAGAGAAGCATGTCAACGCTTAGAACTACTGGAAAACGACAATCACTATGAATTCACACTACGAAAAGCCTCACTCACAGCCTCGGCTAAAAAAATCAGACTTATTAGCCATAATACTGACACCATGTAACCCATCAAATCCGAAACAGTTATGGGACTCCTTTAAAGAGAGTATGAGTGATGACATATTGTACCAAATTCCATGAGCTCATCCAGAACTGGCCATCAATTTCAACGACGACATCTTCAATGAAACTCTCAGTCGCCTAGAAGGTAAATGTTTAGCAATAAAAAAACAAGATCTTAATACAACTTGGAATACTTGGTTACTTAGACACACAAAGCGGTACCGTGAAAACGTTTCTAATAAATCTATTGCTGGCAGAAATACGTGCTAAACAATACATCACACTTGCACTGGCATTATCCAACATTGCCGCCACACTTATGGAAGGAGGACGAATTGTTCATTCCGCTCTACAACTACCGTTGAATATAGCCCAAGAACTTTTCCCGGTATTTAAAATATCAAGAGTAACTGGACGGGATGAACTTCTAAAACAAGTTAATAATAAATTATTATCTTCTGGAACGAATGCACAATAGCACATAAAAATTCACTCAAAGCCATGGACAAACTATTATAAGACTTGCGAGGAAACTCTGAAGTGGTGGGAGGAGCTCTACCCATACTGTCAGAAGATTTTCGACAAACACTTCCAGTTATCCCCAAGTCAAAATCAGCAGACGTTACAGGAAATTTCCGGTGAAGACAGGATATAAAAATCGAGTGACACGATGGTAAAGATTGTAAAAAGTGCCAATTTTCCTATAGAATTTTTAAACTCTTTGCAAGTAGCAGGAATGCCATTACACTGCTTCCAACTGAAAATTGGGTCCCCAATTATACTACTCAAAAATCTTAACGCACCAAAACTGTGCAATGGAACAAGAATGATCTTCAAACATCTATCGGATAACATCATCGAAGCCGAACTTATGATTGGAAAGGACAAAAGACACACAATATTTATCCCAGAATACCACTGATCTGTACTGAACTGCCATTCCAATTTAAAAGACTGCAATTTCCAATCAAATCAGCCTATAGTTTTACAATTAACAAAGCGCAGGGACAAACTTTAAACATTACGGTATCAACCCCAAAGAATCCTGCTTTTCCCACGGTCAATTATACGTAGCTTGCTCTCGAGTAGGAAATTTGAAAAATTCGTATATATATACCCTGATAACAAAATGAAAAATTTTGTTTATAAACAAATATTATAAATGATTAGAATATGTTTCCAATAAAAAAACTTTTACCTCTTATATTTTAAAGTTTACCATTTTTATTTAAAAGTTTGCAACTACCACACAATCTTATATCAACTCCCTGAGTGAAGCCGGATACCCCAGATAGTATGTAATAATAATATTGAAATTAATAGGATTTTTAAGCTGGCTTATTTCACGATTTAGTTTAGCTTTGAAGTTACGTATATTTGCCCACAGTTAAATAAACTATACTCTGGATATTGGAAGATGACAATAAATATTATCAAGTGGATCTCGATCTGTCATTACCATTGTAGAAACCCTTTTACTTGGTTAAACTTCTATGAAATAGTAACAAAACGCCCATTATGAAGACAGGTTTTAGAGAAAATTTGTAATTAAATCTACTTAGTACTACGCAGCTGCAGTTAGAAATTTTATCTCATTCGGCGTAATTTTTACATTTTGCCATGAATGTATTTACTTCTTTCAAAATTATATTCATCAACAAAACGATGACATTTCCGGTTCTAATTCTATACCGAAAAGACATTAAAAAGGGAGGGTTTATTTTTCCTTTCATGTCTCTTTGAAACGTTATCTAATTATCATATACTAATTCCTTCACAGCCAAAACAAATATGGAACTTTAAAACTAACCTCACGCTCTCCCAATATATAGGGTGTGTAATAAGAGCCTTTAATTGAATGTTTCAACGAAAAATGCCATAAGGCGCTTTGAAACCAATTGAAAAGTTCCATGATAACACATTTAGCAATCGCGCAAATCACAGAATGTTCCAGAACTGCATTAATATATGCTCGAAATAAGGTCAATAGCTCTATCGCGACAAGCAGTGACATTGGTTTGGAGACCGATATTCATTGATATAGGCGTGGTGATAAGCACTTAAAGATTATTAATTAAATATTTTGGATTGCTATATGATAGATAAAAGTAAAAGTATATAAAGCAGCAGTTTGGCCTACTATTATAGTAGGCCTATAGGGTATAACGAATAAGGTGTAAGGAATAGGGTATAAGGAATAGGATACTGAATTCCAAAAAAGCAACAAGCATAGAAATTATACGTGACCACCAGAAAATTGCTTTTGTAGATTGGCGATTTAAATTTATGGGATTATATGAAATACATCAATAATTTTGGCAGATTCAGAACAGGTTTTACAGGTGGTGGAATATAAAATAAGGGGATTGTCCGAATGCATGACAACCAAAAGAATGTAGTAGACCTCTACTTTTGAATGTAGTAGAGCTCAGTGATAACAAAACACTTTGGAGGCGTTCATATAGAAACATCGATCCTTAAAATAAAATGATCAGAAGACGGGCAATGAGGAGAACTGACGCCAAATAGACAGAATAAAAGCTAGAAAAAAGGAGACTAAGTAAACTATAAGATATCATTCGCATTTTACCGAGATGACTAAGTACATTCGTAGAGATACTACTACGAACGGTAACATAAACTAATGAATTTGAAGCATATACCAATATAAACCCAGGATACTGAATTCAGAAGGTTTCGATTTTGTCTTATAATATTCCTTTGTAATATTATGTCACATTTTTGGCAAAAAGTTAAAATCTTAGTTAAACAAGACAAAAAAAATAAAATTTGTGTTAATGTATTCTATAGAGTAAATATGTATTTACACATAAATTAATATATTACAATTAGGAAATATATTTTAAAAATAGTATCCCGCCTTACTCACTCACTCGTAGATCATTAAAACTTATAGCCATTTTCAGATGACCTGAAACTTAACATATATTTAATGTGCAAAATACAAGTAATACTTAACTATTTCTTCTTATCAATGAATATAGATTTTATCTCTCGATAGATTTTATCACTCTGCCTTATCATTATATCTGTTAAACCATTACATTTCTTTATTATATGACTTCAGTCATTAAAGCGGAAAATTTCTGAACTATTAAGTGATAATATAATTTTACGGAAAGCTCTAACTCATTCGCCTACAGTACTCCAGTAAAGTTTATAAGAACTTTGCTGATTTTATCTTACTGCTTTTTACGGCTATTTTTATGAATAAATAAATTGGTTTCTATAGTGATGTTACGATGGGATAAGATTTACTTCTATAATTTATAATAACTTTTATAATAACTTTTATAATAACTTTTATTGTTTACTTTCTGAATTTTGCCGCTTTAAATTTATCTTGAATACCATGTAATTACCCATCTAAGTACTTTCAGATGAGTAATCACGTGAAAATATCTCACAACATTAGTTTCCTTTTAATGAAGTTCAGTTTTAGTGAGTGCATAATAAACACAATTTGTTTTTTTATGAATGAAGAAGAGGTATTTGTATACAGGTATACATATTTTATATTTAAAACATAATATATTTTAAACATAATAACATTATTGCTTAATTCGATATTCCTTAATTAGGTAAGGTGCAAATTTAAAAATAAATTATGCTATTAATTTCTTTTTAATTTTATTTAATAAATAACCATGAAGAACTTATTAACCAAAAAATTACATTAAAATTGGAAAACCACTTAAAACAGAAACATAAGGATTACTGGTAGAAAAAAATTTCGAATATTGCTGCTTAGAAGAATTTAAATAATATTTTTTTATATTTTGGGACTGATATTCCCATTCAGATTTTTTTACAACAAAGGTATCGTTATGTTATTATGGAAGTGAATTTTCTCAGGAAATATTATGTGTTACAAAATATAGACTGCAGTTATATTAGCTTATCTGTTTGTTGGTCTCTTACGAAGCTGTATACTTATCACATTTTTGTACTTATCCCTTTTAAAAACAAACGCTTCATCTTGAGTATTTTTAGAATTTCAGTTGATGTTTGGTTGCAATGTTACTGTACAAGATTGATAAGGGTTACTGAAAGTGTATCACATAAACGTTCTTTTCTGTAGGATATATTATAATGAAACTCTCCAATTTCAGCAAAATTTTTAGAAATATTGCATATATTTTTAACCTTCCCATGAAGTGGAGGGGATTAAAACGTCAATCACCATATAAGTCCATAATAAATCAATAAAATGATTTGAAGGAACTCAAGGCACTGATTGATAGAGTAACAAATAAAAGCCATCTTGTTACTTAACAGAAAATTAGATGGCACGATGTCATACATGTAGGCTCTTTCTAACATTCACCATAAATTCTCTTCCATTAGTAAATGACAATTTTCATCATAATCCAATTTAGAACTATTCGTGTTTCAAAATAATATACACATAATTTTTCTGTGTCCTGCTGTGTTTTTTTAATTAACACTTTAATTAATTATTTAAAATAGTTAATTATACCGTTATTACCGTTGGTCTCTATTCTTATAGGTAATTTTTGTTTTTACGGCTTAAGTACATTTAAAAAAATCTTGACACTTGTAAGCCGAAATATCAAACAAAACTTTACTTCCAAGACAAAACTCTTTGAACTTAGTTTTTGGTTAAGACTTGAGAAGCTTTTCTCGTTATTAATGATTGGTTTGTACCATTACCTCCTTTCGTTTTGTTCCTACTGTAGGAATAGAAGATTTCGCCTATAATTCTTTTAGTTTTGCAACACAGCCTGTGTTTATTTATATATTGGCTCTTTTTTAGGTTTTCTTTCATATTTTAATCTATGTCGGGTCTACTTATGAAATTTCACCACATCTTCATAGGTCGGCAATGTGTTGTCTTTTAAATCACACAAATCACCAAATAAGGGATACTTCTATTTCGTGTGCGTTCTATTCTTCTCATGGCACAAAACAAATGACTGCACTCTATCAAGCAACGCGCGACTCTGTTTTACCAATGAATTGCGCGTCACTTCTCTCATAATACCCCACCCTTTCTTACAACTTTGTCCTTAACCTCAAGTAAACAATGGTTATATTTAACGTTACTAAAACAATTATGTATAAAATCTAATATGAATAACTGGAAAAAAATATCAGTAACGCAACGTCTGAAATTATTAAGCTGTATATTAAGCTGTATAACTATGATTTTTATATACTTTATTGCCTATACATATAACTAAACTGTAGAATTGTTGTTCTTGTACATTAAAGGTATTTACGAAGAAAATATTTAGTGGGATATGGCAAAATAAATAAAAAACAAAAATATTGTTTTTCAGAATGTTTGTCAAATTATCAGTGAGTCTGTTTACTTATGTGCACATATATAATAAAAATAATAATCCATTCATAACCTTTTATTGCCCTCCGAAAACAGCCTACGATCAGAAACTACACAAATGAAACTTCGAATCTTGTAAGAAGAAACATCAAAATTTTAACTCTTATTTTATATCGTATTATTTTTATATTTTTATCCAAAATGTTTTAACCTGTTTGAAAAGAATAATTTAAATATAAGAACGACGTCTGTCCGCCCGTAGGTCGAAAGTTTTTAGTTGCTGAACCCAATAAATTGCAATCTTAAAATTTTAATATAAATAAATTCATAATTTATGTTGAATATACAAAGAAATTATGTTGAGCTTATTCATGCAGAAAAGTTGAATAATCTAAATAATGAAATAAAACATATTTTAAATGGACTAGAAAATATGAAACGTCTATCAAAATCACTGATTGAACCCAAAACTCAATCAGTTTACTATCCCCCGTGGAGAATCTCTTTAACGGCGAATAGATCCTTCCTCGTTTTCCAGCACCATTATAAGATCGTCAACCCCATCATCATCATCATGATCATAATAAAGTGTAATTACTAGAAATAAGTTCGAAGTGTCTAACCGCTCGAAATTAGGTGAAATAACTATTGTTAAACTTGTAGCAAATTATAAAGCAGGTTAAATAAATGCTTTTATAGAGGGGTTCGTGGCCACCATACAGGTTGGCAGCGATAATTCTTTGATTAATTTTTATTAGTTTATTCTATATACATATTTTACGGTTTAGTAAATATTGTTTTCGATGTTAAATAATATATAATACATAATAAAAATTAATATTTTTGAAAGGAAAGTTATGAGAAAAAAATTAAGTACAAAAAGTTTTTAACCGAATATCGTTTTGTACATAATCGCCTTGTACACTGATTGAAAATATTGATTTTGCCATATCATTTTCTTAAACTCGAAAACTTTGAGAGTTTGTTGAAATTGAATAACAACACTACTATAAGTCTTTTTTTTAAATAATCACAATTCTGAAGCCCCACCAAATTCTTTGAAAAAAAATATGAATAAGAAAATATCTGCTAAATTGTGCATTAGAAGAAGTAAACATGTCAAGCTATATTTGTTTCAAGTTTTTGCTTCACTTATTATGTAATAACTTGTTTTATTGATTATCCTCGAAACGTTATATAAATTTAAGTAAATTGACGAGTATTAGTTTCATTTTTTTCCACTATTTAACGGTACAAAATACTTTTGTCGATTTATTTGTTATGTACAGGTAAAGAAATCAATTTACGTTCCATATCTTTATAATTTTCGAGAAGATTTCAGATATTAAAACAGTTTTCAGTTTTTTTGACCGAAACATTCGTAAAAATTTCTTCAGGAAAATTATAAAAAATTATAACGAAGATATAATACTCATTTGCATAGAATAGTAAAAAAAGTTTTTGATTATTTTAAATCGTGTAAAAGTCCACAGAGATCCTTAACAGAGAGAATATATTGGTGATTATATGGAATTCAAAATCAAGGAATTATTTTATGCATTTGGCTAGTTCTTTAAAGATTAATGTCTTAAAATAAGAATAAATTAAAATTCATATTTTATCTTTTGTTCAAAAATTTATAACACGTGAGTGCAGTAGAAATATAATATATAGTGGAATATTTATTCGTGAAAGGAAATCGTTGGGTCGATCAATTAACGTAATATCTGAAAAGGCTTTGGATGACAAAAGAACAAATGTGGCTATAAGAAAGACATAGGGTTGAACCGGCATTTATCATTCATTAAAGGAATATAATAGCAAACATTTTCAATAAAATATATGTTAAACGTTTCCCAGAAAAGAAAAAACTAAAATAGGGAATAAATCTTTATATTATAACTGTATCTTCAAAAATAAATCTTCATATTATATCCTTATATTTTAGCTCTTACTTATTTCCTCTTTAATAATTTTCTTCTGTTTTATATAATCTAAACTCTGTTTAAACGAAAAAACTTCCACGATTTAGGAAAGTAAAGATATTTGAAAATATTATAATCAGCTCAAAGGTGAAAAAAATTTCCTCTAACAAAATATAAGCGGAGCATTAAAATTGCAAAATAAGTATTATTAAAGAATATTGTATTTTTACGACTACTTAATTGTAAAATAATTTTTTTTTATTCTTATTATAGAACCAAATATGTGCCTGAAGCATTAAAAACAAAAACACATAATTCAATTTTATTTGAGTCTGTCGTAAACCTTTCGAAACTTAAAACAATATATCGTTTCTAGAAAAGGAGAAGAAATGGTTTATGTCTTTGAAATTGGAAACATCACAAGAAAACGGAGAAATTTTTTTATTTTTATATAATTTATTTTTAAAATATTTACATAAATTGGTGGAATGTCCCATCACTTTTACGACAGTGATTTATTAGACCCAATTTACCATATTATACAGTCCACATAGAGTTCTAAACGTATTATTTAATTTATTTCTTTTTGATAGTGTCATATTTCAGAGATAAATAAGGACGATAGAAAAAGGGAATTGTTATATAAATTGCTACTTCAATTTCTACTCTTGCACGGATTCTTTCGTCGTTTTCAAGTAACCTGATCGTGACAGTCTTTTTTATGTAGAATATATATACGTTTTGAAATAGTATATAACTTACTGCATATATTTCCAAATACGAGATTTGAAAGTAAATTTAATAATTTTAAGATTTTGTCAGTTTTTATGTATAATGGTATAGAATATAATATTATCATTACTGCGTAGCTTTGAGAGCTCTTTTTTTTGCTTATCTTTATTTTCGAATATTTATGTAAATAATGTTTTTCATGTAAAAAATAGCTACTCTTTTCATTCATAAAAATGTATTGCACTTTCAGTATGAAAGTAACGAAAAAATCAGATTTTATAGAAAATACATTTAGTATTTTAATATTCAGCTTTTTCTTTAAATGGTCTTAATGTAAGAGAACAAGATTTGTAATTTTTAACTTACTATTATCTTACAATCTACAAGTTGTTGGAAATGAAGTAGATATTTTAATTCCACTAACTCGGTTTCCCATTTTTTGAGTTATGTCTGTTTCATTTTAAACATGCAAAATGTACTACTAAATATGTATAAAGGAATTTAAAAGTCCAAATATTGTTAATTTTTGTTAAGCAGAATGCCGAAATTGCAAACATGTGAACGAATTGGAACGGATAACTATTCAACAATTTCTATAAAGAAAGGCATAATATAGCATCTATTACGTTTAAAAATAGGTAAAAATGATATCAATATAGTTATTGACATAAACAAAGTCAGTCTCAAATATAAAGGTGTATTTTATTACAAATCTTCAATGTAGTTTCTGTAATATACCGTGCCTGGTACCAATTTTGTAGACACCCATCATTTTGTCAAGAAAAACTCGAGTAACATTTCTGCTTCTATTTACGTCCGGAATTAGTTCATTTATATTGTCGCCAACTTCAGGTGGCGGACGCCATGAGTCATAGCAAATGAGACCAAAGTCTCTTTTTCAAGATTTTCAGCACCGATTTTCCTAGCATTTTGAATATTATTTCCGAATGTTCGTCTTTTTTCGTCATCATTATGTCATGAATTATTATCATCATAAACTTTATTTTATTTTTTAATTATCTTCTACATGTTTTTGAAGACCATTACAGTCCTGAATATCATTTATTACTTCTGATGTCGTCCCAAGTTCTACTTTAGATTCGATCCCGAATATCGCTTTATAAGTTGATTATTTTATTCCCGAATGGTACGCGCTGCTTCAATAATTTGTACTTACCTTAAACACTTGCAACATTTTGTTTATTTATTGCCCTCTCACAAACAACCAATCATTCTTTTGATGTCTTAGTTGGCACTTGGAGCTTTGACTTTGGATATGTATCGGTGTTCTAAACAAAAACTTAAATTCTGGCCAAATGCTTGTGATTTCAAAATATTTAAAAATATTTTTAACAAATTCTCCTCCATATAAAATTGTAGAATTTACGGTGCCCTTGTAGTTAGGAATATAATGGGTAGGCCACTACTGCCAATCAATGTTACAACAACAAATTGGCTGGGAAAGTAAATCTCTCTACCTTTTGTTTTATTTTTTAACGTTCCATACCCATAAATTTATTAACACGTATAAAATTTGTTTTGAGAGATTATCATTCATTAATGTCTCAAATAACATTTTGTCAAAATGACCATGATCGACAGTCACGTGTACCGCCTTAATCAAATCATAAATTTCATGTCATACAGTCAATCATGTTTACCTTATATTTCCTTCACGCCATCCAATGACCTTTTTCATTATTCGAATCTTCAGCAAAGCAAATCTAGTCAACTTTCTTTTTTTAATTGATGTATTTATTACTTCCTAAAAAAGGACTTTACTTCCTAAGGAAGGCTGCACTTCCTCATTTGCAGAAAAGTTTCTAAATATTTGTTTCCTGTTACTATTATAAAATATCATTTTCACCTTCTAAACTTTTACTTTAAATTTGCTCCCTTTTTATTACCCAAGGCGATGTCATTAATTATATCAAATGTTTAAATATGAATAAAGTAGATGCTACGACGTATATTATAGGAAACTTTTATGTTTTTCAGAAAATGATAGTAATTTAGTAATTCTTTACCAAATGTTTTAATTTAGTCAAAAATTCCGTAAAGGAATTCTACTAATATATATATATATATATATATATATATATATATATATATATATATATATATATATAATTTACCCCTAATTAGTACAAGTAAAAAAATAATTAATATTTATTTGGATACACATTTCTAGTAACTAAAATTAATAGTGAGGCGATAAAAATACTCACGAATTGAATCAAAATCTGTACACATGTATAAAATCGAATAATGCTCATTCATAAACTGATTTATTATAACATTCGCAGAACTATAAAGCTTAAAAACTAAAAAAAATTCCGTATGTTCTTTGCGTTTCGTTACTCGCTAAGTACAAATGTTTCGTATTGACATCTCTGAAGGTGCCAAAATAGGATTGGAAAATTCTATGGAAATATTGAACTAATTAAATTTGAGACAGAATATATGCTTAGGCACTTAGATAGAAATGAAGAAACGTCTGTTTCACCGTTTTTGTCAAATCTCAAATCGTGAATAATTATTACAAAACTCGCAAATAAAAAAACAGCAAAAATGGTCTGTTTTCACCTGTGTAAAGCTAGGGGGGCAACTAATCAATAATACGTCTGACAGAAAAATGTGAATCGGTATATTATATGTAATTTGGAGACTTTGTGACCCTTTCCAAAAAAATAGTAAAATGTCAGTTAAAATCATTTTCCTTCCGGACATCGATATTATTATCAGGAAATATCAAACATACAAATAAAGGTAAAATTTTGAAGCCCATAGTTTAATTATTCCATTAATTGTAAATACACCAAGATTTCAAACAATTAAAAGGGTGGCCCAGTACCTAAGGTTGGCTGGGTCTGTGTTGACAAATTTTACGAAAGATACACGTTTGTGTAGAGTTGCTTTCCTAATTTATAATGATTTATCATAAACTTATGTATTAACCTTCTAGTCAGTAATAATAATCTGAGTAAATGCATTCTTGCGTCTGCTGTCCTTTCATTATTTTAATATTATGTTTTTATGCCTAAATATGAAACTAAATGTTTACACATGATTGTATGCATATTCTTTATGGGCTTCTAAAATTTTCTGACTATTTACCTGACCTTTTTAACTCTTTCTCTCTACCCCTTAGCAAAATATCTTAAGGGTGTGGCGATTCCAAACTTTCGCTTTTAACCTATGTGACCTACCAAATGATGAATTTTGCTTAAATATGAAGATAGATTTAAATTAATTAAAATTATTTTCACGATTGTATTAAATATGATATTGACATCAAATTTCGCAAGTTATATGGTGCGTTATGCGTTTCAATTACAATTCAATTAATTGATGGATATAATATAGCGTAGATATATTTAAAGTTTGCTATATACTGGAGTATATCAATACTTTTTTGCTTATAGCCTACAAATTATATTTTAAATTAAATGTTGTTTTACGGAGAAAAACATATTTTTTAATATAATTATTACACTAAAGTTTATTTCCACACTCGTTATTTTTTTTCATTTTATATCCAAAGAAGCGGCATGTTTACTTGCACTTGACAAGTATATAATAGGTAGTACACATCGACAAAAAGTAGGTTACTTTTATTTAAATTAGATTAAAATATAAAATATTAGCCAAGGGTCTCGGTTTTCCCTAATAAAAAATTGAACATGGTTCCATAAATTAGTGAAATCAATAAATCTCGTTCCAAATATATTTCGTGTGTTATTTGGAGTTTTGTTCATTCCTTTCTTATGTTCTCCTTGTCCCTCGTGATCTATGTTCACAACTTTTTCTCATTAAAATAATTGTCATCTTCCATTTCACACACTTAACCTAACTCGTAGATATTATATTTATATCAACATACATTTTAGAGTTATGTTTACATCCCAAAAATATTAAATTATATTTACGATTAAAAAGTTTTCTTTCTGTTTTTACAAGAGATATTTACAAAGTACCAGCTTGTCGAAAAATTAAGATTTTAATGTCTTCATAATGATACTTTTAGTGTTTCACAAGCTCAGTTTATTTGTAATCTTTTTAGTTTCGCTTTTAAGTATCGATGTGTAATTATACTCGAATCTGTTGGGGTTTCTTTTTAATTTTTCTTTGATGGGAAAAATAACTTCATTGAAACTTATATTTTTGGTTTAAAACTTTATTTTAATGCTACGTACTACTCAGACAATTATCTAAATATTCAAAATATACTCAATATTTTAAATTTTGTGTAACATAATTTTCATATATTATGAATTTGTTTACTATTTATACAATAGAAAGTTTAGATCTGTTTCGACGTTCTAATAGGTCGTCAAACTTTTGCATACGTTATTAAAAACAGGGGCAATGGCACGATGCTTTATTCCGCTTACCTGCGCGAATGAATCACACTATAAAATGATATACCGCTGAGGTTAGGACAACGCAATTATTTTCAATCTTTTTATTGTAATAAATGTGCTTTCATTCTAAACGGTCTCTTATTTATGATCCTAGTACTGACACGAATTTGTCCTAATAGGATCCTCTGACCTATATTTGAATTCAATTAAAATAGTATGTACGGTTAAAATAAATTTTAATCAAAGTTGTCCATTTTTAATGTTCGTTACATCCAAACGTTGCTAAAATCCAATGAATTTCATAACCGAGTAGCCTAAACTATAAACGAGTATTCATAAAATCACGAACAATATTTAGGAATGAGAAGATTTTCAGAGAATAAATCTAAGACATGGCTAGATAAATTCATGAATATGTGGCCGACTGAAGATGGTCTATGGGAATTATATAAAATGTTACAATGAATGAAATTGCAAAAGTTGCTATCATGAATCGCCATCTGTTTGAGCCGAGATCTTAACTCAGAAATATGGTAACATTTTTGATGTCAAATACGTGACGGATGCATACGTTTTGAAAATCGAACATATAGTTAATTGCGTAGCTAAATCGTTGGATAAATGACGGGCAACAGCGCTTACATATTGCGATCGTCAACCCGCCTATCAGCACAGAGGTTATTGGCATTACCTAGAATGATACATACAAAATAGGTGTGTGCGTAATTTATATGAGTTTATTGTTTTTTTTTCATATATGTGTTACATAAAAGAGAAATTATTTTTCTTTTAGAGTATAATTATGAAATTGAACACATGATTTTACAATTTATATAAATGTTTGCATTTTATTTTACTTGTTTATCATGTTTAGTATATCTTGAAGTTGTGATTTAGTTTATTGTGGTGTCATCGTGATACTATTACACACCTTTACCATAAAACACGCGAAATGAACCTTTTTTCGACTATATGCACTGTATATATGATACGTAATTTGCCTGTAAAAAGTTTTTAACTACGTTTTCATTTTCTATCATGTCTCAAATAGCTAACAGCGATGCTCCTAACGTACACTATCGCGACTCGGCTCTGTGGCTAAAAAAATCATAAAAAGTTCCCAGTCGTTGTATTGCCAAACTCATAAAATTAAAAGGTTTTATACTTGTATATTAGATTAGTATTTTAATTCGGAATTTTAAACATGTTCGATGCTTCAATATCAACTAACATCTATTTGTTAACATTGAAAATTACTTAAGAGTCCCTTCTCATAGAAAATGTTAAATTTCTTACTAATCGCAATCCTCCTCGCAGTCCTTCTTTTAATAAGTATCTATTAAGTTGTATAAGTCTGTGGAATATTATGGCCAAAAGTACATATCCGTTCCAAGTGAAATTCAAATTCCAAGCTGATATTGCAATATTTTCATTATTGTAAAGCTTTTGCACGTGTAGATAACGACAGATTATTGAACCGTCTAGATACAGCAAGATTTTTTTCCCAATTCATAGATTTTTTCTTTTTCATAGATTTCTTTACAGCTCGAATGTAAATAAATACGAGTGAAGAGTTTATATCCAAGCTTTATATTTTACGATTAGTAGTGAAGTAGAAATTGAACTCGGGATGGGTTCAAAGGTCATGGGCGTTGTAGTAAACATTTTGTGTGGTCTTTATTTGGCATAAATATTTTTCGACTGTTATAGCAGTTTGGTTCTATAACAACATGACATCAATTTTATCGTCTCGTGGAGCGTAGAATGTAATTTAAAATTTAGCGCAAGTAAAAGTCCAATAGCAACCTACAGCTGACTATTTTATCGTGTGTAAACGTACTATCGGCAGGACACTCTTATATAGATTTAATAAAGTAATCGAACAGTTTATTGTCTTATCATTTGAAGAATATTGTAGAAAAATCATTCAGGTGACTATCTTGTGATGCGTCTTCAGTTAGAAAAAGTGAAATAACATATTCTCAACAAGCACATTCTGATAATAAGATTTATCTAAAAGACGTTTCTTCTACGTTTTTATGTATATTGGTGTAATTATTTCTCAAAACATATAGTAATGTACGACAAAAATTTTAATGGGAATATTAAATAAAAATATCCTGCGTTCTGTATTGCTTATTACTTTGTCTTTCCCAATTTATAAATAAGGCTTTAATTGGCTAATTAAAATATTTTTATGATGACAGTATTTACAACGGTGATATTTAAAAAAAATATTTTTTCTATAAATTTAACCGCTCACCAGAGTGCGGTTATTTTATATATTACGGTATTTTGATATTGTAAAGGTGTGTACTCATATAATCAGTATTATATGTTTAACTAAATATATACATGTACGGTCCATTTATTAAATTTTAACATTGGTGTATAAAACGAAAGTAAAAATAAGCATAGAAATAAGAATAACAAAATTCCATTTTCCAAAACTTAGTCGACTCAAGAATGTTTTAAAAAAACGCCTTTGAAATTTTAATGAGTTATTTGGTACAAAAAAAATTTGAATTTCCAATATCAAACATTTAAATAAACAGTCAACAAAGCAGTATTCAAACATGCCTTCTTTATTATGATGTCAAACACCAGCAAATATGTAAATACCACAAGATTCCGTTCCACAGAAATGACTATGGAGTTTAAGGTACTTAAAAAAGATTACGAAACCTAAGGTATTCAAAGTTACCAGAAATAAAAATCTAGTTGAGTGAGTATCATAAAAATATAAACATTTTGAACATAGTTATAAATTTTGCTACCAAAATATTGACTGTAGCTGAAACAGTACAGCAATATTTAGAAAAGAAAAAATCAATATTGCACTTAATGCTTTTGGAATTTCCACTCATTCGTTCACAAAAGAAATGGGCTAGAAAAAAGACGAACGCCTCTTTCTTCATACAGAAGAGTTGTTATGCGACGATTCTTTCAAAAAATAAAAGAACAGTTACTGCAGACTGGAGACCAGCCTTTGTTTGCCTGTTGTTTTAGAAAGAGTTCCAGAGCAACGCCCTCGTACTTAAATCTTTCATTACGACAACGCCTCTGCAGACTCAGCCAGACAAATATCTGATCATTTGGCTATGCTACTTGTAAAAATTACGGGTCATTCATCACACAGCCCCGGTCGCGATTTATTCTCAAGAATAAAATATAAACTGCGAGGAATACGATTCCCAGACGATGAAGAAGGAATAATGGTTTTCAAACGTGGAAGGAGACCAAAGAAGAGTGAATGAACTGCTTGTCTTGAAAAACAGTCAATAAATTAGACTCTCTAGTATTCCATATTTATATTAGTGTAGATTTTTCTGGATAAAATTGCGATAAATTAAATGTAGGTCAAGAATAAATGAGTAACATGTGACCAAAATTTACAAGATATAATTTTTTAACAGCAGGCTTAAGAGTTTATTTTAATAGTTAATATTGTAATGGAAATAAATTTTCATAAACGTTAAATGGTAACATTTTCTTTAATAATATTACTTATTCTGTTAAATATTATTACTAAATAAAAGACTTTTTATTGGGGTTAAAATATATTTATTTCATTTTAAAATACAGATTTTCTTATAAGTATATTTAACGTTACATTCATTTAATGTCTCTTTACTCGATAGGCTTGTTATATTTCATCGATGACTTGTGCAAATGCTGAAGTACGTCAGGTTTTAAAATCAATTTAGTAAATTTAATTAAAACTTAATATTACGAGAGGGCATAAAATCACGGCGTGAACAAAGATTAGAAAATAGGAAAGATTTTTTGATTTACTAGCTGTGGATTGTACCTTATTTCGATATGCTACAATGTAGTTATTTTAAAGCAATGTTCTATGATCTTCCTTTGTTTGAACGTATGGTAGTGCGAAAAAAGTATTATGACGTCAAGTAGCAGAGCATTAATGAAACTAAGTGGAGCAAATCAAGCAAACTGACAAATTATATTAAGTTTTTTTATATAGCTGAAGAAAGGTAGTACTATTTTATTATTTAACCATAGAGAACGTACGGAAATTTATCGATGCCCTAAAATTATGGTACGTCAAATCGTTTTATGGTTCGTGACTGGCGCGGATTCAATTGTTTGTTTTGTATCTTCCCTTTTTTAGAGTTTCGTACCTCAAAAGGAAGAAATTAACCTTTGCAGAATTACTGTCCGTCTGTCAAAACCCTTTTTTCTCAGAAACGTGTGGAATTGTTGTTATTATATGTTGTATTTAATATAAAATATTTAGATTTACAATCCATTAGGGTCGTAAAAAAATTACTGCATTGACAGGCTGCCATATAAACGCAATCAAGAAGAATTTAAAAATACGGCCATTTATGCCTCATATTTTGACACTCGCAAATAAATCAAAACCTATAGGTTATTTCCCATTCACCTATAATCATGAAATTTGGTAAGAGGCAAAATTTCATAGAACAAGTTAAATAAAAAATGTTAAAATTAATAATTTATAGTTATATCACATACTTTTTTTTTAAATATATACCTGTCAAAGATATAGTAGGCAATATATTTTCAGGCCAAAATTACATTTTTTAAATAGTTTAACAGGAATATTACGCACCATTAAATATTCATAAATGCATAAATTTATACAGAACCCTCGTAGTATGAGTTTCATTCGTACTTAACAGGTTTTTAGTTACTTTGTTAGGTTTACGTTATTAGTTAATAAATATAAAGTGGAACACGCAAGTGGTGATAATTCTTTTCAAGAAATGGTATTATTATTAAGATATGTTTCACTCTTGTAATGTAAAAACAACTTAGTGTATTCCAAGAAAAAGGTAGTACGTGCTAAACGAATTTCTTAATATATTTTAAGTGAAAATAGGATTAGCAATTGGGTAAATTAAGCCCGCGTCTCTCCACGGTTGAACATTTAGCATACGAGTTTATACAAAACCTATTTACGAAAATTTAAACATATTTATATTGTGATATTCAAGCGAAACCCACACTGTGATGTATGGTATATAATCGCACATACAAAGCGAACCTTTCCGGTTGCATAGATTTTAGGCAAGCGTAAAATTTCATGAAATTACAAAAACTTCTCAAATCAAAAACGATCCACATGAAAATTACAAATTGATTACCTCGCTTCACAAGGTCAGCCTCAAAACAAGCAGAAACTTATTAGATTATCGGCTATATTCAGACTAAAATAGCAGACAAGCAATGAAACATTCTGTTGTTGTGACGAGTTTGCTGTCAGTTTATCGTCTTCTTTCGAAAATAATTTTTTAAAAGATTTTGACTGTGAAATATAATTATTTTTGTCAATGAAATATAATTATTTTTGTCAGTGTAATATATTTTGGCAGTGAAGTTTTCTTTGTGCATTAAGATTAATATTTTATTAGTTTATTTTTGCCGTGAATTTTCGTCGTGAAACTAAAGAAACAATGGCGATTATCAAATGTTGCTATTTATTACGTGAATAAGGTAGGATTTTTCAATTTATCTTTTAGTGGAAAAAATAGTATAATTGAGAATAATAGAAACAAAGCCAATTTTCAAATTATGCGATCATAATAAATATAGTGTAGGGCATTTTCACAGTAATTTTTATAATTAGTATTGGTGGCCAATAAAATTGGTTTGAATAATTTAGGTAATTTGACAAATTATGGTAAAAAATATGTTTATTCTGAAAAACAGCTATCGTGTACAGTAAAATACAAAATTTTAGCTCTTCGCGTAGAGAATTTTCACCGAGGGACAACTAGCTATTGTGAATAGGGAACATAATGACATAGAAATACTCATAATTTAAAAAGGTTAATAGATACTATTATATTTTTAGGTAAGCAAGAATTAGTTTTTATGGTTACGATTAAGGTCATAGTTCGATAAGTCCGAATAATTACGTCGAGAGTCTATTGTTTTTGAATACCTGCTATTCATTTGATTAGACACATTTCCATCTATTACACATTCAAAGCCGTTTTCAGTGTTATCAAGGGCGGTCGGCGGACGCCCGCATGCATTTGTATATATCTACATATTTTTTTACATGTCCGCCCCTTTGGGGCATGCCTTTCTCAGAAAGCACTGCACGCCACTGCTAAATAGTCGTGCATTTTACTTATATATGCTATTTACATTTTTTTATATTATGCTATTTTACATTTTACTTTTTGCATCGCTTATGATAGCGTGAATAAGTATATACTAAAAAATTAAATATTTTTTTAATGTGCAAGCCTTATTGTAAATAATTAACACGTGTGATATGGAAGACGAGTTCCTAGGCAAAGTAAACTAGATTTAGAGCTGGATTATATTTATCGCTATATACTGTTGTCTACTCTACTCTACTAAAATTTGTAACTTTAACACTTAGGTCGATATTAGTAGTTTCTTAATTATGATAGTACTCTTATAAAGTTTAGTATAATAATGTAAACCTGATTTAGTGAACTCTCAGCAATTTACTTCGACTGTCTCATACTTTCTATTGGAAATACAAATCTCTTCGACTATTTTTAATAGAGTATATATTGCTGACGGGTTTTTGGTTAATAGAATAAATTTTAATTAATTTCAACTAAATGTTTAATTTTAAATTAATACAAAAACACTTATTTTTTATTAATGATTTAATACGTGTATTATTTTATTATTTGAAAGCAATATATAAAATCTTCTTGTCTTAATTTTTATCACATACTCATCTAACACTTTTAATTTTCGTCCAATACATGGTGTTTATTTTGTTTGAGAAATAGGTTTTTATCGCAGTTGAGTAAAAACTTTATTAACGGATAGACAATTTTTGTGTGAATATGAAACATTTTCTTTTCAATTAATGTTTGGTGGACGACTAAAGCAGTAAGACATTGAAATGGAATAAATTGACGAAATTTATACTATAGTAAAATTTTGACACTAAATGCTTTTTGTAGAAAATGGTTATAATTTCCTATTCATTGCGAAATAATATAAAAAAAATATACTTGAAGCATTAAAAATATGATCGAAAGTTTGAAGATTCACGCTAACTACTGTTTTTAAATCTTTTCCTGAACGTTTCAAAATATTTCCATGAATCTTGGGTACTAGCATAGTTAATGATTCGCGTTAACATATAGTCTCCTCTTTAACACTAAAGAATATTATTTCCTTTAAAACGAT
This sequence comes from Druceiella hillmani, assembly GCA_039881145.1. Taxonomy (NCBI): domain Eukaryota; kingdom Metazoa; phylum Arthropoda; class Insecta; order Lepidoptera; family Hepialidae; genus Druceiella; species Druceiella hillmani. The sequence continues at coordinate 430,308 of JAYKKI010000048.1, read as the reverse complement.
TCTCAGAGTTTTACTCCCTAATAAAAATTCGATAGCCAAAACTGCCCCAAAATATAAAAAAATTACATTACGTTTGATACCAGTATTGACATATTTACAATTTAAGATAAAAAAATAAGTTTAGCGCAAATTAAATTATTCAGTGAAGTGAAATCATTGTGTAGAATCCATTAATTTTTCAAAGTTTCAAACAAGTTCAACTAAGAATATTTTCCGTAGAATTTTTTTATCGATTAAATATACAACGAAAAAAAATCACTACAAAAATTTAGTAAAAAGCTTCGGAAATGCAGGATATTTATAAAAACTTAGAAGCCCTAACTATACCGAAAGGACCATTAAAATTATTCCCACTAGAAATTAAATAAACACCAGAAACTACTCAAAAACCTTTTAAAATATAATTTACCTATACGAGTATTATACAGTAATTACACTTAAAATGTAACTTATTCTGGGTAGTTGCCTGATATGTAATTTCTTTGTTACTCATTAACTTATTCAGTGTACCTGCTGTAAACTGTAAATTATATAAGGGGTTTGTTAAGACAATATATAAATAAATAAATTATGATAATACTAAATAAGATACTATTGTCAATATGTTATACACCACAAATAATTTACCAAACTATCAACCGAAATATAATATAGAAATATTTTATAATTTTAAATATGTTTTCTTATAGTTTGTCATCTTACCGCGCCCCTGTTACGGAAAAAAACACAACAAATTCCACATACATTTTTTCACATATTAAATATGTTTAATATCCGTATTTTATTAATGGAATAATTTATTTAGGAATATTCGACTATAAGATTTTTTACAAAAAACAGACGTTTCAAATTTCATCATACTAACTTTTCTCACAAATTTAAAATGTATTACAACTACTGCTTACTTTAATTAATATATAAGAACTTACCTGTACTATTTACATGGATACTTACCTGTAATAAAATTATTTCTTTAGATTTAATTGGAAGAGATTTAATTTGCACCAATGAGATCATCATATTAACGCATATGTTTTATAAACAAAATAAAAAATAATTGAAAACAAATTACTACAGGGTGTCCAGTGGTAGATTTCAAAGTTTGAACAAACATAGTTTCTGAACGCAACACATAAGAAGGGCGCGGGGGGCGTCGTTAGAAGCGCAAGCGGTGCGGATGTTTTATTAGCCATGGAATAGGGGAGTGGAGAGTACCCCAATTTTGCCGTCGAGGCGTACATTTCGAGTGGATTTTCGCTGTCTGTAGCACGCTGTCGATTTAGTAATCGTTACAGTATTCGTCGATTACGTGATGGACCATCGATCAACCTCATTCAGTCATGGGTAGCAAGGTTCAGAGCTACAGGATCAACATTAAATAGGCCCAGGCCAGGACCTACACCATTGTTAGCCACGGATGAAAATGTCGAGCGTGTTATGGTTTCTGTCGTTGAAAATCCCCGTTTATCACTGAGTACACGTTCATCGATATTGGGAATTCCGAAATCATCTTTACAAGTAATAATGCAAAAAAAAACTCAAGTTCCATCCATATAAAATTCATATTGTTCAAGATTTACACGATTCTGACTTTGAATTAAGAAAAACTTACGCGGAGGTGATGTTGTTGAGATTTCGTACTGCTACCCGGATGTGCAACATATTCTTTAGTGACGAAGCTCATTTTCATATTGGAGGATATGTGAATAAGCAGAACTTTTGTTAGTGGAATGTCTACAACCCAAGACAAATGCATCAAGAGCCTTTACATAAGCCTAAAGTAACAGTCTGGTGTGCCATGTCTGCATCTGCAGTCATAGGGCCTTATTTCTTTGAAAATCAATGTGGCCAAACTGTAACTGTGAATTCGGGGAGATATGCCCAGATGTTAAATGACATTTTCAGAGTAGAACTACAGAATAGTCCATCCTTCAACCAAAACACATGGTTCCAGCAGAACGGGGCCACAGCTCACACTGCTAATGTGTCCATGAATGCAGTGCGGCAGTTATTTCCAGAAAAAAACATATCCCGAAGCGGTACCGTACCGTGGCCATCTAGGTCACCCGATTTAAGCCCAAGTGACTTTTTCTTATGGGGATACTTAAAATCCGTTGTTTATAAAACAAATCCGAGCACTGTGACACAACTTAAAGAAAATTTTCGAGCCGAAGTCAGCAGGATACCCCAGTCTCTCTGCAAACGCGTTTTTGAAAACATGCGTGCTAGACTCGAAGAGTGTGTCAGACTCGATGGCCGCCATTTGGAAAACGTGGTTTTTAAAAAATGAAATTCGCATTTGTTGTTATAAAGTTAAAATAAACCTACTTTGTATTAGAGGTGTAGTTTTTTTTTTACAATTTTTCAAACATTGAAATCTGCCACTGGACATCCTGTACTTTACTAAAGACATGGCAAAAACTTATAAACAAGAGAGTTTCTGAGAATATCACTAAAAACAATAATCAGAAAAAAAAAAAACAAAAATTTTCTTTAATACTTGACTAATGAAAACTTTGATATATTCAAAATGTGAGTGTAATCATTGTAAAAATTGGAATTGGTGATGGAAATTAAAAACAGGCTTTTGAAAAAAAATGGATTTATAGATGTAAAATGGTTGAACATGAAGAATTGAAAAATGTGTAGATTTAAAATTAGTAAAATCGATGAAATTATATGAAAATTAAAGCAGCGTGTACCAATTAGCTGACGTATCGCCTTGTTGTTCACGCTCCTTAATAAAATAAAAAAATTTGGAAGGTTTTAGAATTCTTTTGAAGCTGATAAAGAGTGAAATTTAATGAAATTACTAAAAGTGCTTTAATATAATGGAAAATAAATGATCATAATTTAATTGAAGGAAAGTATTAATCGTCATTACCAATTTTTCTAGTAGCTAATATGGTCGTATTCTAGCGTAACAAAGTTTATTTTGTATGTCACTTTATATAAAAATGTGTTTATTTTAGGTGGTTTTCATTAAAAGTAAACGAAGCATATTTTTGCGTACGAAAAGACTCAATATATAATATAGTTTGTAAATCGTTCACCATCGATAGTAAAAAAGACCGTGGATATTTTGAATTTTGAGTTATTTCTTTTAAAGTATTACATACATTATTTACTAGGTATCGTACTAAGTTTTTGAGGTTCACATTTTTCCTGTCAAAACCATCACTTAAATTCTTATTATTGCAATAAATCGCTTATTTGCCGATACAGTATGTTACTGTCTCCCAATATTCTCAACAGCTCTGAAGACAGAACGGAACTTCTTCTAATTTACACCTATTACAAAACGCGCTTGTTCCATTATTATTTAAAATATTTTTTAAAGGAAAATCATTACATAACAACATTGCAGAATAAAAGAAAGCTTGACCTTAATTTTTAAATATTAAATAAATTGATTGAGTAAAGTATAAGTATCTTCCTAAGCGGCTGGAAAACATGCCAGAACGATGTTAGAAATTATAACGAACGTACGTTTGTTTAGTACTTCATCAATTTCAACCTAAAGTATTATGTTGAAGTCTTCATATGTTACATGGAAAGCTTCTTAAAAATCAATACGTTTTATCTATTGTGTATTCAGCACAAGTATTTTAAAATACAGTTCGCAACTAGCGAAGTCATCTATCGGTTTGGAAATACCAATATTGAGTTTACACTTTCGACGTATGAAATCTTTATACTGTCAAGTTGAGATTTCAAATCAAAAATCTGTGTAAACAAATGAAGTCAGTTTCCTACAATATAACCACGAATGTCGTCTTGTCAAATCTTGCCGATCAAGACAAGCGTTTGACCCTTAAAATTTCATTCCACAGTAATATAACTATTTGAAGATAGAAGTACTACACATTTAATTTGTAACGGGCACGGATTCAATTGTTCGTTTTGTATTTTCTCTTTTTTAGTTTCGTGACTCAAAAGGAAGAAATGACCGCTTACAGAATCACTCTGTTGTCCGTCTGTCGGTCTGTCACGACGCTTTTTCTCAGGAACGCGTGGCAGTATCTAGTTGCATTTAATATAAAATATTTAGGTTCACGATCCCTTGGAGTCGTAAAAAAATATTAAGTTGACAAGCTGCTGTATAAACGCAATCAAGAAGAATTTAAAAATAACGCCATCTATGCCGTATATTTTGACACTCGCAAATAAATGAAAACCTATGGGTTATTTCCCGTTGACCTAGAATCGTGAAATTTGGTAACAGGCAAAATCTCACAGAACAAATTAAATAAAAAATTCAAAAACTATTATTTTATAGTTACATCACAAAAAATTTTTTTTTTAGTAAACATCTGTGAAAGATATAACAAGCAATATATTTTCACGCCAAAATTACATTTTTCAAATAGTCTAACAAGAATATTACGCACCATTAAATCTTCATAAATGCATAAATTTATACGTAACTATGAGTTTCACTCGTACTTAACAGGTTTTTAGGTACTTTTTTAGGTTTACGTTATTAGTTAATCAATATAAAGTGGAACACACGAGTGGTGATAATTCTTTTCAAGAAATGATATTATTATCAAGTTATGTTTCACTCTTCTTTTAAAGATAAAAAATCATACTAAATGTAATGTAAAAACAGCTTAGTGTATTTCAAGAAAAAATTAGTATATGTTAAATGAATTTCTTAACGTACTGTACATGAAAATAGAATTAGCAATTGGGTAAATTAAGCCCGCATCTCTCGTTTTGAAACCTCAGCAATGAAACCAAAAAATATAAAGTTATAGCATAGATTATTTCAATTTATTCAATTTCAACGCTATGAACGGTTGAACATTTAGCATACGAGTTTATACACAACATATTTACAAAAATTTAAACATATTCAAATTGTGCTATTGAAGCGAAACCCACACTTCGATGTATGATTTATAATTCGCACATACTGGTTGCATGAACTTTAGGTAAGCGTACAATTTCATGAAATTACAAAAACCCACCCACAAAGGTCCACATGAAAATTAAAATTGATTTCAATTTTCATGTGGACCATTTGTGATTCGCTTTACAATGTCAGTTCATAGTCTCAAAGCAAGTAGAAGTTTGTTAGATTATCGGCTGTATTCAGACTGAAATAATGCTGTAATCATGACATTTGCACGATATTTGCATATAAGCAATGATATATGCAAATATCGTGCAAATGAATTGCTATAACGAGCTCGCTGTCAGTTTATCGTCTTCTTACGACTTTATAAAAAATTTGATAGTTTTCCACTTTTTAAATATACATATTATATTTTGTGAGTGAAATATATTTTAGCCGCAAAGTTTTCCTTGTGCTAAAAAAAATATGCTAATTCTGAAAAACATTTATTAGATACAGGAAAACCAAAAAATTTTAGCTCTTCGCATATAGGAATTTGCAGGAGCACCGAGGGACAACTAAATCGGAAACATCTTGATATAGAAATACAAATGAATTAAAAAGGTATACTTTTGTATTTTTACGTAAGCAGAAATTAGATTTTCATGGTTACAATTAAGGTCATAGTTCGATAAGTCCGAATAATTACGTCGAGAATTTATTGTTTTTGAATGCCTGCTATTCAATGAATGAGACACATTTTCAATCTACTACCCATTCAAACCATTTTCAGCGCTATCAAGGGCGGTCGGCGGACGCTAGTATGCGTTGGTATATATCCACATATTTTTTTATGTCCGTAACTTCACGGCTTGCCGTTTTCAAAAAGCACTGCACGTCACTGTTAAATAGTCGTGCATTTTACTCACATGCCTATTCTACATATTACTTTCTGCATTGTTTATGATTGCGTTGAAATAGATAGACAATTTTTGTGTGGAATTAAATATATTCTTTCTAATTAATGTTTGGTGGACGCCTGAATCAGCAAGAAATTGAAATGGAATAAATTGACATAATCTATGTTATAGTAAAATTTTGACACTAAACACTTTTATAAAAGATGGTTGTTAATTCCTATTTATTGTGAAATGATAGTAAAAAATATATTTGAAACATGCAAAAAATGATCGAAAGTTCGAAAAGTTTTTAAATCTTCAAGTCAACTGTTCAACATATTTCCATGAAACTTGGTACAAGCATAGTTAATGATTCGAGTTAACAAATAGTCTTTAACACTGAAAGAATAATATTTGCTTTAAAACACTTCTGAGAGTTTTACTCGTTATTAAAAATTCGATATCTTAAACTGCCCAAAAATATAAAAAAAAATGCATTCTTTTTGATACCAGTATTGATATATTTATAATTTAAGGTAAGAAGAACTTAACCGCAAATTAAATTATTTAGTGGAGGGAAGTCATTATATGGAATATGTTTATTTTTCATAGTTTAAAACGAGTTCAACTAAGAATATATTCCAAAGAATTTTTTATCGATTAAGTTTAAAATGAAAAATTTTCACTGCAAAAAGTTTATAAAAAAGTATATAAAAATATAAGTTTATAAAACACAGGATATTTCTAAAAACTGAGAAGCACTAAGTATACCAAAAGGACCATTAAAATTATTTCTATTAGAAATTAAATAGAAACTATAACCTACCCTAAAACCTTTTTAATATAGAATTGATCTATATAAGTGTTATACAATAATTACAATTAAAATGTAACTTATTCTTGGTATTTGCCTGTATATATATATATATATATATATATATATATATATATATATATATATATATATATATATATATAAATGTATTAGGGTGATACATAAAAAAAAAAAAATGTTTAAGTTTTCTTCCTTAATTTTATCTATTCTACTAGAAAACATACCAATATTTTTTTATTTTTTGTTGTACTATTGCATTATATTCCAAGGATGCCTTTTTCGGATTATTTTCCGTTCCTTCGGATTTCAGAGCCAAAATCACATTACGTTTTGTTTCGATAGAAACTCGTTTGTTAAAAAAAGCTAACGCAATTAGCTCTTCGGAAAGATATCAAAGCTGATCTAACATTTTTTTGATGGCGACTTTGGCTTCAACTGTGTTATATTTTTCTAAATTAACCAAATCTTTTACTATCTGCAAGGCAATCAGTGAGGCCATATGAGCCACTGGCGCTGTAAACCAGTATTTTGCGTAAAGAACTATAACAAATATACAAATATCTGTAACGCTCTTAACTTGCTTAATTGTGATTTTAAGCTGATGCTTAAACAAAACCATTTTTTAGTACGTATATAGCTTTTGCCATCCATCGCGCACGGTGCATTCCAGCAGGCGCTTTGAATTGGATACCGCTTTTGGGAATCCCTCCCAAAAAAATAATTATCAAATGAAGGAGCTCTTTTTAATCGTCACAAGGCTGAAATTGTTCCAGTTGATTTTCAACAAAACCGATGACATCTTTCGCGACAGTTTGAAATCAATTCCATGTAGATGGTTCGGACCTTGCGGTTTTGAAGTCTTTTTGGTTTATTTTTGGCCACCAGTTATTTTTGGTTTCTAGTATGTGATGCCTGCATGCATACCAAATCAGTTCCTTTTGCATTTTCTGTTCTAGAAGAACACATGCTCTGTTTATTCGCCAAGTATTAGATGCTGTTGTATCAAAACACACACATTTTATTTTATCATATAAATTCCACGACAAAATAGTCTCGAAAATAACAGAAGCCATTGTTTCTCCCTTTCCATCTGAAAGCTTGGGAACAGCTAAGAGCTGGTCAACTCCTTATCCAGATACCAAGATTGGTAGACGATATATTATTTCATGTCCGGTTTTGTCCTCCAGCAACTTTCTATGCCAGTGCTCAGTAAGTGTATTTAGTGGTTGGAAATTAGCTTTAAACTCAGCAATGTGTTTTCTAATATCCATTTTTTGCCGACGTATAAAAGATAGCTAACGTTATATTTGGAGTCGTAACAGCCCAGATGTTTGAGTGTAGAAGCCAAAACAACAGTTACTTTTTGGTCAGTCAATTTAGCGACATCAAGAGTAGTAGCCAAACTCGAATCTAAAATTATTTTTTGGCCTCGTTTCTGTGGTGTAGTAAAACCAAAGCTTGAAGAGGTCCCTGGTTGAGGAGATATAGGATGCCTTTGACTTATATCGCTATCACTTTCATTCCCTGCAGAAGAGTCTGAAGAAGATATTACTATCACATTTTTCAGTTAATTTCTTTATTGCTTCTTTTTCATTTTCTATCATCTTTAGCAACTTAGCTTCCTTTTGCAAATGTTTTTTAAGTTTTTTCGCATGGCTTCTATCGACATTACCAATTTTTCCTGGACGAATAATTTCTCTTTGTATTAAAATAAATTGCAATCAAACAAAACATTAAAATTTGATTGCCATTTTTTTTTCTTTTATTGCTGCTGAGCGTTTTGCTTTATTTTTTTTAATGCTGCCATTCTTTGAAATATTTACGTATCTTTGTGGTAACATGTTGTTTTTCTTTGGTAGGAATAGTTGCTTTTTGCCATAGTGTCATCACATCACTTGCTGGTAATGACCCAGATTCTCTATTTGTGTTGGTGACTACGTTTCTATAATGAAAAATAAACACATCACTTCTTTCACTAACGGTAATTTTGTTTGCACCAATTCGGAACGAGATTGTCCAATTAACCATATTTCACTTTTTTTCGCGTTTTTATAATATTTGATGTCATTTTAGAAATACAAATACGAGAATAAATCTAAAGTAATCACATTTACAATCAAACACAATCACTTTGACTCGCAACGATGGCGTCACTGTATAAGAGCGATGAATTGTTTATATCAACTAAATTGTGGGTATCTACAGAGAGCACTGATGTGCCGACGAAGTGAGTAAACAAAGAACTATGTTAGCAACTAAATACCATCATCAAAGTTGTATAAGTAAACCATAGCCAACATCGCAATAAGTGCAGATTTAAAGGTAGTTCTTAAAAATCTTACGAGGCGGTAGCGACCCTTAAATATTAATTAAAAAATCCATAATTTAGAACAAATTATTATTTTGGTAGATAGAATTATATTATGGGTTGAGAGTTAAAACAATTAAAACCTGAATTTTATGAATCACCCTAGTATGTATGTATCCAAATTTATATGTACATGCAAACGTATTTTGTGGTATTGTTTAATATTACAACTACTGTTTACTCTAATTAATTTATGAGAACTTACCGGCGTTTTCATTTTGCATGGCTAACACGATTAATGAAATTCTTCCTTTGAGTTTAACTGGAAGATATTGAACTTACAGCAATAAAATCGCATATTAACGCATACGTTTTATAAATAAACCAATAAATAATTAAAAACAAATTATTAAGTTATTAATGACATGATAAAAACTAACAAAAGCGTTAGTTTTTGAGAATGTGATCTTCTATAAAAAACAATAATCAGAAACTAAAAAACAAACAATCATTGAATGTAATCATTGTGAAAATTGGAAATAGTGGTAAAAATTAAAAAGAGGCTTTTTGAAAAATTGAATTTATAGATGGAAGATGGTGGAATGTGAAGAATCGAAAAATGTGTAGATTTTAAATTTATAGAATCGATGAAATAATATGAAAATTAAAGTACCCTTCAATAAACAGCCGTAGGCTGACGCATCGATTCGCTGTTTGCGCTCTTTGTTACCTATGTTCACTCTCTTATACTGACGAGATGACTTTTCTTGCGTACCTTAGTACCTTCTATTTCAACCAAAAATTCATTTGCATAACATAAGATATACGTACGTAAAATTTCATGCAGATTGTTTGAATAGTTGCAGTGTTGAACCCGTTCTGCGTCAGTTCATTTAGTTAGAAAGAAAACGACTCATTCGTTACGATAGGTGAGAGAAGAGAGAGTTGGATAATGGAAAATGATATTTGATAATAGTTTGGGTACTAGAATAGATTATATTGAAGAAGAAGAATAACTGATTTTCGTAATAAAATAAATGGCATTGAGTTATCGAATCAGCTGTGTTATTTTTGACATAGACGAATTATATTGAAAGCCCATTTTACAGTCGCGTGTGACTCGCAAAATGATTGGATGTCATATTAAATGTAATAAAATTTTCCCATCTAATTTGCATTACCTATTCTATCGTTGAGAGAAAAAGTATAAAGACATGAAGAATCTCGTATCTAGTGTAAAAAATATTCCTTTTTTTCAATTTCGGCTAAATACCAAAATATCTCTAAATATACTCTAGAAAGAATACTAATATTGAAGTAAAGAATTTTAATATATTTTTATCAATCTCGAATTTCGTCTTACGTAATATTTAAGATCTGGAATGTATCATACCAAAAAATAGTTTTAAAAAAAGTAAAATAATAATTATAACTTAATGGTATAGTAATTATGTTAAGGGTGACATTGTGAAATCAAAATATTCCATCGACATTTGCATTCAAGCATTATGTTGGCTTTGCATAATAACAAAAATTCTTAATTTCGTCACTCCTTCTTTTATCATTTTCCCGCGTGTGCGTGAACGTGTCTCCAAATCGCTTAACACATTTCCGATTTATGACTACACTTAAATTACAAAATATAATCGAATATGAGAAATAAAGAAGAAACAAATTGAAAACTTCCTCTTTTTTAAGTCCGTTAATAATTAAATTAAAACTAATTAAATCTCTGTTGACCTAGAATCGTTTTACATTTAGAAAGCCAATATACCCATTGTATATGGTACACAGGAATAAAACGATTAATAAAAATATATTTTATATCCTCGAGTTAGGTTTCAATACAAACAGTTTAGTAAGGCTTTAATATTCTCTTAAACCTAACGAAGAATTAAATTTAATGAAATTATGAAAAGTACTTTAATATAATGAAAAAGTAAATGATCATAATTTAATATTTTATATAAAAATATAAAATACACTTTATATAAAAATGTGACCCCTTTAGGCGGTTTTCATTAAGAATAAGCGACACATATTGTCATGTGCGAAAAGAACCTGAATCCTGGTCGCAAAGATAGTGTAAATTTTGATTTTTGAGTATTACATAAATTATTTACTCGTTATCATTCTAAGTTTTTGAGGTTTACATTTTTCCTATCAAAAACTTCATTTAAATTTTTATTATTGCAATAAATTGCTTATTCGCCTATACAGTATGTTGTCGTCTCTCAAGATTCTCAACATCTCTGAAGACAGAACAGAACTTCTTCTAATTTACACTTATTACAAAACCTACCTTTTCAAATATTATTTAAAATATGTCTTAAAGGAAAATAATTACTGATACATAACATTGTAGAATAAATGAAAGCTTGACCTTAATTTTTAAATAATAATTAGTTGCTAATAAACATATTTATATTTATGAGTAATAAAAACGTTTCTACCAATATACTTTACCCAGATCATGAAAGTTGCGATTTAATATGGCTCATATTCAAAACAATATACACAAATATTTACTTCGGTCGATTAAGTAAAGTATAAGTGTCTTCCTAGGCGGCTGGCCAACATGGAAAACATACCAGAAAGATATTAGAAATTATAACGAACGTACGTATATTTAGTACTTCATCAATTTCAACCTAAAGTAACACAAAATGAGTTCAAAGTGTATGACTTTTTAAATTAAATCGGCACCACCGCAAATATTAAGCTTAAGTCTTCATATGTTACATGGAAAGCTACTTAAAAATCAATACGTTTTATCTCTCGTGTATTCAGGATAAGTATTTTAAAATACAGTTCGTAACTAGCGAAGTCATCCATCGGTTTGGAAAGTCCAATATTGAGTTTACACTTTCGACGTCTGAAATTTTTAGACTCTCAAGTTGAGTTTTGAAATCAAAGATCTGTGTGAACAAATGAAGTCAGTTTCCTACAATATAACCACGAATGCTGTCTTGTCTGATCTTGTTGATCAAATCCAGCATTTGACCCTTTTAATTGCATCCCACAATAATACAACTATTTGTATGACAGAAGTACCACATATTTTATTTAATTTCGGTATCATGTATTAGACTATTTGTGTCTTCAAGAATATTTTTTTTACTCGTAAATACGATAGAAGGAAAAAATATAGAAAGAAAAAAATACTTAGATCAATCAGTCGTTTATATTTTTCGTTATACGAAAAAATTAAATAATTTGACAAAATAATAAATAAAGTAATGATCCGAAAGATTGATGAAGCAGAAAATATCGAATCCCAGACAGTATTCATTAAAAATAAATTGTTTTTCATAGTAAATAACTAACTGTAAAACGAATAAAATTTTTGATTTGAGGCTTAATCATTGCTTACCATAAATTAAGAGCGCTATCGTTTTGACTCACAGATAACTTCTACGGTTTAGATCCGTCGAATTGATCCGTCGAATATATCAAGCTTTTTAAGTAAACTTCTATAATAACTCTTCTAACGAAATACACACAATCAGCTTTGTTATTATGAGGACAATTAACAAATTTTTAATTATCTGGGGGAAGTTACAAATTAACAAATTTTTAATGATTGATTCTAGTTTGCAACACTATGTGATAGAACATTTACCGAAATCAAACTTTTGGTTACAATATTTTCTTTCGTTATTTCTTTGTTTTTGAATACATGATATCTATTGGAAATTCCATTTCCCAAGATTTATAAATACCAATACGTTTTAACCATTTATGCTACACCATATATAAAAATAAGAGCATTATTGAAAAGACGTAATTGTAGCGGTCACCGGCTCTAACTCTATCTATGGTTGTAATTACTGGATATTATTTAATTAGTGTAGTAGGGTATCGACATGATAGCAAACATATCAAGAATTTAAAAAGTAAGGATAAGATAATCTTCTAGGTCATAGAATTTCAAATCGTCCATACGGTTGCGCGTGCATGCGTAAGCAGTGTGATTGTGCGTGTGGGAAAGCGCACCGTACGTGTGTATATTTTCAGCACCAATGCTAATATAATGTGTTTATTAGCAGCACGAGCTACAAAATATAAATGTGTTTATAAGCAGCCATTTCTTATTTAAAAATTACGGTGAAGGTTTGCTTTATTCTGAAGTATCCGTTATGATTTTCGTTTCGTGAAAATATTTTAAATAATTTTTAAGCAACCAGGTTATATAATAAGTTTAAAAAAGAAGATGGTCATTTGGTATATTATTATATTTTAATAAAAATATTGTAAAAAAAATCAACTGCAAAATGGACCACACTCTACTGTAGAGATTGCGTACCATCGGTATATTTTCCGATTACTCTGTATTTTAAAAGGAATTGTTTGTTGGACAAGATACAAATAATTTGGTATGATACAAATAATCGTTACAATACATGGAAACTTTTTTTTGAAACGGCTTAGAAAGTTTTGAAAGAAATATAGCCTACATAAGATTCTTAAAACTACGGATTCTCTTTAAACTGGTGAGATGTTATGTCACGTCAATACACGAACATCAGGAGTTTTAAAATTTTGGATTTGGTGTCTCTGTATTTATTAATTTTTCTAATTATTATATATTTCTCTAAAACAGACATTTAACGCTACCTACATCATTTTGAATTAGATTATTTACTAAACTTTCTTGATATTATGATAATTTAGAGCCGAAAATAGAATAGAGTTTCTGCAGTAAAATTGAAAAGTTCATGAAACTTTTAGGTATAGTAATCAATCAATAACAATAGCCAAGACAATGAATGGAAATTAGCAATAGTTTTCTTTTATTATGCTGCCTTTATCATTAAAACTAATATGCTCTTGGATAACGATGAGAAATTAAAAAAAATATTTCTTAACATCTGCCTCTCATTGCAATGGGGAAGAAAATACAAGACACTCACACTCAAGTTAAATATTTTCTTTACTCTCTCTTAAAACCAACGCTATAATTTGCTAATCTTACATCGGCAATAACAGCATTTTATATGATTGCAGTAGAAATAACCTTAAATTGTGAACGATTTAAACAAACAGTAACTTAACGTGAAATTTTTTTGCAAATTAAAAATATATTATTAGTATCGATAGGAATATATTTTAAATTTAATTCAATTATTCTATGATCACTAAACTCTCTGCTTTTGGCTCATTGACGTGGTTATTGTCTGGTTTTTGGCTCATTGCCATGGTATTGGTCCATATTTTTGCTAGCCTGAAACAAGTATGAAAACCTAACATAGCGCGTACGGTATGTAAAAAAATTGTCTTAAAATAGATGTTTATTGGGAGAACTACTAAGAGTTAATTTCCACAAAGAACTCAAACTGAAAAATATGTGAAGTTCAGATAAGTTTTGCTAGGCCGAGGTAAGTGTTATTGGTTTTTTTATTTATATTTATATTAAATCTATTCTTGCAGTCTGGTATTTAGAAGCTACAAAATTATCGCAGCCGATATATTTTGAATAAGCGGTTTTTTTGGCATATAAAGAAAGCATAGCAGTTATTTTAACATTGCGAAGACATTTTAATGTAACTGTTTTGATGGGTTCGACTGTAATTAAAGAATGACAAAGTTACATATTTCAAGTTTCAATCGATACTTTTTTTAAATTTGTTTTTTCTATAATTATATGAAATTTAGTTTATTCACACACATGTATTACAATAGCAATTAGAATAAAAAGTAGTGTTTTTCATGACGACTTTTACATTGAATTTCTTCTGCATATCCACCCCTTAATCTATTCCTGTTAAAGGATGTATTCAAATTTACTTAACTAACTGATGCTAGATAATAATATGAAATAAAAAAAAGATTACCCTAATTAAATATTTTCATAAACTAAAATCCAAACGTTATTTCAAAATAATTAATACATTTTTAATCATGAGGTTACCAAAATTAAATGAATAAATACAGTTTCAAAGTATATTATTTATATAATTTGAAAAGGATAAAAAAAATTATATTCTTTACGAAAACCACAGAAAAATAACTAAAGCATGTAATAAATTAAAAAAATATTGTTAAAATTGTTATATTACGCAAAATATAATTTACAATTTGCTTGAAGTTTATAAAATCGACTCCAGTTAAACACGACCGAAATATTAATAAATGACGGGAAGCAATTAATAAACTCGTTTTATTATCGTTATTTCATTTCCTTAGCAAGTTTTATGGCGAGATTTAGATTTATAAAGTGTGTAATGGAGATAGAATCATTTATCTCGGAATTCATATTTTAGGTAATTATTTCATATAAATTACGAATATAGTGCTTTAAATACTTTAGAACAATTTAAAATTAGTTGGACCACTTCAGTAGTTTTAACTTTAGAGATGCACTACGAGTATAATTTAGTAGTTAAACGATTAATATGTTTAGGTAATCAGCCCATTTGGTAGATGTGAAAGGATAGTACAATTTGAAAAATTGTTGCTTTCAATAACCATTTTCATGTCGTAAGAAGTTAAGTTCCTATTTCGAAATATGAATATTTACAATTGTTTATTATTGAATTTATAAACTGTTATTTCAATAATATTATATTAAATTATTTGTGTGATCATAATATATTTTATAGCATTATCATCCATTCTAAATATCATCATCCGATATGATCTAATAAAATTACCTTTAAAAGGATAAAACGGTAGGTGTGGTAAAGTTAAAATGCCGTGAATAATTTTAAACCCCTTACTTATAGGGCAAAATTTATAAAAAAGTTAACAAATTTTAAAATTACTGAACTATTCGAGAAGCGATAAGAAATATGGTATAAAGATTTTATATTAATATTTATTTTGTACATTTTATTGACACCTATAAATCCGTGTAAGTACTTTACACATCTCTACAATTACTAGAAAATTCGTATGATCATGAAAAAATATATATTGTTATGAAATATTACTTAGGAAGTTTAAAACATTGAGGGTAGTTACGCGCTTGGTTGGTTTTTGTAATACATAACACTCATAAATATTTGTGTGCTTTAGAGACTCCTTAGAGATCTTGCATTTGCTTATTTCATTTTAATCTCGCCACACATCGTTGAAAGCTACAGAATATTTGTGCGTGTTTTAAGTTATAAGTAAACTACAATACTTTTATCGTCGCATGTGATATTTACAAATTTGTTTTGTCGTTTCTTTATACTTTTTCCTAATATTTATTCTACCACTGTCGCGCCTCCATAGTGCACTGTACTTGTTCATGTCCTAGAATAAACCACACCATTATTAATATGATTTTGAAGCTGACAATACACACAAATATTTTCTACATAAAAATCATAGAAATGAACTCTTATACAATGGTGAAATCCATATTAAATTCGTCCACCAAAACTAAAATTACAACCAAACGGTTAAATAGGCACACAGACGTTACACTTCATAAATAGATCTGTGGAAGAAGTGTCAAAAATAGGGTCTTTAATTTTTTTTTATTATTACCTAATTATTATAAGGACTTTCATATTCCGTCAGTAGCAAGAAACTCATTAATCAATCTCGTTGATTCCTACAAATTTGGTTAGTAGTTTGAAGGTCACTCCGAAGAAACAAAAAAAGGTTCGTTTAGTCTGAGGAACTTATTTTACAACCTCTGAACTATAAATGTTTGAACTATAAATATTCTCTAGAATTCCCATTTTTACATTAATGGCCGTATAGGAAATACAGGTACTTAGCACAGACTAAAAATAGTAAGTGCCTTAAAATTAGCAGAGTAACAAAGATGTTAAAATACACCTTGGTTATTTACCAAGGCATATTTTAACATTTTTGTTACTCGCAATATAAGTTTTGGATTCCTTAATATAATGTCCAAATAATATAAACTTTTATCACATGCTATAATTAGAAAAATATTTTACTCACTCTCGTTGATTCCTACAAATTTCGTTAGTAGTTTGAAGGTCGCTCCGAAGAAACAAAAAAAGGTTCGTTTAGTTTGAGGAACTTATTTTACAGCCTCTGAACTTTTTTTTATTATATGTTCTTGTGCTACACTCTTACGTATAAAAGAGCATGTCGTGAACAATAATATTCAATCAGATATTTGGATTTCAACTTCAGTTAAGTGTTCGCCTTAGTACTCCCTTCAACTTCTATATTTTCCTAGCATATCTCAGTATATCCAAAACCAATTGTAGTACGGAAAACTTTAAGTCACTGATTTTAAAGGATTCTTTATCATTTCATTCAATAAACCAAAATCATGTTAAATATTTTATGCTATGTTATAAAGATATATACTAATATTTTCGTCTCAGAAATATGATCAAATGATTGTGTAAGTAGATTATATTAAACAAAACCATAAACGCCATCTTGTTGACCGATATTCACGGGGTAATTATTCCGGCACTCAATTTGTTACATGTTAATCGAAGTCCTTACGAATATGTGACGACTTTTTACTACGTCGTTACGGAGTCGACGTTACGGAGTCGCGACTATTTTGAGATAACATTTCACTAGCTTGTTTTTTCTATTGAGAGCTTATTTGATATTATCAATATATTAGATAATAAACCAGAATAATAAAAACAAATGCACAATAAAACAAACACGTGAATAAAATGAAGTCATAACAGATACAAACACGTTTTGATAGCGTGTCGAAAAATTTTGTGTCAAAATGTGTCACGTTAGAAGGTTTCAAATAACCAGATTGCAGAAAATGTGAATGAACTAAATTATTCCCCAAGTTTGAGGTTTCCCTAACTCAAAAAAATGGAAGAATTATAAAATCATTCAAGTATTCGTCTCGTGCATGTACAGCCGTTTTTTCTTTGAAAATTTGACGAAGAAACATACACAATTTAGCATAGAGATATAACGTATTTACACATAAAAGTCTCAATTAATAATATTTTTAACTAATTAAATGAGTATTGCCCAAAAAAATTCTAGAATTAGTTTTTCTTTTCTGGTACCATAAAAGAGTATCAATTTGAAAAAAAAACGAGTTATAAATGTTCCAAGTTATTTTCTTTTTAGAATTATATGTAAGATAACATTCATTGATTGGGAGGCGGCATATTTTGTTATAAATATTTCTAGGTTGTTTAGATACTATTCGAAATATTGATGAAAATACTTACAGAAAATAAATTTCTCAAATCACGAAGCTATATATATATGTATATATATTTATATATATATATATATATATATATATATATATATATATATATATATATATATATATATATATATATATATATATATATATATATATATATATATATATATATATATATATATATATATATATATATATATATAGATACTAAGCACAAATAATATATCCACTCAAACGTGAGTATTAATTTTCACCATGTAACTAAATTGCCTACTTCACGCGTCATGAGAAATAATTAACACGTAAAAATGTTGAGGAGAACTGGATTCAGTTGCCATTTACTTAAAATATATTCCTTTAAATGACTTGTTATATAGGTGTTTAATTTAATGTGAACAAAAGTCTAGTTCATTTGTTTGAAACGGATATGAAATCAAATTCAATCTGATGTTTACAGGTGTGCAAAAGAATAATTGAGCAAGATGCGATATGATTACCTCGCTTTCTTATTTTATACCGATTTTTGCATAAACGTGCTGAGTTTCCATTTTTTTTATAAGAAATGTGAAATTTGGTTTTGGGAATTTATTTTACTATTGTTGAAACAGTCTGTTGTCAACTTTATAGAAAAATATTTTGTTATTTTGTGAAATAAATTTATGCTTTGATGTAATAACAGGCTATTTATAATATTAGCTTCTAAAATCGTCTTGTATATGACGCCTTTTTTAGGGTTCCTACCTCAAACAAACCTTGAAAGAAACCTCATAAGATCACTCGCGTATTTTAATATTAAAGTGTATTTTCCCAGAAACAATATTTCAAATAATAAAGCTTATCGATCGGTATATGTCCCAATGGCTAACACTCAATGGAATTCAAATAGAAATTTAGAGAGTATTCGAAAAAAACAATTAATTCTATATAAATTCTTTATTTCTTGGCAGAGTTCTAAGAATTTTTTTTCACATTTTTATATATAATATACTTTTGAAGATATAGTGAAGTGTGGAAAAAAACATTTGCCCAAACCACAGAAACTAAAATTTTGAAGAAGCTGTATCTATGGAAGTTTAAGGGAAATAACTGTAAACCATTCTGGATATAGTAATTTTTTTCAATATCTCATTAATAAATTTCAGTAATAAGTGTTTACACCCCACTATATTCTCACATGGAAAGTACGTAATTTTAAATAATTTTACACTCTAAAATCAATATATGCTAACCTTATATTATAAAATTATTTCAGGTTTTATTAGTTATATAAATTGTAATAGTCATAATAGTAATGTAAAATTAACTGAAATGTTATAGTAATAACTTATTAGTTATGAAAATGTTAATGTAATTACTACCAGAGTAGTAAAATGTTAATGTAATTATTATTATCATTTGTGTAATTAGTATGCGTGATTAGTATTAGCTATTTCTTTATTACATTCAAAATGTTGTTGTTCTTGTCCGAATATTTGGACTCGCATTCTTTTCATCACGATTCAAGTGTTTGTACAAATATTACATTACATTATTAAGCTAAAGGCTGTACACGATATATTGGTAGTCCCATAAAATTGTTGAATTTCATTATTTTATATTCTCTGATTAATTGGCTAAATGAAACCAAAATATTATAACGCTAGAAAGACGGGAGCACTCATTTGACTGCAATTTGAATTTAAAAGTTCAATTTTTCTTAAGCGTTTTAAATAAACTTGCTACTAATTTGTGACTTTTATTATTATGAATAGAATGATAAAAATATATGACTAAATTGCTCTTATTTTGTTTGCTTATTATTTAAAATGATGATATACCGACAAAGACGGCGGTTGACATTTGACACCTCTTTGTGATCCGAGTATTGTTTATTATTGTAATAGAGGGTATTTTTTTAAACATTTGGACTCTACATTTTATGTTATAGTCAGTACAGTGATAGGCTCCGTATATTACGCATCGTTTGATATTGTGAATACATTAGTGCAAAAATGACTCGAAGGCTACAAAATGATGAGATACTTTATTTATTAAATAACCTTCCCGAAGGTCAATCGGAATGTGAATCTGAAAGCACAAAACTTGAAAGTGATGATAATTGTGAGTTATCAGCTATCAGTTCAAGTTCCGAGGATGAAGATAGCGACGCGGAAGACCAGGTACCTTTTTCAACTTTACATCACATCAATAATAACAGTAATCGTGGTCGTGGTAGGGGTAGAGGTCAACGCTTACCTGCCATTGCTAATGAATATGATCATATGACGGCCCCGGATGGGATAACATGGACACCTCATTCGGAATCAAATCAATCTAGTCGCCGGGCAAGACATAATATTATTACTGAGCAAGCAGGGCCTACATCATACGCAAAAAAAAATTTCCAAAAGATGTATCATAGGTGCATGGAAACTGTTTATTGACGAAGCTATATTGAGACGCATTCTAAAATTCCTAAAATTCCCAAAAAAGAAGCTAAGAGGCAGTAAGGATACAATAATTGGAAACTCACTTTGGAAGAACTAGAAGCTTTTTTTGCTGTTTGCCATGCTCGTGTGCATACGGTGCCAGAAATATCCCGGCAAACGAGTTGTGGAATACGACATGGGGTATAAATGTTTTTGTTTCAAAACCATGCTTCGTTATTTATTTAAGAATATCATAAAGTACATTCGTTTGATGTAGGATATGAAAGAAGATCACGACTTCAACTTTATTTGGAAAAAAATCATTCAAAACTGTTGACGTTATTATAAACCAGGAGAGAATATTATTGTTGTCGAACCACTTTTTTCTATAAAAGTGATATGCAGGTTTCTTCACTATATTGCAAGTAAGTCTCATACGTTTGGTTTCAGAAATAAGGGGCGGAATTTTATATTCCTGTATATTTTTTTAAAATGCTTTTTTACTTATTTTTTTATACTATTTTTAAATTCCTCATAAAAAATCTTTTCAAATGGTACTCCACATCAAATATAAAATAAGCTAAAACATTTGAGGACGTTTATTCACTTCCTCCTTAATTATTGTACGAAGATATTTAAAAGTCGGTGGTGGAAAATATGTGAAAAATATGTTAGCTAATAATATATAGAACTATGCTAACTTTTAAATTTCTATAAAGTATGGTTTCTGAGAAAATCCATACTGAAACTAGAAAAAATTAAATGTAATGCCTACTATACTTTTCGTATGGGAATATTTAAATAATATTTTATGTAGAATCATCGCCATAGTTTACTTACAACCTTAGCATTAGTTTCTAAATACTCTTATTTTTTATATGCTTTTAGATTAAGGAGTTTCACTATATATGGAATGAAAAAAGAATTTCGAGTAGGAAGTTCGCCCTCCCTGAAATTTCCAAATGAATATTGCTGAGTTTTAGGTAATTTGGTATGCGCAGTTTAATGTGTTTTAATACTGTGCCAAATTTATAATTTCCTAATATAAAATTTGTTACAGTTAAATCTTAATTTATGTCAGTTTTAAAGACATCAATTTCGAAATTATATTCCTGTATTTTATTTAGAATATCTTTTTGTACAACTTTACACGGTCCGCGAAAAAAATGTTTATTGCTTTCGTAAGGTCCCTAGGGAGAATTAGGAATTATTGGCGATTATGTGAAAAGGAGAAATATTTCCTTAAAATAGGATAATACTTCATTTTAAGTTTTAATGCAAAACTTTTACATGATTATTGCTACAGGAGCAATCTCTTTCTGTCAGCCGCAAACAAGGAATGCAAGCAATTATTTCCGGGATGGATCATGAAAATTGTGTTGGAATGAAAAGGAAACTGTTGTCGCTTAGAGGAAACACGTGACAGAAAGAAAAATAGTGCGGGAAAATTCAGAAATAATATATGATTTGAAATGACTTTTGGAACAGTATTTATTTATTTATTATTTCCGCAAGCTTAGAAAACTAAATATACAAGAGCAATTTCTTAAAGTCAATCAATTAGATGAGAACATTAAGTGCTGTGGCAGACTGTAAGTAATATTATGGCGACATAAACAGTAAACAAATGTTCTTCAAAGGATAAACAACGTTTTGGTATAAGGAAAATTTACAGATTTTCTGAATTTAAATTTAGGCCATGTGCATATAATTCTGGCACCGAGGTGAAGAGGCGACAAAGCTTAAAAGAAAAAGAAAAACACAAATCTGTTAGAGTTGATTTTCCCAGACACTGTTTCACATTTAACATTTAAATTTAGCATAGAGCAATTTAAAATGAATATTTTCCTTTATTTAAAAATGCAAAAAATATTGTCTTCGTAAATAATTTTGAAAGTCAGCAAGTTTGACATGGAAATGTAATATCATGCATCAATACAAAAAGTGAATTAAAAGAATTTGATGTAAAACTATTCTGGAGATATCACAAAATCTTTCTGAAAAATATAATGAAGTTTTTAACAGATTAAATACTACTAGCTATTTTTAATACTTCCTTAGCAATTTGTTACAATTTATACTTTAGAGCGAATGTGCATAAAGTATAATTTTTTCCAAGGCAAAATATGTGGGTTTTAAAAGATAAAACATTTTATGATAATACAGATTTTTAAAGCGTTCTTATTCACTAAGGATAGATTCGGCAATATCATGAAAAATACATCTCGCGGAAGACAGCGTCCTATTATGCAATCAAAGAAATAAAGACAATAGGCTGTTGGATACAGGTGGAATATATTTAAAAAAAAAACAGTTCATTGCGAACAGAATTCATATCACTAGGATATTGTTCACTTTTAGGTGCATAAAAATATTGAATATATTTGGCGTTAATTTTGTAGAAATTTATTATTCACAATTAAATGAAACTACGTGATGTAGTATTATTTATACTTTCCTTACGTTCATTAGCACGTCCTAGGTTTCATTGTATTACTACATCGTCAGGTGGGCTATTAGTATCTTTGCTAATACCACCTGACGATGTTGTAATACATCGAAACCTAGGTCGTGGTAAAGAACTTAAAGAAATAATACTACATCACGTAGTTTCATTTAATTGTGCATAAAAATATTTATTAGACATTGTATTTATATTAAACTTTTTATAAATATTAAAAATATTAATTTACCACACGTAATTATATAGCCTAATATATCTATCAAAGGCCGAAAAGTATGTTGCATATCTGCTATATTTTCCCAATAATATTAGGATCAAATTTTATTAACTCTGCTCCCCTTCATGAATTATGTATTCTCAAAGAGTACGCAATAAAATAAAAAATAAAAAATTGTTTTTGTGTTCTTTATACTTCAATGTTCTTTATATTACGAAAATAAACAAGATCACTTAGTTATATACGTAATTGTGTACATTGTTTTCTTACAACTCACCCCCAGTGAAAATGTTTGGAGATAGAACTAATAATTAACAAAAAGTATTATCAAGAAAAACACTCCATTTTGTGGCATTAAATTCTTAATTAATTCAGTTAAACTTATTGGAATTATTGATGGCAGGGTTTCACCTCAAAAGAAAAAAAGCATAGCCATTAAAATATTATTAATTTCCTCGTCCGGTTGTGTATGCACGGCTCTTTTTATAAAAAAAAACTTGAAATTTGGCTTTGCAATATAGAACATGAAGAGTTGGATATAGTTATTAAAACTATTTACATGAAAATTTCAGAAGAGGTATATAAATTACTCCAATTATTTTTTTTGAATTTCGTATATCATATGCGTTATCCATTATTAAAGTAAATCAATTTCTTCTCTCTTCTTGATTGTCTTCTTCATTTCTGAAAACCGTATCATTGAAAGGAATTTGGGGCTTTGTGTACAATTTTCTTCTACTTTGTTAGATTTGCAGCTTCCCTCAAGCGGTTATTACGGGAAGACCAGTGATAACGGTTACTTCCAACGTTGGTTAATCTGCCAAGGGGTGTCTTTTCTTCCATAATGCTCACCACAACCAACTTGTCGAGACTATCCGTTATCGGCGAGCAATGAGACTAAAGTAACTGAGAAAAAACTGCTTAACTACTTGAGGGTAGAATTTTTAGCTTTTTGAGAGTATATAGTATAAGGAGCATCTTTCCCTAGCACCACATCTCAAAGACTTCAACATCCTTTTTTCCCCTAATAGAAACATTCATGGTTCTGAGCCATATAGAAATATTGAGAAAATTGAAGTCCGGAATATTTTCACTGTGATATTTTCGAGACCTTCGTATTCTAAATGTATCGTATAGTTTCCAAAATTATTTATTTTTAAATTTTGAGTAAGACAGTTTTATGGGTATTGTTCAAAATATCCATAAAAATATCTCCGTCCGTCCTCTTTTCAAAACTAAAATTATGGGAAAATCGACTTTATTAGAACTTTCCTAAGGTGTGCCTAAAACTTTGATGATTATTCTAATTTTTGTAACTTTCGAGGAATTCACGACCTTTTATTTTTTAATTTAGGCCTTTGAAATATATACTAAATAATATATTTATCTACAGGTTATTTAATAGTTTAATGGAAATAATATATTCTCTATATGTCTATATGTGTCTCAGGACCAATATATTGTCAATATTTTTGGTGTTCAAGATGGTATATTAATTAAGTAGCGACTCTGATCTTAATATATTTACATGTTTGTAAATAACTTAACATATATACATGTTTATAAATTAAACTTGGTATGTACTTTACATATTTTCAATCGAAGTGAGAACAGAAATGTTAATAGGGCGTTTTCATAATTAAATTTGGAAAACGCATCTGAAATATTTAATCAAAATACATAATTTCTACTAAGTGAAAACAAAATTACAAGATGCAAGAACCAATAAATGAAAAATTGATTATGTATAACGAATATATAATAAATGTTTAACAAGCAAATAAATTATGGTACAACAATTCAAAGACATATGAAGGACATGTACATGTAAAGGACAATTAAAGTTTAGAGCAAAGTAAAAATACGTATACAAAATAAAATATATTAAAACCAAATTTTTTCTGTGTCTTGGTCGAGCATACAAAAGATAATATACAGCAAATATATTTATGTTGTAAATGTATTCAGAATAAATGCTAGTGGACGAGTAGCTAATACCATAAATATGAAGTCAGTAGACGATAGATAGGAATGATTATTATAGAAAAAAAAATGAATGAAAAAATCGTGTGGGTTAGGCCAAACAGGTAAAAGTGGGTGTGATTAAACCAATATGACCTTTTTATTAACCTGTGGCCAAAACACTTAATATGATCAGCCTTATTTTAATCTAATTTGTAAAGGATACTTATTTAAAATAAATATTAAAAGAAGCAAACATGAATTCTGTATAAATATATTCCATAAAAAATTCAGAAGTGTACGTATTATTATGTAATATGTAAAATAAATAAAACTTGAAAAGTTAAGAATACAAAAATGTCTAATATGGTGATAAAAAAGTATATGACAAAGTTATATTTGCTTTAAATAAAGCTGGAAAAATAGATTGAATACGAAATTTCCTCGCGGCTTGTGCCAGATTTTTGTATATATGACTGATAAATCTCTCACGTAAATCTATAAATCTATACAATTAAGGTACTTATCCACGATTTTGAAAAGACGATTTTATGCACTAGATGACGAGATGAATTTCATAACGTTTTTGTAAACCTATATTGTAAAAATGTTAAGGAAAAATAACAATCGGACCCAATAAAAGAAATATATATTTTTTATTAAATTATTCAAAAATTCATCTTAAATTAACACTTTGATTTGCAAAAATGTTTAATGAAATATATTTATGTGTAATGTTAATTATTTATTTCTAATGTTAATACATTAAAATAAAGAACAAATAACGCCATTTGCTGATATCATGTATATCCAGATAACAAGTAGTGCCATCTATTGACAACTATGTTTTAAATTATGGATATAATAAAGGATAAACTTCCGTCGATTCAACTTTTGAGCTGTGGACAGGCAAGAAGCCAGATGTCAGTCACATACAAATATTTGGCAGCACAGTCATAACCCATGTACCGAAAGAAAGGAGATTGAAATGGGACAAAAAAATATTACTTAATTGGATATACTGAAAATGTAAGGGGTTACCGATTATACAATCCTGTTACAAAGAAAGTCATTACCAGCAGAGATGTTACTGTCATAGAGCAAAATAATGACTCTGATATGTTTCAGGTCAGAGTGGAAAAATTCAATATCAGATACTACAGTGGAGCATCACAGTTATAACAGCGAAACTACAGATTCTGATCAGTCACAATCTACAGTAAGGGCATGATACAAAAAAGTATAATGATAGTTGTTTAAAAAATTAGGTTATAGAAATTCTATGTATGAACCTTGTTTATATATTAAGCAGAATGTAAATGATAAGACATTTGTTGCCTTATTTGTTTTTTTTTATGTTTTCAAATTCTGCTAAAGAAACAGAATATCTTAAAAATTAGTTAGGGATCATAAAGGTTGTCAATGTGTAATTTTAGTTTATTTATTTGTGATATGTAAGCATGTGTTATCGCATTATTTAAATAAGGGGGTATGTTAATGTATTAAAATAAAGATAACAAATAACGCCATCTGCTGATTATCATGTATATCCAGATAACAAGTAGCGCCATCTATTGACAACTAGGTATTAACTTATGGATATAATCAAAAATATCAGTCGATTCTAAAACTGGATACCGTGTTTCATTATGTAATAATATGCTATTTCCAAACCATCACTTGTGCCGTCTCAAAGACAAAGGGCTCTTAACCTCCATCACATACGAACTTGTCTACTACTTAACATCACTTACCTAGTCTACTATCAAGCGTTTCACCCAACTCAATGAGCCATGTAGTTCCTCGGTCTAGACCGCTTTTCGAGGACATTCTAAACACTTCAAAGGACAATTCACACTCAATCAAGTCCAATGGCTAAAGATATCTCTTCCTAAAGATTTGTGTGATTCTACTATACTGTGTACAATAAATTTATGCTAGCGCACAATCGAATAATACATGCGTCGCATCTTACGTTGTTCAGTCGCAAGTACACGCCGAAATGTTTTAAAGCTAATCGATATAAATTCCTACGATAGGCATTGTCACTGTGAAGTGTAATAATAACTGTCAATCCCGTTTTTATGTGACCCTTCAGTAACGTTGAGAGGAAACAACATAATCTTCTCTTAGGCAGTACGCGCTGCGACGTGAACACAATAAGTCAAACCTAATGAACTCTGATACACCACAAACGGCAGATCGACTGCGCATGATCTAATATTCTAAAGTATATTTCTGTCCATATACAAATGAGGTTTGATGTTTACCTCAGACGTATGTGCAAGGCGATATCCTTCAGAAACCAGCCAGTTCCGACAAGCCAAGCTATAACATAGAAGGAAATTCACCCTCCCAAAAACTCTGCGTTGAATCGAGAACTACCGCCAGATATATGACCCAGTCCTTTATATTAATCCTGGATATGCACATTACCATAATCGGCTCCCTTGCCAGTCTGCCCTTGAGGAGAAGAGCCTCAGATATGGGAAGACAAAGCTAAGCTTATTCTTATTTCCTCATTAAAATATCATGACATAAGAAGTAAAAAGTAAGCTATAGGCTTAAGCTGAAATCCGCGGATACTCTCGGGCACCGGACATTATTGTGTAAGAAAACGCATAGATCGTAGTTATATAGGAAGTGGTTGGAAGACCCGGCTAGTGAGACAACTGTGCCAATAAGTGCCATACTCATTTGAGCAAATTCCTAAAGGCTGGTAGGGAATAGGCCTGTAAAACTTCAGATCACTAAGCAATTTCCGTTTACTTTTAGAAATAACTTTCAGATTCCCCGCATTTTACATCGCTGTAAAGTGACCACACATGCAACAATTAAAGACGCGAGTATTTCAGGTCAGTTCTACTTCACATTGACTATTCGGTTATCGATTTTTAAGTGAGTTCTGCATGACCATAACCATTCAGTTGTGTATTTTATCTGTGCTTGGAGCCTTATTCTAGTCAAGGTTATCGTCTAGTTCAAAATGTCGTCTCAGAAAGACCGTGTTCAGTATTGTATTGACATGCATCCTATAGTCAATAGCTAAAACTTAACAGCCATGTCATTTAGATAAATTAAATGACTGGGAAATTTACTATATTCCTCGAGTTCTCGGCCGTCGCAATTAAATGCTGATTGCATCCCATGTTCTGATCTGGGGTATGCCTGAATCTTCATAGAGAATAATATTATTCTGTGGCCGTTCGAGAAAACGTCCGCAAGCTTACTTGAGTTGAAAGTTATATCAATACTATACATTATCATCTAGTTAAGTTCTAATAGAAACGTAATTAGTGCTTTTTATGAATTTTTATTTAAACCGTTTCCGGCGCAGCCAAAGAAATTTAATGAATTTAAGTCTATGTGCATGAATGTTTGGTCATAATATAAAAATTATTAAACCGATTTTAGCAAATGAGTTATCAATCAGTTTGTGTTTAATGTAAGAGTGTGATGAGATATGCTTTTAAAAAATAAACAAATTTGCGGATATGCAATAAAATAACACAATGGAAAAAAAAATCACGTATTTTATCAAAATGGATGTTTTTATACAGGATTTTATAAATATTTTAAAAGTTTCTTCAACAATTTTTTCTTAAGCGTTAAAAAGTAGATAAGTTTGGCACAAATAATAAAAAACCAAATATCTATATACACCTGGTTTTGAACTATGTTTTCGACAGTAAGCTACCGAAAAGGGTGAAATAATAAAGAAGCATTAAACAACTGAAACCGGATTACGTCTAAAAAACTGAAAAGGAAAAAAATAAGTTAGATAAATGTAATTTTACTGAAATTTAATAGTCACTGAATTGTAAAACCGTAGGTGGTGTTCAGGTTTGGTACATGTTCTAATGGAGAAAATATTGACATCTCAAAATTGAATGCCGCTACTAGTATGATTATTGTGGCCTATGAAGGAGTAATAAAATTCAGGAGTTAAGACACCTGAATGGAGTGTATTTTTGTAAAATTCACATGAAAGTATCTATTCATATTTCCGTTGCTTTATTTAGATAATTTTTTTTGTTGGACACCAAACGAATTCGGTTCATCTGTAGATTTAATTTGTGTACAAACATATTAAGAATTGGGAGAATAAGTTAATTAACTGTAAATAAACTTGACAAAAATACTTAGCTTTTGGGCATTTTGCTTCTTTCTGTATACTCGTGTCAAGTTAAAACTAACAGATATGCTAAACTTATTTTTAATGGGGTTAAATCACGATAAAGCTGGGATTCATTTTATTTTCATTTGACGCAGAAAGTTCATAAGTTAGGAAGCTTACTGAAGATATTAAAAATATGATGCTATTAACCCCAAAAACTTGGCGCACTCTACTAGATAATTTGATAAACCAACAATTGAAGAAGTGGCCAAAAATCGATTACCTGTATAATAAGCGCCTTTTAGCTAATTACTTAATGATACATATTTAAAATTTATTTTAGACTTGTAACGTACATTCTTATAATGCAAAATTCTATATGTAAAAGTGATTATTGGAAATTTGAAATTAAAAGCTCAACATTAACATTTTAATAATATAACAAAACATGCCGCGTAACGTATAAAAAATTGACTAACAAAAAGTACTTGATGATTACATAAGTATACAAATAGCTGCGATAACTAATGTTTCATTATCAATCTTCCCTACTTCATCTAACTGCAACGGCTTCAGGCGAACGCTGAAATTTGAGTTAATATACGAGCATTTATCACCACCCTGTTTCCTGGAACACAAATTATTTTGTGGTATGAAATTCTTGATCAAGTGACAGATGCCTATATTTTAAGGTATTTTATTGAAATAAAAATGTATTTAAATGACATTATATATCTCTATGTCTCTATATATCTCTTTAGAAACTAGTATTCTTGAACGAATGCAGTCATTCGGTTTCCGTATGGAGTTACTTATAGAAAAAATAATTAAAACTTCAATTAATTTTTGTGCCATAAAATGCATAAATATTATACTTACTCATTAATTTTATTTTTATAATAGGTAAGTTGGATATAACTATCTCCAACCCCGAAAGAAATTGCTTATGATCAAGCATATACTTTAAACCAATAAATCCTTATGTTGATAATCCATCGTTCTTAAATATATTAAAGATTTTATTCCTGCTCCGTTGACCGCTTCAAGAATGGGGTCATGGAAAAGTTTTTGGTTAAAGACTGACTACCTAGAGTATATTTATATAAACAGCTGTGTAGTTATATCTTATATATGTTCCGTTGACCGCTTCAAGAATGGGATCATGGAAAAGTTTTTGGTTAAAGACTGACTACCTAGAGTATATTTATATAAACAGCTGTGTGGTTATATCTTATATATGTTCCGTTGACAACTTCAAGAATGGGGTCATGGAAAAGTTTTTAATTGAAAATGCATTATTTTCTGTACGTTTGATACCCATTTTTTCCTACATTCTTCCACGAGCACAACACTTTGGATGAGTCACTTAGTTTAGAATTTATACGAAATTGAAATATTTTATTATTACTAGAATAATTTTATAATAAAAATAATTTTAGGTTATTAGAAATTAATCCTATTTATGAACTTTTAAAACTGACTTACGTATCTGGTCAAATATTATTTGATTCTGAATGATTCGTATATACTATTCATACATTTTCTAGAAATATTAAATTTACTTATTTATAACTTGTTTCACGTATATTTCCATTCATTTGACAATGGAAATAAATAAGAGAATAGTAAATAAACGTTTAAAATTTACATAAAACCTGAATTTATTTTTAAAACGTACCAAAATTTCCAGTGGAGGAAATGTTAAAATATCCATATCGTGCAACGCCATCTGGGTTAAAAATCGACAATATCGGAGAAAATATAATATAGGCTTAAGAGTTAAATTTTGGCACGAATAAGTAATAAGATAAGTTACTTATTATGCACTACAAAAAAGAGGTAAGGGCATAAGTACAATTCGAGAAATATATCCATGTTCGTAGTTATGCTTTCACGATATCAAATATTGAAATTTATCTTTTACAGTTAAATAACCCAAATCTTCTATACAACAAAAGGCATAAAATTTCTTTGCGCGATAAGGAATTAATCAATTAGTATTTAATAATATAATATTGTTGGTGGAGAAATAATTAAAATATGATCAGTAAACTGATTTTATTTAAAAAAAAATATGGCTTTTCCAAACCGAAAACCGAATTCTCCAAACGATTTCTCTCAATACAAAGTCTTTGTATACTGCCATATATAAATAGTCATTTACTAATTATTGAGCTAACGTATCGCAGTTGATATATATATATATATATATATATATATATATATATATGTCTGTGTGTGTGTGTGTGTATATAATAACCTAATGATTTAGTCTTTTTCATCGAACTTACAGAAAATAGGAGAAAATATTATTAAATAGAACGAATTCAGGAAACTGAATTCCCATTTTCAATGAAGAGAGAGAGTAATTCCTTAAATAATATTTTTGAGATAACAAAAATATTCTCGCAACTTTACAATTTTTCATTTAAATTTCGTTAAACACAGTTTGTAAAACCATTTTTATCCATATAACACCGTTCACCCGTCAAAGGTCTACGTTTCAATAACATTTTTAACATAATAATGAACCGATTTCAAATAACCACTGAATTGGAAACGTATAAAGCAATGAAAATATTAATACTAAATTCATCTTTTACGGTCCAATGTCGTTGGGCATAAATAAAATTTGCAAAATATCTTTTCATTTTATACTTTTTAGCACACATCATAATCGGTGTTTCTTTTTCGGCTAATTTTAATGTTTTTGATAATCGATGTTACTGAAAATATCATGAAATTACGATCATTTCAATATATATATATATATATATATATATATATATATATATATATATATATATATATATATATATATATATGTATATATATATATATATATATATATGTATATATATATATATATATGTATATATATATATATATATATATATATATATATATATATATATATATATATATGTAGATGCATACACTGCAAGCCAAAAGTTTGATACTACTTGTAAA
Organism: Druceiella hillmani; assembly: GCA_039881145.1. Lineage (NCBI taxonomy): Eukaryota > Metazoa > Arthropoda > Insecta > Lepidoptera > Hepialidae > Druceiella > Druceiella hillmani. Next base: position 398,176 of record JAYKKI010000048.1, on the reverse strand, counting down.
ATAGTTACATTATCTCTACATACATTAAATAATAAAATATAAGTCAGCACATTTTCGTATTCTATTATTACTAAGAAATGTCCAAACTGTCTATCGTTTGTGTATTTCTTGTGTAAAGGTGCAGTAAACATGTTATGTTTCAAAACCACAAAGAACTCCAAGTGACAGGTGGGTAGAGTATTTGTTATATTTTATGTTCTTTCTATTATTAATTATTTTGCTTCCATTTTGCATTAACTAAAATATATAATTGCTTTAGCTTCCTAAAATTTTTTTTTAGATTACTTTTTTTTATGAAGTTATTCACAAACAGTACTAATTAGTATGCGCTTGTGGTTTCTACAGTCAAGATGTCTTTGAAATGGAAAAAAACGCGAAATTAGCACTGAAATTTGATTTGTTATCATCATTTCATATAACAAAGGCAAATTCAAACGTGCAATTGCCGCATAATTTAAAATATCGAAGGCATGTGTCTATCTCACAATTATTCGACACAAGAAAACTGGCAGTGATCAAGATGGTCCACGTTCAGAACGACCGATGGTGACCACTTCTAGTGAGGATAATTTGATCGTAATTACCAGTAAGCGGAATAGACAGAAACTTGCGCGAAGTTAACAAATCTTGATCGGAACCTGTATCACTGACTATGATGAAAAGACGATTGTAAGACGCTAATTTGTTAGATATTGTTGCTGTCTGAAAACCCCCCTTTATGACCACAAAACAAAGAAAAACGAATACAGTGGGTTTTTGCCCATCTAGATTGGATAAAAGAAAATTTTAAATGGTCCATTAGACCGATCAAGATTGAAGTACTTGCTTCAAAAATGTGAATTTATGTTCGACGCAGCGCCGAAGAACAGATAATGCCAAATTGTGTAGTGTCATCCGTTAAGCAGGCCGGTCGTTATTTTATGGTCTGGTGTTATTTCTCGGACCATGGAACTGGCGCATGGAACATGAAACTTCGAAGGAATAATGAAAGAAGAGCAATATAAAGTAATTCTACAACAAAATGCTGTTCCCTTCGTGATAAGATTAATTAGAAAGCGGTTCATTTTCTAACAAGAGAATGACCATTGTTCTAAGTTACAAGTTATTATAGAGGTTATTTAGAATGAAAAGAGAAGGAAGTAGTGTTAAAAAATATAGTATGACTATCTCAGAGTATTAACCTCAACCCGAGCTCACTTTTATAGGTAGAGCTTGAGAGAAATCTCCCCTTCCACAAGGACACACGTGGAAGACTCTACAGGTAAGCTGGAACAATATTTCCTAAGAAACCATTGAAAACTAATTGCTCGTATGCCGAGACTCGTGGAAAATGTAATTAAAGACAAAGGAGCATTTTTTAATGAAAAGGCTGTTTAGATTATTATAATTATTTTTTATATTAGTGGTTGATACTACGTGAATATTTTTAAATATTTCATTTGTCAATGAATAATAAATTAAACCTCTTTCTTCGTACTCTCTAATTTGTATCAATTTTATCTAACTTTCCAACTTTACTTAGGATGGTCTTAAAGTTTTGATCAGCAGTGTATGTCTACGTGCATACATGCATATGTACATATGTATATACATCCATGCTTATATATATACATATATGTGTATATATATATATATATATATATATATATATATATATATATGTGAACTTCTAAATCATATTCTCACTTTTCGTTTCACAGTTGTCACTGCTTCAAGCTTGCATATACCTGAAGTTATATACTAAATTGCATACTAATTATCTGGCTGCCACATGTCATTTTATGCACACGTACATACTTAATTACTGACGTAATAGTGTATATTCACTGTATACATGTGTTTATATCTCTACTTACTTACTCATCTACCTAAATACCAATATTTCAATTGCTCCACCTTCCGGATAAATCATTGTGCCCTAATTTTACAAGATGACATATTTATGCCGTTCTTGACCATTTCAGAACTTTAATTAACATTTAACCTGTATCATCTATACTCAATCACAATACCTGTGTTCTTTTTTGTTAGTGAATTCTATTGTGTATTTTAAAATTTCACGGTCAAATTCTAACCAATTTTTTGTCATGTTATACTGAGTCTTTCAAATAAAAAAATGTTCCAAATTGTTTGATTAATGCAAAAATATAAGTTAATATATAAAACACAGGCTGTGCTAATATAGCATCATTATGAGAAATTGGAATTCGGGGTTCAATAATAAAATACCCGCTTGAGAACCAAATTTTTAATTATATAAAGTAGATTCTCAAATCTCATGATTTAAGAAAGCGGTGACACCACAGCCTTAGGCCTTGAATTCGTTGATCTACGAATTTTAACTATTAGTTAAAATCCGGAGTTTAAGTACAGTAAACTTGTTAATTCTTACAATTCTAATTTTATAACAGCAGATATTCAAGGCTCACAATTTAAGCAGGCTCTATTCCCACATGCTCAATGGTAAGGAGTTAGAACCCAGAGTTTAAAGGCAGAGTTTCTGCTTGAGAACCGAAATACTAACTCAAAAACATCAAATTCACAAGTCTTACAGTATAGATAGGAAGTAATCTTGGAGTATAAGGACTTAGGGTTTCGAAACCAGAGTTTAATGATAGAGACTGTACTTGAGACTCAAATATCAATTTATATTTTTCACACATACATCAGGTTTGCGCATAGGCATAAAGATTTGTCCATACCCATACCTCTGCAGAAACATGAATGAAGAATTGGAACTCGAAGTTTAACGGAAGTATATCTACTTGAAACCCGCAATGCTAAGTTAAAAACAGCAGATCTTCAAGTCTAACAATTGAAGCAAGTAATACTTCCATTTGCTCAAGACTAATCAGTTGGAATTCGGACTTCAGTAGCAGAGTTTCTGCTTAAGACCTAAAAATGCTAATAATTGAAAAACAGCCGATCCTTGCCCGACTTACGATTTAGGTAGGTAAAATCCCTCTATGATTAGAACAGAAGAGTTAGAACCCTGAATTTAAACCAGTCTCTTCTTGATACCCACAGTAATAATTTAAATATAGCATATCTCAAAATCTCAGACTTAGGTAAACAGTAACCCTGCAACATCAAGATTGATGAAACAAAAAGTTGATATTTATAATGTTGTATTGCCATTGGGAGTAAAAACATATATACATAATTCATGGGAAACGGTAAAGTAAAAGTAGTTGAAAAAAAGCATAGGAAGATTTGAATTGACAAAAATATACGAAACGTGAAGATAAACAAAACCGTTTAAAAGCACGGTTTCATACCTCTTACATACCCATATAATAATTATCTACTTATTTACTTTATTACTTTCTTGCTTCTTCACGGCAAGTTAAACAAGTCCAAACTCGATAAATTCACTCCTCGTCGCTGAAAGCTTCCAGTCGTCACCTTTTGGTTCCATCATTGCATCCAATTTTGCTAAAAAGCAAAATTATGTCGCTGTTAGTTGCATCCTATTAGATTATCATTAACCCTATATCATCCTAAGTTTGTGCCGGTACCTCTGCTGTTCATTCTTGAGGAGTTCTATGGTATCTTCATATTCTACTGTCAAATTCTAATATTTTTTTATGATACAACACTGTGGCCACTCAAATTAAAAAAAATCAATCGAATTAGTAAATTAAGATCAGAAACATGAATGAGGAACAAAAAAAAACAGCCCATTCCATTGAAGCATTAGGCTGAGGAATTGAAATCCGGAGTTCAATGACAAATTCTCTGTCTTGATTGACATTAGGACTATAACATTCAAACATCACAAAGGCATTCCAACTGTGCCCCCCCCCCCTTTTAATTATCCTATGACACTTTTTGTATATTACTCAGTACTTTTCGTCTTTATTTAGAATTATTTAACGTCTTTCGAAGCATACCAAACACAGTCAATACGGCAGGATGTGAAAGTGCCAATGGGTGTCGAGATAAAAATCCGAATAAAGATACATTTATTTTATAAAAATATATATTTCCCAAAAACAGTACCTACATTTTGAATCCTAAATTCATGAAATTTCTGTCGTTTTTATAAAACAAATTTTTCCAACATATGCATATCACTAATGATGCCTCTATATCTTTACTTTTAATTAGAACAAGAAAATGATCCTTGAAAACATGATTTTGCGCAAAAAAAAAGGTAAGGACAATAATGATACACAAATTAAACACGCTTAAAACAGCATTTAATTCTTGCTAATACACGTTCATTAAATTTTAATTGGAAGTCTTATGATACTTAAATAAGTCCTTCGGGTACAGTTCCACAAAATTTTCTATTTGTCACGGAGCTCATTATCTTTGAATGGACCACCTGACCCTTAATATCTGTAATCATTAAGCAGGATTTATTTTAGGTAACATTCAAATAAATCCTGCTTAAAACTTAAGGAAATTTAGTTATAATGTACGAAAGTAATCATTTATTATTTATTATGACTTAATGTTAATTAGTTGGTAGGGTTTAGCAAAAAAGTTCCAGATTTTCTTTTATACACGTCATTCTTATGATTTCTGAGACATAGCGTGTTTGGAAAATTTGTTTCTTAATTTCTTAGTATTTTTGAAAAGATTAGTGTAAAATTAATGAAAAATTTATGTTTATTTGATAAAATTGGCAACCTGCCCCGGTTGTTCAAGGGTGAAAGTCAACATGTTCAGTCTTCTTTATAGCTTTATCAACGATAGTGATGCGATCATATGGAACGTATAAAGCTTACTGTACTGGAAAATTCATAACTGTACAGCGTAGAGTGTTTCTTTTCCAAAAGACAATGCAAACAGTTCGTTTCATGAGGTCACCTGTGAAATGGCCATGTATAATTTGCCGCGTGTAAAGCACTCAACGCTTAAATCTATTTCCACCACACTCAATGTTTGACATTGTGCCTTATTAATAGTCATGGTAAATAATAATCTTACTGAGAAATGCAGGCGTTTAATTTAAAAAGTTTAATCCAATGGCATTATCAACATTCGCAGAATTAATACGAATTTCCCAGTTCCTCAGCCAAAGTTTTACCCTAAATCAAGAAGTTTTTTACCGAATTTAATTTCCAGTCTTTTACCGTAACATAGTTTGAGAGAGTTAAAGTTTGTTAAAAATATAACAGGTCACGTTATTTAAAAAAAAATATATATATATATATTTACAGAAGTCCAGGAGATTGTAAGGATTTAAAAATTCCGCCTGCCTAAAACATTTTGTTCAAGGAGTTGGTTAAGCTTGCTTTGGGGCATAGATATTAGAAAGAAATAAGTTTTGAGTATTCCCACTCACTCATTGGTAAAATTTTCGTCCTTTTGAACCAAGTTAATGACTTAGTAGTTATAAAGGCAATTTTTGGATGATTTTTATCGGTCAATCGTGGAAGATTGTTTATCAAACCACAGGGATTATGGTTATTGAGAATAATTTAGCCACTACTCTGTGGAAGCTATTCATTACCGAATTTTATTAAAAAAACTGCAAATACTTTTCTATTGATAACAAAACTTTCTTAATGGTTTTAAGTCCCAATTTGGTCAAATGTGGCCAGACAAAAAATGTTTTCAAGGAAATATTAACTTCATCGGCTTCCTTTGGTTACAATGTATTCCTTTTGATACGACTGGTAAAATTTGACAAAAGTCACTCGAGAACAAAATTGTACAACCACTACGACCCTAATTGCATATCGTTTGATCATGATGGTATCACTATAGGCAACTTATATGGAAAATTTGACAATCGAGAGAGCCATTTTCCTTCCAAACGCGTATCTTCTATGTCGGATGATGCGGCGGCTAAAGCAATTTTACTGGTAGATGGTATGGTAGTATATTTTAGTTAGGAATAAATTTATTAAAAATATTTTGCTTTTACCTTCTGAAGCACCAAGAAAACATATTTTTCCTTCGTTACTATTTACGGATCACGTTAAGGCATTATTTGCTTTTCTTTGATTGGTGTTAATACGACGTCTATCTTGAGTGACAACTTGTAATAATCTTAATTTATTTTTATGACTTCTCTATTAAATATTCAGTATTGGTTGTACCTAAGTTCGTTATATTAGGTGACATCGGTAATCCAAAACCCTCGATTTTGCTATTGCATTCAGTTCACTCGATGGTTTCTTAGAGATTTTCTATTCAAAATATTCTGAGCCACAATTTCTTAATATTTATTCCATAGAATTAAATAATCTATTACCTGGCAAAACAGCAAAGCAAATAAATACATCAAAGACCTTAAGGAACAGCATACAATAATTTACGAAAAGTAAAGATAAGGATGGAGAAAGACTTTTCTCTAATTTCACTCTTTCCTGTGGACAACCCATTCCATCTGCACTCTTCTTTTTTAAAGTGGAATAATGTTGATAAAGTACAAACCTATGTTTGCAGTATTGCTTATTGAAACCATAGAAACATTTTTGTGATCTATGGAAGTATCTTAATTCATGGCAGAATACTCTTTATTTAATGACAAATTAGCTTTCTGTTTGCTTTTCTTTGTAGGCGGTTTTCGCTTTCTTTTTAATTTTGATTGTCATATACCAAACGCTTTTTTATGCGTCTGCTTTACTACGAATTATATTAATAAAACCTGAATTCTTCATAGCATGTCTGAAATATAAAATATCAATGAAATACAAAAATATATATTCCAAGTTAGTAAGCAGACATGAATCGTCTGAATATTACTAAAATGGTAATGAGTAATTTATTTTAATTATTACACTGAAAAGCAAAAAAGAATATTAAATATATTCACAAACAATTTTATAACCCGAATTATCTAGTAGAATATAATACAATACTAAAAACATCTAGCCACACATATATATACAAAGTTTAAAATGAATTATTTTAAAGTGAGATAATCTTGAAAAAGTTGGTAAAGTGTTTTGTGTCAAAAAGTACGTGAGATACGATCGAATCAACCTATTTAATTAAAATTTCATTATCTCTAACCGACTAACCATAACTGCTAAGTTAAATATTTTACGGTTAGTCAGTTTACCTTGCAATAACTGCTAAGGTTAACTGACTTACCATAACTGCTAAGGTAAAATATCTTGATATAAATTTTAGAGCTGCAAAGCTCGGTTTCAGAAATTTTCAAATTAGAGTTCGCTATGAATTACTTAGTATTACATCGCGAAGCGCGGCTCGTATTTTGCTTTATATAGAAGCGAGTCGGTGGATTGCCGCAAGGTGGGTACATATCACCACTAGCCAACCTGTAATTATTTTTCTTGCGCGCAAAAAATTATTTTGATATATCATCTAAAGTAGTTGTTTAAATAACAAAATTTAAACGACAAACTTTTTCTAAACGAGATTTTCTTGTTTTTTTTTGTAATAATATATTGGTAAAGAAGTGTTCGTTAATAAATCTGAATTATAATGAAATTTGAAGGGCTTTTATGCACATCATTTTGAAATCTATATTCTTGTAGAATATAAATTAAATATTTAGTCATCATAAATTATGTAAGCTGTTGGAAACTTTTTTATTACTTAATTAGTGAGCGTCTTTATTCCTCTGTTACTAATTACAGAAAGTATCAATGTGTTATAGTTCTAAACTCTGTTCATGAAATTATCTTAATGGCGGAGAAACCGCCTCAAATTCATTTAGAAGTTTCAAAGTCTTATCCGGCCACACATAGAGAGGCGACCAAGTGATTTTAATTTATACTGCTTGAAGATGTAGAATTATTGTTTTTATTTATCGCCTATATATTTTGAAAATAACGAAATTGAATATATTTTCCCTCTATTTTCATCGAAAGTAATATTCACCACGCATTTTATACAATTACCTAATTATTATATTAATAGTCTCTGAACAGTGTTGCTCCGTATTGCTGACTGAAGATTAGAGGACAAATTGCGATACTCGTATATGCCTAAAGTGCGTATTAATAATCTGTAGCATTTATTACTATTTTAAATGCTTATATTAATCTATTTGGATTATATTAAAGTCTCAAAGCTCACCACACCGCACTGGCAGCGGTCTGCGGGCAGAGATCGCCGCGGTCAGATTGTTGCTTTGCATTAAATTAATTAGTTTGCCAGAGCTCATTCTGTCGTAGCAGACATCACACCACTTTTTTTGGGACCACCGCAATTTTTGCCCGTTGAACCGTTGCACTATATAGCCCTCGGTGTGGCTAGCCCTTTATTGTTTACGATCGATAATTAATTAGTTTTTAATAATTAAAATTTTTGCAAATTGTTTTATTTTCTATTTTGAAACCCTAAATCTTTGTATTTATATAAATTCTACAAACAGTATTTAAAAAATTAAATAATTATTTTGTCAATGATATAAAACAATATAAAACATTTGACGAACATTAATAGCCATGGTCAACTAATTAGAGACACTGAGTACTGCTATCTCTTTAGGCCGCGGGACTTGAATATTTGTGGGCTTTTGAGGTCTATATTAATGTTGACATGTAAAAACATTAAAGCTCTGAAAATGGTATAGCAAATTAGGAAAGAAACTGCATAATACTTAATATAATAATAATATTTATTTTAAGGAATCATAATATGCAACTACTCTTGCGTAATTATATTGCTTTTCAACTGATCAGAAACATTTATCAAAATATGCAAAGTAACTTAAATAAAAACCAATTACAGAAAACTAGATATTTACTGCCAGTTCAAACTAGTTTAAAGACTAGTGTGTTTGCTATTACTGCATCTAAACATGTCATATTAGGACGGTATCGGCGATAAAAAATATCAATACGTTACTATAAAAATGTTGTTCCAAAACTGTTTAAAGTGGTTTATTTACGTGTTAAAAACTAGTTTAGAGCGCCAGTGTGTTGAATTGCGATTATTTTGTCTTTGTACGGCATAGCATAGGGTTTAAATCTGGTATACTTGCAAGCCAACTGGTGCTGGACTAACGCAGGCTAATTTTTGAACGAAGATTTGATTGACTGCGCTCTATGTTTAGGGTCGCTGTCGTGTTGAAACGTCTTATAACAAGAAATATATCTTTGGCATAGGTCAGCATATATTACTATAATATTTTTTTTATTCACTTTTTATACAAGGCCCTTTCCAAGTAAGGAAAATCGTCATTTTTTTACACACTTTATTTTTATATTGCCGTTTCGACATATTTCTTATGGTTGTGGATTTAGGGTACATATCTGCTGTTAAGTGATGCCGTAGGTATTATCTGCCACAAAACAAGGTGACATTTATTTTAGTCTCTACAGCAAATGACACATGTTTTCGTTAAAAAAGGTTCTACGTTCATATTTCCTAGAAAATGCCAACCGCACTAGAATGTTTTCCTTTTTCAATAATGGATGTTACGAACGAGCGAATGTACGAGCAGTTTTATCAAATAGCATTTACCTATGCTTAGTCGTCATGGGAGGGTCCTTGCTGATTCGCTGACATTTGGTTCTGGCCCAATCTTTTAATCAATGCGGAATTTTTAATCTTTCATACATGGGGCCATCCTAAGATCTTTCATGCATATTGGATTTTACTTTTACTCTTGCTTTCACTTTTAGTTACATTATGCGTTTTTAATTTTTACACTGCATTATTGACCATATTTTTGAAACAAACTTAAATTAATTTTTCTTTTGTGTGAACATCATCTCGATACAATTCTTTCGTTTTTCCATTTTATTTATCACAACTCTTATTTTGTGAAATTTACTTTAATAAAAATTATACACATTACCAAAGTGACATTCAAGAATGACGTCAAAATTAATTAATACGAGGAAAAATTGTAACAACTTTTTGAAATTTGGAAATTAGGAAACAATCGTATCAATATCCCTAATAAGGTTATAAGACAGAAAAAGCGGTAATTATTAATCCGAGTAATTTGTTTCTATATTAGTAATTCACTGAAACGTCTTTTTTTCAATAAATGTAAACTGCGGCCAGAGTACGTGATAACGAGTATATCACAAAGTAAAAAATAATTATACATAATAGATCTATTCATTTCGGGACTTAAACAATAAATTTTTCCCAGAGTTTCGTCTATTCCTCATTACCACGAGTATGTTGAGAGTTTCTAATTACTGACTTTTCATTTTATTCATTTATTCTCTTGTTCAGTTTAAGGTACAAGTGCTTGGCTCGTAAAAAAACACTGAATTTTTTTTATGTAATTTACTTTATAACTTTTTTTTTAAAAATTGTCCAAGAAATTCTTGCATTATTTTGTCTACACTAGTCACTAAGAATGAAAGTCTCTAATGCAAATAAATGGTATAATTACTACTTACACATTTCAACACTACCGAAACTTATTCTATATATATAGAGAAATCTTATTAATAACGAAAAACAGCCTATAGAAGTGGATTTATCCACCAGATAGTGCGACATATGTTTAACCGCTTTCCTTCGATTGTTTTTCAGATGGAAAAAACTACTACACTAAAGTAATAAAGATTTGCCTGATACTCTCTCATTTTGTTTAACGGCCCAAAACTTTTATGTACGTATGAGGCATAAAGCTTAATAAGTTTTTATGACACCCACTCTGGCTTTAAAACTTTTTAGGCCGCTCAAATCTCATCAGAATAAATACGGCATAGATATATGTATGCAAACATATATAAAACTTATCGGTTAACATAATATATACAGGAATAAAATATTATTTTGCCCAATATGCCCTTTTTTGATGCCAAAAACAGAACTTTGCAGCACATCTTTTATACTCTAAAAATCGACTAAACGCTCCTGCTTAGATATGCCGACTTCAAATGGCTGAAGTCATTATCTCCTAAAAACAAGAAGAAAAATTTCTTTTCACTATTATTCCAAAATTAGCATACGGTTGGACCGTATGCTAAGAAACGTTTTCCCGGCATTCTTAACGAATTTTTTGCATTTGTAAACGAAGGCACTGATTTACATTATGTATGTTATATACATAGTATAAATCAGTACGTTTAATTTCCTTGCTTATTTTTTTAATATATCACTTTTTAATGAGCTCTTTTGTTTGTTTTTCTTTTTTAAATTTTATGTCAGCTTCTAAGTATCAGAATTTTTAAATCGATATCAAAAAATTTCCCTGACAAAATTTTTATTTTAATATTTTTTTAGATATATTATATATATATATATATATATATATATATATATATATATATGTATATATAACAATACTTTTTCTTTTATTAATATGCCTTATGTAATGAATAAGAACTTTTGAAAAGTTTATCTCCGACGCACATATAATAATTGAACAATTTTCACAAACTTTATTGGAACATAAAGGCTTGTCACACAAAAATAATTTTTTCTATTGGTTTTTATAGTAAATAAAAAACGATATTTTCTCTTATCATCCAGACGTGTCACATATGCTGATTTAAATAAAGATAGGTATATTGTGGTTACTTTGGTTGATGTAGTAGTATGGGTATATTGTGGTTACTGTGGTTGACGTAGTGACCTGATTTTTTTAATCTGATAATTGGGAATTGGTGTATTGTTTTTCTTTTCGTCCTATTCTTCTTCATTTTATTCTTCTGATGGAACCGATCATCGTTAGATCCTGGGACGGCAAAGCAAGGTTTAAATTTGTAAAAGCATTGTTACGCCTAACATTGCGTCCAAATTTGTCAAGTCACTGTCTCTTTCTTTACATTTTCGTTAAGATGTTCAGCCTATTTATTTTCTTTCTTCCTAAGGTATATTTTAACATTTCGGTAATTATTGGTATCACTGTTATTAACGTTCAAATAAATTTTACTGCTGTTAACTTAATATTTATTAGAATTGGTTTTATATATTTTCATTAAATAAGATATCCTACAAGGTTGTGTAAGTATATCAAATTTAGAATTACATCCATGTAATGGATATAACATCGAGGGAGCCGAGACAAATATTTTAAAATTAGTTGAAGTGCACTTGTCTAAAGGTGTCATTTTAGTATTAATTGAGCTTTGGATATATATTTGTATAGGATACTTTCATGGAAACAGGTCGTATAGTGGTTACTACACAGTGAAGATTATGACTACTTTAACCTCGGTCAACGCGGAATTGGTCTATCGAGGAAACCAAGAGAAACAAACGTTGAAATGGATTTGTAATATCCATCTTTGACACTAAGGACATTTCAACAAGGATAATGTGCGACCAGAAATCTTTAAAACATCGAGAAAGCACACACGCTTATGCTCTGTAAATATTACGCTCATCAGTCTATCAAATTTTGCAGTTAGGTTTTCATTTTTACTCTCGCAAAAAATTGTGGTTCAAGGGATGCAATAGAATATTTGCAGGAACATTTGTGAGAGCGTCTCATTTCATGGTATCATAATATGGTTTAGTTCTCATGTTAGCTGGGTTTGTCCCTCAACTTGTGATTATTTTGCATGTATGCAAATATCAGCGATTTCAAAACAAATGCCAGGAAAAGCATATGGACTCCTAGGAAAGTAAAGTGAGATGAAAATATTTAGATAATTTTATTATATGCTCTTTAGCTAAATATTTTTCTTGCACCTATTACATTTTCTTAACTAAAATAGTACATTGATTTTTTGAAGAAAATTAGAACTTAATTTTTTAATAAAATGTAATTTCAAAATTTTAAAATTATTTTAGATTTAACTTTCATCTTCTGAAACAACCCAGTATAAAATATTGAATAATTCATTATCATCATTAATATTATCAGCCCGATAAGAGTCTACCGCTAGACCTAATTTTTTTAATCTAGCTTATTTATTATCATGCCTTCACCGCTTCGGCGTGGTGAAGGCGTGAAAATAAAAAAGTAGTGTCTGGCCGGTGGTTTTTGGCAGCTGCTTCAATAGTTTACGACTTCACTATGCACGTCCCGACCATTTCTCCTGATTCGCTGCTATTTCAGGGTAGCAAATGATCGGGTGCTATTAAACTTTACTTTCGATTTCAATTTTGGTCACCCGGTCTTTTAAAGTGATATCAAGAATCAGCCCCTCCATAGCTCTCTGCGGTATTCAAAATTTATGCGCGGTTAATGATGTTCCAGAAGGTTTTAATTCAATTTCATCTACACAACTTATTGTGGATAAAACGCTTTAGTCTACTAGCTTAATTTCTAAACAAATTGGAACGTTCTTTTGGAGGAATTGCGAAGCTTTCGATAGGCAGAACTTTCAAGTCGCATGAGTTGCGCTATCTCTTTCTTGTCCATCCTTCTCTTGAATTTAGCTTTGGCTTAAGATTAAATAGTATATTTTCTGACTTTTGGTCTTACACTCAAATATAAAAATTTAATCAGCCTTTCCTTGTCACAGCATTTATATTTTATGTATATTCATTTTCAGAGCGACGGATATACGGTTGTACAGATTCTGCTATAAATAAGGTATATTCGGCCAGCTTAAGCGTGACAGCTTCTCACAGCTGACATTAATAACTTAGAAAGATCTGCGCAATTGCTGGTATATATCATCCTATGTGGGTGAGAACGATTTAAGGATGTTTATCTTCTTGTCGCACAATGCTTTTACTTATGTGGTTCTGGAGCGTTTAATCTAAAGCCTAATACCACTCAAATTTCTCTAAATACCTTTGTTGGACCCTTTCTTACTAAGCATTTCTTAAGAGAATGGAATACTGTCTAGTATATTATCGAATCAAACACATTCTTAAAATCAAGAAAAGTGACCCAGTAAAATGAATATTATATATATTTGTTTTACTAGTTGCCTGAATGTGAAAAGGTGGTCAATAGAAGGAAATGTTGAGTGGAACTCAATATATTATACAGTCTGTATGGGACACGTTGAGTGAGTCTATAAAATAATTCAGCTTTTTGCTTTTGCTCCAGAAGTACTTCTCTAATTATAAACAAGTAAGAAGTCCCGTGCATAGAAAAATCAAATGGTCTGCAATTTTTCCGGTTCCAGTCAAAATAGTGGTTCTATGGTTCTTATTGGATATAAATTAAATATTTTCGATGGCATAACTCAAGAGCCGAACTGATTATTGAGTATATACTTTTTTTTTAAATCGAAAAAATTTCATGATATATCATATTCTCCTTTAAAAATGTATAAGACATCGAAAGCGCAAATACCTGTAAACATACATAAATACATACCCAGGAATATCCACATGATTCGTGCTTATGTACTAACATTTCCTTTCAAAGCACCCTTTTTCTTTTACTTTCATTGAAACTAACGTAATACTTAAATAATATTGATTGAAAATACAGATGTATAAAAAAAGAAATCCGAAAGTATTCAAATTAATATTTACGAAACATAAATTTTTGAACGTAATTACTTTATTTATACTATATTTTTACTTTATTTATACTCAAAAAAATTATTAAGATAATTTGAAAAGAAATGAAAAGACAAGAAAGTGGAAAATTAAATTAAAATACGATACGGTTATTAAAATTATTGATTCAATTATTTGGAAGCCACGAAGTGACATATACACAATGTATATATATATATATATATATATATATATATATATATATATATACATATATATATATATATATATATATATATACATATACATATATTTATTAATTTCATTGAAACATGAAAACTAATTTACTATGTATGTTACCATATTATTTTGACATCAAACAACAAAATATGAGAGCCTAATTAAATTTGTATGGATGAAAGGCAGTGAGCTTCAAATAAAAGCGTTATTTACTCATTCCGTTGTACCAAGGTTGTTTCATCAAAATGAAATAACGTATGTGGCTGATATAACGTTTAGGTTGTACAAAAGGAACTGAAAATAGAAAGACTGTTCGTGTGGATACAGTACGCTATTACGAACGATAAATTATCTTATATTACGAGTATCTATACTGATGAGTGAGAATCTTACCAAAAGACTGAACTTGAGTTTTTATAGAGTCTCTATCAGTAACAGTTGTGCCGCACTTCTCAATACTCCGTCCTTTTTTTGCACCACTTCTTGAATATTAAAGTGGAATCCTTATAGGATCACTTGATTGTCTGTATGTCTGTCTCATTCTCAAAGAAAAACCTTTATCTCAAAAACGGCTTGATGAATCAAGTTAAAATTAATATCGTATACTGAAACTTATAGTTTTATGTTTATAAAAATTTCAACTTTGTTAGTTCTCGCAACGAATGGATAGCTTCTTAAAATGTGTTTTTTTCTTTATTTTTACCATGGCCTTACATGCTGTTAATCAAAATCTATGTTGTATTTCTGGTCAACCTAGAATTTTGAGACTTACCCTAATGGGACGTCTAATAGCACAAATAAAGGGAAAAATCCAAAAACTAATGACATCTGATTTTCTGTGGAATTATATGTTTTTCAATACTGCGCTTGTGAAATATAAAGTAGGCAATATGTTTACGTTCTGAAAAATAAGCATGTCGTAAATAATTTAAAAGAAATGCTGTACACCCTAATTTTTTTATAAATGCCTGCATGTGTATGGAACCCCTGTAGTTCCACTCTTATGCTTGGCAAGGTTATTTTTTATAATATATAGAAAATTCAAATAAATTACTTTAATTCAATAGAACTCTTTTTTATCTTTTAAAGTAGGAAGAAAAACAGGGTAAAAATATCGAATAGATATATGATGTTTCTTTTTAAATTTAGTTTCTGTCTTCTATAGACGAATATAAAATACAAATTCGTATGAAATTCAATAAAATTTCGTAATACTATTATATTTCACAATGGAAAAGTGAGAATTTGAAATACATTTTATTAATAATTGCGCTACATAACGCGTAAGGTATTTATTACTCAATAGTAATTAGTATCGAAAGCATAAGCACTCAAATTAGAATATAATTTGTTTATTATAGGCCGTAAGAGAGAGAGAGAGAGAGAGAGAGGGAGAGAGAGATCAAATGCCAGGTGAGAATTATTTCTGTGTAAAAAGTACTTTTCTCCATATCAATATTTTCCAAATCCCTGGATTCAGCTTGCTTTTACTTGTTCAAAGTTTGAAAATGTTATTTAAAATTTTTAATGATTTTGATAAAATTTTATTTTCTTTTACTTACAGTGTTTTGCCCAGTTTTATTTAAATTCTACAAACATTTTTTTTCAGTTATGTTCATATAAAGCAATATTTTCTTTTATTTATCATTTAACAAAACATTTCGAAACTTACTTTGAATAAAAAAGCGGTTGAACATTTCATAATAAAAAGTTAATAAATCTTTTTAAATTTGCGTAATTTTGCATCGCTTTACACTGTTCAAATAAGGGCATTGAACATTTCCTGAGTGCGCTGTAGATATTGGTTTATTCTTCATCCTAATGCAATATTCATTATTCACGGTCTTTTACGGTTAAACCTCTTGACAAATCCCGATTTATTTACATATGCATTAGCTACTTTCTTAATAGAACTCACAAAGAATTTCTTATGTTACCAATGCTGATTGATATTAAGTGTGCTTATGCAGGTTATTGTAGTGTATTTTGTAGTTAATATACTGAATATAATCAAAAAACTGGTTCAGATTTGCATGATAATGATTATATCTACATTATTACGATTAGGTAAATCATAATATATATTCACTGACATAAAGACGTTGCTTTTGAAAATGTCCATATTTAATAATAACTTAATTTTTGTGGCTTAATTTTTGAAAAAAAAATGTGTCATTTTTGACCCTGTCTATTTTATTATTTTATGTTACTATTTTACTTCGAATACCGTATTTCTTCACTAAATCTATGGCCATTTTCAATAAGAGTTCAAATTTCCGGTTATCTAATTGTAGCAAAATAAATTATCTTAAAACTATAGTTTTTAACCGTTCATGTATAAACGTTTGATCGAAATGAAAATGTGAAAATAATTTTACTGGTAGAGAAATTTTAAATAACATGAGCGAAACGACGATATCATAAATCACGTTTAGAAATATAACCTGATAATTTTTATGCATTTTTAAAAAGAAAAACCAATGAAATAAATTCAATATTATTAAAAACACTTAACTTAAAAACAAATAAAACATCGATGTATACAGGTATTAGAAGTAAAATTTGTTACTTCGCATTTCGACCCTCCGGGTTTCGACGCTATCGATAAAACTACGAAATTTTCTATTCGGTTATAATACAATTTTCTCAAATATAAGAAAGTACTTGTAAGATAGTCGAATATTTTTTGTTATTAACATTAAAATAGTATATACAAAATTTAATTGTGCAAAAAAAATAACATATGGTAATAAAAATTATATTATCGTTAAATTATTGGTAAGCCATTTTAATACTGTCTGCAAAATATGACAATTGAAAGCAACGATCGCAAAAGGCCACTGTAATCATGTGCAATGCTAAAAACTATTGGAATTACTTTCATAATAATTATGAGTACTTTATTCAATCAAGAAGGTTCAAAAAGTAGGGAGTAACTTCTTTGTAATACTTTGATAAATTTAAAATTTAATAACATAAAAAAGTGGAAAAAAGGAAGGATTTTAAATTATGCGGATCACTTGTGAATGAATATGCACCAAAAACACCATATAACGTTATAAATTTTCATAAGATGATATTTTCTATAATAAAAAAGAATAAATATGTTGCATAGAAAAAAGAACCAAAACAACAAATTAAAAGTTGATACAATTCCATTGGAATTGGCGATAACATTTTTCATACGTCAAACGATACATTTGTTGTTTTACACAAGCATAAATATTTACAAGCACAAATAATATACAAATTATTTTTACATTTTCTTAATTTTTTTTTCAAATATGCAAAATTCGATAATATCTAATAAAAATGCTATTTTCACGCCGTCGTCATATATTTCTTTCAGTTTTAGAAAATGATATTGTTTATTACAAAAATAAAAAAAAGGAAGTAAAAACAGACATTGTAACTAAAATAACTACGCCCAGTCGAGTTATTATGGTTACAATGTCTGTTTTCATTTAATTTCCAGTAAGAATGTTCCATAATTACAAACAAAAATTTTCAAGAAGAAAACAATCATACGAAATTTACAAAAAATCATAGTAGTCAAAAATAATTGGACGCTACAGACAACAGTATTGCCACGATTGGTTACATCGTCCTCTTTCCTCTTTGATAATTGTCGGTTCATTTTATTTTAATCCGCTTATTTACATTTGAATGGTATTAGTCTCAAAAAACTCTAGTATACGCGTCAAGGACGATCAAGGGGTTAATATCGCATAAAGTTATCTCTTTAAAGCCTCGTATGATATTTTCAATAATGAAATTGTTATAATAATGCACATTTTAAACATACTGAGTCACGTAATCTTGTATTATAATATTTTGATAAATTATTCATTACCAGAAAACAACCCTACCGACCTAATTTTTACGATATAGAACATTTATTTCTTTTTCATTTATGTAAAAATCTCTTTATTGCCTAATATTTTTTTATTACTTTGTTAATTTATAAAAACTTTTAACAATTTTTCTATTACACGAGTAATATTTTCATTGAAAGTAACATAAATTTGATTTTAGTGGACTCAAGTATTTTCAATAAAACAATTTTTGCAAAGGCTAATTAATTTTAACAAAAAATTTCAATTAATTTTATTATCACCGAATTGACATTTGTAATAAGGATATTGATTTATCCTCTTTTATTTTCCCACGTAAATACCAGAAATTGAAAGGTTAAGCAGATGCTACTATGCGCGACAAACCAGCGGAAAAGGCGAATCTCAACATTGTATAATATTTTATTGTGCCAAAGAGTAAAAATATTAGGATCGTAGTTTAGTATTTAGTTGGAATAAAATGTAGTATACTAATGCTTTCTAAAACTCACTTTCTTATTTATAATTTCTGTACATTTTAAAAAAGAAAGTGTTTTGATTTATTGGTAGGGTTGAAAAATTGTGTAGGTATATGTACCAAATTAGATAGATATTTCAGACTATTGCTTTAGTGCCTTTAATACATGACTAGAAAAATGTCAACATTTTCAAAATATTAAGCATATCTCGTTCTTTGAAAAGATTCTAAATGTTTTAATCCACCAAGATAATTATATAATTTATTAGCTATATCTATATATCGAATTATATATAGCTATATCTATATATCGAATTATATATTAGCTATATCTATATATATAATTATAATAGTAAACATTGGTTCGAATTTCAAGGATACAAAGTTATCGTAATTCAAGGAAGTATAATGTTTCATACATTATACTTCATGAACCGGTCATAATTTTAATAGCCAAATATATTTTCACAATAAACAATTTAATTTCATAAAAAACAGCAGTCACTCTCTCCGTATAAAAAGGATGTGATTGTTCTTACGTTTTTTTTTATTGTGTGATGAAATTGTTCTTTGTATAAAAAAGGGCAGCCTATATAAATGAGCAAAATTTAAACCTAAAACCTAAACCCTAAAATTAATGATAATGGGCCTAGCTTTCTTGCTTTAGGAACATTAAAACATTTAAAACTACGTTTTAACCTAATGCCGATAAACTTATTTTAAAATCATTATATTCATTCCATACTTTCGAAATAATAATATACACAGATGACACTAAGAAAAATAATTGCTCATAGTAATGTATTTAATTTATACCTTCATGCATTCACAATGTAGGTTAAAATTATTTATAAAATTTAGCCTCAATATTTATTAAAATATAACATAAAAATTAATTAATATGTTGCATTTTTGAGGTTGCAGTCAGCATAAAACTAAAATGACAAAGCTTCATTTAAAGATAAAAAAAATAATTATTTAAGCATAACTGTGAGTCCTGAAGTCGAATCAAAATGAAATCATTATATGAAGTTTTTTGATTTATAATAGTGTTTTATTACTTACAGTGCATCTAAACAATATCCTACTCGTATTAAAAGTTATGTCATTGATATGTCTTTGTGTCAATGTGTGATGATTTCTTTACATGAAATATTTTCTTTACATGGATACTGCCTTTATATTTATTTTCATTGAAAGAATAGTAACTAAAAGTTTATTTATCATATTAATATTTAAATAGTACACATATGTTATCAATATAGCAAACTTAAATAAAAAATAACATTTGTTCAACAAAACGTAATTCATACACCGTAGCAATAGCGGGAACTTAACCCGCTCGTGCGTGTATACCGCACATGCATGCACACACGGGTCAGTTTGATTTATCATCAGTTAGCTTAGGTTAAGTTAAATGTTGTCAAGATGAGTTACGATTGGTTAGGTTTGATTAGATAAAGTTATGAATCGTTAAGTCGGATTAACTTTTGTGTTCTTACCATTATTTTTGATAATTTTGAATATATTTGGCGATAATTTTGTAGAAATCCACTATTCGAAACTAAATGACAAACTCTCAATGCAAACACATTTATTCCATTCAAAAAACAAAAAAAAGACAGTTGTCTTAATATTAATTCTTTGTTTATGGGGGTTATCAGGTACTAATATTTTACTCAAGATATAATAGTGGATATGAAAGGTCGGCGAGGAATCGTGTAAACCGTAAATATTAGACTTGCTTAAATAAATGTTTGGTTTGTATTTCATATTTCTTAATACATTAAAAATATAAACTTTTATGTAGAATTAAAATTAATATTTAAAGATGATATTAGTATATATTATATGTAAGTATCAAAACTAAATTGAATTTGATATATTTATTTATTCGATACAAAGTTTAATTACAATATAATATTTCAAAAATACAAAAATATATATATCTGTATATAAGTTATGTTTATACGCGATATCTGTGCCGGGTGACAGCAGACTGCCACCCTTTCTGTTTGGTTTTTACTCATCCGGTTAGTTTATGCGCCGATCAGTATTCCTGTACATAGCTTCTTATCTTGACTTGTGTCAGCTTTCTTGAGAATGGTCTCATATCTTCGCATTTCATAGTTACATACACGAGCCTCCGGTGCTGCATAAGCATCTGGTTATAAGTATTATTTTAATGGCTTGGATGCCTACTTAAATCACTTTAAAATTTCAACCTGAAAACAAACCATTTCGTATAAAATCAAATAGTATCTGTAAGACGTAGTAACTTGAAAATTGGCTTGGCTTCATAAAAAATCATGAATATCTAAAATGTGATTTTTTTAACTTATTCTTTTTATTTTCTTACGAGTATTTTCGAAAAAATCTGTTATGTGATATTAGAATTATGTTAAACAAATGCATAAGTGGCACATGCAGATATATTGAAATCACATAGAGTAAACTTTTACAATAAAAATAAGGAAGATAAGGAATTATAATACAATCGTTTAAAAGAAACAAAAAAATTTAATTAACAGAAAAACATCTTAATTTAATACCTCCATCTTATCCGTCCGTGTGTTTCCTGAAAATCTCCTTTCACCTCCCTTACTTATTTAATTCTCTCTCACTGCCTATTTCCGTCTTAAATTCTCGTTCAATATCCCATAGAAATCATATCATTATTATGTAAATGATACATAACTTGAATTTGTTAATAAAAAGTCGCAATGGGATTAAATGACGTAAAAATTTATATCAGAAACATTTTTTTATCATGCTTTAAAGTGGAGAAAAAGAATTTTAAATAAAAAAACCATATTGCAAAAATTTAAGTTTATTTAGCACATAAAGCATCTACATACAAATGTTGATCTCGATTTATCAACTTCTTTTAGAAATTAAGTTCTACAGAATAATTTTTTAGTAAATAATAAATTTAAGCACATTTGAATTTAAAAATGAATACAGATGAAAATAGCGTAAGGTTTATATGTGTTACCTGTTCCAAACTTGGCACCGATACGGTAGTTGACTCATTCTAACTTTTGGTATTTTTTGGACAATATTGTGAAATATAAGGTAATTAAAAACCAGTCTTGAAAAAAATTCAAAGATTGATGAAAAAATAAGCCAGTTGTGGGCTTCAAAATTTAAAGTTACGAATAAAGTTGGGTATATCCCTGTCTCTTTTCTTCTCGTAGAATATAATGTGCAATTTTAAAAATGACCTCACAACACAGTATTGCCGTCCTTCTCTAAAGGTTAAATTTAAACTTTTATAACTCGGTCAATTTTCAAGATTATTAAAAAAAAATTTCACTCTTCATCCGCTTGTACCTTGAAAGTAAGATTAATGAAATAAAAAGAAATTAGTCAAATCCCCAATTATGTTTCGGTGTTAAAAATTTCTTCAATAAATAGCAGGCGTTTGGCTGTAATTTTTTGATAACTACTCACTTCTAACGGCAATAAACTAAACATTGCCAATACAGTTAACTATCGAAAGTACACACCGGAGAACGTGTGACGAATTTGTTTAATGTGTTAACCCTTCGCTTGTATATTATGGGAAGAAGGCAACATTAAAAAAAGCTTTATGATTAAGTTTTTGATGAATAACGTTATCAGAGAGGCACAATTTAAGTAATATAGATCATTCGCTTCGGAATATTTTGGTTTAATGCTAATAATCTGTTGCTAAATGGAACAAAAGACTAAATGTATTAAATTTACACTACATGATATCAAGCGTGGCAAACCTAGTAACCAATTAAATGATGATACATTAGATTCGGTAGAAACAGTATTTTAAGGAATAACTATAGATGCAGGTTTCAAACATATCGAGTATACTTTATTCTGCAGCCTTTGCAGTGAAGGAAATTCGCCAAATAATAGATATGAAAACAGCTATACAACTTTACTTCAGATATTTTCATAAAATTATGTCCTATAGCATATTAATATGGGAGAATGCTATTATTTTAACACAGGTTTTGTGCTGTACATGATGGCTGTTTATGTTATAAATAACAGTTCCAAGAGTGTCCCTTAGAGAAATGTTCAAAGAAATTAAAAAAGTGCTGGCCATAAATAATATGTAAATATTTGGAAGTTAACTAAAGTACTGACATACGTAATGTACCTAAACACTAGAAATAATAATAAGTTAGCTACATCCACCAAGACTCCCCAAAATTAACAAATCATTTAGTAAAAACTGTATACTATTCTAAAACAAGCTAACGAGCAATTCTTTTTAGAATTATCTATCAATAAATTCAAAACTTACACAAAGGTTTACCTAAATGGTATAAAAATTAGGAATGAATGTCTAGTCCACTTAGTGTTAAGTAAATTTGTAAAACCACGAATACAAAAGAAAAAAATCACCCAGCTAAGTTTGCCGTGACGTTTCTCAAACCAGGGCGCGATTAGAAAGGATCATTGTAACTTTAATTTAAGATATATACAATCTCTTTATTATTGCTAATATTTGAGGAACACTTTAATAAATAACGAGACATTAAATAATTAACTAATACTTAGCCAAAAAAATTAACAAATGACTAAAAATATGGTAATTGAAGTGTAAAATTAAGCCACTTTATCCTTTTTATTTAAAAAAATTAAAGGATTCAAATGGCTTAATTTTGTAATTTTCTTTACTATTTTGTACCTATCATTATTAATATAGAATGTAGGTTTACATCTAAAACCATTTAAAATATAAAAAATTTCGTCGCTATTATTATCCAGAACATTTTTCAGATTCCGAGGCAAACATTTATTAAAATCATTATTTCGATGTCAGTGAATGGGAAGAGCCTTTATAAAATGAATAAAACACTCTAAGAAATACGGAAGTGGGTGGAAGGGAGGGTGTGAAGATACCGTAACAAATGGTAATGTTTCTAAAACGTGTAGCAGCACCTCTATAAGAACAGACGAGGATGGGGGTAGAGAAGAATAATAAATTTATAAAATACGTAACAGCACGATGACAAAAGTGAATCAGTATTACACAGGATAATAAAATTAGTCAATGGGAATAAAAACTCCACGAACCAAAAATGATTCTATTTTTGATTCATGGAGTTTTTATGAATGGAAATTCAAACTGCTCGGCCAAAAAACTTAATAATATCATAATTTCGAAATATAAAATATTATAGTATCTTTAATACACACGTCACATTTTCACAATATATTCAAGTCATATTTTCTGAGTCTCGTGTGATATGTTATTCCTCATGTCCCAGAATTCAGAATAAGAAAAAAAAATTAACAGTTTTGATTGTCTTGTAAACAACGTTTTCATATGTCTTTTGAGACCATAAGATTTGCTTGTTTTTCCAACAACGTTGTTTCGACAACCCTAAATAGAAAGAACTTGTGTGATAGCCTCTTTGGATCAGAAACAAATCATGCCACATAGTCAAAAATTTACACAGATAAAGCCGCGGGTGAAAGCTAAGGTATATTCTACAAATACTATACATTTATTTACAGACATCTGACAACAATGGATCCATATTAATAAATCACAAGTACGGCGCGTGAAAGGGAAAAAGACAAAATAAAAAGGGAGGTCTGTGCCGAATTGATTTTCACCATGGAACATGCGTACATTTATATTATTTAAGTGCCAGACGTAACGATTCGTAGATATCGGGACAAAAGGTGAACTTCCATAAATGTAATTTCTATAAAGTTTTCGTGACGTGGAAAATAAAGAAATTAAGCAAAGTGTTACAGTCCTTAAAAATTACATTCATAAATAGAAATGTTGCAATGCAAGTTTCTTATTATTTAGTATGGTTGCATAGTTTTCACACATTATTATTTTGTATACTTTATTCATTAAGCTTCAGTTTCTAACTAGTAAACGTGCAGTGTTTAGGTGGAATTTCAATTTATGTGCATTTTTGGGATAAAACTTTTTGTAAGATATGAATACTAATAGAATTTATTTTATAGTTACCTCTTTAAATATTGCATTATTTTAATTTTAGGCATAAACCATGTTTGTTTTTTACATTTTTCTGTTGTACAGTAATAAAACTTTGTATTTTTGTAATATTATTACAATGAGGTTCTCCCAGAGTAAATTCTGCTTGTAATATCACCTGTGTTGATTAATCATCGCATCATGCATAATTACCCTTTTCACTCATCAAAGAAAAATAAAATCTTATCACATTTTTTTTTCTTTTAATGAAAAGGTGTTTATGACTAATGGGATAAATAAGTTTAAAAAAAATGAAACGATTTAGACCATAGTGAGGTTGATGTACGGTTGAGGTCTTTTTTTTGCGCTGTAAATAGGTTTCCAAATCTATACAATAATTTCCAATTTAAAACAACAGCCATACCCCTAAATGAGCATAGAAGCAAGTAAGCACAAAAATGTATTATATTTTTTTTTGGAAATATCCCCACTTTTAATAGGGTTTGAAAAAAAGCAAAAAAAAAATGTTATTTGTACTCTTATACAAACATTATTGATTAGATATTGTAATCGGTTGTTAACCTCTTGTAATTTTTCTCCTTTCCTTGAAACATTGCATAATAAATATAGTTAATAGCAGTATGTTTTGATGGTACTACATTGATATTAAATTGCTTAATTTTTGACATTTGTTTTTTACAGTGCAATAGTTTATTGTTGGACAATATATATTCCTGATTATATCAGATTAGTTTGTGGAATGATTTGGGTCTTATTTTGTAAAGTACCAAATTATATAATTAAAAGTTTTAAAACCAAATTGCTACGAGGTGTTTAAAAGAAATAGTGAAAAGTTTTTTTAACATAATTCAAAATGTCGATACTGAGTCTCAAAATATAAAAACTCAAGCGCAAAAATTGAGAGAGAATAGAAAACACGGGAATTTTTTTTCCTTTCTTCTTAGTAAAAGATATTAGGAAATGTAAATTTTTTTCACATTTCAATTCTTTTTGATATCTATGGATAACATTTATTGCCGTCAAGAGTTTATATTATTTTTCAAGACGAAAAGAATTTTTGGCTTTAAATAAAATGTCTGATTTTATTCTCGATCTATCAAGGTTTTTATGACTAGACTATATGAATTAGTATCTTAATTAGAACAACAAAATTTTTATTTTTTTTACTAATGTAAATAACTTAAAACAGATCCTTATTTATCTTTTAACTAAAGGATCATCTCAAGAATTTGCATGCATCTTAGCGTAGGAATAATTTGCTTATGGTTTTTCATATATTAATAATATTTATGAGAAAATATCTCAATAGGTACATAAACTCATCATATTTCAAGCCTAAATAAATTAAAAAATATTTCTACTCCTAATCATCTGATAGAAGTTGAATTGAATATTTCTTTTCATGTTTTATAGTTTTTAAATAAAATCAAAACTATAAAGGACATTTTTTTTTCATGGCCAATATATTAAACTCCTTTCATATTATCACCCAACTACAAAAATATTGTTTTATCAAGTTTTAAAAAAAATTTCTTTTCATAAAATTAGGACCCCTTCAATCCGAAAGATGTTTATGGAAAAAATATTTCTTTCTGTTTATAAAAAAAACTATAATTTCATATCTTATTCGTCCACAAACCAAATAAGTTGATTTCTGCTTGAATACACATTGCCTGCATTATTTTCAATAACAAACTTGCACTATATTTGCTTACACATGCATTTAATCCAATTTTTAGGTGTTATTTGATTTTGGAGTATTTCTCATCGTGCTTTTATCGTACGCTAAGGGTTTGATGAGGCAGTTGCATACGATGAGCGACAACTTTGTTACTTTTATGAATTTTTAAATAAAATCTGAGTCTTATGCAGGTCAAACGTCGTACGGTCGGATGAGTTGTATTGGATCGAAAATAAATGCTTTTTTAAAGTAAATATTTATATGTGTCAGTCTAAGCAGCCTTTTAATTAACTGTTATCCTATATCTGGTAAATTATTTGTACTTATTACAATTTATTTTGTTTAATCACGTATTACTATTCTAATAAAAATTCTATATATATATATATATATATATATATATATATATATATATATACAATTATATATATATCAGTATATATATAATTGTGAAAGTTTTGAATTTAGAATTACGTAGTATTTCTATTAAGCTATTCAAAATTATTAACGTTATTTTTTACCACGTACATATATATCTTTCTATTTCTTTATAAGACGTGCAGATATGAATTTCATAAAATTATGAGATTGTAGAAAGAAGGTATTCTTATTAGAGCTTTATTTTTTCTTTTAAACTATGGTACTACAACTAATAAAGTGAACACATATTGTGATGCCAACTTGTATACATGTATGATCTTCTGTGGTGAAAATATCGGTAAATAGTGTTTCCAACTTCAGTCAACTAAGTGCCTCTTTCGTTGACGTGGTTTGTTACCTCCATCTTGATTTCCGGTAGATAGAAATCATTTAATGTCATGTTGAGTGTATCAGAGATACATAATTTTTTATACGAACTCTTATCGTTAATTGCAAAATAAAATTACATATATTGTATATTGCCTTATTCTTTTGTGTATTGAATATAATTCTAAAACTACGATAATTAAAATTTAATCATAAGCTTTTCAATAAAAATACGTAAAATACATAGATAAAGAGATTTGTTGGTTTATGATTGTTTTATTAACTAATATATAAACTTTCATGGTCGACATATAGAATTTTTAAAACCTATGTTACGTAAAAAGGGATTTAATAATTTAATGGAGTAAACGGGTTATGTGCATATTATAGGTATCATGGTTATGTATTAATTCTGATCTTTCATTTAATAACAATATAAATGTGGTTTAAATGCAAATTTATGTCATTCTGTTCCCATGCTCTTCATTCTTGCATGAGTTGCCATTAACTAAGCTAATATTTTTATTTTTAAAATTTTGCAATATACGAGAAATTAAACAAGAAGTTATTATTCAAATTCATGAGACTACAAATTACCAATAAAGTCATTGGGAATTAATGGCCTCGTGTGTTAACAATATTTTATACATATGTATATATATATCTATATTTACAACATTATCTAACTATCTGTCTCGACATAAATTGATTTCAATAATTCTCTCAGTTTAGTTGAGTTTGCTTTTCGATTTTATTGCTAAAATCGTCGCTGAGTTTATTTCGTATTTTCTTTCAGGTCTACAGGCAATCAAAATTTCCGAACATTGTTCGGAATGGGCTACTCTTATTATCGATATCATCAGGGTGCTGGTTCTTTTTGTGTACAACCAATTTTCTTTAAATTATAATTTACATGCTAATTATTTTCAAATATACTCCCACTGTACTTCTTTGAAATCACTGATGATCGAAATTTCACATGATATCCTCAGGTAAATAACAAAAATGATAAAACTTTCTTCGAGATACAAATTGTAAATTTTCTCCCATCTTATTTCCGATTACATATTTGTCGTACGTTATTGCTACCTAGAGAGATGTGTGTCTTGATTTAATTGGCAATTCCTTATAAAAATAGAACTGCTTTATAACCTGCGCATTCGATTAATTATCGGTCTAAAAAGAGGCAATAATTCCGAGGATCGGTCAATAAATTATTTCGAAATTTGAGACCAGAAATACCTAAATCTTTTATCAGTATTAAAAATTCTTTTATATAACCTCCTCTTCATATCTTCGATCCAAGTTCCCATACTTTTCAGTTCATAGCTTCGAATTTTGTTTTAAAGATTGATGTATCCTCCTCGTTCCTTAAAACAGCACTGCATTCTTTGAAAAATTATTTACCTGTCCCAATGTCAATATTCAAAACTTATCGGAAACTGCATTGATTTTTGTAATCCATTATTTAATATAGAACTAATACTACAGATCAAGTATCACACAATTCACTACTTTTCTATCTCTGATGTATCATTTGCATTGTTTTATTTCACATGGCATCAATATTGTTTGCATTGCTGCTTTTTATCTGCGTAAAATATTTTTAATTTTTGTCTTTTTTTCAAGTTCTCAGTATCAACCATTACAATATACCGCTTCACCATAAGTATTATGGTTGGCTGTAAGAGATCGCTCTTGTAGCAAGAATTCAATTTAACTTCATACCCTTCAGTACATTTAATAATAAAATAAAACATTTTTGATATTTTAAAAATACATGACATGTATTTCGTTAGAAATTATATGGGATAATTCAATACATTTTTGTAAATTACATGTGTTTTAGTGGCAAAATTGCCAGCCGTCTCCCATACAGTCCACAAAAATGAGATGGCATTTCAACACGTAATCTGCAAATTGTCCTGGTTCCAATGGAGATGATGATGAGGAGAGTTCAAACTAAAAATGAGATTCTGGTAAGGTATCGATGAGAAATATAAACGAAAAGCTTCGCAATATTAAAGCGTGCGAAGAAAAAATTACATAAAATGAATTGCAGTGAATAAAATGATAATTTATGATATTGATATTAATAATTAATAAAATGATATTATTAAATTTTTTTCAAAATTTAAAAAAACTGTTTTCTAAATTTTGAAAATGACAAAACAGGTGTTTCAAAGATAATTAAAGAAAATTCCGCACAATTTAAGTATTGAGGTAGATGTATTTGAATGACAAAGAGTGGTATAAAGAAAATATAAGAATGTTTAATATTGAAAATTTAGTATCAAATATATTATTTGAACGTGTGAAGTATATGAAAATATATTAGTAAAAGAGACAAATGAAAAGCATATACAATGGAAATACTTTTAAATATTTATATTTATCTTAATCTGAATCTGCAAATAGTGCCATAATTGTTTTCAAATATAAAGTTCAAAAAACTATAATAAATCTGTGCCATTGACAAGTTAATATATAAATAATTTAAACAACGAACTATTTCAAATGCGTCATAGAAAGTCAGGCAAACTTTTTTAGTAATACCAGCCAAAGATGGTAGTGTTGGATTTTTTACATAAAACAATTAAAACACTTTTATCATCCACGTTACACTACTTCGATTGTAGATGAAAATGTTAAAAGGAAATAAAAAATATCAATATAAGAATTAAAAATTACCCGAGTGAATATATGAAATGGAAACAGATGTGTAATAAGTTGGTAAGTCACTACCACCCAAATTTGCCAAACTTTTAGGCACCTTTCATTCTTACGGCTAGTTAAAATAATAATCGTCTTGAAATAACGTTTTTAATATAAGATTAATCTGGTGCAACAAAACACTAAATAATTTGTTTTATATTGAACACTTAAAAAAATTTAGTTTCTCGCTACCAATAATTTTATAGAACAAAACGCTAATAATATAGCCTTTATTAATTACATTATAGTGTATTTTCAAAAGTAAATCAATATTTGGATAACAATTAATCCACAGTATTTTACATAAAAGTGTGGTTTATTTTAAATATCCTCTTCGTATACTTAAGAATATGTTGGAATATATCACGTTCTGTGATAATTTTAAAGAACCGTTTAGAATGCACAAATTATATGGAAAATTGTCCTTATATGAGTGAAATACACATTACCACAAAGAATTTAAATTACATGGTTTCTCTTGACGAACTACAAAACACTAATAAAAAAAGACAAAAGTAAAATGAAAGTACAATTTAAAAAAAAATTCCCAAAATTTAATGTCTTTTCTAAATTTATTTTCTTCTTGGTACAATTTTGTAATAACTTTAATCCAAGCAGCAATAAAATAGGCATGCCACATTGTTATTTAACTAATCATACATGCCACATTGTTATTTAACTTTTAACTAGGCAGATATAAATTGAAAATACTGACATTGTATTATGTTTTAAGTAATTTAAAAAAAAATCATTCTGAAAAGCAGTTGATTTCAATAAAATTGCATATTGAAGTTCTTAAAAAAATTTGATTGAAAAAAAAATTGAAAAAAAAGGACAATTTAAAAATTTCAGCCAACCTTTTGGCTGAATTTTCGCCAATAATTTATTGAACACAAACCTTAAAATATAGCCTTTATTAATTACATTATAGTGTACTTTTAAAAGTAAAACAATATTTGAATAAAAATTTCTTCACAGTATTTCATATAATAGTGTGGTTCATTTTAAATATCCTCTTCGTATACCTAACAATATATTGGAATACATCACATCTGGTGATAACGTTAAAGGACCATTTAAAATACACGAACTGTGTGTAAAATTGTCCATATGTGAGCAAAATCACTTAAATTTAAAAAAATTCTCGAATTTAATATCTTTTCTAAATCGATTTCCTTCTTGATATCTCTTTTGCAATCATTTTACTCCAATAAGTAATAAAAAAACCATACATTTTTATTTAAGTTTTATCTAGGCAGATATAAATTGAAAATATAACATTGTATTATGTTTTAAGTTATTTAAAAAAAAATCATTCTGAAAAGCAGTTGATTAAAATAAAATTGTGTATTAAATTTTTTAAAAAAGATCTGAAATATAAATTGAAGAAAAAAGGACAATTTAAAAAATTCAGCCAAAAGGGTGTTATCGTTTCTTATCTTAATTTTGTTATGAACATTACTTTTTTAATGTTTAAAAATGCAATTAACATACATATTAACAAAACAAATTAAACTATAATAGAAATTACATGCGTCACATTCGATGCCCGAACTCAATACTGGGTCGCTCTTCATTTTTTCTTTCTTATATACAGCACTTAAATCATTTAATATGCCATAACATAATATGAACATAAAATACACGTAGTACATATCGTCAAATACTCACACATTTCGCACTGGATAAAAAATATGAAAGTTATTCTTATTAAAATAAAAAGCTGCATTTTTTTCTTTGTCACCATATGAAAAATAGTGCGTCAATTTTTTTTATCTTTTTACGAACATTTCCGTGACAAAATACGTAAAATATTCAACAGTTATTCAATTTAAACGATACATCATACTCACGAAATGAATTCCACATCTTTAAACGACATTTATATTAATTGATCTAGATGATATCAAATTCAAGTCCATATCATAGATATAAAACTCTTATATTCAAGTCACATTGGTTAGATAACCATACAAGTAATTTTTCTTACCGGAGATTGGAAAACATCAAATGTTATCTCCATACTATTTTCTTTAAATACTAGATGATTTTCTAATATGATGATAGTTCTTGGTAATAAATAATAAAACGGGAGGACCATATACATATATACACACACACACACACACATATATATATATATATATATAGAATATTGTATTTACTTTATTTTTACACCTTGACCTGGAACCATCCACAAATCAATATGTTATTACAAAAGTATATTTAAACCTACTTTTTTCATAAATTATTTAAGCTGGGCAAATTAGTGTAATATTTTCTTTTAGAAAATTTAAAAAAAAATTTATGTTTTCAGACATTTTGTAATAGAAATGGATATACATATATATAGTTGCTATTTGTGACTACTTCAACCAACTCAAAAATAGTTAAACATAAATGGATATAAAATATTAAAATTAAAACTTACTTCCTGCCCCTCCTACTTTAATTTTTTTCCCATTTATTTTTTTTCGTACTTTGTACACAAGCAGTATTGTTAATTAAATTAAATATAATTTAATCAAATCAAAAGCAAATCAGAAAACAATCAGCTGAAATCAAATTCCATTAAACAATCTTATAATTTGAACAAGTCAAATACCAGCAATGCACTACAATAAATGAATTAATTAATACTGGAACTGCAGGTGCTTTCAGTTTTTTTCACGTTTGCCTTTTATCCATTGCCGTCTCAGGGAATATTTTTTGCCTCGTCTACAAAAATATTTTTAGTCTATATTTGTCACAGGCAAAAATTATATTTTTGATCGTTCTGAATTATTAGCCATTGTATTTATAGTTATTCTCTTAGTCAATTTATGTATTTCGCAGCCCAAACCTGCGATCAGTGCTGTACACAGTTCTGACAGTTAATTATTTCAAGCAGCTTTGACTGTCTCAGTTATAACTATTATTTAGTTTTAATTTCGTGTTCACGGCCTTACAGGCTGAATGTCAGTAATGTAATTTCAAGTTCCTTGGGGAATATTTAATCACAAAAGTACTTTAGATTCTAAACTGCAAATTGAAATTTATCTCAGTGAAAAGTTTAATCAAAATTGTTTAGTAGTTTTACTGTGACATTCTAACAAAATTTTAAATAGATAAAAAGAACTAGATAGATCTCTAAATTATAATTATGTCCTGTTTCTGTATTGAAATAGTGTCTTTACTGAATTATTAAATTTTTCATCTGTCAAAACTCTTTACGGAAGTGATCACCGGTTTGGGTTACAACATCCGTATTGTCAATCTGTCTTTTCCTTTGGTTACTTACCCTATATATTTAACATGACCGGAGCTTTTTCACTTAAACAATTATTAATATCGAAAATTTAAAAACTTGGTTTTTAATTTGTAACAATTTTATTATCTCGATTAAAGAACTAAATATACACCGTAATTGACACAAAAATTTCAAAGAAATGTACAATATTGTTTTAAGTATTCTTTAAGTACAAAAGTTTAATTCATCCACATAGCTTATATGGATTATGAAAATTATGGATTTAAAAATACCTTAATAAGCGTACTTTTAAACTTGTTCAAAGACCCATCATCCATGAATATCAGTCTCTAGCCTTATATTGCAATAAACTTTTCAAATATATGGTTCAAGCAACAAAAATATAGGGCACTTTAGAGGGTATTTTTTCATACAGTGGCCTTACTCACTCATCGTCATAACCTATATGGTACTTTTGGTCGACCTACATTCTATAAATTCATTATAATGGGGGGTCTCGTCGCACTAATAAAAGATACATTACAAAAATCAATGATTTCTAATTCTATGTGGAATTACATTTTTTTATAATTAGAATATATTTAGTTTGTGAGAGATGAGGCAACCAATATATTTACGTGATGAAATATTAACATTTGCAAAAATCAACAAAGTTTGGAAAAAAATACTAATGCGTCCTTGAATAAATACCTAAATTATGTGCAGTATTCTCATAATATTGAGTTTTACTCTCACTTTAAAACTTTCAACAATGGAAATGGTAGCATTAAAAAATTATCTTTTTATATATCTTTTAGGTGGTATCGCGAAAGAGCATACAATGTTGCTATTTATAACCACTTATATTACCATTATAAAAGTAAGAAAACAATAATTGGTACAATACTTCAAAAAAGAAATTAATAAAAACTGAAACATACGCTTTAGCTCTGTCAAACTGTAAGTGAAAGTGATCGGGAAATGATCACATTACTTCAACAATTTAGAACATCGTGTCTTTTCTCTATTGCCTTGTATCCACTGTCATCTCAGTGCATTGTAAAAGTTGTGTAACATATTAAATTTAACGCACTATAATTCGTAGCATTGATTATCCTGAATATCAACTCAAACTATATTAGTTAGACAACTTATTGATTTCAAACTCATTGCTTTAATCATTTCAGTAGTTTTCAACTTTATTCAATTAATTTTGATAAAGACCGATTCGTTGACTCACTATTGTACATCTCTGTATTGATTTTAATTTTTTTTAGTTCAAATACGATTTTCACATTTTGCTTCTCTATTTCATATTTATGTCCCTAAGACCTACCTAAAAAAAATAATAATGAAAAATCCCCTATTGTTCTCTATTATCAACTTCAAGTTGTTTAGTGCGAAACTCATTAGTCCAATAAGGAAGCTTTCCAAATAAATGACCTGTTGTCCAATTAACAGACATAAGGTTTTTCCTCATTACTAAAGAACACTAGTAATGAGACCAAACCATTTGTGGAATAAAGGTTTTTCCATTTAATGACATAAATTAGAGAATTTGGCTGCTTCTTTTTTTATGTAACAAGTTGTTGGAAATATGCAACATTAACTTCCGTATCTCCTTTCGTAGTTTCTGCGGCAGCAGGTCAATATCAAGACGGATATACCTAACGTATTATGAATAAACCTAGTTAGTCTTTAAAATTGTGTTCTTTCAGTATGAAATACAGTAGCAGATAAATTATATGGTTAGAAGAAATTTATTTTGTAACACAGTGTACTAGAATGTAATAATGTTTATGTTGTTAAGAAATATCAGGTTCTGGCAATGGCATAAGATAGACTTTTATTTTTAATTCATGTATATTTATGAAAAAGTATTGAACTAAGTTTAAATTATTTTTTGGCCACATGTGTTTACCATCAATGTGTTTAAATTTATCCAGTTATTGTGAACCGAAATTTCAAGGAAAAAGATATTTTATTAAAATTTCCACCTTTATTATACTATTTATATTAATTTAATCCTTGATGTATATATTCTTTTATTCATTTAAAGAGTCAAAACTAAACGCTTGCAATTTATTTCAATAGTATGTCCCACTTATTAACATAAAGATAAATATTTAAGGTACATGCGAATTATTTCACAACTATGTATGGATTTCATATACGGTAACCATTTAACCTGAAGTCTGGTAAGTACATTTCATTTACCACATAGAATATTAAAGAAAAATCTTGGATCTTAATTGATAAAATGATTAATCAATATAATGATTAATCAATAAAGAGATAGTTAATTTCGACTTATAAATACACTTGTTAAAACGATTGTCTTTACACATGGTACAGAGTTATCTATAAGTGTTGTATAAAGCGATACCTTCGGCTCTAAAATTTCAATTGCAATATACTCAATATAACTTGCTAAAATATTTTTATATTTAGAAATATTTTTGATAAAGGATAAGCTTATGAACTGATGTAATCACACTAATTGTCGATTCCTATGATATATAAAGCTCCAACAGTAACAGTTTCTAAACGATAAGCCAGAATTGTAGAGCCAAAAGATTTATGTTTCCCTTCAAAAAATACTTAAACGTCGTATATTATATAACCCCATAAATATTACACCATTTATTCACATCGCTGTGAAGCCACAGTGCAAACGCAAAGGAGATGCATCA
Organism: Druceiella hillmani; assembly: GCA_039881145.1. Lineage (NCBI taxonomy): Eukaryota > Metazoa > Arthropoda > Insecta > Lepidoptera > Hepialidae > Druceiella > Druceiella hillmani. The sequence continues at coordinate 362,336 of JAYKKI010000048.1, read as the reverse complement.
GCCAATCACGGGGCAAACGAACGAGATGAACGAGTCAATCGGGGCTAATAGCGCGACGACTCGCTATGGAAAACTTTCTAGCTTCTATTACTTTATCTCTAGATTTCTAACTAGAACCAGCGTTCCTTGCGATGCAGCTTTAAAGTCTTAAGATACTTTATATCAAAATCTGCATGCATACAAATATTAAATATACGTTATACATAATTTATTTTGTTTAGGTTGCTCCAATCTTAAAGATTTTATAACATAATCTTAATATTGACGTTAATACAACCCATTTGCTGATTTTTGTTCATTTTATTTAATATCCTTGCAATTATAAATTAATGTATTAAAACGATCAAAACTTTATCATATCAGTATAGTAATTGTGTACTAAAATACGAAATATTATTAATAAAACAAATTACAAGTTAAGTTATGCCATCATATTTTTAGACCTATTAGCCAAAAGATTATTTTGTTGGATCTGTAAGTTTGTTTTTAATTTGAGGAACAAACGGTCCCCTTTTTAAAAAATATTCTCGTATATATCATTACTTTTTTTTCTATTTTCGGAAAATCTGAAATATGTATTTTTTATGATATAATTTTAGATAATAAGGCCATTAATAATCACTAAAACATTTGATTCAGTTTAAATTATTTTTGATTTGTAAAATAAATTATAAAAAGTGATTAGATTCGACGTACCATTATATAAATGTTCATTTGTTACTGTAAAATCTATATTTAAATGAAACTACATGATATAGTATTATTTCTACTTTCTTTAAGTTCTTTACGACGACCTAGGTTTCGTTTTTTGCATTGAATTGAACATTGAATTGCACAAAAATATTTTGTTTTTGCAGAGATTTTTTTAAATTCTTTGTTAAACTTATTACTAAAGTAACTAAAAGCACGCAGTGATATATTAGAATGGATGCATCAAATAGGATGAATTTCCTGTAATTATAAAATATATTCTCAACTCTGCTTCATCGTTATATTATTGAGATACAAGTAACAGAAGATAAGCAAAATAAATAATTTTTAATCACTTCGATATAAAAATATCCTAGAGAGTCGCTATGTTTTCTATTTGATTTAAACAAATCCAGGCCACACGTTAGTTGTAATTTTATCTTTTTGGCTTCGAGTTTAACACGCAAATGAGATCACATGCGAGGTTCTCTTACAACTTTCAGATTTTATTCATGGGTCTTTGTATTTCAAGATTTAGTGTCGCACGACGAGGTACTGGAAAGAGCGTCATATTTTATTTACTTACTCTACTTATCAAACAGTTAATGAAGTATGATAAGTAACTCACCACAAATTAATTAAACCTTCTTTCTACTCACTGAATGTTCGGTGCAATATGCATATCAATACTATGGGTATAAATTTTCATTTGTTTCATAAAACTTGTCGTTTTTGGAAAGCTGCAAGCTACTTTTAAATCGAAATACTCAATACATAGAGTAAAAAAATAATAAATTATGGTGAAGATTGAACTACCACTCCGTTATTTAAATTATTTCATGTATATTCTCGACCACTGAACTTGAATTTTGTTAGGCGTGTGTTTAATTTTCATTCTATCGCTATAGCCACGGAAATAATTTTCATACAGTTCATATAAAAGGACGCTAAACCCTGTAGAAACACTAGCGAGATTTTTTTAACAAAATTGTATACTCTATACACACATTTTTGTGAAAACCCTTTGATAATCAAGAAACCTACAGGTGGTAACCCTTTGACAATTAAGAAACCTACAGGTTCCAAAAATAAATTTTACCAATATGAAATTGTCAACAGTCGAAGTTTTTTTTTCTATCTGATATTTTTTTTTAATACAGCCTTTATTGTTTTCTTGCTGGCAACATATAATTACGCAGCTAAAAATATTGATGATGTAGATTTTTTACAACTCTACGAAGAAAATCGGAGGTATTTGATATCAAACAATAAGGAAAGAGTTCCTTATGTTGACATAAGGATCCACATATATGGGAGGAGTTCCTTATGTTGGCATAATGATTCACATATATAGGAGGAGTTCCTTATGTTGACATAAGGATCCACATGTATAGGAGGAGTTCTTTATATTGGCATAAGGATCCACATGTATAGGAGGAGTTCCTTATGTTTAGATAAAGTTCCTACAAAATTGTAGTTACCTGGACTTTTAAATTAAGTTACGGTATTCGTCACAAATGAAGATATATGATGTGTCTGTCAGCCAGATTTCTACTGGAACCAAAAAACTTACTTTCCTATTGTCTTTCGGGATGTGGAATATGAATTAGAAAATTGTAGTGTATTAAATTCAAAAAATTTCAAACTCCACTGGAAGTTTCACTTCTTTCTTCTCTTAAAATAGCTTTCTAAAATTTTCTTATTTACGCATTCTTCAAACAAGAAAAATAATTTCGTGCAACCCAAAATCAGAAATTATTGTATTCCGAAAGAAATACTTCATATGGTAAAAAAATATAAAATGAAATATTCTGCCTAAATATTACGAATTATGTATTTAAAGATGTCTGGATAACCAATTATTGAATGCAATGACCGCGGCCTTGTACTTGCCTTCCTCTATAGGTTCGTTTCATGTTTCTAATAAATATTTTTTTTTTCCTAATAATATATTTGGTTGTCGACATAAAAATATACTAGAAAAGTGAAACTGACTTTGATACTGACACTGACTTGTGATTTTCCTGATGTTTTTATATTTGCCTATTATTCTAATTTTGCAGATGTTCTTGCTTATCCAATCTTAATTAATTTTTTTAATCAGTAAAATGAGTATATTCTATTGAATAGTTTAAGTAATTTTCTTTCGTTATCCTATAAGTTGATATTCCAAATATTTTGTTACAGGATAAACTTATTTTTCATACGTTAAGTTATTTAATAGTAAGTATCGTAAATTTATAAAACTGAGAACATGTTTTTCACATATGGAAAATAAATTGATAAAATTATTAATTCAAATAATGACTTTAAACTACTTTCTCTTTGATCAAAAATATCTAGAATATTTGTATATTGAGAAATGTTTAACCATCCATAATTTTACGTAAGTTGTTTGGTAAGTTGTTAAATCTATTGCGTCCGCGAAGAAAAATTATGAAAGAGAAATCCTGCTAAAATAGAATAGATTTATTTAATTTTTCGCACGCGATTCCAAAGTAAACAATAAAATATATATGCAGACACACACACACACACACACACATATATATATATATATATATATATATATATATATATATATATATGTATACATATATATATTTATATATATACAAACATATGTTATTTTTTTAAACCAGCTCTGTTTGACTTTGTCCGAACTATTACCTTACTAATATGAGACATTACATAAAAAATAAGCGATGCAAGCATTTTATAATGAACCTGCATTCTCATTACAGGAATATAATAATAAATTCTTGGAAACTGATTTTGTAAAATTATTTGAAATTTCATCCATCATTTCATTCATATATATGAAAGAAATCACGGATAAAAGTTCAAATGCGCCGTTCTTTTACTCAAAAAGACACAGTTTAAGGATTGGAATATTTTTTTAAATTTAGTTTTTTATTAAAGTTTGATGCTAATATATAGTGTAATCCTCAGAAATATTTCTAGCATATAAATCTTTTAACTAGACTCTCAGAATCTGTAAAAATGTTCAGGAAAGTAATCCATATCATTAAATCATAATAATATGTTATATATAATTTTGACCATTATGTTAAAAATATTAATCTGTTAAATTTTTTTTTTTATTTAGGTTATTAAAATTTGGTGCTAATATATAGTGTGATCCATAGAAATGTTTCTAGCATATAAATATTTTAATTAGACTCTCATAATCTGTAAAAATGTTCGTCAAAGTAACCCATACCGGTAGGATATAATAATATATCATATACAGTTTTGGCCGTTATGTTAAAAATATTAATCAATCAAATCCCCAAAAACCAAATCGTGACTTTATGTTCACCTCTTGATGAATACAGAGAACATTTCAGCAATAATGAAAAAATAGTGTTCTTGCTAGTGTTTTACTTTCTATAATTCACTACCACATACGATATTAACATTCGTTGTGTTCCTTTTACAATTAATTTCACGTGTTGGTTGGAATTTTCTCAAGATACCTATTTAACTTTTCCGCATCCAAAATTATTAGAAAAAAATGATAATAAAAATGAATACACCTAATTGAAATATTTAAAAAGTTATTTAAAACGTTAATTCTTTTATTTAATTATATGCACAGAAGCAAATTAATATTAAGCAAATTAAAGGATTATTTGGCAATAAATATTTTAAAGATATTTTTATCGGATTTAATGAGATCGTGCAAAATAGATCGATAAAGTCGCGTTCTTTGATATATATGACTCTCCGTTTTATTTTTCCGGACGCGAATAATAAATATGAATAGATTTTGATAAAACAATATATTCGTTAATCATGTCTCTACTCGTTCATAAAGCTAAACGATCTTCCTGCACATCATTCCATTTTTTCAATTTTACTTTTTAGAAGAAATAAAATGAAAGTGTATTGAAAGACAATTGAAAAGCAAACTTAAAACTTACCTGGAGGTCAAAGTAACACGGCTAATTGAAATGCTCAATACAAAAAGAAACGTTAATGAAAAACTGCATAATCGAACGAAAAGAAAACAAAGTCTTTAGAAACGTGCATCACTTGCTATTGTCGGTTCTTGGTTCGTACGTAGCATACACAGATATGTATTTGTTTTTTATTTTGTACAATAATAAATTATTTCGCATTTTGCAAATATTTTCCTTCCCACAATGAGCGTATATAAAAGAATCAAAGGGCCTTTTCGTTTCCATGACAAAAGAGTTACGTAATTTTTCAACGTCACATTCCGCTTCCTTTCAATGTTACATTTCTTGTTGTTGCCGGGACATTCACTTTTCAGCTAAGGTCGAGATATATTTGAAGGTTTCACGGCTACAAAATCCAGTGCCGCAATAATATTGTACGGGAAAAACATTTTACATCTATAAATATACACACATAATTATATTTGTATGTACATTGCTGAAAGTTATGATATGTTAAACTTTATTTGCAACGAAGAAGATAAGATCCAAAATAATTTTGAAATGGTACGTCAAATTTAAAAAAATTCAACAAAATTTATAATATCATATTATATATGTACAGGCGTACGTCATTATACTATGAAGTTCATATTGCCATATTTTTAGAATACCATATCTCGTAAAAGAAACGGGCCCATTTAAAATCTTTTACGAACCCATCCACCTTTTTATTTATCGTACTCGTTTTTTTTTCAGAACGTACGTAGAGACTGGAAATTTGGTATGGTAATAAAATATATTAACCCGCTTATATTTCGATATTCAATAGTTAACATCCAATTTTTTGGGGAACTTTTAAAAGAAGAAATTTAATCACTCAATTTTTTTTAAATTCCGTGTGTCGTTTGAAAATCCATTCATATTTCCCAAAAATATTATTTTTTATCCTATGTTTCATCCGTGCAGATATGCAGAAAAACATGCCAGAAAAAAATATTATCTTCTAAATTCGAAACTATTAAACTTAAAACTAGAAAGAAAATTTAAAAAAAAATTAAAAAGGGCATAAATGAACATATAACCGAAATGCTTTTGACACATGAGATTGTTATAAAATTTTCTTTTTTTACGTGGTTAAACTTATAAGGTAAATGTTTTCTTTGGTTTCTAAAGAATTAATCATTCTTGTCTGATCTTCGCTATGAAAACGAGCTCAATTCATTTTTGTTTCAAATTACAGGTACTCTTATTAAGTTTATCCTAGGAGAACATGTTTCGTATTTTGTTTTATTTCCAACGTTAGTAACATTGGGAAAAATATTTAGAACAATTTTTGGAAAGATCCTATTTTTAATTTTTGGTTGCGTAAAGTGTTGATATTTTAATAGCACATGAAAAGATAAAAAAATTTCGAGCTTGAATCACCAAATCAATTTCACGGATTCAATTTTAGAGCGCGCAGTGAATGATTTCTTTTTGCGATTGACGATCTTTTTTGTTCTATTACAACTTTAAACTTTATAATTCTTTACACTGTTTTCAGTCTTTTGAGCGAATACAATACTTTTTTCTTAAATTACATGGACGTGAAAAAATTAAGAATGAATAATTACATATTTTTTTGAATAACTACACTAATATGTGAAAAATAAAAGTTAGTTATATTTTGGCAACTTTCTCATATTCCAAATATATGATTAAATATCTTTATAAAGGATCACAAGAAGCCAAAGAATGTCGCAAAGTTGCAGAGCTGATTTTCAACGACTATTTCTGAGAAATGCATGATATTTTCTTGCCAGTAAAAGGTAAACTATATATGTTTAGAAGTTTGAAAATGTTCAGAAGTTTGAATATAATGTAATATGAATATTTGTAAATGATTTTATAGGAATATTACGTAGCTAAATATTATTATGCTGAAACGTTTATGTGTACGAAAATGTATGAATACCTGGAAACGTATAAAACGTTCTACACGTGCGTAACAGGATTTTTGACCTTGTATTTTCGTGTTATTTTATCGTTTCTCGCTACACAATTTCCGATAATGTATGTACAAATAAATCTGCAAAGTAACCACTGATATTGAATGCAAAAAATTTCTTCAAATTCATGCGATAATTTAGATATAAACAAAAACATAATATTTACCCGTAATATAATAAATTTTTAGAAGCATATAAAATATATTTCCTTAAACTTTTGGTAGTGATCAACAATTTAATATTTTACAACTGTCATCACAACACACCAGTCTCATATATAATGTAAATAACCTCGTAGTGTTATATTCAATATATTTCACTTATGGGTGGTTTCTGAGTACCTTTTATGGAATAAATATATATTTCACTACTTTTTGTATGAATAATTTCAAACAAAAGTGTTATGGAATAGATATCTATTTGATAAAAAGTACTCAGAAACCGGCCATCAGTGGATTAATTGGATCGCTGTGTTAAATTCAGTTTAGTAACGTGTCAAACGCTACCGATTATGCTATACGCGTACTTAAGTGTACAGGATATTCGTGAACCAAACTTCACCACCGTGTCATTTTTTGGTCCAACCGAAGGTTGGTATAAGCTTCGGGTGCATTTATAAATTTAACTATTAACCTATTTTATTTTAGAATAATGTAATGGGTTAAATTTCTCCGTCGGTTTGTTTGCTTGCCTGATTTGTAAACGAATTTTAAGTTTTTAAAAAAGTTAATTATAACTGAGTCTCCAAAAATTGCATTTCTAGACTTTCATCATTAATGTCTGTGCTTTCGTAATTTACTGATTAGTTTCCGATAGTAAAATCAATATATGGAATGAAAAATTGATGATTAATTAGTCCCTCGAAATAATGTCTAAAATGGAGAACTGAAGATTAATTATTAAAATATGCTTATAAATGAAACCCATTATTTTTACCTTTCGACTACTTTCCAATAGGGTTTGTTGTAGGCCGCGAGATATTTCAAAGCAAATAGTTTACGTTAGACCCCAGAAGAAAGGAAACAGAGACTACATAGGATCACGATAAACAAACGGACGTACCTTACAAGTATCTCTAGGTTCGTCTGTCGATCACAGCCTTTTTTCTCAGAAATATTTTTAGGTGAAAACTTCAAATTTAATATGAAAGTTATCAAACCGCATGCACATTTATATTTAACACGTGAAAGTGAGTTAAATATAATATATATGTGTGTATAAAATTTTCGGAAAAAATTGACCAAATTACCAAAAATGATTATAAATCATATAGAAATCGATATATTTTACGCTTGTACAAGGTATACTAGGCATATTATGACCTTAATTTTTCTTGTACACATAAACTGTGTACTGAAACATAGTATTGTGAATTCCATTTAGTACAATTTGTTTTCTTAGTAGTATTAAATACCCACTGAATTGATCCGATTTATAAACATTTAAATTTTTGTAATATTCAATATATTTGGCGTTAATTTTGTAGAAATTCATTATTCACAATTAAATGAAACTACATGATGTAGTATTATTTCTACTTTCTTTAATTTCTTTACCACAAGTGGTAATATTATTTATTTGTAATATTTCGTAATAATATTATTTTTTTGTTTATTATATTATTTACATGTCAATCTCTAAACTCTTAAGAGTAATTTTGTATATTTATAACCACGAAACGTAAAACGAATCTACCTCAATTAGAAGTCTAATTAACAGAAAGAAATTAGAACTGAGCCATTTTGTAAGGCCGTTAAATATAACTATTTAAAAAGTTTAAATCAATAATAAGTTACACATCCAAGTCACACCTTATGTCTTTTTCCACAAAAAGAGGAACCTCACCAAATTATAGGTGACAGATATATATATATATATATATATATATATATATATATATATATATATATATATATATATATATATGTATATATATATGTGTATATATATATATATATATGTATATATATATATATATATATATATAGCCTAGAAGTATTTAATGCCTGTTTTCCTTTCAATAATTGAGGTAACGTATGAGTAATGTAAGTTAGCCCGGCGGTGCCATGTTAAATGTGGCGCTTATGTTTCCATGTGTGGTTGTGCATATACATAAGAGAAAAGGTGAGAAAACTTGCCAACAGTTTGAAAAAAATATATTAATTTTTTTATGTGCATGTCATTTCCATGTGGAACGATTTAAATTTTAAAAAATACATTTGCCTTTACAAAAAGAAGTTAATTAATCCATTTTATATAGCTTAGTTTCAAATGGATACACAATATTCTGGATATACAGTTTGGTTTTGAACAAAATGCAAATACTTTTCATCTTTAACATAGTAGGAACTAGAGACAAAATTTAAATAGTTTCGAAATATTTACTTTAGTAAAAATTGTTTTCTTTCATATCTCAAAAATGACTTTTTCTATTACATAAACTAGGTTTAGAAAAAACACTGGTTATTACCAGAAAAAAAACTGGTTAGTTCTCAATATGCGAAGTCTTTTGAGTATGGTTCCACCTAACAAAATGTTATAGGGATGTGCCATACTTTCGTACATGGCAGTATTGATGCTTTCAAGGCCTCTGCTACATTAATTCACTTTCTTGTCTTCTTCACTCCCACATACGTTATAATATAGTTATGTTCAAGTATACCATATGATATATAATAGATTATGTTGAGGTATACTTTACAATATATATAGATAATAGTTAACTGTATGCGAATGCCCCTTGTTCCTTGTACCGAGTAAATTTTCATTGCTATTCTGTGTAGACCATGATGGTACATGCATACACATGTACATGTGCACACGCGCACGCGCGCACGTTTTTCAAGACAACCTCTTCGGTGTCTTCGGATATTATAATATAATACTAGTGAATTTGCAGTATGTTGTTATCATTGTTAAAATTTGCATCAGATTATCGTTTACTGGTGTCTCGAGAAGGTTGAGATGCGTTGATTTTTGCGAATACCGGATATTTGTAATAGTTGTAAATCAAATCATGATTTCATATTTATTTGGATCAAAAGAAAATAAAATTTAATTTCTTATTTTGCTTTTGTTTTTAACCTAAATATTACGAAGTTACCACAAACGAATTTTTTTGGAAAGATTGTATTTGACTCTCCATTTCCTAATCTACGGTATAGCAGACTTTTCTCCGGTCGAATAAGCTTTATAATGTCAAAAGATTATTTATAGCCAGAAAATATTAATCAGTTTGTATAATCAGGCGTTAATGCGGTTGGCAAAATAATGCAGAGCAGGGAACCTTTGGCGAGAAATGGGAATGCAAATCATTGCGCTACCGGGGAAGGTTATGATGGCCATGCTAATCTATTCAAAACAATCAAATTATCCACCTGAATTGTTTCTAAGCCGACCAAGTTCATACCTAAATATTTAGTACAACTACGTCACGAATGCACACACGCATGCACATACGTGTGTGTGTGTGTGTGTGTGCGTGTGTGTATTTATATTGGGATTACCTATTTGTGTATAAAACAATATAGTGTAGAGGTGTAATAATAGTGTAGGGGTTGCGGATAGAGAACTTTGTGAATATTTATGAGGTGTGTCTTAGAGTAGACTAGTAAGAAGCCCTATGACTGGCAAAGACATCAGCTGTTCTGGGTTGCGAGAAACCTCTTTGTATAACTAAAATTCATCGTCTTGCATTCAACGTGGACAAAAACTAATGTACGATAAAAAAAAATAATTCGATTCTGTGATTAGAAATCAAGAAACATATTCTTCGAACTTCTCTTATTCTAATGTGTTCTTCTCAAAATTATTTCTTTAAAATCATGTTGGATATATAACATAGATTAACTTATCAGATTATTTCATTATCTTTACTTGTAGGTGTTTTGAATTTATTAATATGGATAGATCAAGCTACTTAATCATTATTGTGTATCTCTTCAGCATTTATCATTTAGACAACTATATATTTATTGAATTTCTGGCAAAAATATTTACTGGAAATAGAAATATGTTATCAGAATCCATCTTGCATTTGAAAATAATTTATAATAATTATTAAATATTTTAATTAAATGTATGTGGATAAAAATCAAATTTATAAAAAAAATCCAAAAATGATCGAAAATTTTACGAAATATTATATATTTATTGTGAAATTTCAGTTTTTTTTAAGAGGTTTTCTCAGAAATATCCCAATGAATAAAAGATACATAAAGTGTATCATTCATAATTTTTAATTTAAATTACATATTAAGATTACTTTCAAATTTGTTGAAACAACGAATTTGAAAGCCTAAGGACGACTCTGAAATGAAGTATTTTGGAACCGAAGCATTAAAGCTATTTCGAAAAAAAAATTATATTTTTAAAAGACAGCAGTTTGTTGGAGAATTTCATTTATTGTCATCTTTGTAATATGGGTGGGCGAACAAACAACATTGTTTATATTTGGTTTCACGTAGACAGAAATGAAGAAACCATTCGATTTAATTGTCGAGCATACGGAACGTTAATGATCACGTTAATGAAGACCGCATAATAGCTGAAAGAAAAAATTAGATTTTTATAAATGTATTATTTACCTGGATAATTTTCAAAGCTAATGATGCGATTTTCGTATAAAATTCAATTTTTTTTCCATTTGGATTTTTCCTACGATATATTACTATAAATTCATCCTACGATAATACATAATCGATAATTAATAATATAATGTAGGATTATATATTATATACGATAATATATAATCCTACAATAATATATAATAATGAGAGTAAATTCATCGTACGATAAATTCATTAAAAAAATTAACTCTATTTCATAAATAAACCCTTCCAGATATGTGTTTGTTAATCTGTGACCTAAACAAAAAACACAGGAAAATGCTTGTACACTTTTATGTTTCTTTGTGGTCATTACAAAATTTAGCTTAAACATTTAGGTATAGTGTTTATTAAATTGTATCACAAAAATACCGAGATTTTGAAATATTTCAAATATTTTAAAGTAAAATGATATTGCAAAGATGTAAATATTAATTTAACAGAAATTATTTTAAATATATTTATCGCAAATAATTTTACGGCCGATTTAATATGATGTTTATTTATTACCTTTGCTTTAATAGGTTCTCAAAAACGAGGAGATATGCATGTTGATATCATACAAATATAAAATATACTTAATAATATATCGATAAACGAAAATAGTTAAAAACACAAAACTTAATCTAATATTAACATCTACTTACTACCAAAAGTTTAAAGAAGTTCATTATCTGCAATATTTGAACACTGTTTAATAAAACGTAGAAAATTTATCGCTTCACATTGAAAAATATGAGACAGTTTTTAGTTTAAAAAACAGGTCAAAACTAAAATTAAAATTCTGACCGAGTTGTTATTTTAACCAATTTTACCATGGTTTATTGAAACAGGACAATAAAAGATGGCGATGTTGAAAAAGTGTCTTAACAAAATATTTTTTTAATATTTATTACCATATATAATATATAAAAATGTAATAAGTGAGCTAGAAATTTCAATACATATTATGAATTTAAAACAGCATTTGATATTTCGGTTTATCTTACTGTTAATTCGTCGCTGAAAACTTTCATGACGATAGGATAAATAGAAGAAAAAAAGTTTTAACCTAAATCTGCCAATAACTATAACTATATATCTATGCCTTTTATAGGTCATAAATAAGAATTACTACTTATGTTTTATAACATTATTTTCGACGCGAAAAATGCGTGTGTGCGTTTTAAGTAGAGGGACAATTCCCTCGCTCTATCTCCACCCAATAAATACAATAAATACTGTAATAACATAAGTTTATATGTTCACACGTAAGTTATTTTTTCATAAAATAAAGATTTAATACGTTTTAGACAAACTATTGGGAATTCAGTCATTATCATACTCAATAAGATAAATTTGAACTTTTGCTTTATTTTAGAATATAACTTTTTCAAAATCAGATTCACGAGTTACCCTTAAAGTTAAACATATAGATATATTATTAACAATTTAAACTACTGAAGGTAGAATTAATAGGATAGACCTTGTTTATTATCTTAAACTAGTAATTTTGGCTGTCCTCATGTTTATAATAATGGTGCTATGTGGTGCATGGGTAAAGTTCGGGACCGCAGAGTGTTACCAACAATGTTTCATTTATTTATCAATTATCTTCCAAAAAATTAAAAGTTTATTTCTGATAATAAATTATGGGGTATATATATTTTTCCGATATATTTTTTTTAATGCAATATTATTTTTACCACCTACACGAAGCTACAGGATATCTCCTACAAATAGATTTGTATAAATCGCGTTGTAATTTATATTCGCCATCTGTGTCTTTTTCATACTCGTGTTACCATCGTTATCATCGAACCCATATGAAATTTTACAGAATAAGATACTTTGTTTCATTTGCTTATAATTCATTTTTAAAACATATAAATTACAAAAGAAAAGGAGAAATGTTATTTTGTTAATATGGTCTACTTATAAATGCGTATAACTATGTTATGTTAGGAAGAATGACATGTTAAAATATATTTAACTTGGCAAGTTCTAGCAATGTAATAGTACAAATTATATTTTTACTGCATTATTAATAATTATTGATAAGAAATGAAAAAAAAAACAATATAAAAATACCGTAATGAATAATGAATATCGATCGCTTGATAAGTAAGTAGTCAATGCCTAATGTAGGTTTCTCTATATATATATATATATATATATATATATATATATATATATATATATATATATATACATATATATATATATGTGTATATATATATATATATATATATATATATAAAATTTAAGCATTTGTCTGTGATTTCAAAATTCTTACCTATATCTGGGTAGGTTATGTTATATACATGAAACAAACAACCTTTTCCTCTTATTTTATCCTTTTACCTCTTTGATTGTTTACATGTTCTAAGATGTACACCAACATAAACACGGTGGAAGGAATTTTCATAAAAGTGTCAAAATATATTCATGGCCATAATTTAAACTTTATTTAATTTCGGTATTACGAAGGATTCCGAAAGGATATATAAAAATGTAGCTAACGAAGTGCACTATGCTCAATACGCAGGACTTGATTAGTATACACATGATGGACGTGATTTGGCTGGGTTTTCTCTTCAATGACGGGAATCTTTCTCAGAAATAAATCACTTTAGTCAAATTCACTATAGTCGTAATCATATCATCAAAATTTGAATTTGGTTCTACGTTAATCGTCTTGGTGTTAAGCGAACGTGTAATGTCGGTAAAGAAGCGGGTTATGAGGAAAAGGAAGCGAAAATTGCGGCACAACAAACTCATGATGGCAGCGGGGATCATTCTGTATAGGAAATTATTAAATGCTGGTGTGTCGCTGTCATTTTGAGCTGGCTTACGTAATCCGCTCATGGATTAGTGGGTAGTGGATTTGTTGGATTCCTTACGTTTGAATATATACTTATTTAATACTTTAACAGGAGTAACTGTAAACACTTTTATGTTGAGTGTAAATTTAACTAGCTCTTTTAATTTTTTTTTGGTTACGTACTTAACTGGTTGGAACATTTTAGGTAAGACAAGCTTTGCGTCTCTAGGTAGTCAATATGTTAATCGTTGTAGCCTGAAGATATAGAAATGGTCTTATATAAAATATTCTATGTCGATGATATAGTTACACAAGTTATTTTTATTATTTAAATAGGCATAACTATTTGTAACTGTTGCCTACCGTTTGCAACGAAAGCGCGAGTGACGGGCTGGCCATGCCCGCGGCTGTTCACTCGGGCTATTTTCTCAATGGAAGCGCGGATACAGGTGTAGTCTGTTATAATTATTCTCTCTTCAGTCATACACGCATTGTCGCCAATGACAGTCGTTCGGCAAAATGCCAATTTGAGAAATTGAATTATTGATAGAAAGTAATTACGTTAGATACGATTCAATGATTGTCCGTGATGGCAAACATTAAATTTAACAAAAAGCCAGTGCGAAATTCAATAACTTTGATTAATACTATGGGAACCGTGAAGGATTTTTATGATAATAAAATTATGTCTGTAAATAAACTTTGAATGCAAGAAGAAACGTTATTCATCATAATAAATTAAAATTCAGGCCTATTTTTACTCCATTAAATTAAAAAAAAAGAAGATTAATAACAAAAGCAATTTAACAGTTGAAATATCGTGGGCTTAAATATATATATATATATATAATGAATGGATAACCCTTCATTTTGATCACGAAAAAGCAAGATGTTTAAAATACCTTCGAAATTTCGACCCGGAAAACTTTTAGACCATATATGCTATTCTTTAATTTTATAAGGCGTTAAAGTCAGATAGCTGCAATGAGTCGGCTTCCACTGCTATAGAACTATTTTTTTTATATACGAGTACAAATATACTAACATGATATTTAACGTAATGAAACAATCATGGTAAAATGTAATTTTTTTATACATGTGTTCCTATTATATTGCAAATACAGAATATATATTTTACACGCATAAAGGGGCAGTTTTTTTATACTAGCGGAGCTTTTACTCTGATTTCGATGTTTATTTTTATAACAATTGTTAATGCTAGACATATTTATTTAAAAAGATAAGAAACGTTGAAAAAGGATTATTTCAGATTTTCATTTAAAATGTTTTTCTACGCACCTCACTTTAAATTCAATGGCCCGTAACAAAGTGACTAAGGCTCTAGCTTCCGTCTAAAAGATAAGGATTTAATTTCGGGCCGGGTATTTAAACCGGGTATTTAATGGTTCATTATACGCTGGGTTTTGCCGAGATTTTAGGTTAAACAGATGGCATTAAAGTCAGCAACTCATCACGTTTACCTCATAAAAGTGCACTCGTGAAGACAATATCTTTTATAGCAGGAATTGCAAAATAAGCATCATAGTATACTAAGTGGAAAATAATATGAGAATGGGAAATGTATCCTGAGAAAATATATATCAAGGTTTGTAGTTTCGTACAAGTAGTTTTAAAATCGTATATGTGTATCAATGGCTGTGTGTTATGTAAGTATACCAAATATCACTTTTTAGTAAGCGGCTATAATCAATAAACGGTGATAAAATTAAATAAAGCTAACCCGGCCACGATACGACTACGCATGTACAACACAATAAAACTCCGTATTCACTCTTCGAGAATTATAAGCGAGACTTATATGCATCATGTTCAAGTGGTTTCATATGTATAAAAAGTATGTCAGGTATTATTATGGAAGAGAAGATTTTATTATATCAAATTTTGATTTGCCACTGCTTAAAAATTTGCCTAGTTCGTCCGTTGTAATATCCAATTTCTTAATTAGAGATGAAGCGTTTCCCTTTAAAAGTTATCTGATTCGTCCATATTCACAAAATAGTCAAAAATCAACAAAGTACTAGTTGTAGAAATATAAAATTTCAACAAAGACTATCCTATAAATAAAACAATCGATTTAAACATAAAAATGTCATATTTCTTAGACCTATGAATACAAGTGTAGAACATAAATTAAAATTGCTCATAATATCATATGAGACAGTGACGATGATAATGATAAAGACATAAAATTATTACATCGAGATTAAATAGGCTGAAAGGAACGAGTGATATTACGTCTAGGAATTAGCGAAAAGCACATATTTCGGAAAGACATCTCAAGATCAGTTCTGTGCCTATTTTAGGTACGAATACCGGTATTTTTAACAAATAACCAAAGACTATACTTTTGTAAAAATTCGAAATACATTTTTATGCAAATTTAAACAATTAGTTTACTTGGCTTCTTTATCTCTATATATTACTCTTACTTTTCCGATAATTTTGTTTTTCTATTTAATGTTGCAAATGTCCCCTCATCGGTGTTATTCATTATACAGCTGCTATTAAAAATAAAAAAAATTGTGTCCATTTATTATTATTTACTGTATTACATTAAGAATAAAATACACTCAAATAAACGCGCGCATACTGTGAATGCAAGTATGATTCTGCTATTGTTCAATATCAGCGCGGTCCAACGCTGCTCTCGCACCCTTTTCTCGATCCTTTACCAGACTGCAGGCGGGTGCGGGCATGGGTCTGGGCACGTGTAGTTTCAATATATTGGGACGATGTTTAAGGTTAGAGTGAAGCCGTGAGCTCGCGCCTCCATTCTGTTACTCACTCAGGCATATCCAAGTGAGGTAAACACATAGCACCCACTTGGTAATTTTTTTCATTCTTTTGCGCCGCGATTTTATTATGAGGCCTAGATACTTGATTGATACAGATATAATTTGTTATTTAATTGCATTGTACCTGTTGTTCAATTTTCATGAAATTCAAAAAAATTGCATGCTTATAACATCATTACTTGGTTTAGGTATGCTATTAGTTTATTCTTTTAGCCTAAACTTCGTATATTTTCGTATATTACGTGTAATACATTTTAGAAACCAATTTAAAATAATATCCTCGTATATGTATATATACATATATAAATATATATGATATATATATATATATATATATATATATATATATATATATAATATATCTGTATATATATATATGTGTGTGTGTGTGTGTATTTACATATATACATGTATATTATTGCTAAAATATCGAACTCGTACATAACCTTAACTCGTACAACACCAAAGTAAGCCAGGCTTTGTATTATAACTTATTTTAACATTACTTATTCGAAAACGTTCCCCAATGGGAATAATATGTTTCCAAAATTGTCCTCTACCATTCAACATATTCGAGCATAAAATATAATTCCAGGAAATCGAATATTTGTCATGAAATCGGCGCAGAAGTTACGTTTGACCACGGGCCAAGAAATGTCTCTGTGATATATGACACGTGGATTAATTATGAACGAAAATTCACGTCAGTAATTTTGTTGGATATAAAGAAATAATATGTCGATATCAACTAAGAGAAAATAGCTTTGTGATTTTCTTTTGACCTTACTTATTTGTGCACGAAAATTGTCAGTGGGATTACATCATAAAATACAAACTTAAATATTATTTGTAAAGAAAGTTAATTCAAAAAATTAAATGCTGTACAATATTCCATATGCTTCCTATATGGAAAATGGTATGGCATTTTTATGAAAATAATATGCGTTGCTTTATTTTCAATGTTAACTGTATCCTATTTACATGCATTTTATTATATTCTAAGCAGTTATAATGAAAGAAAATATATATAACGCACTTATTCAGATATAAACTCACAATTCTGTCCACTTAGTGTGTCGAACTCTTATGACGTATGTAATATTTACTGAAAAGTTCAAATACCTTACTTGAAGCAAAGACAGGTAGTACAATAGAATTCGATAGATTGTGTATACTAAATTTCTAAGATATTTGGTCTCCCTATGGATAGCAACTAGCACCTCTGCTTATTGATTAGACTAGAACATAGGCTAACTTAACATCAAACAATTATATGTTAGTCTAAAATATTTAAATACTTCATGAAGGAACTGGAACTTCTAATTACGTGTCGAAAAACATTTTATCTGAATCTATATTAATCATACAGTTTGTGTGTATGTACAAGTTATAAAGTTAAAATTATGAAAATACTATAATTGTTTGCACAGGATATTATTTACCTATGTTTTTTATTTTATTTTTTTAATGGAGTCCGATTTCTTGTATAACTTGTTTCTTTTAATATAGAGAAGACATAAAACAATCGAAAGGGATTTTTTGGTAACAAACACGCAAAATGAAATCCATTTTACTTGTTTCACGATTCCATTCGAAAATTTCAACATTGGAAGAACATATGCCATAGATAAAAGTTTATTATTGATCACCATCAAAGTGTTAGAAGAATTTGATCAAAAATGTAGTTGTTTAAGGAGATAGGGCTAGCTGTACCCTATAGCTTGTTTGTACTGACTAAGACCTGACTCAATTACGCAGTGAGCAATATAGTACTCTTTGCTGGTGGATTCTCTGTTAGTGCGAACAGATCGTGGTTGTTGTCGCTGGTAAAGTGTGCTGGTCGTGCTCCATTAGAACTGACGCCCGTAGACGCCGCGGCATTGGCGTGACTAACGTCGACGAGTGTATCTTTGTGTGTATGTCTCATCTTTCGTTTTGTGCAATCGTTTGTGTATTATATATTCCTGCCTTTGCTCGTGGTTTACAATATATGCCTATTTAAATTTAAAGGTAAATGTTTTTTGTTATTTAAAATGTTCTTAAAAATAAAATTTTGGACTTTTTTTGTACGTTCAATTGCAAAAACTTACAAATTTTAATATAGCGTAGTCAGTCAGAGATCGCTTTTGTTATTTCATATCTTATTATCATTTCCAATAGTATAATAAGATGATTAATTGAAGGAGAATGAAATTGGATTTAGTGCTGTACTTAGTTTGTGATAGAGGAACTTGCGTAAGCTTACCAATAGCGTCGGCGGATGTGGTATATATAGACCCTTATGATATTCCTCTTGAGGAGGGTATAAATTTATCAAATCATGTAGCACTACTGGAATATCAGGTAACCTGTAATATCAAGTACAATTTCCGTAAGACCGATTTTTTAAAACTATTATCAAAATCAAATGGATTTTCGTAGGCTAAAATTTATAAAGTTATTGAGCCTAATGAAGCTATTGATGATAATTATACCCCAATAAACAATGTTAATATGAATTGTGTTGCTATTAAGAAGCGGATCAGTGTGTACCATCGATATTATTATCCGACTTGGTATGCAACTAATCTTAATGGTGACATTTAGATAAAATTCTTTTGTCACGAACGCAACATAAAATTATGTTTGGTTTATGGTTGTGAAATGTTTGGTTTATGGCACAGAGCGTAGTATTAAATCCGACTGGAACGCATTTTGGTTGTACATGAGTTATACTACCATGAATAACGGAATCTCGTACTCACGTGAGGCTATTGCGAACGCTTTTGCTGAGTATTTTAATTCATTGTTTTAATAAAGAGCCAAGGCTCGACTTTGCAACGGCGACATTTGACGCTATTAAGAATGGTTCTTCTCTATTTTATATGGATAGGGTGAATTGTACTGAAATCAGACCCGCGTTGGAATAGCTCTAGTTAAAACAAGTCCCCGGTCCTGATTTACATTGATCACCTTCATACGTATGCAAGGCACATTCCAGTATATTTGCCAAACCAATTAATAATAATTTATAGCAAATCTTTTTCTTAGTTCTTAAATTTATCAATTCTGTTTAGAATTTCCCTATTTTCAAATTTGTTTTAAGAATGTTGTAAAAGAGAATGTTGTAAAAGAAAGGAGAGATTTAGCAATAATTGTATTCAATTATTAAAGTATTCGAACGTATTCTGCATCGCCATATCCATTCGAAAATTCAATCACAGCTGACAGACTGCCAACATGGTTTCCGTTTAGAGCGTTCCACCGTGACTAATCTCGCTAATATTTTAGGTCATGTGGCTAGAGAATTGGATCTATGTTGTCAAGTAGATGTAGCCTCTTTTGATTTTAAAAGCCATTGGATTGAGCCAGTAATGATATTTTACTAGTGAAATTATTGGAAGCAACAATGCCTTCTGTTCTAGTAATTTTTTTCGCCAATTAATTCTGTGCTCGAAAATATTAGCGGTTTAGAAATTTAAATACCGGCCTAATGCTGTTAACTTTGCTATCAACTAAAGTAGTAATTAAGGTCAACTTTGGTGTTTCATTATGTTAAATATCTTCCTTTGCCAATGATTTAAAACTCTTCTTAAGCATCTATAACCGATCTGATAATCAGCTCTTCCGACAGATGACAATGAAATTTAAACAATATGCTATTTTTTAATGTAAGCAAATATACAGTAATGACATACTTCCACTTACGTGTTCTCTTTGTACATTGTTATGACATGCATAGAACTAATCCCGAAAGAATTTCATTTGTGCGAAATCTTCATGTTATTATTGATAATCATTCACATTTTGTAGGCATATCATCGAAAACTGTGGGAAGCATACAATGAACTAAGGTTTGTAATAGGGATTTTCATGGTATTTCAATTTTATTTCACTCTTTGGTCCACAGAATTGAAATGAATACAGTGATGTGCTCTGCATACGAAGTTACTTATCCTCCTTCGAAAAGAAGTGCTACAAAAGTTCAATCGATTTTTATATTACAAATTATGAGAATTAACTTTATTAATTTTCTTTTGGATTTATATCGGGCATTGTTGGATATAATTTCCTTGAAATTCGGCGGAAATTTCTTTGATTAAGCCTTATTTAATGTTATTAAACCATAATGGTAATAACTCCTTGGTATTGAGGTTATTAGCGCTAATGTTCTTGACTGCTTGATGAAAGAACGATATCATAGTCTATTTCACCTGCCTAGAGCGGCCATGTATATTTCATACAGCGTCTATCTATTTTTCATGCACTAACATTGTTCAAGGAATTATTACGAAATGCACCTAGCCAAGTTATAGTTTCTGCTCCATTGACTTGATTGGGGTTCTTGGTAGTTCATGGCTAATCACTAGATGGAATTATATTTGTTCGAATTACTGTGTGTTACTCTCATATCTCTTATACTTAGGATCTTATTAGCTGTTGTTCTTATGTTTTGATATTAAACCATTTGTTAATATATTCTTCCATATACTCAACGCTTTGTGTAAGTCTGTCAGTTCAAGAAAAAAATATAAATTAACGCTATCAATTATGATCACCGTCTCGGACTGACTAAAATTCAATAATATTAACCTAATCCCACTCGCCACAATCAATCAACAATAATGCTTTGAAAACATACCCACCAATTTTTGAATTTTACAAGGTCCCCCGTAGACAGTTTTTTTTTGTGGAAGTAATATAATATATTACAAAAACCTTAAAAAATAATATGAGTGGCTTTTGCATTTCCGTGAATGGAATTTATTTATGTTTTTATTAATTAAATATTTTTTCATAAAAATATTTCAATTATTTAAAATAATGGTTTTATCCGTTAAATTACTCACAGTTCTCAATTAATTTAATATAGAATGTAATAAGGATATTATTATTTGATTAATTAGAAAAAAATATTTATACGAAAATTGACAGCTGCTGATAAAATATATATATTTTTATCATTCCGAATATAATCTAAATAGAAATAAAATATTACTCCTCAAATGAACATTGCAACTAATTAATTGAAAAAATAAAAATGAGGGTTCATTGGTTGGTTTCGTATCCACGTAGTCCACAGGGAAATCCAGATGGGATCAAAAGTGTTCAGTACAACTTTGCCTACCCCCACTAGTGGAAAATACAGGATGATCCGGGAAATCCGGAGCAATTGCAAAGAATTTGACCAATATTGCAGGAAAATTAAAGATGTAATAGGGATAGATTTTGGCTGCCCATGGGAGTATATTGTCATTCCCTTAAGATGTTTTATTCGGAGACTGATGATTATCGCAGAGATGATTGAATTTAAATTCAGGATAACGCGTGTCTAGGTTTGTGGATGAGTAAGTCTGCGATTGGCAACTGCAACAGCATCTGTGCGTGTTAAGAATTTGGATGTTTGAGGCTGATTGCGGATTTCTTTAGCAAGGTTTTCTGCTTAATCATTGCTGAAGATGTGTAGAATTCAAGTTTTCCAGTGTGCCTAAAGTGCAGGTATTGAGTACGCATAATAAAACAATGCTACTACGATGTTGAGTTGCTTTAGCGTGGAAAATACCCAGATCTCCTTTTATTGCAACAAATTCTCATGTAAATTTGGAGGCAATTTTCCCAACAGGAATCATATGAATCCCTTGTTCTTCTCCTTTCCATTCAAAGAAGACATTAAAACTTCCCCCATCAAAGTCAGAGTCGGATGACTCATCGGTGTAGGCAATCACCAAGATTGATTTTTTCAGCTCCGCAATGGTAGCAGGTTCTTTCTTCGTACATCGCTTTATGAAGTTTAAGTAGATGTTTGCCTGTGGAAGGAACTATGGTAAGGAGAGGATCTTTGACTACATCAATAGCCCCATGTTCTGAGCTTATTTCTTTGCAGACTTCGGAATCAAATTGCATTGTATAGGATCTTTTAGGTATGGTTTTGCCATTTCATGCATTAAATGTCTTACTTGAGACGTGGTGGTCAAGTGGTAAGCTTTGAATATTGTTTGTGAATTTGACTGAAGCCAATTTCCTACGATTTTCTAAGAATAAAAAACCACATTCATATTCTGCTTTAGTGTTGTTGGTTGAAGAAACAGCCACTGTATTAATTTTGGAGGCCTGTATTGGACTGTGTCGATCTTTTATTTTACAATCCATATAGATGCAGCATATTCCAGAATGGGCCTTACAGTCCTCAAGATGTACCACAAAGTCTCTTTGAAATGTAAAGTCTTTTTGAGACTTTGTTCGAAGTTTGTTCTAGGTAGTTTGAGAATATCAACTTTTGGTCGAGAGTGACATCAAGGTACTTGGCAGGAAACACTCGATTGATTCTAGAGCCACAAAGATTTAAATTCAGAATAAAGGATTTTCTGTATATTCGATCTATTGAGAAGATACAATATTATGTTTTCTCGAGATTTATAGTGACCTTAAGTTCTTTGAATCGAGCTTCAATACTTTCAAACAACTGTTAAAATCTATTTGTGAATTTTGAAGACCAGAATGTGTGTACCAGATTGCAATGTCATCCGAATAACATGCTGTTTTAGCTTCCCTGCTGACATAAGGATCAATCGTATTCAGATAGAGAAGAAAAAGAAGGGGAATTAAGACAGAGCTTTGGGGCAATCCTATTCGTGAGTGAATCTTTGATAAAGTGCCATTCATTTTGACTTTAATGACTCTTCCCTTGAGGAAATCATTAATCGATATGAGAGAGTTTCCTAAATACCTAATTTGTGTATAATTTATATAAGTTTCTGCCTCCAGAATTCAAATCAGTAGATTTGGAATCCGACAGCGCTTGAGAGTGGAGAACGACATTAGATTTTGCAGGAAATTTTCATTGAATTATAGTGATATAAATTTTTTTACCCCAATGATATAAACATACCTAAATTATCTTGTTATTAAAATTCCATAAATGAAAAATATCAGAAATATGATTCTATTTGAGTTTAGGCCTGGAATGAAAAGAAAATACTACAACTTCAAAATGACAAAAATTAAACTCATTTCTGTTATTAAATATAAGACGGGAAAAAAAATTTCTGTATCATCTTTAAATGCAGATTCTCTATTAAGATATCTTTCTACATGAAACGCGTTGAGCATTGGCCCTCTTAATAACAATAATGGTAATAACAATAATAATAATAATTTATTTGCCTTACAAAATAATATAAATAAAACAGTAAGTATTTACAGATTTCTTATGACCATGCATGTAAAAATTTGTAATAATTAAAAATTAAACATTTATTTAGGATTGAATTACATGCCTTAACTTTAACTTGTTCGAAATATTATCCACAAAAAGTTGACTAGCTCGGCTTGTGCAGTTATGCTATAAACATCATCGATACGGCTTGTTTACAGCTAGCATTTGTCGATGTACACACGTAAATACATACATTTTTTATTATACCGTATATTTTAAATACGTGTAAATAATAAACGCGCAAAGATGTGAACAACTTGTTCATCAAAATTAATTTTTTGTTTTGTATTGCACACTTTCATATACCCATTAAATATATCTCCATAGTAGTTGTTGTAATAATGAATCTAATTCTTTTAAGAAAACCCAAGATAAATTCCCAGCTAAAAATATACAACAATATCCGAAATAGATTCGAAGTGAATTTCTCTTGAACTGACTTTATACCTGACCCCTCTCACCGATTACTTAACCTCAGTAAACCTGTCCACCGACGTGAAAAAGGTCTGTCGTGAAATATCCAGGTGCATTAACGAAATAGACTCAATTGTCCACGGAATACGCCAACTGGAAAAATACAACTGTTCGAAGTTAAATGTAACAAAAATAAAAGTTTTTACGGAAATAAATTGTTGCCTAAATTCTCGTAGGCGTGCCACAAAGTATCCAATATCGTATATATTTTATCTTCTCCGAATATTGACGGCTTTATATAGACTAATATACATATAGTGTTCATTTAAAAATATTCACACTTATACGCTCACAGATGTGCGCTCGAGAATGCTTGAATCTACAGACCCAAATCATTAAAAGCACGCATATAAAATGGTTTCTGGTAATATAGCAAACATTTTTGTGAACATTTTTCTTCCAATTAAATTTCGCTTTTATTTTTCTATAATTAACACATAAGTTATTTGATAAAACAACCCAATATATATATATATATATATATATATACATATGTGACTATATAAATACATATACATAGATAAAAAACTGATTTTTTTCGGGTAATTTTTGTATTAAATTATTAAACAATTAAAGTATTGAGAAAACATTTTTAAGTTCATTTTAAAAAAAAAATGTACATTAGAAAGGATTTAATATTCCTACTCTTAAAACTCAGCACTTGTTTTCTAAATATAACACTAAAATATAAAAATTAAAACAAATATATTCAAGGTTTATTTGTTTTTCATTTTCACAAACTACAATTGTCAATTTATAATTCTCTAATGCATAATATTAAATTATTTTGTGACTTATTGGGAAATTTTTTTTGAATTTTCAAATTGTAATTACATTTCATATTGCTCTGGAATTATTTGAAATTTAAATAATTAATTTTCTAGGTTAAAATGCAAAATAATTCTCCATCTATAGATTTAAAACATTTCACTAGGATTATATATACGCATTGTAATCAGTAGCAATTTTCTACCACCTTACTATATTGTCTAACTCACTAAATTACTGTGCGTATTAATTATTAACACTCACTCATATGGGGCTTGCCCATCTAGACATTTGATCATTGGTAGTAATTTATTTTCTTGCCCTTTATAAATTGTCGGTATCCTTTCAAACTATCTCATCACTGTATTTATATTTGTACGTATTTTTTGTTCATACTAGCAATTCAGCTCTTCAGGCTTTCAAAAATTTAAAGACATGATAATAAAAGTAAAAGCCTGAGATAATTTAGATGCTTTGAATTTAAAAAATCATATAAAGAACCCTACTCGTGAATACTTGTATTACCAGCTACAGTACGAGTATGTAAAAAGAAGAAATGATTACCGAGAAAGAAGAATTCTTGTCAAAGAAATTCAAAAAAATATCGTTATTTATATGATTTACATCTTTCTTTTAGCAGATATATGCTACATTAACTTAATATAGGAATTCCACTTAGTAAGAGGCGTATCTAGTGATGATCAGATATGCGAGATTAACAAATATTCAATATCCAATGCCAACTCCAAATTACTGATCATAAATTTGTTTTCTATACTTCGCGTTAATGTCGCGCTGTAACAAAATTTAATAATTTAGACGACGCGAAGGATATTGGATCAATTGGAATTTATTTTGCGTTCGATTCGGAAATACGCGAATGTTTTGAGTAATTATCCATGCACGAGGCAGTAGACAGTTTATGAACCGACTTCAAAAAAGAAGATTCGTACGTTTATACTTTTTTATCGTGTATTTCAAAATTATGAATACATTTATAAAATCAATCGCTCCGAAAACTCATGTTAACATTTAATGGATTATTTGGAATTTGTTATGTGTATGGCTCGTTCTTTAATTATTTCAAGTGAGTAATTACTTCATTTTCCAAGATAAAAATTACTAAATAAATATTTAATTTAGATAAATGTACGTATTTTTAATTACGTTAGTCAGTATCTTTCAGAAGAATTATTTGAGGAGACAAGTTAAAGTAGAATGCATTCGACATTTTTTGTTGAATAATATACATTCTCTTTATTTTTACAATATTAGAAAGTCCATTTTTGTACTATTAGAAAGTCCATTGAAAGAAATAAAAGTTTATAAAACTTTCAAACGTCGAATATAATTTTAATTTCTGTTTATAAAACAATTAATTTGTTTTAATAGTAAAAATTAATTATACTTATACTAGTTGTAAGCATATAAGGATCCTAGAATAAAAACTATATGGTAACTATATAAAAATAAAATTTACATGATTGGTTTAGATTACAAAAAAATCAATTTCTTATGAATATTAATGGTGATTCCATGATAGTAGAACTTTCGAAAAAAAATTATGCCACATGATTAAAAAAAATCCTATTTTGAAATTGGTTATGGCTTGATAACTATTATTTTATATAGACCCCTTACCGATAGAAAAAATTCAATCCAATAAATTGGCTAACACTTACATACAGGTCTACAATAATAAAAGTTTAAAACTAGTTTCTTCTCTTCATAGAGACAAAGTTCCCATTTTTTTTCGTCCTAAGAAATGTTTAATATAGACGTAATGATAATGAAATTGATAGAAGAATTAAAAACAAATAATAGAAAATTTTAAACTAAACGAAAAAAATTTTCCTCCACTTATTTTTAAAAGATAATGCAAAATCCAATTTGAATGTTTAAATTCCATATGCATTCAGTATTCAAATTCGTTAGAATAATTCTTATGAGGCAGATCAGTTTTATAATAATTGACAAATTGATACACAAGGCAAAATTTGGGGAAAATGCGTGTAAGTGGTTATTGGCAAATTCTAGAATTTTAATATTCATTTAAATATCGACTATAACAATATTGATTATGATTTTGACTTAGATTTTTTAAAATTTTTGGAAGTCTATTGTAGAAATGTTAATATGACGATAAACGTATATAGAATGTTTTTTGTGCTAAAGCAATTTTTTTAGAAAATAAAAAAAAACTTAATCGGACCCTTTTATTACTTCATTTCCATTAGATAAGGGTATGGATTTCTCACTGGAGGGTTAATTTTAAATTTAATTAATCACCCCTGAAACAAAACAATGGGCAAAAAACAACGGTTTGAATTAAGAATACTTCACAATATTTTGCGCCTAATCTTAATGTTTTTAAAGAGATAATTTATCAATTTGCACATAATTTGGAAAATAATGTCATCTATAATAAATGTGGACTCCGAAATAAATTCATCATAAATGCTCATTGAGAAAATGTTTGCCGGATTTTCTCTTCTGCTCTATAACTACATTGTATGTAAGTGTACATTGACAAGAACATTTTATTACGATTGTAAAATAACAATTGAATAAGCGTTTTTTGCGTGCTTTATGAGTGGTAAATGAACCAATATAACACGATTAAAGAATTGTATTAGCTTTAATTCATGTGGTAAATAAAAGTCATGCATTAAAAAGTATTAAGCTTCCATGTCTATCATGCTTTTTTGCAGTTTGACTTCCAATAACCATTTTATATTTTTGGAAAGTATTTTTTATTTTTCTAATAAAAGACTGTAATTATAGAATGCGATATTTAAGTATTATTTTATACGTGTGTATGTACTAAAGTTTGAAGATAATGAACAAGAATTGTTCTCCGTCCTATTAATAGATTAATTTTATTTTTTATATCATCTTGCGCACGACTCAACAAATTCTTGCAAATGTACACATAACTGCTAAATTTTTGGGTTTTTTATTATTGTATGAAAATTGAGAGCTGTAGTCATTTGAGTAAAAGATCCTGTCGAATCGACGAATAAATGAAATACACTCGTGATAAAGTTCAAACAATTTAGAAACTATCATTCTGCTCTTCTCCCAAAAAATCATGGAATTTTTTTTTTAATTAACATTCTTTTATATTCTTAATCTTAACTTATTACTATGAAATTATGTTTTGCTAGAGGGACTAAATTATCCAGTTAGATAATTATATTCTCTTTAAAATTGGTAAAACAAAGGGTTTTCTTATCACTTTTGATTAGGCCACAAAATATTTAGAAGATAGTATTCTATTCATGACTTATGATACTCATTATTTAAAATAAGACGCCAAAATTATCAAGTGTTTAATGTTAGAACTCATATTATTAGATAAGTAAACAGAACTGCAAATATCATATGTTACCATAGTGATTTACTAGAGTATAACACTAATTTTTAAGGTTGTTCTTATCACTTTGTCAATAATGATGCCAAATGGTATTGTTTCCAAATCTTATTTATTAGCCCTGGTTAAATTCATAAATTAAAATACTTTGAACAATTTCTAGGAATTGAATTTCAAGACCATCTTTACCACAGACTTCATTGTCTTTTGTTTGATTTTGGTGGTATGCTTCGACGATATTGAAAATTACTTAAATAAATTAAATCACGTCAAAATAAATATATCATTAATATCCATTTTCGCATTAAATATGCCCATATTTATTTATTTAAGTCTTAAATCAATATAATAAAGACAGGAAACTGGCATCTTCTTAGTTATTCACCTCATCTTAATATACGAAACTCAGTTTCAGGTTTACAAATTTTCATGGGACTTAATAACATTATAGGCAGTTTCGTATTATCCTACCACCATGTAAACATAACATTGTTTTTCTTGGAACTAAATTCCATTTTCCGAATTATCCACTAACATATGGAATAAGTTAAGTTTTGGCAGACATTTTAAAAGAAAGTCGGAAGAATAATCTTAAAATGCTATAACTTTTATAATTACTTCGATATTTAACCACCTGGCATATTTTCCTAATTTTCCCTGGTGTAACATCTGTTCAATTAACGTATAGTTCTACTTAAATTAAAGGAACTAATTAACAATAATTAGGAAATTTTAGGCATTGCAGAATTTATATATATTGTTTACGTTCAACTTTGTTATATAATTACGTTTTTAGGGAAGAAATTTGTATGTGCATATGTTTCGTATGTGGTTGTGTGAGCATATTTGTTATAAATGAACATTTGCAATCTAATCTGTAATTAATAATGTGTTTGAAATTGGTCTGATAATCATTAACTATTAATAGTATATCTTTATTATAAATGATGAATTTTTGTAATGGAGATAAAATTAATTATGATTTTCTATTTATTGTACGCAAAGGGCCTATTCACATGATGTGTTTTAAACGAGTTCACTACGTGCGTTTTTATTAGCGGTTCTTCCCCCCGTAAGCAGCAGATTGTTTGCGTCTGTATCGATACAAACCTATATAAAATGTGAACAGACGCGTGTAAGCAGTACTTTTGTAAAACGTTTTTTATAGTGCATTTGCATCGATACTAACGCAGATTAAATGTGTACAAAACGTTCGCGTTATCGGCGAAAGGGGCGGAGGAGAGCATACACACCGGCCGCGTCCTTATTCACATGTTTGCGTAGATATAACACTTACGGCGCACCCGTATCGACGAACCTGCACGTTTGTGGCAATAAAATTGCGAGTCTCAATATTATGAACGTTTGCAAGGGTATACAATATGCGAACTGCATTGCGTTTGCTGCGCGCCTTAGTTGCACTTGACGCGCGTCGTCAGCATCTTAAAAAAACCTCGTGTGTATAGATTCTCAGATTTATGGAAAACGCATACATTCAGTAATTTCTTAAAGGTCTCTTTCTTTTTATTTGAACTGAATACCATGAAAGCTATACAACTTCACATTTATGTCACGATACAATTTCTCCAATAAACAAAATATGTTTAAAATATTTGCTTAAAATTAATATATTCTTGAGATCGCCATGTAAAATATATTTTGTTTTCTTTCTGGCTGGTATAAGTCGAAGTAGGTATAATTCAAGCTAAAATTTCATTAATTTTAAGTAAAGTGAAATAAGTGATCAAAACCTGAATACTATGTTTTGAAGTAAGCAGACGAACATATTTATAAATTCATAAAAATTTTAAAATCTATGATACATATGTTAAAATCTATGATATATATAAAGTTGCCACAATAATAAAACATTATCGAGAAAAAAACTCAATAGATAAAACACCTGGGAAAGGGTCTCATTGGGTTTTGACATGAAATCTGCACTAGTTTCTCTGTTGAGATTGGTGCCGACACTTTGTTTCTAATTACTGGAAATAATTTTGGGCCAATTGTCTATTTTCTAGCTTTATTCGTTTTTGGAAATTAGAGGTTGCAATTCTAAGTTTAAATCGTTTTTCTACAGAAATATGATAGATACTTTAATACAACCAAAGCTATGTGGAAGCTACTGACTAGAATTATATTACATTCAAGTATGATCACGTTTGATCACAGAGTAATCTAATACAATGCTTAGCAATTACTAAATATGAGATGATTGGAACATATTTGAAAAAAATAAATGTTTTTTGTAGGTGTGCACAGTATTGCAAACTGATCCTATTTGAGACTCATAATATACCGCGCTATCGACAAGTTTTGACTAATTTAGGAAACTGCGTTATTAGTATCAGTTAAAATAATGTGTTATATGACCCCTGGATCTTATTATTTCAAGTTATAATCATTTCGTTTTCATTCAAAATAACAATAGTATTTCTTATTTATTGACTTTCAAATAAATAATGTGTTGCACTTAGCAAAAGATGCCTTTCTTCATTTATGCATAATTTTGTACAGTTGTTATAGTATTAAAACCTACGATACCGTAGGTAGGAATAAGTGAGAAATAAACAAGAAGCACCAATTTTAATCGATGCGAAAAAAATTCCGTAAAAATATAAACGAATACGAATAGGCAAAGAACTTCTTAAATACCAAGCTGTTTTTAAATCAGTATTTTGTAATAGGTACAGATTGTTAGTATATAAATAGAAACAAGCATATGAATCAAGGAGTGATGATAATTAAGATAATCCTAGGTTTTACGTGCAGGAAAATAATAACACGGAAACAAAATGCGCGGAACTTTTGCTGAGGATACATTAACATAACGCATACTTATAGTTTATATGACTTACCGCAAAATTTCGTTATTGTGTTAATAAAAGCCCGTATTCAAGCATTTACACAAATTAAATTTTTTATTCAAAAATAGAACCGTTGTACCAATGAAATTTGATGAATATTTTTTCTTTTATGATCCACTTAGACTGTTGCGAGGCTGTTCCTATCACAGTACATCAGTTTTTAAATATCTTTGCTCATAATTGAATGTTGATGTTTCTTTTCAGTCTCAAAATGGTGAATATCCCTTATCTGAAGAAAAACTAAAAATATTCACAACCCTCGAGTGGGAAAACATTAATATGTTACAGGAAATGTTTACTATTATTAAAAATAGTAAAGTTCGTACAGATACACAATCTTTGATAGTCTTTTTATTTAAATTAGGGGGTGGCAATTCGAATGATAAAACAAATGCTGTTTTTATTTTGATTTAAGTGATTTATTTTGGTCGGTATACCTCAAGAAATGGCCTCGGAAAACCACCCCCAGCTGCTTTAAGGTTGATTAAAAATTAATATATTTATATATATATATATATATATATATATATATATATATATATATATATATATATATATATATATACACATATATATACATATATATATATAAATATATATATATATATATATATATATATATATATATATACATACATAATGTGCTCTAATTAGAAGCTTTGATGTCGTTTTACTTTTATTCAAATATCTTTCATAGCTTTGTAGGAAATGATTTTGAAATTAGAGGTCGCGACCCTTTTTTCCCCTAGTACAAGTTTCATATTGAAATCCGGTGAGGCCCTTTCAGGGAGGGCAAATCAAGTAAAAGAAAAATAAAATAATTCCATATATAATGCGGATTTCCTTTGGAAGGATAAACATTTGGAATCACCAAAAATATTCTTTTCATAATTTTGGGAATTTTATGTTCAGAGATATATTAAGATTGATTATGTGAAAAAATATATCCCACCCCCATTTTTTAAAATAGTAGACCAAAAATAATAAAAAATATCATCATTCAGAAACCCAAATAAATGTGTAATAATGTACACAATTTTTTTTCATTTAATCACCTTCTTGATTGAGAAATTTCACATTGCTAATTTTATAGAAAGAGCCTAAAAATCCACCAATATTGTAGTAAGTAAAAAATTATAATTTTTTGTATGTAATTAAAAAAATTATTAAAGTAAATGAAAATTATCATAAATGTATTTATTTCAAAAATTACTTTATTTTTTTCAAATTATTGTTGAATATAAATATGGCATCACTGAAAAAATGCTCTTTTAATCGTTTATGTCTTCGGTTTCTCTCTGGCTGCTTATAAATTATTCAAAATTACGATACTTTTTAAATATATCAACTCTTTGCAATAAACTTATACTGAAAAGTCAACTGTATTTATGTCGAGAGATTACAGGCACAAATAATTTCTGACTTTCAAGACATAGTTACCTAATTTGCCATCATTTTGTAAAAGCATATCTCTGCACTTATAAATATACATCCTCTAAAACACTAGTTACATTGGCTCTTAAAAACGTTGTGTAAAGTTACCCTTCAAAGCAATCTGAGATTTGAAAGCAGTCAATTAGCAGCCCGTTTATTAATCCAAAACATAAATTGTTACACTTTATTGTTCTTGGAAATTAGGTTCATAATATTAAATTGAGATTATTTCCATTTTCTTCATGGCTCCTCAATATTTTCTGACGAAAATGTTCAGTACTCTTCCTTCATAATCTTGAGATTGCAATCACTGAAATTTATTACTCTCTCTACCCGGATTATTTGTTCCATTTCAGATTTTTGAACTTCAGTTTGGAGTTCTGGTGCTTTTCGATAAGTGATCGATGAATCTGTTTCATTATAAACTTTTAAGATCAAACAGTTGTCAGGTAACCACATGGATTAAGACCCATCTGTCTGTTCTATGTGTACAGTGTTTACTCTTGCTACTTTTAAGTTGTTCTATCTGGAAAAATCATTATTAAAACAAATTTCTGCATAATCCCTGGTGAAAAGACTATGATTTTGAAAAAAACTGAAAACCCATAAAACAAGTGTGGAGTAACCATAAGATTAGGCAAAGGAGTGAATAACCACTTACATTAATTTGACAGTAGCAAATAGTAATAATCTAAAAAAATACAATTACGTCATATTCCCACTCTTAACGATGAATACGGTTCAAATTTTATCACATTCTTCCCCAAATTTTCACTTCCTTAATTTCACACAAAAATTAAAATTTTGCTCTTACAACATTATGGGTCCATTTTGAATCCCTCAAGGAAAGGGAAACCTCAAGGAAACCTCTACAAGGAAAGTAATATCAAATGTATCAACAAAAAGCGAATGAAATAAAAATAATTTCAGAAATGTTATTCCTGAACAAAAGGTAAGTGAAAGTTTTTGTCCCGAAGAGATCAATTAATTAACTAGCCGACAAAATGTAAATCAACTATCTACCACATGTCGCTAAGAAACATTTAGTCTTCAGACTATGAATTCGACTTGAAAAAAACATTAACACAAATGATTACTTAGAAACTATTTATATAGAAGTGAATATATTGATATTACATATATACATATATATATATATATATATATATATATATATATATATGTGTGTGTATACTATCAATATTCATTTCTATATAAATAGTTTCTAGGTAATAATTTAAGATATACCGAGGTAGATATTATTATAAAATTCCATAATATCAAATCGAGGATCAGCTAAATGGTGATCGAACATTAAAAATAACATAAAAATCAATAAGGCCAGGTTTAAGACAAAGGTATAAAATCTCCAGCTATGGCGTTCTAACTATCTTGCTTAAACTATGATTACAGAAAACATTTTGGAATGTATGTACCTCAGATTAAAATATTCGATTCTCGATTGATCGGTGACAGTTTTCGATTAATCAATACACAGCAGTCAATTTATGGCAGTTATTTCTTATATACATATATCTCTGATCAATTATCTTACAAGAAAATATTAGTCAAACTTTTTAGTACTTTCCTTTTTTTTCAATAGGATTACTT
This sequence comes from Druceiella hillmani, assembly GCA_039881145.1. Taxonomy (NCBI): domain Eukaryota; kingdom Metazoa; phylum Arthropoda; class Insecta; order Lepidoptera; family Hepialidae; genus Druceiella; species Druceiella hillmani. Next base: position 327,802 of record JAYKKI010000048.1, on the reverse strand, counting down.
TGAGAAAAGTCACACAAAACTATTTTCGATAAGGAAAACAGAGGTAAATATAAAAGTTGCTAATAAACATTATCCTGACTCCAGCTGGAAAAAACTTCTTTAAAAAAATTAAATGATAGTAAAAATAGTTGTGTATTTTAAAATAACCGTTTATTTGGAAAAGATAGTTGGTGTATTTTAAAATAACCGTTTATTTGGTATTAGTATAACTCACATGATGAATTTAAAACTCAGGTCTTGTGTGACAAACACTTTATTGTGGATTTAACAAAAACTATATGATAACAATGACAGGTTGAAAAAAGTAACTAAAAGTCACTATGAATTTTAATGATATCTTCTATCTATACTTAAAAGCTTTGAAAATGCAATGAAAAATTATTTATTGTAGTGTTCCAAAAAGAATATTTCCAAAATCTTTAGTTATTATTTAAAGTTATATGCACAAATTAATTCAATAATTTTTTTGACGATTTAATCTATGTCTCCTGAAAATTAGAATTAGCAAATAAAACAAAATGAATGAGATTTATGTCATAGAACCAAATTGAAAATATTTTTATTAGGTATAATGATTTATATTAGCTAGAAGTGAATGTATTGATAGTATATATACACATACACACACACGCACACACACAGACACACACACACACACACACATATATATATATATATATATATATATATATATATATATATATATGTACACGTATACTATCAATACATTCATTTCTAAATAAATAGTTTCTATAATAAACATATTTGATAAATCTTCTCAAACATTTTTAAAGGAACTTAAACAAAACAAATTATAAGCATTCTTATTCCGACTGATAATGAGATTAATTTACACGTCTTTGCGTGATTTGTTACCCACTTAATAAATTACACATTTTTTTGTATTTATGGATATTGAGGCTAATACTTCTACTTACATCGAGAATTCCATTTTCTTTTCAATGCAAGGGAAGGAAATAGGAAAGCGACTATTGTTATGCATACATTTTTATTGTCTAGAGAAATTTATATTACGGTTTCTTCAACATAATTTTCCTATCTCAAGCTGTTATTCTGAGAGATGACTTTGATGGATGATGTTTATCAAGTTCGGCGAGATTGGCTCGCATTGGTAATGAGGGTAGATGCAAATATTGATTTCTGGACCGCGTAAATGAAAGTGCCAACATTGTTTATACCGTCATATTTACGTTGAAATTTGCGCATTCAGTAAAGTGGACGTCTTAGTAGTTCAACGAATTAAATTTAGAGGAATAGATACAATTATATATTTATGGTTATGTTATAAACGTTTTTAGTAATTTAAGTTTATAAATTTTACCCTAAAATGATCTTACTTACATAATTTTATGGTTAAAATTGTTTACATTTTGAAGTTTTTTATTTTTTTCAATGACTTTGTGTTTATTTATTCAATCTGGTAACATTTGTCATTCATGCTTTGCATAACTGTAAACATGATTTCATTTTGTAATGAAATATTATATAAATTGTTTTGCATCGTACTTTCCTTCCTTAGGAACTTATATTCATTGTTCACAATATAAGTAGAACATGATCCATAATTCTTTAAAAGGAATGGGTACTTTCAATATAATATGAATGCATTACAAGGGTGATTTGATGTTGCTGAGAATAGGAACGGCTGAGAATCTGAGAACAGGAAAAGGAAAAATTAGTTATTTTCTATTTTAATTTCTCAAGGTTCCGTAACAATTTCACTTTGTGTTCACTATTTGGAATTTCTTGCGGAAAAATATATAACATCTTTATTGCAAGGTCTAACTTCCCCCCATATCATATCATCATAACTTTTAAGACTTCGATTTTGGTATAGATATTTAAAAGATTATATTTGATATAGGATTGATACGATAAAGCATACTCAAATAAGCCTTTTCGATTAAATTAAAGTACAATTAAAAAATTAATTAAATGTGAACAAGGATTAATGCATTTTATCAAAAATATATTCTGAAACAGTTCCTAAAATATCAATAGATTTACAGGTATTATAATAATTTTCTTATGATAAATATGCAATTATTTCCTTATGATAAATAGGCAATGAGACATACCAAATTAGAAAAAAAATTAAAATAAAGGATATAAAATTAAAGGAAGAAAATAAAAAATATTAAAAGAGTGATAAATTAAAAATATATTTTCTTGTATTTTTCTAAATAATCCTTCCAAATAAAAACTACGGAATAAATGATTAAGTATCGCGTTAGAATTAAAATCGTTATATGGAAATACTTTGTTATAAACGTTTAATTTCGTTTCTTCGTTTCATTCGATTTAAATTTTTCTAGTCAAAAACATAAAACTGCCTTAACGAATGAAAATTAAAATTGTTGTTTATGTAATTAACTATTGTACAGAAAACTTTTTACATAATAATGAAAACATTTTATGCGCATGTGGGACTGAATGGTATTATACGTTTAGGGTAGAAATCGGTTAGAGAGCATGAATTGTATTAGCTTTCATATAATGAAAAACAGTCTTTATGGCTATTAAGATTTTTTAGATTTTAAATAACTCACAACTGGATCATGTTTGGAACCTGAATATAACTCTCATCATATCAAAAATATTTTAAGTCTAAAATTCAATATTTCCTTCAGTAATTACCAGGCCCCACCAACTTGAACATTTTCTAATGAAATAAAAAAATTGAACTTATATTTTTATATGCTATTTATCTGAACAAGTAATACGTGTATTCAAGGCACATGTCAAGTATATAGGTTAGACGGTAAAAACGCTGTGAATCCATGATATAGAATAACACAATCTCATTATAAAAGCTCCATCTTTACTTTGAATAAAACAGTAACATAAAAATTATATTGAATATATTTGGCGTTAATTTTGTAGAAATTCATTATTCGCAATTAAATGAAACTACGTGATGTAGTATTATTTCTACTATCTTTAATTTCTTTACCACGACCTAGGTTTCGTTGTATTACAACATCTTCAGGTGGGATATTAGCAAAGATTAACTCTTAGGAACAACCAACAGCATTTATATGTTTCAAACACAATAGCGGAAGACTACTTTGTGCGGATTTTTCCATTGTTTATGTTAGTGAGTTTATTGCAGGGGCGCAGACTAGGTTTTATTATATTACAGAGACTTATACAATATACCAGTATTCTAGTTGGGGTAATAAATTCAATTGTTGTTATTATGTGAAATTATACAATGCAAACTTTAGGGTGTATGTAATAAAATTAAATGGAAGTTATTGTCGGTAATATATTGCAAAGGCAAGAGTATTTGAAAGTAAGGCCAAGGTAATATACTAATTCTACATATCTTATTATCGGTAATATATTTATACAAAAGCAAGGGTATTTGAAAGTAAGGACAAGGTAATACACTAATTCTACATATCTCCGGTTTTGTGTATTCATATATTTATTTATTTATTTCTTTTAATTTTTTTTTTTTTGTTTTTTTGTTTTTATTATATATACGTATATTTATATGTGTATTAATGCTGAAACAATTTCCAGGGTACTGTAGTGTCAATGTTTTATATTTATATTATATCTAGAAGATATTAAGAATAGGTGATGATATTATATTTAGTTGTTCATTTAATATATTGACCTTGATATCTTTTTTATGTCTGTTTATTTCTAATGTTTCTAGGATATTAAGTTTATTGCCTTTTGTATTTATTTGTAATATATATGGGGCATTATCAGTATGGGGGTGATGGTTATTTTCAATGAGATGTTTAGCAAAGTGAGATGTGTCTGGTTTATTATTACGCCAGCTGGCGATGTGTTCTTTATATCTTGTATTAAAATCTCTTCCTGTTTGACCTATGTATACACTATTACAATCGTTACATTTAAGTTTATAGATACCACTCTTTTTAAGTTTATCTATTTTTTCTTTATTATTAATAAGGGTTTTACCCAAGTTATTTAAGGTACTATACGTACATATTATATTATTTATATTTTTATTATTAGTTAAGAGTTTTCCTAATTTGAGTGATACATTACCTATGTATGGGATAGATTTATAGTAAATATTATTCTTATTTGGTGCGACCGGGTATATTTCTTGTATTAGTATTTTTAAAATATGAAAATATGAACATATGAATATAAAAAAAAAATAAAAACTATGAAACTAATCGCAACAAATAATAATTATGACCCATCAATTGTCACAAAACTGTACCATAATAAATTAAGAAAAATACTAATACAAGAAATATACCCGGTCGCACCAAATAAGAATAATAATTACTATAAATCTATCCCATACATAGGTAATGTATCACTCAAATTAGGAAAACTCTTAACTAATAATAAAAATATAAATAATATAATATGTACGTATAGTACCTTAAATAACTTGGGTAAAACCCTTATTAATAATAAAGAAAAAATAGATAAACTTAAAAAGAGTTGTATCTATAAACTTAAATGTAACGATTGTAATAGTGTATACATAGGTCAAACAGGAAGAGATTTTAATACAAGATATAAAGAACACATCGCCAGCTGGCGTAATAATAAACCAGACACATCTCACTTTGCTAAACATCTCATTGAAAATAACCATCACCCCCATACTGATAATGCCCCATATATATTACAAATAAATACAAAAGGCAATAAACTTAATATCCTAGAAACATTAGAAATAAACAGACATAAAAAAGATATCAAGGTCAATATATTAAATGAACAACTAAATATAATATCATCACCTATTCTTAATATCTTCTAGATATAATATAAATATAAAACATTGACACTACAGTACCCTGAAAATTGTTTCAGCATTAATACACATATAAATATACGTATATATAATAAAAACAAAAAAAAAAAAAAGAAAATTAAAAGAAATAAATAAATAAATATATGAATACACAAAACCGGAGATATGTAGAATTAGTGTATTACCTTGTCCTTACTTTCAAATACCCTTGCTTTTGTATAAATATATTACCGATAATAAGATATGTAGAATTAGTATATTACCTTGGCCTTACTTTCAAATACTCTTGCCTTTGCAATATATTACCGACAATAACTTCCATTTAATTTTATTACATACACCCTAAAGTTTGCATTGTATAATTTCACATAATAACAACAATTGAATTTATTACCCCAACTAGAATACTGGTATATTGTATAAGTCTCTGTAATATAATAAAACCTAGTCTGCGCCCCTGCAATAAACTCACTAACATAAACAATGGAAAAATCCGCACAAAGTAGTCTTCCGCTATTGTGTTTGAAACATATAAATGCTGTTGGTTGTTCCTAAGAGTTAATCTTTGCTAATATCCCACCTGAAGATGTTGTAATACAACGAAACCTAGGTCGTGGTAAAGAAATTAAAGATAGTAGAAATAATACTACATCACGTAGTTTCATTTAATTGCGAATAAAAATTATATTTACATATGCCAAAAAAAACTGTATGTGAAATGAGAAACCAAGCATTCTTTGGGTAAACCTTCTTTCTTTCTCTGAAATATTCAAACCGTGAGACTTGGTGATTGCAAAATATATAAATGTAGAATGTAAAATATATACTTGAGTGACATGTATTACATTCTCAGAAAATGTTTTCTCGGAACCTGACAAATTTACGAAGTGGCTTCTCAGAAAACTTTTCTGTCATTTTCAAATTAAAAACGAGGCAATGGATTTTCGACTTCACTTGCAAATATGTAAATTTATTTAATACTTTTAATAAGATCATAACTCTGTTTAGGATAATAGCATTTGAAAAATTATTCAACTAAGTATAATAGCAATAGAAAAAGGAAATTATTTAATGTGGCTAATTAGGGAAATAAACTAAAATAAGAAAAGAAAATTATTTTGCAAAATATCTACATTCTGTACAAAGATTAAACCATCTATTTGTATTCTAACCTTCATTTTTTGTAGAGTTTGAAACGATTAATTTTGATTCATGATTGTCGACTCTTATTTAATGAAAATTAATAAATTGTTATTTTTAAACTTAACGAAGTGACCTAGAAATATAAATATTAACTAAATACGCATTAGTTAAATGACGACTTTGACTTTAATATAATGGCAAAAATTTACAATAGCGCTCATATAAACATAAATTAATCAAAGCTCTCATATTTCTTTCTTATTTTGTAGTCGCTTCTATTTGAGTTCTCTCAAATCAAGTCAAGAGATTTATGTTAATTGCGTATATTATTTTCAGATATCTACATATCTATATTGTTTTCAGATATAACATAAATAACATTTTATGTTATTTAATTAAATTAATATATTTCACCACCCGAGCAATGAAGACGATATTTTTCAGTGACTAAAAATATAATTTAATAAACTTTGTCAGCCTTCGCTAATAAAATACAAAATGACAAACACATTACGCTCCCTACCAACATTAAAATTGAAAACAAAATACGTGTTTTGCATGTTGTCATTTTTCTCGTTAAGGTACTTACGTATTTTTATTATCTTTGTTTTTATGTTCAAATTGTTCTCTAAAAATATGTGGTTTAAACAAAAAATAACAATATTTAATAATTCTAGAACGAATGGAAAAACTTTTTCAAGCGGGAAATGATTAGCCCTTATTATTCATCAACTTTAATTTAAAATATAACCCGCACGCACGCATAACGTATTTATGCGCGCGGATTGTATATTAAGTACGTATGTATAATTACTAACAAATTTAATATATATTGTAGCAAAGGAGTATATTCCCACAAGTGAAAAATTGTACGATTGTGGTCGATGGATTTCATAGAGTAGAATTACAATATTTCCAACAACTTTTTATATTATTTAAAATAAATGAAATCTTCACCATCATAAAAAATACAAAGATTTGATATGTTTAAATACCGTATTTTGGAATAATATTTAAAATTCAAAACGGAATTTAAAGGTACAAATAATGAAAGCATTCCGCGAAAAATTTTAGTTAGCGACAAGGTTTAGTTAAAATGATTCCGAGAGCTTAGATTGTAGGAAAATTATATTTTCATAGTAAAAGAGTGATTACTAAAAGAATTAAAAGTAAATATATGTTTATATAGATATAAATAAGCATTATTAAGCTTAATATTTAAAAAATTAACAATATATTATGGTGTTATATCTACACGCACCATATTTTACTCAACCAGTTATAGTTAATTAACATCTCAAGCGGTGTCTCTGAAACAGAACAAAGTTAGATTAAATGATTTACTTAATATATTTATTGACAATAAAGGAACTTACTTTAACTTTTAACACGGCCAGTATCACAGTCTGCAAATATTATTTTATTCTAACATTTATATTATATAATTACTTTGAAATTATATTTCTGAAAATGTTCTATGTAGGAACATAAACATAGTAATTTACATTGTATAATATATGTTCATAAGCCTACTTATAAAATAACAAATGAAACGTCTCAAAAATTTTAATTCACTTTCTTTGTACAAAATAACTCTGTGACTCAAGTAGAAAGTATTATTAAAAGGAAGAAAAAGAAAATAACTGAATTTAACTTTACATAAGTAAATATTAACATCGTGTATTAGAGGAAGTATTGAAACATGGAGCATAATTATTATGTATCGAAATAAAACATCAAGATACCTGTACAATTTTCCACAGATGAATTCGTTGTTCATAATTTTCATGTAATTTTATTTAAATAAATTTTAAAAGAAGGTAATCACGACTTCTTCAATTGACTTTTCAGGCTATTTTCTTTTTTGAACTTTCCTCAAAATCGTTAGTTTTTCCATTTTGGTTCGTTACGCAGCGTCATATTCATATATGGATAATTTTCATTTTTAAAACGTTTAAAAACATTTTCTTTTTACAATTATTTGAAAACAGAAATCATATTACACAAATAACTATACGTACCGGTGTACATTTACCAGAGAGATGTGTATTTTCCTAAGTGTTTTGTGCGTACAAGCGTACGTGCATATACTCGTATGCTTACGAGAAGGCAAATCAACATGATCATTTTGATAAAAAGATTTCTATGTTAAAGGAATTGTAAAAAAAAATTATGTTGGATTTTTTTAACGAAGACATTCATTTATAAAGGCTATTAACATAAACACGTAGGCGAATACACCCGTGTGCGTACATATATGCTAGTGTTCGTATATATGCGCTATTAATTTTACTTGTTTCTTACAAAATGTCCCGTACATTACTCAAAAGGAAACATGTAGTTTAACATCTGTCACTCTCTTTTATTGCTCAATATTTTAGAACCGTATACTATATATATATATATATATATATATATATATATATATATATATATATATATATATATCCGTAAAATATATTTCTGAATATTTTTTTAAAATTAATTACACCCTGTTGGAAAGTTATTTTATAGTGCAACTAAAAACTACCTATAACTTTTTGAAGCTTGGATCATAAGTTATTAAACTGAAGAGATTGTTAAACCAACCCGAGGAATTTTTACTTTCGCAAAATATTGAGATAAAAAAAGGGTAATTTATTTGAAAAAATTGTCCAATAGTCAGGGATATTTACAATGTCAGCAATATCTGTGTTCACGAGGCCCCTCATTAACAGAGCACTGCTTGGACGGCAGCCAGCTTTCCCGTCACCAAAGAAACGAGTGTAATTTACGTAAAGTATGTTTGGTATTTCATAACTCTAATGATGCGATCATTAATGCTGAGGACCTGTATCCAATATACCCTTGGAGTGAGTGAATTTTTATCACAGAATGTATCAACATGAAAAAAAGATTAAATTATACCATGACTAGAGGTGGTAGTTTTTTTTTATTTGCAAAATTACAATACCCAAGTATTCCAACATTTGATTTTATCGATTTTGTATTCATAAAATGAAATTGTTTATGTGATGAAGGATTATAATTTAAAAATAAGTTACCTCGTAATTGTGGTTGTCATTCCGTTTGCATTGAAATGTCAATATGTATAAGAATAACTTTCACATGTGATTTTTTTTCTGTATTCCATAACGTTTTGTGCCAGATTTTGTACAGCAAAAAATGTCAATTAATGAAGAAAAAGGTCAACTGCAAATAGTACTCGAGTCGTGGGATTTTATTACCGAAGCGAACCGAAGCGAAGGAATCATACCGTTTTGTTATGTTATCCTAAAACTTAATAATTATTTTAAAATAATTACACAAAAAAGGAAAACAAAAACCAAAAATTTCATCTGCCACAGTAATTCCACGTATAGTTATAAATAATTTTTGAATTTATTTCCTTTACTTCCGTTGTGACATTTTCCTCTATACCATATTTAAAAATTCTGGATCAACGCGAAATACCGTCAAGTTTTTATGAGTGAGTCAGTCTTAAAATACATGATATTTGAAAAGACATATCGAACATTAAGATAAAAGCTCTAACTTTTTGGGGTTATCTTGATGCTTCTGACCGTTCTCGAAAAAAAATATCTTGGGAAAAGTTTAATGTACGGAACGCGATTATAGCTCTTCTGTATGCAAGATAATTTTTTATACAGATATGTATTTACATTAATGATTGGTAGGGAAATCGCATTAGCAATTCCAGAAAACACGCGAATATATGCATAGATATTCAGAAATTCAGGCAAGACTCTATTTAGGTTTCCGAAGGCAAAGAGCAAGAACCAAACCCTTATAGTCAGTCCCTCACAACATCATAATTTTGTAGTTTTAGACTTATTTTTATAAAATTTTACAAGTAGTTGCGTCATATGGAGATACATGCATAGAGCGAAAAATAAAAAAAAATTACTTTGATATGTAACATGAAATATCTTTTTACGCAAGTAAATAAATCTTTATTTCGTACATCTTGTCGAATAAGACATCATTAAACAATTCTTATTAATTAAAAATGAGGCTATATTTACCGCATTTAATTTTTAGGTTTTATTTGTGAAGTATTAAGTTCAAAGGAAAGCACAATATGCCGGTTATATTGGCATCCGAATGGCACCGAATCTAAGTATTCAACTATGGGTTGAAAAAAACACAAATTTTAATTACAAATATAAAAAGATTATAAGATATATATACAGGAAGAATTAAGTATAAACACAATTATTACGCCTGTAATTCTATAACTCAAATACTAAATATTCAAATTCAAATTTGTTAAAAGTATACAAATATACGCTAGCCCGAAGATATTTTATGAGCGTATGGTATTACATGTGGTTGGGTTTTAATTATTTATGTTCTTTATTATATATCAAAATATTTGTTTTTTTAATTTTTGAAAATAATCATATTGTTGATATTATATCAAACACGATTTGAATATTTATCTCAAATTACAATTTTGAATTATCTTAAATTTTTTTTAAGTGTCTGCCATATTAATTTTAATGTCATATAGAATATGACATCCAAGCGATTGACACAAATCGATAAACATTTCACTTATTAAAAACGGAGTAATAGTTTAAACGCTGCGATCGAACATCCAAAAATGCATACACACATGTATCTTTACATACATTGATGCTAAATTTATCTTAGTGTGTCGTAATTGGTACAAAACAAGACTTTTTTTTTTGTACCAATTAATGACATTGGTACAAAACAGACTGTGCAGGATTTTAAAGCAATTGACGTGAGATGTATGGTAAAGTGCCTTTCTCAGATACTCTGAACAGAAATGAACAACCTAAACGTAATTAAAAGTAAAGGATCACAAAAATATTGACATATACTTTTTTTCCCGTCGAGAATCAATGGTTCCATGATTTTCTTCTGGTAAATATAGCTTTACGACAAAACTATTATTATTTGTGCAGATTACAGAAAAATATGTATTTTTTTATTGATTCAGAAATTGTTTCAGTATATTTAAGCATACGTTACCAAGGTACTAAGGTAAGGCATTATACCCATCCAACGGAGTACAGGATTGTGGTACGTGTGTATTACGGGAATGCACTTCAATATCCATTTCAAAATGTGTGTACAAAATACTCTAAGAGTATAACGTCGAAAATAAAATCATCATTTTTAATTTATGGGTAGAATTACATCTATAAGTAATTGGTTTAAAATGAGAAATCTGTTCGGGAAAATTTATAAATAAATTTATTTTACTGAGAACTGCGGATGTTTTACTGGGAACAAAGAATAGTGGAGGTATTAATTTATTTTCAATCTCAAGGGACAAAATGTAACTCAAAATTTGGTGACCACAGAATTAATTAAAACAGAATCCAACACAAAATACGTCTTAGTTCCATTTCATTATTTCATTTGTTTTGAAAAACGACCTTTCATTTTTTTCTCGTCCTATTTAATTTTTATTTTGGTTCCGAATATTTTAATCAAATTTTTGCTAGTATGGAGTCAATAAAATGCTAACGAATATGTCAATGGTATATATTATATAGTAAAAGGCAGAATAGCGTCAGTGTGCCAACATTTTATATTATATTTATTAAAAGTATTTTAATTTTGTTATTATTGAAAATTATGACTAACAAAAAACGCTTTAAAACTTTGAGGTAATTCATATTGATTGACTCATTTTGCACCGCATTTAAAAATGTCTTTACCCTCATGTATAAACGTGTTTAAACTTGTTTCGATTTGTGTAGAAAAACAATATTGCTATGATTATTACTCAATATAATACAGTATAGCACAGTGATCGATTTTTTTCAATACAGTCATGAAACCGATTTCAAAAAATATTATAAAATCTGTTAAAGGGTTAAAAAAGTTTTAAAATCGAAAAGATATATCCCTCAACAGTTAAACGTAAGTCAATCAACAATACAAAGAATTAGAGCCAAATATAAATGTCCTATTTCAATCAACGTTGGTTGTCGCGCTAAAAAATTATCTGATAAAGATGTAAGAAAAATTACTAACTATTTAAGATCCACTGAGGCGTCTTCAACGTCTGAAGCGGCGACAATTGTTAATAAAGACACTAGCATGCCTGCGAGTAAGTGGAATGTTTGTCGAACCTTACACGAAGCAAATATGTTAGCTATTGAAAAGGAAAAAAAAGGAAAAAAAATAAAGCTAGAAAAGAACTTGCAAAAATATACATCAAATGGACTAAAAATGATTGAATATGGTTATTGGTCGAATAAGACCAAAATTAATAGATAGAATGCAGATGGTCGAAAATAGAACTGGAAAAAAGACGAACAACTATAAGCAAAATATTTTATACAAGCAGGTGGTGCAGGATTAAAGTTTGGAGCTGTTTGACAGCTTATGGCGTTGAACCAATTAACAAAATACAAAGCGACATCGATAGGAAAATTTATCACTAAATTCGTAGGCCATATCTGTTGGAAACTATTGAAATATGTCATGTCCTGTAAATTAATTAGTATTCCAACAATATAACTACCCCCACCACACATCGAAAATAGTAAACAATTTATTAAATAAACAAGAGTTTTAAGTTCTGCCATAGCCCCGTCAAAATTTATGGGCTTACTTGAAAGTATGCTTTTAAATATATATAAAGCACCACTATGGAACTTAAACATTATATGTAATGTGTATAAGAACAGTTGTACGAAATTCGACCTGAATACTGTGAAAAACTTGTGAAAAGTGAGGAAAACAGTTTGCATGCGTGTTTTTTTTGTAACTAGTGCAAAAGTGGACCAATTGCAATTCCGACAACTATAAACCAGATTTTGTTCCGTCAGAAATATAATTTGTTTATTATTTAGTAAGGAATTCTTCATATTTAACGCTACTCTTTATGACATTATAAGGTACTAACTGACGGTCTGCATTTTACTGTATGGATATATATATATACATATATATATATATATATATATATATATATATATATATTATATATATATATATATATATATATATATATATATATATATATATACATATATAACTGTAAATTATAATTCACAGGAAATTAGGAAAACGCGTAAATGTGTAAAATACCGTACTCCATCCTCCGCTTCTACAGACATCTACCCTCAGGTAAAGTTAGACGTGACTAAAGTATATTACTTCCCACACGTACATGTACACAAATTGACAATGACAACCCTTTTAGGCGGAAGTAGAGGGTGTGGTCCAACAATTAGTGAGAAAATTGTCAAGTTTCTTACAACATTTTCTCAGATCTGAAGTCGTATATAAACTATAGGTGTTTCAAGTCTTTTCAGAAGTTTTCGCATATTTGTAAATTATTCATATAACTAAGTGCGTCCAAAGATTTACCTATAGATTTGCTTGGACTTCTAAATTTTCCCCAGAACAAAATGAAAAAAGTGAACCTTTATCCCCTCATTTCCGTATGTTTGTCAATTTTGACACTTGACATTGAGGGATATAGTTATGAAAGCTATTGCAAAAGCATATTTCACAAAAATTAACTCAAAAATATTTATATGGAAGTTTAATAATGAAAAAAATCAACTACTCTATTTTGTTTTCCATTTTCCTTCACGCTTAAAGAAGTTATACCTACATGATAAATTCAAAACATTTTATCATTTATTAATCTTCCCTTTCCTCAAAAAAATTAAATTTATTGAGATATCAAAAATATTTTTTTCTTTATGTTAGGGGCTAAATGTCGAGAGATACACCGAAAATGAAGCAAAAATTTTCGTCCGCCCTTTTTCCAAAACGATTATATTTAAGCGATAAAAAAACTGTGTTTTCAAGAGTCTACAAAAAAATTGTGGGAAACTGTTACGATGATCTCACACTTTTTGAAGTGTTCATGACGATATGTGTGCTCCTTACTTAATTATACTGGGTATTAAGAAATATTTATGGCGCTTTGAAGTCCGTATTAGTGATTCCATAACAAATAAACTAATTTCTTTTCCAACGAAGTAAGGATTCCTCAGTGTGCAAGCTAGACTTCCACCTAGCCGGTTTTATTTGTTAATGAAGTATATTACAAAAAAACCATATATTATTAATAAATTCACATATTTAAAAGGGGTAAAAATTTTTTCATGTTTCCTACCGAGTAGATTATCTTTGAAAATAAAATTGTAGTCTCATTTACCATTCTTAATTACTGAGTTCCGTTTACAGTAAATTAGGCTTTAAATTGACTTGTTTTGTTGCTTCCTCAAATTTTTAACCGGCTAAACTTTGTAATCAAAATTGAATATTTCAGGTACCTTGCGACAATAAATTCATAAGATATAGACAACTACGAAACCATATTTTGTGCATGTTTCAACACAACCTTCGCCTTTTTTGTTATGCAAAATAGAAAAAAAAATTAATATCTTTCTTTTTTCTATTCATTGTAGACATCATTGTATGATGACACAAATTATTCTAATTGACATCGCTCTCTGTTTATTGAACTAAATAAATACATGTTTATTGTTTCCACTTAATTAACAACCTTACTATATTTCTATTCTTTTTTTATAAATCAAAAATCAGTTTTCTCAGAGCAATTAATTGTACGTTTAAATTGTATTGTACATCGTAACAAAGAATATGTTTTTTATTCAGGCATAAGTCATGATTTAAAATCGAAAAGTAGATACTAAAATTAACGTAGGTAAAAATATATTAAAGCGGTTCATACGAATATTTGAAATTGCGTCACCGTCTTAAATAATAGGAATAATGCAAACTTTAGTAATAAACCAGATAATATCCCTAATTTTCATCTAAACCTTGATTTAAAAAATTAGGAAAGTTGAAAAACTATCATTTTTCTTATTACAGGATGAAAACTTCCAAGTAACATGTTCATTAAAAAAGTTGTTTATTTGAATTAAAACATTAGAGTTGAAATAAATTTTATTATATTGCTGCGATGCCATTTGAAATTTAAAAAAAACTTCCTTTTACATTATCTAAAAAAGTAGCTAATTCAGCTGAATTGGGGTAATAAGACATTACCAAGATGTTGTAAGCCATTAAAATAAAATTTAAGATGGTTGAAGAACTAAAAATATTTCATTTCGTTGTTTCTCATTTGCAAAGAGAAGTTAAAGCGGCAAATTTGCGAAGAGGCGTTATTCTGTCATATTGTTTTTTTTTATAGAATCGTTTTAATAATTTCTTCAGTTGAAATGGGTATTGAAGAAAAAAATTTACTTTTATAACATTTGGAGGTGTTTGCGATTGAAAAATATATTGCAGAAAAGCATGAATCAATTTGTATATTCGAAAAATTTCTCACGAGTTGGAAATCAGTTAACCTGGATGCTAAACACGTCAATGTAAGATTAATGTAATATCATGTGGTAACGAAGAATTTTTTTTTCAGTAATGACATTTTTTTCAGTAACGACATATGTAGCTCAAGAAGCTACATTTTTCAAATATTCCGAAAAATACTTTATCCAAGGGTAGGGGTAAGCCATCTTTATAGTTTTTAATTTCTGTTAAACGATTATTTTGCCTTTTTTCTTTCATATTTAAGATATTCGAAATGAAAAACCATTACGACATTGGTTTTCATTTCGAATATCACACGCCTAGCTCAAAACATTATATTTGTTGATTCAGTTACATTCAATTAGATTCTACATAAACTTTTCCTCTCCACAATAAAAAATAACCTCTGCAATTGGGCCCCTTCTAACTAAGCACTTTACTTCTTATGTCAAACGATTTTTGAGAAAAATGCCTGTGACAGATATACAGACAGATATTGAAATGATTTCATTTTCCCCATTTTGTTACGAAACACTAAATAAAAATATAAATTTTGTAAAATTATCTTTAAAAGCCATCGGAATTAATTGTATTTAAGGTATTCATTAAATGCTAAACCAAAATTTTTTAACTTGTACAATAATATTTGTTGATAAATTAGAGGAAAGGAGGGAGGATGCATGCGCATATGATTTTTTTAATTCGATGATGTGCGCTATGAAAATTTGATCGAACTTTCCACACATAGCGGGACAATCATCAGTTTTAGTTTAAATATTTTCCTATATTAAATTTAGTTGGGCATCTTAAAAATCTACTACAGAACTTTTGAATTTATGAGAAATGGACGAACAGACAAACATGACAAAATCACAACAGTCCATATTTCATAATGTAACTTAAAAAAATAACTATTTCTTACGGATTTTTTTTCCTTAGCTACGTTTTTTACATTACAAGAAATATTTAAGGATTATCTGAATAAATTGAATTTTTTTTAATTTGGAGAGAATTATGAAAGTTTACTCTCATCCCCAAATGTGCTTTTTTTTCTTACACACAAATGCACT
Organism: Druceiella hillmani; assembly: GCA_039881145.1. Taxonomy (NCBI): domain Eukaryota; kingdom Metazoa; phylum Arthropoda; class Insecta; order Lepidoptera; family Hepialidae; genus Druceiella; species Druceiella hillmani. Next base: position 311,527 of record JAYKKI010000048.1, on the reverse strand, counting down.
TTCCGGCACAATAAATATCAATGGAAACACTAAGTTGTCATATGCCGAAATGAATCCATTTTAACGAAACAAAATCAAGTCTAACAGAACAGCACAAAGTAATTAAATTATTCATGAATTTAACAAAACAAAGTAAAATTGAGTACTGATTATGAATTCAATATTTCTTTCTAAGTGGGCAGCAATGTTACGATATATGATTTCGCTTAAGCAAGAAAGACATGTTTATTTTGCAATGAATAAAAATACCATTTAACTTACAGGTAGACAACTAAATATTTATGCAATGATTTTTTGAGGATTCGAAGAAACACTGTTGGATTATTACTTGTTGGCTTCAAAGTTAGAGAAACTCCAATGCATTTGCTATTTTTGTTAACATAAAATAAAATGTTATTTTAAATAATTTAATCTCCTGGTTTATGAAAAATATTAAATCACATCGAATTTTTTTAATTAAAGTTTGTCGCAAACAGTATATTTCAGATATATATATAAAATATATATATAATATATATATATATATATATATATATATATATATATATATGTATATATATATATATATATATATATATTCATCCAAAAGCGAGTTATTCTAACGATTGAGCATAATGTATAGTAAATACTATACTTTGGTCTGGTACTAATTTCATTTTAAATTGTTTCGGCAATACACCGTATTTCCTTCAAGCGTACTGCATTTTATGTAATTATGTTTTAGAAAAATTTCTGATATGTAACTTTTTTCTGATATGTACGTTTTTGGTTTGAAATAACTTGTTCAACGCGATAAACGGTAAGTTGAGCAAGGAATACGTGTATAAATAAAAAAAAGGCCCAGTCCAGCTCTAAAATATAACATACTACACCATTTCATTTAATCATTATAAATACTCGAAACTAATTTAGCTATTAATTTAAATTATGATCAATGAATGTTTACTAAAGCGTAAACGATTTGCTTGCTGATTAATATAATACTCGAGCGTTTTACCGCACAATGAACGGTATTCACGACAAAGCGAGAGTGTAAAGGAGTCTTTTGCCATTTGTATCGTAATCAACTGGCATTATTAGCTTTTGATTGGTAGTTACTAGGCAGTATTCCATTTAGAGTTTTACTAACTCGTTCCTTAAAATGTAATTTTAACAAATATGGTTTTACAAATTAGATTTTATCAGAGTGAAAATAATGCATCCATTTGAATGAAGGGATATGAAATAAGAGACCCAAATGTGTTTATTGAGATACAGAATTAGCTGGAAAATATTTTATGAAATATGTATTCATTATTTTTATTTAATAAAATTTGCTAATAGAAATTTTGATTTATAAAATTAAATTTAATATTTCAATTGATTTCAAGAAGATACGAAGCCTTTATTAATATTATATAAATAATGGGAATACATTTAAATTGAATAAAAATTTGATAGACAAAAACTTTGTTAAGCTATACGTATAATAAAATTCTGTACATGAAAAATATTTTAAACAGGATGATTGATGTAACGTATATAAGAATGACATTAAAAGCCAGACAACCTGAATTTTTCAAATTTTTGTTTGTCTGTTTATTAATTTGTTCTTCAATTGCTCGAAATCAGCTATGTGGGTTTCAATGATTTCATTTGGTGATGGTTCCTGCCCTCAAGCAACATATATGACATATAGGACTGATAATTTTTATTTGAATATTACAGATATTTTATTTTACCAAATTCTACGCGAAAGAAAACGCGTCGTTGATATATATAGCTAGTAATACAATATAAGCGTTTTTGTGTTATAAGGTTGGTCGTTACAGCTCTACCCTCGACTAAAGAGCAGATTAATTGATTAAACTGTTAAGAGCACTATAGTAAATTAACTCAACCTAAATATTTTATTAAAAAGAATTAATGTAAAATACATTCACGATCTTTTCATGGTTGGGCAAAGCTGGGATGAGTTGGGCTAAGGGAAATTTTAACAGTCTAGACCACTATTACTATGCTAAATAACTCTAGCATTTCTCCCGCAGTCGCATGACGATTAAAGCCATGAGATTCAAAACCATTGTTATATTTTTCGTTAAATTTTAAGTTAATTTTATTGAAAATGGCATCTTCAATATTTTCATTTTAGTACTTTTGAGGTGTATTTTGTGAAATTTTCAATAATCTTTCTAGAACTGTAATATTCACATACGTACGATATGAAAATAGTGCAGTAATCCGTGTGACTCGTTCTTTCAATCGATACACTAAACAACTCATATAACTAAATTATACTATGGACGCATATCCTTGAATTGTTTGTATGTATGCACGTTATCTACATTGCCTTCGACCATTATTTTAGTTTTCCTTTATTTGTTTGAAAATTAAGCTCAAATATGTACAAGGTAACCTATGGGAAGCTGATTATAATGTTCATTATAAATGTGTAAATTGGATAAGCCATTTTTGTGCAATACTTAAAACAACTAACTAATGAATCTTTGTTCTTTAAATAACTGCTATCATTGAGAAGAAGTACAATAAAGAAGTACGAGTGTATAAAAATAAGGCATGTAATAAAATAAAGAATGATTGTCTATATAAAACATATATTTAATACCTTATTACAAATGAGAACGAATTGAAAAGATAAATGTTGATCCTAACAATCTTTTTTTATATGCATATGTAGATGGATGAATGTTTATTTTTTCATAACTCCGTATTTTTATACGGACCTGTGTGTATTTGAAACAGGAAAAGACATGCTTTACCATATACCTCATAATGAAATATAAAATAGTCCCTGATAGATAGCACCCATCTATTATGATGTTAATACCACCATATTGAATTCCCAAGTTCGAGCATAGTTCCCATAAGATAGCATGCACAATTTTCTCCTACGTAAAATTTAATTACGATGTTATAGCTGAAAGTAAAATCATTTAGAGAAAATTGAACAGTGATAAATGTGGCATGGATTGATACAGCGGCTACATTATTCTAAAGTCACGCAATCGGTGAAATTCTCTCTCTCTCTCTCTCTCTATCTCTCTCTATCTCTCTCCCTCTATCTCTCTCTCTTTCTCTATCTCTCTCTCTTTCTATATCTCTCTCTCTTTCTCTTTGTTTCAAACAATATCCTAGTACAAAAATGTAGTACCATTACCTATTAAAACAGTTTACCCATTACTTTTGTAAAGATTTTGGGTGTTTCTGTTTCGAAATGTACTAAATAACATTTCTACGAAACATTTTTTTTAAATTGAATTAGAATATGTTTTAAATTTCCGATATTTTTATTTCTATCTAGTTATTATGAAAATTTGCAAAGAATTTGAAAGTTGGTTTTTAAAAAATTTGTTTCTTTTATTAATCTAAGTTCTATATCGTAAAAAAACACTAAAATTTTAATCGATAAAGCTTTGTGACAAAATACTGCCTTATAAAGTGGAAGTCACAAGGGCCTTCAAATAAATTGATAATATGTATCCTCTATGAAGTAAAAGGAAAAGCGACAGAAGGTTTTCCAGATTGCTTATATCTTGTGTCGTTGTTATTTGCCCTTTTTGTAGAAGAAGCCGTTGTTAGTAAAACATTCAATCGTTTCTCAGTTCATAATTAAAGCCATGGTTGTATATTATAATTCACAGTTATTTCCTCTACAGTATATACGTTGTTATTTAATGTTGTCCTCCGAATATTTAAGCACTTTCTAGTAATTACACTATAGACATAATTGTATTCTTTAAAATTTATTCTAATATATTTACCGTACATGCATATGATCGTTAAATACAAGTGGATGTGTATGAATATAACTAATAAAATTATGCAATTATTGAGATACCTCGTTTATAATCATTAGCAATTACTAATTATTGAAAAATTCATGAATGACAACGTTTAGTAGAACATATAATATTTTACCAATATAAGTAAACTAAACATATGAGATAAAAACAAACGATATTTTATTTTGCCGTTTTACACAAGAACCTGAATGTCAATTTACAGCCTGAGTCAATTATTAGCGACGTTTGGGCCTAATATATAACAGATCTTGAATTGGAATTATTTATTAAAATTAGTACTTACTATTGCCAATTATTCGATTATGAGGATTACTCAATTAATAAATTTATATTAGGAAGTGATGTTTGACTTTATCTCCAGAATTATTTGAAAAAAAGACCGTGATAAAAAAGTTTGTTAATCGTCATGGCCTCTTCTTTTAATTGATATTCGACATAATATATAAAAAATAAAATCAAGCTATTATATATATATTTATATATATATATATATATATATATATATATATATATGTATATATATATATATGTACATATATATATATATATATATATAAATTTCCATTTCAATATTTTTGACTTATGTTTGAATTAATTTGATTTACCTTTACAAATTTTATGTTTTTACGTCAAGAAGTTAGTGAGAAAATTTTTGTGGATATTTTTAGCAATAACTTTGGGACTGGCCTTAAATATCTTAATTTTGGAAAAAATGTAAAAAATTGGTATTGGAAAAAATGTCAACACTTTATTTGCCTTCGATAATGTGTCAATATGAATAGCTCTAAGTATTAGCTATTAACATATACTTAAATTATTTTGCCTTATTCCTATTTGAAGTTGGAAATTTCTGTGTCAAACTGTTTCTTGGAAAAAACTCTATGACAATTGGGACGGACGGATATATGAGTCATCTTATTAGCGTTTCGCTTTTATATATTGAGGTAAGTAACCCAAAATTAAGTAACCATTAAGTGCTGCTATCGTTAAGTATAAACATCTGATTAAGCTTTATTGATCCACATCTATAAATCGGTCTATGCTCTAGAAAAATGCTAAACACTAATATAATATCTCCCCTCCAAATCAGATGACTTAAAACAAATAAAGTTTTCATAAGATACAGGCGATAAAATCTCATATCCATCATATACATCCTCTCCTTATTTTTTGTTCTCTTTCCTTATCATCTTCCATATATCACGAAAAAATCTCATAGTAGTGTAGCCAGTAAATAAGTTTAGGGTGACACAAGACAGCGTGACAAATGTAATATGCAACGGCTACGGAGATAGTGCGCTTCCCTATAAGCTAGCTGTAATATGTAAATTCGTCATATGGCTTCGCTGCGGAATATAAATTTAGGGTCATATAAAATTCATATTAGCCGTTACTTTCTGGATACAAAGTTTCCCTATTCCTAATTTTTACACATAAGTATACTGCATTGTATTTCGAATAGTATGTGGGACGAAATAAAATGATATAACCACTAAGCAAGTAAAATATTTGTTCGTTTTATTTTAAATAAAGAAGCTTTATCACTTAACACCGAAAACTCTATAGACGAGCGATGAGCTTTTATCCAGGCGAACCTTCAGTTCAGGAAATTTTCTTTAACGAGAATAATTAGTAAGCAATATAGCGAATAGTCGTTTAAATTGTATTTGATAATGAAATATGAAAAAAATATTAGTCCGCAAGTTTGTTTTCTTTGACTGGAAATTTTTCAACGTTAAATTGACTAATTCATGCGTTGCCCTGAAACGATATATGACAGCGATAAACTGATATTTTAAAGTAACTATATTACTAAATACCTTTGGAATTATGAAAATCTGTATTTTTTATTCAGTTTTGAGTTTTTGCAATATAAATATTTTCACAATCTCTAAGATTCCAGAAACAAGTAAAAACTTGTGTTACTTTTACCATGAACAATTTTCGCTGTTTTATTGCTATTTTCCTTAATAAATGGAATAAAATATAATAAAATGGTAACTTTTCTGCATAAATATCAAATCTTTAAATTATGTTTGCTAAAATAAGTAAATTATATGTGCTAAAATAAGGCTAAAATTACCAAATTGTTTTGATCAAAATCTCAGTTTTACAAAAAATAGACAAATGAAGTGGAAATGGCCTTCAGAAAGTTGCAGAGAAACTTAAGTTCATTTCCTTTCCCAAAGAAAAAATAATTTGTGTACAATATCTTATCTGTTTTGGTACCAATTTTAAAATAGAAAAACTTTCAAAGGTTTTCATCGTTAATAAGTATGCATAGAAACTTGATCTTCTAAACATATCCACCCTACGTTGGTCCATGTAGACAAAAGAGAACGAACAAAGACATATATCGTTTTTCAACGGTAAATTTAGATAAATTTAATGAAATTTGGATAAATTTATTCGATAATAAAGTAAAAACTCCTAGAGTATACAATAATAAAAATTCCAATTATTTTTGTATCTTTATTCAATATCTGACTGGTTACACAAAACAAGAATGGTTACATGAGTCATGAAATGCATTGAGAAGTAGTCAGCTACGTGCCAAGAAAGTGTCGAAAATTGCTAGAAAAACAAATGTTAGACACTAAAAAAGTCATGAAATTTCTGCACCACCATGAATCGTTTAGAAATGATAAGCTTTTATTTGTCTTATTAAAAAGGATTAAGTTTGAAAGTACTAAAACCTTACAACGAAAAAAAAATTCATGAATGTGCGTCTTGTGAATAGTTTATACTTTCTAGTTTATACTTTCTTAGTTCATACTTTTTTTTAATTGTGAAAAAGAAATAGTTTTATACTTTCCTTGCTACGAGTTCCTCATTATAATTTTAATTAACCGCTAAATAGCAGATATTTTTCTAAAATACCGCGTTTCTTTGGGTCTATAAAATATGAAATAGTGGCATATGAAGTGAAATAAAATTACGAAAAAAACAATCAGATAACTTGTATTAACTTTTCACATTCATAATAAAAGTTGATGTTATTAGTGAAATCATAACTTTTTTTATTGGTGCAATCAATTTCGTTGTAACGCGACATTTTCAGGAAACAGGAAGCCATTGAAAAGTTTTAAAAATGGCAAATTGTTTTCCTTCTTGATTTAGTAAGCTAAGTGGTCCAAAACTAAGCTTTGCTAAGTGCTAAAGCATGCAATAATTCAGGAGTATCTAAAAGGTGGATACCCGGGATGTATGTACAAAGGTGAAGAAATGAAACATTATCGAATTTTGTCAATGTTTGTACGTAGTTGTAAACTATCAACCCTCCGTTAACTAAATCAATTTTTCTTTTGTTTACAAGTAAAAAGGGTGGTACCGAATACATTGTATAAAATGATTTTGCAAAGTGAGAGTGAATTCACATAGAACTATCAATAATTAATTTTTTTCATTAGCATAGAGACGTAAACTTATTTATGTAACACGGAGCCTTTGTTAATAAAATGCAGTTTTCGTATCGAAATGAACAATCTTCATCGTCCAAGGGCAAAATCTTTTTGTCTATGTGAGTCAAAATATTAAACAGAATACAGTATTTTAGAAGGTACTTAGAATAACAATTCACAGGTAAATTAAAAGTGAGCATGATTATTTTCCACAATGTAAATGCTCCTAGAATAAAAATGTTTCGTGCGCCCTTATATTAATATTCCTAAAATTACAGTCAGGTTTGACTGTAATATGTTGGGAGAAGTATTCAAATTTAGTAACCAAATATTTACAAGCATTCTAACTTTTAATATAGCAGCTAATTAAAATCGATTTCACGTCTTTTTATACATTTCATAAAAATATTTATTCAATCTAAATTTGTATTGCAATAAATAAAAGTGTTTTTAATAATTTGGGTATAATACAAGTAAGGGCGTACGCACGACCATCCGTTCTCCTTAATAAGAACAATTATCCCATAATCTATTTCTTTTAATAAGTCAATTCATTGCGTTTTAGGGTTATGTATATCAAACGGAAAAATGGAACTTTATAATTCTCACTCATTCACTAGATTTTATATTTTTTTAATTTCTATATTTTTTACGCCTGTGAAATGTATGGTAGGGAATACTAATGCTTTGAAAAGTTAACGTTTGTAAATATTTTCATGGAAATAAGATTTCGGTATAAATTTAAATATTAATGAGCACCTTAATGTAAACGGAAATTTTGTACTCTGAGTTTTTCTCGAAAGTATTTCTAACTGAAGAATTTATATCAGAATTATAGCATTATTATAACATTGAAATTGGGATTCTTCTCAATTTCTTCAAGATACAAGAAGAAATTCAGGTAGATTTTTAAAACTTAGCGACCAATATTGCACAGTTTTCTAAGTTTATAAAGGGGAGGGCTTTTAGAAACATTACATTGCAAGTGTTGCATATTTGATTTGTTTGCCCTTCGAATTACTATAGCCATATATACGCCACCAATTTAAGCTCCAAAAGAACACTTTTTTCCATAATTATTCATACGTGTCCAGGACATAAATTTCCAGTCGTACAACCATGCTAAAACTCTTAATTATATTTCGAAGCACGTTTTCTTCAAATTAAAATGAAAAATATATAAAATCCTTTAAAAATATTTTGTGTCTGGAATATTATCACTCCTATTATCTTTAATAAGTAGCAAAATCTGTTTAACAAAATTCGAAAAGTTTTCCGATTGTTTGAAATTTTGTAATTTGTTTTTTAGTTTAATGAAAGGGTCAGTCCACTTTTCATAAAGAGTATATATTAGTGTAATTCATCTAAAAATTTTAAGCACAAAATTTTGGACACTTAAGAAATGCCTCTCATTCCATCTTAATTTTCAACGGCTTATGAAAATATGCGTATTTTATTTGGTTAAATGGGTATCTCAACATTTGATATCAATATTACTCTATGTAATGAATGTATAAATGAAAAGACTATATTTATAATAGAAAATGGCAAACTTGATGAATTTTTAGAAGAACCCGTATAATGGGTAACTCGCTAATGAATTCGTACAAAATTAACGCCAAATATATTCAATATTTGGAAAGAGCCGACTTGGCTATATTGGCGAAATTGTACCGTCGACTTCGAATTAAATTTCCGAAGACGATACAAAGCGTTTTGTTCAACAAAACGTACATAAAGTGTAATCGTACACCGAGTCACGAGAACATCAAAACTAGTAGAACAACTCGAGCAAAACCCACAAAGCAAAAGAAAAAGCCGTCACCACCTGGCTGAAGGAAAAAATTCGGGAAGCAATCATCAAGCGAGACAACATAAACCTCAGCCTAAACGTAATACACTCTTCCTTAACATATCTCCTTCACCCTATAAAATTTGATACTTTAGACTATAAAATAAGAAATGATATCAGTGCCATAATAAAAAACATAACACAAAAACAATTAAACAAAATTAAAGAAATAAAAGCCAAAATCGAAAAACCAAAAGTCATATCCAAACAAACGTTTTATCCTAGAACAGTAAACCTTCCTTTCAAAATCAACATTTAATAATAAAGAACTAGAATTTTAAATAAAGGATTTAAATATTATATTCCAACCGCACCCTCACGAAAAAACTTAGAATCACTAGTAGTAGATACCATGATTGCATTCAGCAACCAGGACGCACTTACTAAGCATATATCATATTATTATAGATATGTTGACGACATCCTTATCTGCTGGAAAGGTACACAGGGACAGTTAGACCAGTTTGTTAACTTTACCAACTCTCTACAAAACAATATCAAATTCACTTTAGAGGTAGAATCCGATAATATACTAAACTTTTTAGATATCACAATAGAACGCAAAAATAATGAACATAAATTTAATATATTTAGAAAAGACACATTTGCAGACTCCGTAATTAATAGTCATTCACAACACCCTTGGTCCCATAAGTTAGCAGCCTTCCATTCCATGATTCACAGAGCGTTAACCATCCCTCTAGAAAAACCTAATTTACATAAAGAAATAAAAACTATAAAACAAATCGTAGTAAATAATAATTATAACCTACAAATTTTCACAAAATTTTACCATAATAAATTAAGACAAAATACTAACATAAGAAACATACCCGGTCTTACCAAATAATAATAAAATTAACTATAAATCTATCCCATACATAGGTAATGTATCACTCAAATTATGAAAACTCATAACTAATAATAAAAATATAAATAATACAACATGTGCTTATAGTATTTTAAATAACTTTGTTTAAAACCTTTATTAATAATAAAGAAAAAATAGATAAACATAAAAAGAATGATATCTATAAACTTAAATGTAACGACTTTAGTAGTGTATACATAGATCAAACAAGAAGAGATTTTACTACAAGATATAAAGAACATATTGCCAGCTGGCGAAATAAAAAACCGGACACATCTCACTTTGCTAAACACCTCATTGAAAATAACCATCACCGTCATACTGATAATGCCACCTATATATCACAAATAGGTTCAAAAGGCAATAAACGTAATATCCTAGAAACATTAGAAATAAACAGACATGAAAAAAGACACCAAGGTTAATATATTAAAAGAACAACTAAATATAATATACTTAATATCTTCTAGACATAATATAATTAGACAACATTGACACTACAGTACTCTTCAAATTGTTTCAGCCCAAATACACATTTAAATATAAGTACATAAAAAATAAAATTAAAAAAAATATAGATATAAAAATAATAATCAAAATAATAATAATAATATAAAAAAAATTAAAAACAATATTAACAAAAGTAAATATATATGAATAAATAAAACGGGCGATAGGTAGAATTAGTGGTATAATCTTGTTCTAACTTTCAGATACCCTTGCTTTTGTATAAATATATTACTGAGAATAAACTCCTTTTAATTTTATTACATACACCAGAACATTTGCATAGTACAACCTCATAGAATAACATCAATTGAATTTATTACCCTCACTAAAACACTTATAAATCTACACCCCTCCCCTCCAATAAACTCAATAACATAAGGGAAAACCCACACAAACCCGGCTTCCGCTATTGTGTTTGAAACATATAAATGCTGTTGGATGTTCCTAAGAGTTAATATTTGCTAATAGCCCACCTGAAGATGTTGTAATACAATGAAACCTAGGTCGTGATACAGAACTTAAAGAAAGTAGTAATAATACTACATCACGTAGTTTCATTTAATTATGAAAAAACTTTGTATTACAAATATATATCAATATCAGTTATATAAAGTTAAATATTAAACAATTGACAATATTGTTTTAAAAACAGCTAAACGATCGTTTGCATATTACCCTGAAAAAGCTGATACCCGAATAATTTATCATCTGTATATATTAATAAGATTGTAAGAGAATGAACCCTGTACATGGTAAATATTTAAAAAAAAGTATTTGATTTAGCGTAAAAAAAATATAATAGAAACCGGAAAACTTTTTTTACAATTTTTGTCTGTCTCTATGTTAATTTGTTCGTTAATCACATGAAATATACTGGACGGATTTTAATGAAATTTGGTAGGGTAGGCATGAAATTTGGTATAGTTTATAGCCAAAAGGCAACGTCTTTGTTATTGTAATTGAAGACATACATAAATTAGGGATATTAAAAGAAAGTTCTAAGTAAAATGAGATCAAAACCATTAATTAGTTTACTACGTTCTAAATTTAATAAATTGCACAAATTTAGCTGAAAAACTAAGTGATTTTTTGTGCCGATCTTAATAAAATTGCTATCCGTCAAATTTTAAAGGATCGAAATTTGATTAAGTGACATGAAAGCACAATATATATTTTATTTCATTTTCTTTTTAATAATACTTATAATTTTTTAATCAAAGTTTTGAACTATTCTTTATCACTCAATTAAACTTTAAAACTCGTTTATATTGTATTTTGCAAAATCACCAATTTCCAAAAGAAACTGAGACCAATTAATAGAGCATCATAAAAGCCCTTCTTGATCGAGTCAGCGGTTTCGTATGTATCCATCGCGAGCCCTTAATATTATCTTTGTTCTAATTTTACACTCAACAAAATTCTCATCCGCTTATATAAACAGGCACAAAAAAATGTAACCTAAATATTCTTGAGTTGTTATTCGTAAGGGAACTTTCGTCAAATTATTTTCATTACTCGCAATTTAGAAACGGTTCGTTGACCTGCTTGAATAGCTTGCAAATTAGAGACGATTACTTTGTAACGTGGAAATATTTCCGCATTTTTGCTACTCGCTATTTGAATAACGGGATATTTATAATCATTTTAATACGTAAAAGTTAATATATAATGTAAGTAATATTATGGGAAATGAAAGTAGATTTGAAAGGAAAGTATCATCGAATCAAAAAGTAAGCAGGTATTATGAAAAAGTTAATTAGCTCTATGCTACCACCTGAAACAGACCTACCAATTACGAAAAGAATTGGCACTACGATTGTTGCGTAAACATAGAATTTCTATTAAAATAAATTTATTGCCTATTTTCAAAATTTATAAACTTTTTGATTGTCGCTATAGTTTTCCTATATTTTTCATGTCAGATTTTATCAATCCTTTTTTTTTACGATTTTTTGTTGAATAGTTTTGGAAATATTGACTGAGTGGAGATATTTATTCTAGGTTTTTTTTGGAATCTATTCCAAAAATGCAATTAAAAATTATTCAAATATTTCTCTAAATAATTTCTTCAAAATAAATTCTTTCCAGTGAAATGCCACATGATATAAAACATTTAAAACGAACTTCTTTGGAGAACGTTTTTTTCCCTCTTTAACTGTCATAGAAAAATTTTAAACACTTATTAATGGGTAAACAATATACATGAAGAGAGAAACTTAATTTCCATTGAAACGAATTTCATTAAGGGTTTAATTAGATAACTCACTAAACCAAAATTCTAAGTTAAATTCGGTCACAAGTAAATAATAATAATAAATAAATATAACCACCAACTGATTCACTTTTCATCAAGTTCATTTTAAGTAGGTTTATTTCACTTATAATGAATAAACACGACTATACCTAGCTAAAATTAATAGCAACCAGTTCAAGTTTGAATAATAATCGTATAAAATTTTGGACTGTAAGTTTAATATTTCTATGTGTATAAATATATTTTATTGTAACGAATTTCTATATATATAAATATATTTTAAAGACCTATTATAGGTGGCTTATTCCCTAAAACATATATAAATTTAATTACTTTAATAAATATTCCAACGAAATTCTAAATTTAAATTACGAGTGAAAAGTGACATATTTTTTGCTGACGTAGTAAATAAAATATTCATAAAATAGAACAGCGTTAACAGTATATATAAAGTAAAGAGTGGGTAAGTATAAAGGATTAAAAAAGGTTGATTAATGCCATGAGTCTTCTTTACAACTAACATGTTTTAATCCAGTGAAACTAAAATTTTTCTTAGTTAATTTAAATAATTTTAAAATTTATGCAATTGAAATTTTAATTGTGTTTAAAGCTGATGTATTTTAAAATTTCTTATTATGTTTCTAAAATCAAATCATTATTACAATTTAAGGAAATTACCTTGTGAAATGTTATTTTTGGTGCAAGCAAGTCTGCAGGTAATCCAGATTTTGTCAATAATTATTTTATAGAATAGCAACACGGGAAACATTACATCGTCATTTTTCTCAAATTATTATTGATCTAGGTAGTAATAATATAAAAATTACCCATTAAATTAAAATGAAAGTAGCGGATAGTTTTATAAAAATATAAAAAATTCATAAAATATAAGATTTTCATACCTTCGAATACCTCATTTTTTCAAATAATATTTCAAACTTTTACAAAAATTAACAAACTGACAAACTTTCACAAGCCCCTAAGCTCATAACAATCCATTTTTCTCTTGTGTTTATGTGAAAAATGCATCAACCACTAAAACATATAAGTTGTTACATCATTGATGTCTGAAAAACGTGTTTCTAATAAAATATAATGTTATAAGATAACGGAGATGAACAAAGGAGCGCGATATATGACTATGGGGTAAATAATTGATACTTAACGAATTTTACAATTTTCCACAATAACTGTAAACCTTTTTTATGTACATGTTCACTGTACTTGTTGTACTGTAACAAAAAGGATTGTACTCTTGCCTGTTTATGCAAAAACGAAGCTGGAGTATTGCCCGCCATAAAAATGGACGTTTCTTTTAAATCATTATTTCCCGCCGACGACGCCCGAGCCTTACCGACAGTAAAATATTATTACTGCTCTTGTGTCTAACTGTTCATTCCCACTGTCCGTAATCTACTCATACCCTTATTGATTTTTTAGACTTAAATTACAATGAAAATAATTAATGGAAAATTCAAAACTGATTCTTTTGGATCATTAATTATGAATTATTTAATAAAAAAAAATCAGACACATTAGTAGAAATATAAGTGGAATATCACTCTCGTAGTGATCAATAACAAGTATTAAATCTATAATTCAATTTGAAGTAAAACTATGTATAAAACCATTTATCGGTGTGGAAATTTAAGATATATGCTTCGACTATTGGTGGTCGTCTGCGTTGCATGTAAAGGTTTTAGTAATATCGCTCTACGTCCGTCTTTAAGGGTTGGGAAAGACAATTTTTACTGCTCTAAGCACCTAATTCACTAATAAATATGTTATTACACAGGGAAGCCACGATGCTTGAATAGGCTAAATCCTCAAAAGAACTCTATGTAAAGTGACTGATTAAGCGAAAAAATGTATATAGATACTTCGTCCATTATCTTTCATTTTATATGTACAAATATAATAAAATGGTAATGAAGCCATGTTTATGCGGACATTACGCGAAAAGCACTAAACAGGTTTTAATGAAATTACAATTCTTTAATCTCTGAGGTTTAGTCAATATTAGCAACAGAAATCATCCCACTTTCCCCGGGGATTCCGAGGATTTAAGTAAAAGAACACTATTTAGTTATTTAATTATAATACCCATTTTTTAATCAACCATGGTATTCATAATTTTATAATGCTCCACTAGATAACAGTGCGTGTCACGTTTTACCTTGTGCGTGTTTCCAAGAAAAGTATTTTGTTCTTAAAATTCGTGTGTCGTTAGCCAAACGAGAAAATTTGTTAGAATTGACTCTGATCAATAATGTGAACCTAAAAAAATTTAATCAGATTTTTTTTTCAAACGTTATATGTTATATCTAAATGTATTTCTAAAAATAAATATGGTTTTATACTAACTTCCGCAATAATCCATTCGAGGCATCTATCATATTAGAAAAAATTTGGTAATGAATTCCATTTTTAACTTTATTCATTAAGTTATAGCACGGAATATTACTACAATAAATTATATATACGGCATCAATTTATGATAGTAAATATTTTATTTTGACCGCGGTTCATAGAGCTTTCCCCTATAGCCATAGAATTAGACGTACAATCAATACATAAAAATATTAAGATGAAGAGGAAAACGATTTGAAATATCTAAAATATTAGAATTTTGAAAATCATTTTTTTTCAATTAATGTTAGTTAAGACAATTATTTGTTTAAATATATTGCGTAATATTAATTAAGGTATGAAATAATGTATATTTAAAGTAAAATGACACAAAGTGGTACATAATAAATTTCTTACATAAGTGTCGAAAGATAAATGAAATCTTACTAATTAATAATAGTTTGAATCATCGTAAAAAAATTGTTTAACAGAAATATAAATACCATGTTAAGTGTCAATAATATTCTAATAAATAAAACGTCTGATTTTAAAAAATGTAACCGACAAGTTTGTGAGACGTGTGTAAAATGCGATGACGGAAAAGTACCTCAAAAAAATAAAAGCCCCATGAATACATCAATTATAATATAATCTATCACACACTCATATGGTACTAAGGCGAATAATAAATTATCTGATACGTTAAAATGTATTATTTACATAAAAATTAGTGAGGAAACGTTGACAGCGAGTAAGGTATTTAAATGTTAACAGGCTCTTCTGGGAAAAATTAGCATGAGTTACGAAAAATAGTAGAAGGTTTATATTTTGTTACGTGCGAAATAAAATAAGGCGAAGAGATTTTGTGTGATTTATAAGCAATAAGAAGATTTTTGGCTTACGTGTTATGATGCTTAAAAGTGGTTTGGGCTCACGCAAAAACCGTTTCATATCGGCGACGTTACGTTTATAAAAATATAAGCTCATAGAAATTTAAATATGACATATTGTATATTGAAGTCAGTATAAGATATTTCTAAACATTATTAATTATTTTTTGAAGGTATTGTAACGAGAAATACAGATTGAGCCATATAATACTTCATATATATTGCAGCTGATATTTTCTCAATACTTGTGAATACGTAACAATCCCTAGAACTAATTCGAGCATTTTATAATTAAAATTAATTTGTTTATAGGATAATATGAATGTAAGAAGGAGGCTTTATATGTTTACAAGTCTCTCCGTTTCATCCGATTTTTTCATAAACAATTTGACACAGACACTAAAATGTGGCACTATAATAGATTAAATTCCTTTGTAACATACAATACTTCAGCAGCTAATACTTCATATATATAATAATTTTAAAGAAGGCAAATTAAGCACTAGTTTTTTTTTATTTCTGTATATTGCATAGGATATCGCTTGGACGGAGAGATTAGTCATAAATTATAAGAAACTCAAAAATATATTTTCAGAGATATTCACCAAAATTTTAAAAGAAAAGTTCATTTCTCCGTTATCACCGAAATTACATTATCTAAGTAAGAGATTACCGGAAAACTATGGTGATAATCTTATGTTTTATATTTGAGAGAAATGAATGATATTTTTACGCTGCCAACAGGTTGTTCTGTTTATTACTGAAATACGCGTACTCGTCCTAGGTTACTAGTGTCGTTGTATAATCACAGGCATAATTTATCTTATAATGTATTTTAATTCAATCACTCGTTTAATTTTGGATAGGTGGATTATTAAATATTAAAACTGAAATTAAAATAGCGCAATTTTTCACATTTTTCAAACTTCTACATAGTCAAATTTTTAAAACTTCTACAACCAACCATTTGAAAATAGCTCATCAATCTTATTGATGTTTTGAAAATTTCAAATTGCATTAGAACTATGGTAGTTAATGGTTATTATTGGTTCTTACTGAGTTACTATAATTATTTTCTGAGAAAAAATATTGGTCATATAAATCCAAAACGAAATGTGCTTGAATTAAACTCGTAGCTACTAAGCCTTTATTTTATTAAGGATTATGATTCATATTTGATGTAGAAAAATTGCATCCAAAAATGCACCAAAAGTTAGAAAATAATTATATCTCATGCTAAAGTTTTTTTTTCATTCAATTACGTAACATTCTTTTACCCAATCACACCAATTACAATATTATTGTTAATTAAAATATAAGTTAGGGACGGCATTGCGAATTTTTCAACAAAACCTACATATTCGATATTGATTTGTATTTCATTCTATAATGGATAAAATAAAAGAAATTCTAAGATTGAGAAGTAAAATTATTAATTTAAAAGTTTACTTTTTCTATTAGTGTAAAATTAATTTACTAAAATTTAATTTAAATAAATTAATAACAAAAGCTTAAAGTGAAAGAGAACTTTCGAAAAATGTAGTTTCGTCAGAAATCAGCTGACTAGCATTGTAAAAGCGTTGATTCGATATGTATCCAATGTAACATTTTTATCTTGAGATTTTAGTCTGAAGGTGCGTAGTAAAACTACTTTTAAAACCGAACGAGTTCAGAATTATTTAACAAATTCTTTATTTAATATAAACAATTTAGACAGCATTTCAAAACATATCCAAATTTAATAAAAATCCTGGTGAGACTTCTTCATAATTTTGTATAATGTAATAATTGGTGAATATATTAACCGCACTTTTATAAGTTAAATTTAGAAACTTCCTTTTCTGATGTTTATGGGTATATTCACGTTGGCTAGGTAATTTAGGTATCAAGTGAGTCTTGTTCCAATTAACTTATAACAGTTAATTACGGTTAAATATTATATGGTTTTATTAAATTAACCATAGAATAAGTATAATTTCATTTATTTGTCCTAGAATCAAATAAAGACTTTAATGGGCTTTAGAAAATTTACCATATGAAAGAAAATAATAAAGATAATAATAAATATAACTCAACATTTTTTCAAAGTTAAACCCTTAATTTCCCTGGCATACTGTCGGTGCTGATCCTTGCAATATTTAGCTCTGTGACATTGATGGTGTCCTTTTGTCTACTACCCGATCTTGGCATGCTGTATAAATAAATGAATATTTTAAAACTCAAACATATTGAACTAAATTAAAATAGACAGATTGATATCTTTTTTGAAACTGAGAGGGATCAAACATATTTCGTATATTTCTTGTTTTGATATCAGATATTTGATTTCATACAATGATCTGTCATTGAATGAAATCAAATATCAATTTAATTTTATCACTTCATTTTTATGAAATAATTTATTACAGAAATATTTCTTATCAATCGACTTAAAATACATTTTAAATTATATAATTCCGTTAGCCTACAAAACGCGAAGCTGACCGAATTAAGTCGAAGATTGCCGACAAGACTTTCTAGCTGGCCGAATTAAGCCGGAAAGAGCTGACAAGACGCAAAGCTGATTGAATGGCACATCGCAACGTGCCACGAGAACGTTTTAACCCCATCCAAACGCACCATTAGATGTTTCACATCAAAATATGTTTTCATGCTACATTATGGTAGTTAATTAAACAAATCTTAATTGGCTAGTATAGGTTTATAATAGATGGAAATTAATTAAACACACCTAATTCGCTAAAATACGTTTGTTTATGCAAAGCACATAATATCGTATACATCAGTAAGAGCACTGTGTAGTTGATACAGCTGTGTTGATACTGGCATAGTTTCGTATCGAGAGAGAATAATGTCATGATCACAATAATGTCATGTTAAGCTCCATAAACACGTTTAATGTAATAGGTCGTTACTCAAATACGAAAATTAACTAAATCGGATATTATGCGGGTAGTAACGTGCGAATAAATATTTTGTTACTTTGACACAAATTCCTTTAATGAATATACATTTCTTAAAGTGATTTTATTTAACCAGTTATTATATAATGTACCTTAATTTAGTCCGATCCCACTAATTTGCCTTTCAGTGTCAAATTGTTTATGAAAAAAACGTTTTGAGAATTTTTACTAATACCTCCAGAATTATCATTTAGAAAATTCATAAAATGAGAGCATTGAAATTTTCACAGATTTGTCTTTTAATTTATACCCCACATGATATGTGAAATTTTGTAATAAAAATATTACTCTATTTGTCTCCTCTGAAATTTTTATATAAAAATCTTTGAATGTGAACTATTGAAAATATTCCTTTCTTTTTTAGTTTCTCTAAGATCTGATGAATGACACAAAGGCGAAAACGTTACATTCCTATTTTTAACTTAACTTCTTCTTTTGCTTATTGTATTTTATTTCTGGGACTTTTCAACACATTGGATTTTGACAATAACTGGCCGCATTACCTTCTCGCGGCTATCAATTTTTTGAAGGGACTCTTGTTAATTTCCATGAAGATAAATCCTATAAATACCTGAGGTCCTTTTTGTTGGTTGTATTCAATAATAACCGATTTTTGTGCCTTAGCATTATTGACGCCTCAGTAAAATCGATTTATGTGGACATTGACAATAATATTTCTAATATTAACCTAAATAAAATTCTTAAATAATATATATTGGAATCTTTTTGGATTACTCTTTCAATTAAATGAAATTTTTTTACTCATTCAAAAATATCCATATGTGTAATTTTTAATGGTATAAAGTGCTTAAGCTTCTGATATATTTGTAAGTTTGCATGATTTATCACGGCACTCTATCACGAATATATTGTAAATTATGTCAACTCTCTGGTGTGATAAATTGATCACTAGCTTACGGCCTTTGAGGCATAGATAATGGCAGCAATACTTAAATTGGAGGATCCAATTGAATAATTTTTTCTATATAGAAAATTGACATACTCTAATTCAACTTATTTGTCTATTGTGATTTAGCCTAAAACATACTGCTTGAAAATAAGAATTAATTTCATAAATCTTTAAAACAAACGTGAAATATCATTATGCCTCATCGGATAGAAATGTATGACATAAAATTATTCAGAGGGTGAAAATCGGAAGAAATTTTGTTTCTGATCTTAACATTCACTTTATAATGGTGTTTCGTATCATATAATTGTAAGTTAAAAGTTTCTTTTAACTTGTGTTTGTACTTAATATCAAATTGTATTTAAATAATGAATCAGTCGACATTGTCAGTTCGATTCGTAATGATAGCGAGATTAGATTACTCATTTTAACACTGACTTCTGTATTCTGTTACGTTTTGCGTTATTTCTGTTGAGACTTTTTTTTTTTAGCTTCTGTGCAAGTATTGTTTTAATTTTGATACCAAAACACTGACCAAGGGCGTCTCGGACACGCTTATGATAGGGTGCCTTAGCCTGCATTAAACGGATACTCCCATGATATTTTATATTTTTGTAAAACTTTCCTCTGTTTTATTGATATATTTTGAAGTAGCATTTTTGAAACACACATAATATTTATTAATTAATGATAAGGGAGAATCCTACATTTTTTCTCTTTTATCTTTCTATGTCTGATTTAAATACGTTCCTTACTTTCTCCAAATTTTACGATCTATCCATTTTCATTCTTAATGTCTACATTGACATTATCATTTTAATGATAAGGCCCCCGTATATTATTTGTCTAAATAAAAATAAAAATTTAGTTATCGTAATATGAAACTATTCGGCTTAAATCAGCTTTTTTTTAAATAGACTTTCTCAACACATTAGGTTCTTATAGAATAGACCACTCTTAATTAGACTTCGACCTTACAGTGGATTGTGATTTTCCCAACTCCGGGTTAGACATGTTATATTGTTTTTACCCGCAATGAAACGGAGGAGGTGTATGCATTTAGGGTGAGAGGTTGTTTGTTTGTTTCTTTATATTTGTGTGGAATCCAATGTTGGGAACATTATCGACAAATCTGATCGATTTAGATAAAGTTTTCTGTAAAATGTTTGTGATTTATTGGCAATGGTTTTTTGATAGCTGTTACGGTGATTACGCACCATGGGGCGATGCAATAAACATTTTGTTGTAAACGAATATTCCCATTTATCTAAAAAATGGTTTGACCGATTGAGACATGGTTTTTGATAACTTTTGGTCGACCTTGCACAAAACAACTAATAAAATATTGTTGATTCTAAAAATAATAATTCCTTCACAATTAAATGAAACTACGTGATGTAGTATTATTTCTACTATCTTTAATTTCTTTACCACGACCTAGGTTTCGTTGTATTACAACATCTTCATAATACTACATCACGTAGTTTCATTTAATTGTGAATAATGAATTTCTACAAAATTAACGCCAAATATATTCAATAATAATTCCTTATTAAACCCCTTTACCAAGCCAAAATTTTCTTTACATTTCTGTATTTTTCTTTTTAAAAATGTGGGTAGAATCTGTGGAAATTCATCGCTACTCTTTCCATTTATATTAAAACACTTATATTTTGCATTTTATTTGTTTTTTTTTATTTTGTTAGGTTTTCATTCGTTTTAATGTAGCGTTAAGAAAATTATTGGACATTTAAATGGAAAAATTCTTTACCATATTCTATTAAGATAACCATTTATTTCTTTATGGTGAAGTTGAATATACTCGTGTAGTTATCATATTTATATGTTTAAAACCAGCATCATGAAGTAAATTTTACCACCACTCTCCACTATTTTGGGATATTCATTTGTTAAATAACCTGGTGAAATTTACGAACTTAGACTTTTCACGTTTGACATTAATTTTCTGAATTAGTTCTTCGCCACTCTAGGATAAATGTAGTTAAATATATGCTTAATGTAAGTTATGTAATTTAAAATTTTTCAGGTTTCGAACCGCAATATAACTGTAAAAGTTCAAATTTGAGTACTTTACTTTCAGAATTTCACTCACTTTATTTGAAAAGTTAGTAAGCCCACTTTTTTTTCTTTCATTCAACTTTCGAACCCACTGATCGAAACATGTATAAGTTGATAAAAATGTTAAAAATATACATACTAGTCATTTACATAACGTCAGCTTATCTTCTATGTTGTTTGATATTGCAAAAGTATTAAAAATGTTTAAGTCATTAAATTTGAATAAAGACTCAGGACCAAATAAATTTGAACCAGCCTTCTTCAATTATACCGCAAATACCATATGTATTTGTTTAACTTCCATATTTAATAAGTTTATAGTACATTGGACCTATATGCGCAAATAACACCTGTGCATAAAAGTGAATCAAATCAAAACACAGTTAACATAGTAAACTATAGACTCGTATAAATTTTATCAGTAATTCCGAAAGTTTAAAGAGATTAGTACATGGACGGGAGTATCCGATACATCATAATTACATTATGCCTGAACAACACCGCTTTGTCCTTTGTAGGTTTACCACCATTAACCTACTACTTTACTCTCTGCACTTCTTTGAGTCATTGGATTCCGGACAGCAGATCGACGGATTCAAGAAAATATTTGACAAGGTTGATCACTTAATAATGATACGAAAACTGGCATAACACCAAGGATAACCTGCTTAGATAGCTTATATTATATTTAACTAATTGGCAGTAAGCAATTAAAATAAATGGGATTTTATCACCATATGTGCAGGTGACTTCTGGTGTATAAAGGTGTGGGTCTATATTAGTTCTTTTCTTACTTATTTTATTTATTAATGATAGAAATACCTGTCTCAAAAATAGTAATTTTCTAATGCATGCAGACCTAGATGGTCTGCATATTATATATAAACTATTTACTCTTTTGGAACATACTTATAACTGTTCGAATATGAAACCTGATATCGATAGACTTTGTGTTTACTATGAAGAGAATAAACTATTTAAGTTACTCAAAGTGCAAACAAATCTCTTTCACAAATAAAAGAAAGCAGATGAATTTTGGAAATGCGATAGGGCGGGACTCACTCGAAAAATTTACAGCATGCGTGATCTTGTTGTCATTGTCGATAGTAAACTTCATTTTGGTTTGCATATTGAGCGAATTGTATATAAGGCTTATAGAATGCTTGGCTTTGTACTAAAAAGACCAAAACCTTTAAAAATGCTGAAACATACTTACCCCAACAAAACTTGAATACGCTGTTTTTGTCTGGAATTCACTATATGCAACTTATTCTGGCAGTATTGAGAACATACAAAAAAAAGGTTTGCAGGCTCTTTAGCATCGTAGTTGTAGGTGTAAGTCATCGTGCAAAGTATTACTTAATACATTCAAATGTGATGCCCTCTATCGTAGACGTTCATAGTTAGAGTTGATGGTTATGTTCAACATCTGCCAGGTAATTATGATTGTCCGTCTCACCTGAGTCAGAGAACGATTTGAACTCCCAAACCAATTCGTAGTTATCTTTTATGACATGTCCATAACGCACGAAGAAAGGCAGGAATCAGAGCACCGTTACAGCGGTTGTGCAGCTTGTACAATAAAATGGTGTCGACCCTTGTCATCCTTGCAAGTTCACGCCCCCAGTTTCGATGATATGTAAAGAAAAGGCTCCGTGAAGTTTATGCACAGCGAATGGATCAGTAATGTTATTTCCATTTTATCCTATACCATATTTGTCCAAATTAGTTAACTAGAGTGCCTTACATAAATAACTTGTAATCCAGAACTGGAGTTTTAATTTTTGATAAGTCTATAACAAGTATTCTCTGTATGAATTTTATGACTTATTTAAAAAAATGTTGTTTCACTTACTTAAGTTAGCATTGCCACATTTGTGTATTTTTGTGTTTAACTGGATATTTCACAAATGTATTTATTTTCTATGTTCTATGTGGAAATGCTAGAACACAAACTTATGGCGTATTTAGTGATTATAGAATATTTCAAATAGTTTGTGTTTGTTTTTTTCCTTTTACACATAAAAAAAAAATTACTGTAACATATTTAGACGAACGGAACAAAATTATAAGAATTTCGTTTTTGCCGTTCTGTTACGGAATCCTAAATATGAAAAAAAGGGATGAATTTAAAATAATTACAATGAAAATAGACAGGGTTAAGATGACCGTGATTGAAAAAAATGGCGTCAACCTAAAGAGTCACTGGAAATATGTAGAATATTCCCTTTAACAATAGATTTTATTTTTAGATATTTTAGAGAAAAAACACTTTTCATAAATTGCAATTTATGAAAATTAACATTAGAGGTACGTTATAAGCCATTGCTTAAAATATCACGAAAGAAGACAAATAAGAAAAATAACCGTACTACTTTAAATAAAGGTATCGTAGAAACATCTTTTAGCTATGTACTCAAAAAGTATCCACTAAAAATACCATCTTGAATCGAATATGTTTAACAAGTCACGACTTTATCAAATCGTCATAGATTATTCATTCACCAGAAATGGTGCTTTCTTGTTACAATCCACAAATACTAGGACCTTGGGTAAGGATGGAGAATATTATTTGTAATAAACTCACTCGTATCACTACAGTCAGCAAATCCTTATTTCTATTGTGAGTATGTTAAGCTATAAAATCGATTTTATACCATTTTTACCTAAGTAAAATGATACGAAATTTGGTGATTCCTCATTTCACTTGAAGATCTGTTTTCTAATCTAGTTAAACTATACATTAAGTAAAATTTGATTCAATACATTATAATTTTGATTCTATATAAATATTTTATTTAGTTCATGGGCAACAGAAGGCACTCAGTTTTACCACATGTTGATAAATATATTAGAAACATAAAGAGTAAACACTTTACATTCGAAATATAGGTCAATCCCAGCCACAGAAAATAAGGCTTCTATACAAAGTTTGTCCCTCGTATAAATTGACTTTTATATATGAAGAAAAGAGATGTAACTATATAATTAATGGCATAATTCCGTCAGGCTAGTCCAATATGATGTTCTTTTTGATGGAATTGAAAGCGGTTTGGTAGTAGAGATACGCAGTATCAACTTAATAATTTCTACTTATTACCAAGAAGAAAATGATGAAACGATCATAACTGTTAAATACTCGACGAGAATCCGCATAGCTGAAAAGTATTTTTAGTTATATATATATATATATATATATATATATATATATATATATGCATATATATATATATATATATATATATATATATATGCATATATATATATATATATATATATATATATATATATCCATAAGGTCCACGCAGAGTTATTGAAATCGGTGAGAATTAGTGGTATATATATATTGTTTATAAAAAAAATGTGTCGTGTGTAAATATGTCAAAATACTTAGCCTATGCATAACGTCTTGTTTAATAAGATGTACTACTCAAAATTTTAAATTACAACATTGCATAATATAAGGGAAAACACAGGCAACAGGTGACAGGTGGACTCACAGATAGACACATAAGTAATTTTATAAGTATTCGGTTTTTTAATTTGAGGTAATTGAATATTGCTTAATTGGCGAGTAGAGCGTAATTAACTGTGACGATTTTCCTATTAATTTCGTTTTATATGCTACTATTGCGAATACCTCAAAAATATGCGAAGGCAGCACTTTATTTGCGGAGTGGAGACACGTCACTCTAACAACAAATATTTGAGTTCGACTAAACTTTACGAGCGATTGAAATAAATTTTCTTTTAGTGAACTTTACCCGCGATTGAAGTAAAATTTCTTTGACGGTCTTGAGATTATGTGGTCGATGGTGTGTTGTGCAAAATAACAACTATCAATAACAAATATCTTGAATCACGGTTGATTTACGACCATAAGTTGAGGAATTACATTACAGAACTCATCATTTGGTCCTGACCTGGTCGATGGTGAAGTTATTTTAGAGAGTAACAAGTATCTTGAATTACGATTGGTTACTAACATCCGTTCCAGTATATTCAGCAGTTCCATTTTACATTTAGGAATCTCATTATCGGAATATCAACACATCGTAAAGGACCACCTCGCTACTAGTCACTTTCAAACAAAATAATTTTTAATTTTTAGTTTTATTAAAATGAAGCGGAAATAAAATCAAATATACAAGTGTATATGACGTATATACTCACGAAATTGCTTTCGATTATACTCACGAAATTGTCGATGCTTTCATGCATTTACAGGTAACTGCGTAAGCAAACTATGGACTTTGCTGAATCTTATTTCCGTCCGAAAAAAAATTGAGTTACTCTCAAATCTCGTCAAGAGAAGTTTTACGTCAATAAACAGTTCGAAGTTTAATGTTTCGTGAGTGAATCCCCGTATCAGAAAAGTGTTCACGACAAACTTCCAATATTTCTTAAAGTTTAATTCAACAATGTTTTACATAAAGGAGTATGCGAAAAAAGGTTCACCTCTAATTTGTTTACACGGAAAGCTTTTCCAAAAAAATGCCAAATTTTAACTTACTAGCCCTATTAGTATGCGAGTAAAATGGCTGTCATATACGGATGATCAAGTAATCAGACAAATATGGCCAAATTTTATGAGTTCTTAATTTTGATACGGAACGTTCAAAATAATCAAATGAAATATAATTCAAGTTTCCAACATGCGAAAAAACTTTTAGTAACAAAAAGTGGACACATATATATATATATATATATATATATATATATATATATGTGTGTGTGTGTGTACACATACATATACCCAAAAATTGGACAGCGTTTCATCCAAAATGTAAGTAACTATTAACTGAAATAAAATTCCAATAATAAAACTAATAATTTGAATCAATTCATACACTAGTAATACAGTACAGTAAATGAAATAGTTAATACTGAAACTGGAGAAACTGCTTCAGTCCTTTAAGATTATTAACGTCGTCATGGCATTTGTCGCTTGTTTTATATCCATTGGCGTCTCAGTGCACATTGAATCCATTAACGGTTATCATAAAACTAACCAATTACATTCAAACAGAGGTAGAATACTTGATATCAGAAAACAAAAATATGTTTGGTCTATATTTATCATAAGTAAAATATTTTCGATAAAACATTTTATCAGTCATTGTATTTATAGTTATTATTCTCTTAGTTAATATACATAATTTACAGTCTAAACCTGGGATCAGTTCTGTACATAGTTTTGACAGTTACTTGAAGCTAGCTTTAATAATCTCAGCTATTCTTATCAGACAGTTTAAGTCCGCGTATATGACCTTGTAACCCGAGTGCCAATAATTTAATTTCCATTTATTTGCTAAATATTTGATCACAAAACTACTTCAGGTTTAAATCTTTACCTTAAGCTTAATTTCATTGAAGGTTTAAACAAATTGGTTTAATAGTTTTTCATGATACTCAAACGAGGTAATAAACAAATAAAATAGAGAGAAAATATACAAATAAATAAAATTGATTCCTATACCTATTTAAATTCTAATTATATCCTCTCTTTTGAATTATGGAATCTTTTATCTGTCACAACTCTTTACATTATGGATCACCGTTTTGAGTTAGATACTGTAAGTGGTCCATATACTGATTACCAAAATACGGTGGCTGATAATTGGATGCAAATTACGTCTATTATTTACCCTCAATTAATGCAAACTAAATATATTTTTACATGACTGGTTATCCTACATCTTTGAGAATAACTGGACGAACTAATGCAATTATGAATAACCAGTCACGACTGTTTACAATGATGAATATTGAAAATATGAGGAATTCGTTTGTAATATTTTACAATTTTAATATCTCCCGTAAGGAATCAAATATGAATAGCTGTAGCGAAGGACACAAAAAACCTTAAAGAAATATACAATATACTTTCAAGTATTTCTTAATAAGAAATGTATACTTCGTCCATCTGGTTTGTACAGTTTATGAGAAAAATCGGTATGAGAAAAATACCTAGATAAACGTATTTTTTAAATTTGCTCAAGGGCGTTCTTCCCCTAGCTAATACTCGTAACTACCAATGACCATTCAAAAATATCTTTCACGGATCGTTTCACTATGCTAATTAAGGGGAGACACGTTGAGTGAAAAGTGTGCGCGTTTAATAAATTTTAAATATTGTATAAAATAATTTCTTTACACTACACTTACCATGAACATTGCAATATTAATATGTTTTATTAAATATGCTGAGCCGTTTTCAAAACCGAATTAATTTAAAAGCACGGTTTTGTACCCACATATTATTAATTTTTTAAACTTATAAATTTTAATTAATATACTTTTCTTTGTGAAACCATAAATGCTATAATTTTAAGTCTTTATTAAGCATGTTTAAAATTACTTTTAGTGAATCTAATCGAAGTAACATAATTTTTACTGTGTATTTTAACAATTTTACATTTAACTCAATCTATTAGGACTTAAATTGGAAGCATAACTACATAGTTATTGATCATCTTTAGAATACACAACATACGAATTCATTTTCTACTTATATCTAAATATTCATGACTTTTCTAACGAAAAATATGTACAATATGGGAAAAAGGATATTTTCTTCCTCCATAATGTAAGAAAATTCCCGTCGAGTTACTTTCTTGCCACTTTTTCTCCATTATCTCTTCATTCACTAACCTGCGTCGGTTAATTATAAATCAGAAGCGATTACCCTCATATTTTTTCTATTTTCTGAACGGAATAGAGTAATTGACACCAAGTTTTATGTATATAACGAATCTGATACTTTATATAAGATAGGGAATTAGGCGGGTCCAGTAGGAATATGATTATGAATAAATATTGTGTACTTTAAGAAGAAATTCAAGATATATTTAAATATTTCCGGAAAATGAATGAAAATAAGAATGAAAAGTATAATTATAAAAATATAATTATTAATTGGCTATCAAATGCAATAAGGGGATAAGTTGTAGATTCTGTGATGAAAACTACATCGTAATATAATTTGTTTCAAGATGAATGAAGAAATGAATTCCCACACATTTTTTAAGGTCACTTTCACCATGCAAATATTTTAGATTATAAATATATTTTAGCTTCATTAATATATATGGCTATATGAAGCATCGATTCAATTATATATATATATATATATATATATATATATATATATATATATATATATATATATATATATATATATAATATATATATATATATATATCAAGAATAACAATAGGATATTTAAATTCGTTTTTTTGATTTGTTATTTATATATATCACTGCGCTTTTGAGCTGAAATGTACTTTGAGAAACGGTACGCAAACAAACGGACCCATGAGTAATCTTACAAAAGTGTCTTACTAAATGAGTATTTTACAAAAAATAAATTTTACAGGATTCAAATGCGTTACGTAAAAAAATCAAGGTGTTTATTGACATGTTATAATCGGGACAAATATCCAGAACAGAATCTTAAATATGAACTCTACTCGAATCATAATCGTAATATCCAATTTTGACGAGTATTTTGAAATATTTTTTTAAATTCTAAAAATATTCAAAAATCGATAATGATAAAGTGAAAATATATAATAGTTATGTACACACACATACACACAAAGATATATACACACACATATATATATATATATATATATATATATATATATATATATATATATATATATATATAAATTATTTGCCATTATGAAAATATTTTCCTTTCCTCATATTACGTATATATAAAAGAATCAAAGGGCCTCCTCGTTTCTATAATAATACAGTTACGTAATTTTTCAACGTCACATTCCGCGTCTTTTCAAAGTCACATTTCTTGTTGTTGCTACCGGGACATCCACTTTTCAGCTAACGTCGAGATATATTCGAGTGTTTCATGGCAACAGCTCTGCAATGGCTATTGTACGGGGTGGTGTACATACACACGCATACATATATATGCGTATACATAGCAAACATTTTTGTGAGGTATTGAAATGAAGAAAATAAGTAGGTGATGTAGTATTATTTCTACTTTCTTTAAGTTCTTTACCACGACCTAGGTTTCGTTGTATTGCAACATCTTCAAGTGGGCTATTAGCAAAGATACTACATCATGTAGGTTCATTTAATTGTGAATAATGAATTTGTACAAAGTTAACGCCAAATATATTCAAAAGTAGAAAATAATATAAAGATACGAAAAATTTGTTAGGACGAACGTTACTTTTAAAAATTCTGAACAAAGTTTATAATATAATTATATGCATATATACGTATACTTCACTATACTATTATTGTCATTTTGTCATATTTTTAGGTGCGCTGTGCTTTTTGCGCTTCGTAAAATTCCGTGTTTCGTAAAAAACGACCTTTTTGACATTATTCACCTGTCCATCAGTCACAGCTGTTTTTCTCAGAATGTACTTGACGTAGAAATTGGAAATTTGGTATAATAATAAAATATATTAGACGGTATATATCTCGATACTCAATAGTAAATACCAAACATATTTTTTCTAGAAGTTTTAGACGGAAACAAATAACCACTCAATTATTTTTTTAAATTTCGTATGTCCCGTAGGGTATCGTTTGAACATAAAACTTATAAGGATCCCATAAATACTGTTGTACTATCACTTATAACATCCATCCAGGTGTGTGCAGAAAAAAATATGCAAGAAAACAACATTATCCTTTTTATCTTAAACTATTTAACTTAAAAATAGAACAAAAATTTAAAAAAAACCAAAAGGACAGAATGATTTAACAATTAACTGAAACGATTGTGATACGTAAGATTGTTATGAATTTTTGTTTTATTCTGCAGTAAAGCTTATTAAGCATTTGTTTTTTTTATCTTATAAAGGATTAATCAACGTAGCGCTGCACGCTCCATCCTCACCTGATCTTCTCTGTACGAAAGAGTTCAATTTAATTGTGTTTTGAATTATGGGTATTCTAATTAGATTTATCTTAAGAAAATATGTTTAATATTTTGTTTTGTTTGCAACTTTAGTAACTCTGCGAAATATTTTCTGAAACATTTAGAAACATTTTTGACTAAATCCTATTTTTAATTTTTCTTTATGCGAAGCGCTTTTATATTTTAAGGATAGATGAAAAGGTAAAAAATCTGAAAAAACCTGCAAAAACTTTCGAGTGCAAAGTATCTGCCAAATCAGTCTAACGGTATAAACACTAAATCGCGTGATGAATGTATATTAAGATATATAAAATTTTCTTTTATTTTTGAACTTATTTACTATTTGGGTTTTAGAATTGTTTCGGAATATTGAGGGAATTCGATACATTTTTCTTTGATTACCTTATTTCGAATTAAATAATTGAAGAATTGTTGGTGAGCATAATTATATATAACAGCATTAAGATAAAAAAAAACATTCAATTTGGTATGATTTTGACAAATTTCTTATGCCCCAAGCAGGTTACGATACTTATTTCTAAACAAAAACTTTATCTGTTTTTACAATATTAGTAACAATCCAAAACATTAACACGATAGTTTAAACATAAACTTTAACTAAAATTGTAACATATATCTGAATATATATGATATAAACAAATTTTGAAATTCAGAAAATAGATTTTCCTCTTTCTCTTTTTCTTAATATTTGGGAAGTCAGCAACAATTTAATATTATAAAATTACCATCATAATATACGCATCTCATATATGGAGTACAATGTCTCTTTGTAGTATTACAACCAACATATTTCACTTAGTAGACTGTAGATACTAATGGAACCGCCGTGTTTAACTTAGTTTATTAGCATGTCAGAAGCATTAAGTTTGAGGGAAAAGTTTGCGATAACCTTGTGCTAATTTTGAAAATTAAATTCTTAACCTAATTTTCTGGGATCTAAATTCACAAGAAAAGCCCTCAGTGAATGAGTCAGCACTTTTGTTTGTATTTTTCGTACAACAAGCACAATTTAATAGGGAAGTGAAAATTAAATATACATTTTTTTGTCATATTTACTTGGTGGGACATATGTCAGTCGGTTTGTTAATCTACCTGATTTGTAAATACATTTCAAGCGGCCTTCCATAAAAATTGCGTATCTACATTTTAGTTATCAATTTCTGTGCTTCTAATCAACTATTTGAGTAGATTCTGATAATGAAAACGATATGTGGAATGAAATATAAGTTATTGCAAACCAAAAATTGAAGATTAATTAGTACCATCGAAGTAAGGTTTAAAAATGGAGAATTTAATCAAATTCATTATAAAACATTATTTTTCATTCATTATAAAATAAAAATTCATTATAAAATAACCCATTAATTGTATATCTCGACTATTTTCCAACAGGATTTGTCAGAGAGTTGCACTCCTCTGATACGATTATGCGAATAGATCACTTTATATCTCGGAAGGAACAAAACGAAGCCCGTGCAGGTTTACGTTAAACAGACGGAAGTACGTTACAAGTACTTGTCCTTTCGTCTGTCGATCATAGCTGGTTTTCTCAGAAATATTTTCAAATTAAAACTTAAAACTTGATAATGATAAAACTTAATAAACCGAACAAATACTATTATTTTGTACACAAAATGAAAAAAATTAATATGTCGTAAGTATTAAAAATAATTTTGCAATGGATGTAACTCTTTCATCAATCGAAAGAGCAAGTTACGGGGATTGAAAAATATATTTATTATAATTTTACGTAAAATATTTCGAAAGAAATTGGTCTAAAATCTAAAAATAGGTTAAGTTTCTTTAAAAGTTATCCGGAATTGATTCTAAAACGTAAAAAAATATAAATTTTGTGCTTTTAAAGATAAACTAGGCAATATATTTAGTAAATACACAATGAGAGTAATATTTATTATGTAATGTAAATATATTACTTAGCATATGACATTTATATTTAATGTGATACGGTACTATTTAATATATGATATTATTATTAATAACTCTTACGAGCCTAAAAGAAATACTGAGGTATTAATCTTCCATGCCCATATGCACGTTATTGTGAACGGAACCCTAGTTACTCGAGTGCTACTCATGGTTTTCAGTTATTTTTGTTCAAGAAAAGTAATAAGTGTCCACTGAATTGATTCTATTCATAAATATAGTTTTTTCGTGAGAGTATTTACATGTCAATCATTTAAAGTAATTTTGCGTATGATCATCAATTATTTCTAACTAAATCACATAAAATTAATCTACCTACAATTAGACGTATTTATAATGGAAATAAATTAGAATGGAGTCCACTTTTGAGGCCATCAAATGTCACTTTGAATGCGTATTTTAAAAGTTTAAATTAATTATAAATTGCGTTCTTACGTCACGCTTTATATTTTTTTCGCGAAAAAGGGTCCAATTATGGGTGACCGAAAATATATAATTAAATTTCATAATGCTAAGTCAAAGGAGCATATTCCACCTTTTTATGTAAGTAGATAAAATTTATGCATAGAAAAGTTACTAACAATGTGAAAATACATATATATATATATATATATATATATGTATATATATATATATATATATATATGTGTGTGTGTGTGTGTGTGTGTGTGTGTGTATGTGTGTGTGTGTGTGCATGCTTATACGCTATTAATTAACTAGTGTCAAATTTGGGAAAAATGACACCAAAAAAATTTTGCATTGGCCCTTATGTCAAAAAATTTAACATTTGATAGCGTGTAACTCGGTACACTTGACCGAGGGGAAACTTCTTTAGCGAACTAAATCTTGATTTATGAGTATATAGTAAGGGGTAATGCGGCAGAGAGAGATAGAGATAGAGAGAGAAATAGAGAAAAAGAGAAAGAAAGGGCGAGCAAGTAGCAAAGATTTTGAATCATGGCTTATTTACTATCATTCGTTAAGATGTTACTTTGTTTATCTTCAGACCTCATCATTTGACCCTGACTTGGTCGATAGTATCATTAACAATACATATTTTAAAATATAATGGCTACCAGTAGCAAATTTCTTGAATCAAGGTTGATTCATCTTCATCTTCATTATTCATCTTCAGAACTCACCATGAGACTTTGGTCTGGTGATCCGTGCAGTTTTGTCAAACTAACAACTACCAGTAGCCAATATCTTAAAACACGGTTGATTTTCAACCTTCCGTTAACGAGTTACATTGTTCATCTCCGGAACTCATCGTTAGACTCTTACTACCAGTAGCAAATATCTTGAATCACGATTACCTGTAGCAAATATCTTGAATCACGATTAAATAACTACCATCTGTTCAGGAATTCCATTATACGTCTCCAGAACTTACCGTCAGGCCCTAGATCGATTGTATTGTTATTTTCCAGGTAATAATTACCAGGAGAAAATATTTTGAATCTCACTTTATTTACTTTCATCTGTTAGGCAGCTAAATTTCCGAATATCATTATCAGATCGTTACCATCACATCACTGTCATCAGACCACCTCGCTTTTATACATTTTCAAAAAGAGAGGAAAATGTTTTTAAACAGTTTTGCAAACTTTGATGGAAATATTGACAAATTAGTTTAACTTTATATAATTTGCAATGTAAATATATGTATGTATATATATATATATATATATATATATATATATATATATATATATATATATATAATGTATATATATATATATATATATATATATTATGTATATATAAACATATGTTAAAAATCAAAGCTTCACATAATTTACATCGATAATTTTCCATTAAATTAACCTTGTGAGATAAATGCAGAATCCCTATTAACCACGTTAGCTAAGAGCCATTGAAAAAAACAACAAATCAATCATAAACAGATAAATAAATCAACAAAATTTTTATAATTTAATTTTGATATACATTACGAATAAAACAGCTGAAGAAACCTTTAATAAGTGCCATTTTTCCACGGGCCTATGCGTACACTTCTTATCTCATTGTATCATGTTCGTCTATCTCCCTTGTTACTAACTAAGTACCTATTTTTTGTCCTTCATGCGACAAATTCATGACATTCTGTCGTAACAAACTTTGCACAAAGGACATTGCGAACTTTCAATTTTACTCTCATCGGACCCAAAAAAATTTCATATAAATAATATTTGATCTATTTTTTAAGACAATGTTTATGTAAATAATGGTTTCTCATTTTTTTCACGAAATAACAAGTTGAAAAATTAAATATAATAGAGGAGCTTCAAATTTTATTTAATTAAATATTAAGAAAAGAAAACTTTATATTAATTGAATTTTCGTTCATATATGGCAAAACTGCCTTTTTAATATTTATTCAATTTATATAAATTAAATATTGACCAGTTATAAAGCTTATATGTGTATTATTCTAGAATTTAGCCATTAAAGATTTATAAACTTTTTATCTTTCATTAAATTTTATAACTTCCTTAATACACTTTTTTGGATAAATAATCCTACCATGGACATATGTGTGTTATGATGACATCTAATTCTACTTTATCACGTACCTTTTTAATATAATTAATTAAAATTATACCCATGGGAAATCGCGGTAAATAGTCACCATCTTTTATTGTTATAAACTTGACAATTATTAAATTATTGACTAATAAATAACGGTTTCTACAAGATGTTCCCTACCTTTCGATGCTACTTATACGTATTCTTTAACTCTTAAATATCAGTCTATATTGTTTACATCACAACCAATAAATGTAGTACTCCTTGTAGCATTACTTTCATTTCACTTTTTATCCGTAAAACTTGTTTGAATATATCCCTTTACCTTCATCATAACCTTGTGCTTATCCATCCATTCGTAATAATCACACAGTATATGCAGTCCTAGGCTTATGTGCATTTAAGTAGATACTACACGAGTAGATACTTTCATATGGAAATCTCAATTGAGGTGGGAGCAATTTTTTTTTCGAGAAGTCCATAAAATGGAATATTATTTAACGTAGATTTTGAAAGAAAAAAATGAGTTTAAGTTTAAAGTTATCAGGATCCCGTACTTCCAAAGGAAGAATTGGCACACTTGTTTATAGTCGTAAGTTGACTAAGATATCCGGTTATCGATAACTAACGTGTCACAAGCGATTCTTTTAAAAACGAATTCACGTTGAAATTCAATTTTTTCAGTGATATTGTGGAAGACAGTTATAGGAATTCCAATATTTTTTTCAATTTTATGTAGATACGTTTTTAAAAATATTGCTAGACATGCCTATAGAAAATATGAGCTCTTCAATGGTTAAATGTGCCAGTGTGTCGAGTTTTAAAAGTATTAAATGGATTTATTTTTAGCCCCACTTGTGAAAAATTATAAAACTTCACTAATACTTTCAAGTAAAAGTAATTTTTTAATTCTTCTATCGATCGCTTGCATGAAGTCGTAATATTATTTTCATCGCGTTTGGCATAATATCAACCAAAATTAATTTAATTTTTTATATTAGTAATGTATTGTGATATAATTATTGAACGTTATCACAATAAATATAAGTATATTTGTGAATGTTTTCTATTTTGGTTAGTAATTAGCATTAAAATTATATATTAATGAAAACAATACCGCTTCGTGAATTGCAAACGAATGACGGGTTTAGAATTATTATAATTAAATAATAATTTTGTTTATAATTCTAGTTAGCAACAAATACGCAAAATATTTCATACGCTAATGGTAAGATCAATAATTTTTTCACGATGAAAGTATCATCACATCATGAAATTAATAGTAATATAAACAAAGTTAATAAACAAGGAGAGAAAATAATAATAACTCTAGGGCACTATTTATTTCCGAAATATAATTAAAAAGTATTTTAAAATAGAAAAAAAAAATATTTCTTTCAACTATTAAGATTTATCAAATCTTGAACAAACTTAGACCTAACATTTGTGAAGACCCATTATTTAAATTTCAACTCTATTCTTTTTTAATAAAATTTATATTTGTGAGAGAATTCCTAACAATTGTTTTTGAAATTGTCTCAGCATAATTTCATAAATACAGTAGTGTTGCAAATAATATTTTATTTAGAAATAATACAATAAAAAATTTGCATATATTGTTGCTTAATTTTTTAAAACAACTTAAAATGAGAATCAACATAAAATTCTTAATGAAATTACAGCAAACTAAGGCAGATAAAGACTGTGTTGGCGATTACAAGAACTAAAGACTTTAAATAAATGTAAATAAAGTTATTTAACAAAAAAATACCGTTTTAAAATAAGTTGACTGAATAAAAGCATTGAAAAGTATTATTTGAAACTTTAGCCGTAAAACATCGTTTCCAAACTTGACAAATTTTAAACTATTTTCACTGTTAAAGAATTTTGATTGAAAATTTTTGGAGCGTGAATATTTATAGGCTCTATGACACAGAACTAAATTAAAGTGAATTAGAGTATGAATTATTTAAAATTGAATGACCTAGAAAATATATACCGTAAAATATAACGTAATGCTATCAAATTCTTTCCATTATGTAGCAGTCGTGGCTTTGTCACTCAATAACGTAACTAGAATTTTGGTGAACGATTTCGAATAAAGAGAAATAATCGATATCTCTAATATAAAGAGAAATCAATTATTTGCGCCGAGACTTTCTGTCAATAACAATCAAACAGTTAAGTTAAAGTTTGTCATTGGGGCTTCTAAAATAAAAAAAATCTACTTTCGTTTAGAGTTTGATAATAATCGAAATGAAATGTAAGAAAAAATTATAGAACATTGATGCCTCTTTTAATTTCATTTGTTTTATGAAGAAATTTCTTTGAACATTTGATGATTTTCGGATTTTTTAAAAAGGGTGTATTAATCGTAAACCTTGTGTTATTTATACTCTCTTTATAAATATATTTTTTATGTACACCGAAAAGTACTAATTTAAATTTCAATGTGCTACTTAATGTGATATTTAAAAAAAACGAAAGAATTTGTATATTTACTTGCTTGTTCACATTTAAAAATTTCACGAATGGCATGTCTAATTCAGATGAAAATTTTTGTGATAGGGATGTCTTTAAAAAGAATAAGGTAAGTAACTTGTACCGGTAAAGTATCGAACAATGGTTGTACCCAAATTTATGTCCATTAAATTATTTTCAATCATTAATTTGTATTATAAATACAATTTTACGGTAATTTATAATGAGAATAAAAATATCTTAAGTAAATACTGTATTAGATTGAAAAACGTTTTTGAGCCAAATTGTAATGGTTAGGTATTAAATGAAGAAAAATTAGGTTTATAAGTATTTATGCAATTATTTGGAGAGTACTTTATTATTAAGTATATAAATTATTTTCATATATCACCCAAATAATATAGAGAAATTATATTTTAGAGAATTGAAAAGGATTTTTGAAACGATTTATTGCCAATCCGATAAAAAGTAAATAAACTATCAAATTATTAAGAAGTTATGTGAATAAGAAGCAATAGTGTAAGTATAATTACTACAAAATTAAACTGACAATACATCTTCTTTCTTTATGTCCTCTTGAAAACGAATAGGTGCTTCACAAAGCTAATCGATCCTGGGTTTCACGTATAGCTTCAATTCTAGCCGTACCGACGCTTTTCAATTCCGACTGTGCGATTTATTGCCAGACCTATTTGGAACAGTCATATTTCACTTTTATTGGAGGTTTTGATCTAAAAATTATTAAGGATATAGATACGATCCCTTCTGAACCAAAGCTTCTCTCCGCAAGTCTTCCAATTTGGCTTGGCTTGACTTCTGGTGCACTTTCATATTCTCCTCTAAAATATTTGAGCGGTATATTATATTATCAAGAAAAATCAGGAAGAAAAGCAGCCATCTTGAACACTCGCGTGCATTGTAATATCCTTAGAGCTAAAGTAATTTGGTATGATGATGTTACGAGAGTACTTATATTAGTTAGCTTTTAGGATAATTATCTTAGGAGGGAAATAAATTGTGCTATGTCGAGACTAGATATTAACACATTTCAAAGCACCAAAAGCTTCTGCACAACAACAAACGTAAAATAAATCTCCATTTTCCGTTCTAATGATTTTTTGAAGATAATGCAAAAGTTATCGACCTGAAGCACCCATGAGCGATTTGGAAGGAAATCAGATTGTTCTTTGTAAAGAAGGGGTTTGATAGCCTTCAGTAAATTGCCCAGTATAATTTTGCAAAGGACGTTGTAACGCAAGATAATAGTCTAATTACTACCCTGGCTAAGGTCTCCTTCTTCTGACACCGTGATCAGAAATTCTTTATTCTAATTGTTGGGAAGTTTTTCTGCTTCCTAGATATTTCCCAATAGAGAAATGTATATTATGATAGCGGTGGATAAGTTCACATTTAGTATTTCCGCTATTATAAAGCTCATTCTATGCGCTTTGTTAGTTTTTAAATAGCAGATAGCCCTCGTTACTTTATCTTCGGTTAGTGTTAAAGTATTAATGCCCAGAAGTCAAGGTGGAATATATTTAGGCAAGCATCAAGTGTACATGTATATAAAATGTTTTTTGAGAAAATCAATTTCAAGAATTCACTTCCGAGTTACAAAGATAAAATTAGTGGTGGCAGTTGAAGGGCGAGTTCAACGGTCATATGAATATTTTGAGGAGATATTTTGAGAGAAAACCTGTAACATCTACATGTTACAGGTTTTCTCTCAAAATATCTCCTCAAAATATTCATATGACCGTTGAACTCGCCCTTCAACTGCCACCACTAATTTTTTCTTCTGTAACATCTACATGTTACAGGTTTTCTCTCAAAATATCTCCTCAAAATTTTCATATGACCGTTGAACTCGCCCTTCAACTGCCACTACTAGTTTTTTCTTTGTAACTCGGAAGTGAATTCTTGAAATTTATTTTCTCAAAAAACATTTTATAACCAAATACTAAGCATTTATAGCTCATTGTGTGCAGTTAGCAATAGTGGTAGTCTCTACCCTCTTTTTCACCGAAAACAGTGGCAACTACTTTTGCAAATCCGGCCACATTACTCTTTAACTTTGCGTCGTATCAATATATGAAGTCAATAATTATTTTAATGTATTTTCTAATCAATCCTCGGGTTTTAATTACTTAAATGAGCTAAAATGTTTAATTCAGCGAAATAGAAATGTTGAACTATTAATTAAAATTACGGTTTAGATCTACCGATAATAAATAAAAATGTTTACTAATCTTCTTACTGTCCGAAGAATATTGAGATAATAATATATTTTAACAGTATCTAATGTAAATAATTATCGAAAATATTCGGTCAACATATTTGTACGTCATAATTCCAACAATTAAAAGATATTAAACTTTTAGTTTTTCTTTGTATTTGGTAATAGTGTTATAACAATTTTATACCTCCCTGGTATAGCGTGCGAATTTTCAGACTTAATATAGATTGAAGACACATTGTTTTTTGACCACAATAGTTTAGCATTGCTTTAAATGTGACCTAAAGTGCACACAACGTTTAATGCCACATTAATTTTTATTCACATTAAAGTAGCGACAAATATTTTATATATTTTAATAGAATTGTTAAACCGGTTTAAATTAAAATACGACGAATCGAACTGTGAAACTTATTTAAGTATTAAACTTCTAAAAATTCAGTAGTTTTTTAATAAAATGGTTTCTGTTCCCAAAAATCGAAACATTATTTTTTTTCGCTTTAAACACTTATCTTAAGAACAACATAATAAAACAAATGTCGAAATCGTAACGGCGTCAAAAGATAATATAGGTTGAAAATAAAAATTTTGTTTTTGACGAATATCTTGCGTCCTGTTGCTCGGAGGTCTTGATCATAAAAATTAAATCTAATTTAATTTCCTCTCAAAAAAGAAAGTCAGCAGCACGTTTATTTATTCAATGGCTCATCGGACGTAAAAAATGAATGTAGCCTTTGTTGCCAAAAATTTAATCGTCTTTCATTTCACAAAAAAACATAATTACCTTCCGAGTCGCAGAAAGTTAGGTATTCCTAAAACATTAAATTTTTCGATATTTCTAATATATTATTTATAAAACCAGTAACATGTTGATCTCTATTTTTAATATATTTTTTGAAAAGACGAAATAAAAATTACAAGGCTTGGCTGCTTTTTTCTCATATATATATAAAGGCTAACTCTTTAAAACGGAACTTGTTTTTTTTTTGCCATAATACTTTGATGGGTTTTTTCTTTTGTATTATTCCTTAAAACCTGATGTAACGAGTTTTACTACTTATGTTACTTATAAATTTGCTCAAGGTATTTACTATATGAAGAACGTTGTTTTTCCTTAAAAAAATTAAAAGTACATTTATATTTAATGTGATATTCCGACTAACGTTTGAAATACCTTCTGATAGAGGCGTTAAAATAAGTTGCCGGCGTTGAAAAGTCGTTTGAATGATTAATCCACACACGGTTATTTGTTTGTATAGAAGCCACGCTGTTAGATATAGATATTAATGTTTCATTATGACATGACTATTTTCTTACCTTTTGAAACTACAGCAGATTGCAAGTTGCTCCAGTGCAACATCGACGCTATTCTCGATTGCGGCGTTGTGATGGTTCCGCAGCTTAATGCGTGAGCACAAGAGCGCGTTTTTTTTCAAGCAAATGCTCTTTAATGAGTTACGGTCGAGCACTTGCTCCTCTGGAATATGAATATATCATGGGCGGACGCCCTTATGTCGACGTATTGAAATAGTTGATTTAGGAGTTTAATTCGATTCGCTCCTGTCTTATAGTGGTTATTGATCAAATATAGCAAAAAAGTCATTCAAAGAGTTAGATTTCTGTTTGCGTAGTGCTAGAGACCCCCGATAGATTTCCTCAATTAACTTAATATATATATATATATATATATATATATATATATATATATATATTTATATATGTATGTATATATATATATATATATATATATATATATATATATATATCTTTAGTAAAAAGCAAGTCAGTAGCCAACTTTATATTTGGAACCCATATGGAACTTGATATAGCCTCATGATTTATCGTGTTCAAAAAACGTTCTTTCTACATTTGTACACGAGACGGTACATTTACTTCCCTTTTCTCTTTTCTGCCCATTTTCTTTTGAGTAAACCAGGTTAAAATACAGAGTTGTAGCAAAAAAGAAGAATTTTTTTGGAGAAATTTATTTTCTATATGTTAGGTTTTAAGCCATAATTTATTGGAAAACTTGCCTTTTATACTTGGTAACTACCTGCCCTTGCGTAGATATATTTTTGCTACACCGGCAACTAGAAACGAATTACATCAACCATCAACCATCAGATTGCCGTTACATCGACCGACGTGTTTTGTTTATAATATCTGATGTCCGATTACTATCTTTTAATAATTTAACATGTAATAACCACGAAATATATAAACTTTCTAAGACATTGTTTGTATCACATTTACGCATTTTTCATAGCCGGAACTCTGAAATAAAAAATAATAAAACGCGCTCTTGTGCTCACGCACACAAAAACACACACATGCACATACACGCACACAGGCACACGCGCGCGTACGCGCATGCGCAGGTGCACGCGCAGGCGCACGCGCTCGCACACACGCACGAACTTTCACGCAGGTACACACGTCCGCACGCACACACGCACCCAACAATTTCTTTTAAGTTTTTTTATTACATATTTGTTTTTTGTATGTACGTTATACTTTATATATTTAATTTTTGCAAATAATTGTATAATTATTCCTTGTTCCTTCTAATATTAACATATGCTTATGTGATTGAAAATCACTTCAAGGAATATTAAGATGAAAGGAGCGGGAATATTTTTCTCTTAATATTAAAAAAATTATACTTTTACCTCGGTTTTCTTTCTATTTATGTTCAAATTTTCTCAAAATTTTAGCAAACTTTATTTATTATCATTTTCTTAATATATCATAGAAACTAAAAATACTGTTGTTTATTAGTTTTTGGTAATCTACAAATATTAACTTTTTTTTATTCATTTTTTCTTTCTCTTCGTTTGATACTATCATTTTAATTTTTCATACATAAAATTATGTATTCAAATCTACATATAAAATTAATTATAATTGCATTATGAATAAAATTTCAAAGCAGCAGAAACGTGGAAATACTTCCTTGTCAAAAAATAATCCTTTAAAATTTGCAAGCTTTTCAAACAGGTTAATTAACTATTTCTGAAATGTGTGCTGCGAAAATATTCTGACAAACTTTTCCTTGTGGATAACAAACCAGTAATACTTATGTTATAACTTTGGAGCAAGGATACGGGATTTTATAAGCGGATGATAATTTTGCGTAAAATTAGAATTAATATAACACTAAGGATTTGACAAGAATAAAGATGGAAGCGCTGACTTAAGAGCTTTTATGTTGCTTTATAAATAGGCTTCATTTGCATGTGGTAGGAGGTGACTTTGCAAGATAAATTAGAAGGATATCTATAGTGACGCTTAGTTCAATTTATGACAAATGATCTGGAAATTTTGTCGCATAAATTACTATAATAACTAAAATATTAAACGAATCTAAAGTAAATATATTTTGTAAATAATATATCCACAGCGAGCGATAATGATGTTGTTTAATGATAAGATTTTTAGGTATTTTTACGGTAAAATATTGCATCTAACATTGTAGTAAGTTGAATAACATATATGTTATAAACACCTTTTCCAATAAGATCTTGAAAACTTGATTATCCTTACCAATCCACGTCACTTACCATATAAATGAAAGAAATTATTTTGTATTATTTTAATTTTCTGAATGAACTTCCTTTCAATAAAAATATAGTTTTAAACAAAAAAAACTAGAAATTATATACTACTGAAATAAAAGCTTAATTAAGTATTCGGTTTTGAAAATTACTAGTCTATGGATATTTAAAATACAGTTATTTTGTAAAACTAGTGATTGTTGATCTAGAGCTATTTTGCATTAATTGGTTTATGTGTACTTATATTAATCATTTACTATGCATTTTAATTTCGTCCAAATTGATAAGAGTTAATGAGGTTCTGTTCATGTTAGAAGTTTAATACATAATAATTACGACATCATATGCTTGAAAGATTAAAACGCAACTTTCATTTTGTACTTAAACCGAATTGCAGTGTATTTAATGAATCATATAAAAAGTTCTTATTCGGTTATCTGCAAATTTGATAGATTTTGTCATTGCCCTATGTTAACGCCTTGTAATACACAAAAAAGTAGCAAGATTTTAAACTGTGTTACCTATATAATCATTAATGAAACAATTTCACTCATTTAAAATTTTATTAGACTTTGCGGTTTTACACAATTTCCGTCTTTTTTATTATTTTCACTTCAAGCTTAATATATAGTTAATAGATAGTTATAGTAATGAAAAATCAAATTTTCCCTTTAAAAAAATAAAACAGTAATCTTTAAAATACCCTATTCTGGTC
Source organism: Druceiella hillmani (assembly GCA_039881145.1). NCBI lineage: Eukaryota > Metazoa > Arthropoda > Insecta > Lepidoptera > Hepialidae > Druceiella > Druceiella hillmani. The sequence continues at coordinate 267,260 of JAYKKI010000048.1, read as the reverse complement.
TACTTAGTAAGAAAATCAAATTTAATCATGAAATTCTACCACCATTTTAACATAGCAAAAATGATGAAATGCTCCTAAATTTGATAAAATTGCTTATCTAACTTAAAGACCTTATAATATATCGGTAACAATTTTTAGCTTAGGGAGGAAACTGCTTATTAAATTAAATAATTGTTAGTCAAAAATTGTATAATTTTTTTATAAAATTACTCATATACTCGCAAAATAAAACTCAACCTTGCACTATACTTCCGTTTGTATCTATTGTTAAAATTTGCGGTAGAGCGTTGTTCACTCATATTTCGAGAAGGTAGAGCCGCGTTGATTTTCACGAATACTTGGTATTTATAATAGTTCTAAATCACGTCATAATTTCATCTTTGTTTAAATTTAAAAAAAAAAACATTGGACTTGAATAAGTTCTTGATTTTGTTTTTGCTTTTAAGAACCATTTGTACAATAAAGTCACCAATAGTTAATTCTTTTGCAAGTATTACATTTGTCTTTCCCTTTCCTAATTTAAAATATAGTGAACTTTATTCAAATTGTACAAAACTTTAGAACATCAAAAAGTTATAATCTATAAAGTTATAATATAATGTAGTTGTTTTGAAATAACAATCAGTAGGTATGATTAGACATTATTGGGGTTGGCAAAAAATATTTATTAGGAATGGCAAAGGAATCTGTTGCAGTGAAATAGGAATGCAAATCATTGCGATCATTGACCCGGAGAGAACATAGTAGCTAAGTTAATCCATTCTAAATAAGGAATTTAATACACTAGCCGAAGTGATTCTAAGCTGACTTCGTATAAATAAATAAGCGGAAAATACTTAAATTCTTAGTATAACTACGTCATGTAAATGCTTGTTATTATAGGCGAAGTCATATTAAGTAAATTCCATTATACCTGACAGCTTGAAAGCGTTTCTTATAATAACACTCTCTTTTCATTTTCATTGATACTCTGTTTCTTAAAACCTTTCTATTGTTGTTACTCCCAGAAACTATTCCTTTCACAAGAATTTTGTTTTTATTACTTATATATTATACCGAATATTCGTTTCCATATGTTACTTTTGTATTACTATTCTGTTGACTAAGTTAGGGGATGTACAACGTACGAGTTAAGGAGTAATAGCTTTTAAGTTTAAAATTCATTGAACCGACGAAGATAATCAGTTTGTGGCGAATATAAAATAGGTGTCTAAATTGTTCACAAAAATGGAAGAGACTTTGATGACATATAAAATTAAGTTGAATTTTTACTATCGAAGTTGTGAAACACTTGAGGTTATAATAATTAGGGCATAAAGAAAATTTCATTCAATATTTGTTTTCAAAATTTGTCTACTTTAAATCGCTTCTATTAAATTTAAGCCCCGATGGATCAAATTATGAATTTTGCTCTCAAAACAATACGTAAGAGTCATAAATTTTTGATAAATATGTTAAAAAAATACCATTACGAATATTCGTTTATAAGACAGTCATATACATAAATAGGCACGTAAAAGATACGTTTGTAAATATTTAAAACCCGAATATAAAAACGAAACAGTTTTAATAGTTTTCTCAACTCGTTAAACATAATTATATTGCAACGTAAACTCCACACGCGAGGTCTGTGATTCGTTAAGATATGAACTTTAAATATTAGTCAATTTATAGATTTTGAAACGTGCGGAAATATCTATTCACGATACCGCAAGTTCCACATATGGGACTTTTAATAAAAATCAACTATTAAAAAAATTGTGTTCTAAGGACAAAATTTAAATAGACACCCGTATGCGAATGCTGTTTGTTTCTTTTATATTCATTTTTATTGCTATGCTGAACACATCATGAAGGTACATATAATTAATATATATATATATATATATATATATATATATATATATATATATACATATATATAGGAATTAGCTATTTGTATATGAAACATTAGTGTAGGTATTGCCGATACGTTGTTAATATTTATGAGGCGTGTCCTAGAGAGCCGGCTACCAGGAAGCGCAATGAATGGCAACGGTTTTAGGTCGCGAGAAGCGTCTTCCATATTTTTTGAAACATAAAATTTGAATACTTTAATGACTATATTGAAAGGAAATACTTCATAACTGACTGCTGATGTTTTTGAAACTTATTTTAAAAAGAAATTTTATATTTGGAAAATGAGTTTATTGCTGGGAAAATAGGAGTTCTTTTGGGAAAATATGTTATTTTCATATTTATTATGTGGGTGGATGAACAAAAAACCTTGTTTAAATTTGGTTTCAGATGGATAGAAATGATGAAAACATGAGATTTCATTGTCGAACCTACGAAACTTTAAGCAATTAAAACGGCACAATAGCTGAAAGAAACAATTTGATTTTTTTTTAATTTACTTGGATTGTCTTCTAACCTAATGATATGATTTTTGTGCCAAATTTTAATTTCTTTAGTTTAACATTTGTTTCCTGCGATATATGCATTAATAAAAATTGAGCTCTATTTCATAAATATAACGTTACAGAGATCACATCTTAAAATATGGGATTAGATTCTATATAGTTACTTTTTTCGTTTGCCAGTCTGTGATCTATACATAAAACTAGGAAAAATGGTTGCACAGTTTTATGTTTCTTTGTTGTTGTTATGAAATTCGGTCTTAAAATGTAGGCATAGAATTTATTAAATTGTATGAAAAATAATGACATTTTTAATAAGTCTTCTAAAATAAAATTATATTTCAAATATGGGAATACTAAATTAACAGAAACTATTAGAAATATATTTATCGCAAAATAATTTTTCGGACCGAGATATAACAATTTTAATATCATATTAATCTATTACCTTAGCTATAAGCAATCTTTGCTTATATCCCACCTGAAGATGTTGTAATACAACGAAACCTAGGTCGTGGTAAAGAAATTAAAGATAGTAGAAATAATACTACATCACGTAGTTTCATTTAATTGTGAATAATGAATTTCTACAAAATTAACGCCAAATATATTCAATATTTGAATACAATATTGTTATTGCCTCGGATACGATGCAACAGATTACCTTATACAAAGAGGTTTGTATAAATCGGGTTGTAATATATATTCACCATCTCGGTTTTTTACATACTATCATAGCAATATTTATATTAAATTATAGAAAATAATATACTTTGTTTAATTTGCTTATAATTTATGTTTAAAATAATAAAAATACAAAAAAGGTGGAATAGTATCTTGTTAACCTTTTTTTCTGCTCGTAAATGCGTAGAAATACGTTATGTTAGAAAGGATTGTAGGCTAAAATATGTTTAACATGACAGGTTTTGGCAATATGATCGTACAAATTATATTTGTAACGTACTAGTAATTATTACTCGTAAGATTATTAAAAAAAACGATAAAAAATGGCGAAATTCATAATGAATATCGATTGCTTTTTAAGTACGTAATCATTGTCTAAAGTGGGTTTCTCTATACGCGTAAATAAAATTAAATCATCTGTCTGTGATTTCAAAATTCTTACCTATTTCTTGGTGAATTAAATTATATACACGAAATAAACAAACGTTTTCCTTTATTTTCTCCATTAATTTCTTTGGATATTTATGTGTTTCTAAGATATACACCAACATAGAAACGGTTGAATGGATTTCCACGAAACCCTAAAATACATGCGTGGTTATAATCTAATCTACATTTTATTTCGATATTATAAAGGATTCCGAAAGTATGTATAAAAATGTACGCAAGATTTGATGGGCATAAATGTGACGAACGTGATTTAGTTGGAGTTTCTCTTCAACAACGGGAATCTTTCTCAGAAATAGATTACTTTAGTCAGATTCAATATAGTCGCAATCATGAGATGTAAATTTGAATTTGGTTCTACGTTGATCGTCTTGGTGCTATGCGAATGCGTAATATCGGGATAGAAACGAAGTTGCAGGGAAAAGGAAGTGGAAATTGCGGCACAACAAACGCGTGATGGCGATCATTCTGTTTAGGAAATGATTTGGTCCGTGTGGGATTTATTGGATTCCTTACAATTAATTATTAAATAATTTAATACTTTGACAGGAGTAACTGTAAATAATTGTTGTTGAGTGTAAAAAGCTGTTTTAATTTTTTTCAAGTTTTGCGTCTTTAAACCGTCAATATGTTAATTATTGCTACCTGAAGATGTAGAAATGGTCTTATGGAAAATATTCAATGTTGATGACATAGTTAATTAAGTTACTGTTATTATTTAAATGGACATAACTACTTGTAACTGTTGCTTACCGTTTACAACGGAAGCGCGAGTGACGGCGCGGGTATGGTCGCGGCTGTTCACTCGGGTTATTTTTACAATGGAATATGGATGAAAAGGTTTTATTAAGGCAAATTCAATTTGCCAATGCCTAAAAATTTGCCTAATACGTTCATTGTAATATCCAACTCCTTAATTAGAATTACAACACCAAAGTAAACCAAGCTTCGTATTGTAATTTATTTTAACATAACTTATTCGGAAACTTTCCCGATTGGGAAAAATATATTTCCAAAATTGTCCATTGCCATTCATCTTCATTCAACATATTCGAGCACAAAATATCACTTCAGGAAATCGAATATTTATCATGAAATCGGCGCAGAAGTTATGTTTGACCACGGGCCAAGAAATTTTCCTGTGATATATGACATGTGAATTATTCTGAACGAAAATTCACGAAAGTAATTTTGTTTGGTATAAAGAAATAATATATCGATGTTAACTAAGCGAAAATAGCTTTGTGATTTTCTTTTGACCTTATTTACATTGAGCACGAAATTTGTCAGCGGGATTACATCAAAAATACCTATTTAAATATTATTTGTAATGAAAGTTAATTCAAAACATAAAATGCCATACAATTTTCCATATAGGAGGAATTTACCATATACGTGTTGAAAAACATTTTATCTGAATAAATATTAACCACTCAGTTTTTAGTTATGTACAAGTTATAAAATTAAAGTTATGAAATTATGAAAACACTATAAATAGGTATTTGTTTGCGCAGGCTAAATCCTTATGATATTTGCAATTGCATAAGATTTTAGTTTTTCTTTTCGAAAGAGGTGAATTTACCTCTCTTGAATGTACATTATATGCAAGTTTTGCATGAGCATTCGAATAAGCTTGCTTCCGAATACAAAATTTTACAACCCCTCTTAGTGACAAATGTTTATCGTGCACATGTTTTTCATAAATCAGATATGTTGAGTCCGTTTTAATAAGAATTGTTCTATAAAATCATCTGTTTTTATACCTTTCTTTTATTCTGCATAACAGAAATCTTTTTTTCATCAATTAATATGAATAACATATTTTATCAATTATTTGAACTCCACTTACATTAAACCCAGTGTAAAGGACACGAACTACACCGGGTATTATTTTTACTGCAGGGATGCATCTTTTCCCCTACAGATTTCATTTTATTTTTTGAATCGGTTCTGAGTTGTATAACTTATTTTTGTTTAATATAGAGGCCAAGACATAAAATTATCAAAAGGAAATTTTTGGTATAAAACACGCAAGATGAAATCCATTTTACTTGTTTCACAATTCTATTAGAAAATTTTTAAATTCGAAGAAAATATGCACAGATAACAATTTATTATTAAACAGTGCTCATCTTTAAAATTCTATAAGTTTCTTCGATTACATTTATTACATTCTCTTTTAAAATCGAGTATACCAAACGATGCGTTCTCTTTTAATTTGCACAACAGACGAGTTAATTATTAAAGGAAGCTAGGCAGGATGCTTTTAAGCCTTATAAGGTATCCCAGCTGACAGACTGCCAACATGGTTTCCGTTCAAAGCGTTTCACCCTAACTAATATTTTAAATTATATGGCTAGAGAACTGGATCAATGTTGTCAAGTAGATTATGGCCTCTTTTGATTTTAAAAGCCTTTAGATTGAGTCAACAATGATATTTTACTTGTGAAATTATTAGAATCAAGAATTTCCTCCGTTCTAGTAAATTTATTCGCCAAATAATTCAGGGCTAGCAAATAATACGCCCGGTTAAGAAATTTTATATACCAGCCTATATAACTAACTTTGCTATTAGCTAGGGTAGTAATTTAGGTCAACTTTGGTTTCTCATTATAATACATTACTTCGTTTATCGATGATTTAGAATTCTTCATAATTATCTATTATCGATCCGATAGGCAGCTGTTCCAACAGATATCAATGAAGTTTAAGCAGCAAACTACATTTTAATGTAAGCAAATATGCAATAATGATATACTCCCAATTACGTGTCGTCTTTGTACATTATTATGACGTGCGTAGAACTAATCTCGGGTCTCCGTATAATTATGGATAATCATCGCACGCTTTACAGTCTTGTCATCGTAACCTGTGGCAAAACCTACAAGGTTCTGGGACTTGCAATACGGCATTTTCACGATATTTTAATTTTATTTAACTCCTTATCCATTAGTATTCTTGAAACGAATGCAATCATCTAGTCTTCATATGAAGCTACTTATCCTCCTATTGGAGGAAGTGCTATAAAATTTCAATCGGTTTTTGCATTACAAATTATGGGTATTAACATTATTCATTTCCTTTTAATTTATATCGGGCATCGTTGGACACAATTTCCTTGAAATTCTGCGAGAATTGCTTTGATTAGGCCTTATTAAATATTATTAAATCATAATGATAATAACTCCTTGATATTGAGTCTACTAACGCTAAATTCCTGACTGCTAAATAAAAGGACGATGGCATAATTTATTTTACCTGCCTAGAGTGCGCAGGATTATTACGTATGGCGTTTATTTATTTTTCATGCACATATTATTTAATTAATTATTATGAAATGCACCCAAACAAGATATATGTTTCTGCTCCATTGACTTCTTCAGGAATGGAGTTATAAAATTTCTTGGAAGGTTTATAGGATTAGTGCAAATTTTATTTACTCGAATTACTGTGTGTTACTGTCATATCTGTTGCTGTTAATACATTGGTATCTTATTAGTTGTTGTTCTTATGTTATGATATTAAACCATTTGTTATTATATTTTTCCACATACCCAACACTTTGTTTTATGTAAATTATTGCAACAATAATGCTTTGAAACATGCCATCAATTTTGAATTTTGCAAGGTCATCCGTTATTTACTTGGAAGTCATATAATTTATCACAAAAATCTTAAACAAATATAATTTGTAGTTTTATATTTCTACGATTGGAATTAATGCCATTTTTATGAAACTAAAACAATTTAAAATAAAAGAAAATCAAACGAATTTACCACTAAAATTTTTGAAACCCAATATAAAATGAAAAATAAATAAAGAAATTTCAATTTAATTTAAAATACTTTCCTAACCATGGTGTCCCTTCGTACTAAACACCACATGGAATCTTATTTTTTGGATATATGTTTGAAGAATTTAATAATTAACAATAATATAGTTGACGAAAAGCCGCTGATAATAAATACAGAACATTTCAACTAATTAATTGAAAAAATAAAAGTGATCGTTGGTTGGTTGGTGTCATACTTATGGGACCAAAAGTGTTCAGTAAAGCCTTGCCCATATCCTCCACTAATGGAGAGTACGGTGAGGGCAGTTATTGTAGAAACGCTGCTCGTCGGAGGATAGTATCTTTCCCATAAGATATTTTGTTCGGAGTCTGGTGATTATTGTGGAGACGATTCTATTGAAGTTAAGCTCAGGATTAGTGTGTTGCTTGGTTTTTGGATGAGCATATCTGCGGCAGGCAACTGTATCAGTATTTGTGCGTGTTAAGAAGGTTTTCTGCTTATTCATTGCTGAAGATGTCGACATGTGCTGGGTTGTTTTAAATTTTTTTCCAGTGGCAATTACTTACTTCATTAGTGTAATAATGTCTTGTGAAGTTGAGAGGTGACCTTCTGGATTGCCTATAGCGCAGATCTCGAGTCAGAGAATACAACAATGCTGCTATGATGTAGACCTGCTTTAGCGTGGAAAATACCCAGAACTTCTTTTATTGCAACTAATTGTCATGTTAAGTTGGAGACAATTTTCTCAACAGGAATCCTATGAGACCCTTGTTCTTCTCACTTCCATTCAAAGAATACATTAGCACCTCCACTATGCAAGTTAGAGTCGGATGACTTAACTGTGTAGGCAATCAGCAGTGGCCTTTCTCTTTGATGAGCGAGGCAGGTTCTTTCTTCGTACATTGCTGCATGAAGTTTAAGTTGATGTTTGCCTGTGAAGAAGGACCTATAGTAAGGAGAGGATCTTTGACTATACCAAAGGCCTCATGTTTTAAGCCTATTTCTTTGCGGTCTTTGGAATGAAATTGCATTGTATCTTCTAGAATCTTTTAGGTCTGCTTTTGCGATTTCATGCGTTAAATGTCTCACTTGAGACGTGGTGGTCAAGTAAGCTTCGAATATCATTTGTGAATTTAAGGCTAGTTTTCTACGATTTTCTAAGGAGGAAAGGCCACACTCATATTCTGCTTTAATGTTGTTGGTTGAAGTAACTGCCCCTGTAAAAATTTTGGAGGCGCTGTATTGAACTATGTCGATCTTTTCTTTTACAGTTCATATAGGTGCGGCATATTCAAGAATGGGCCTTACAGTTGAGGTGTATGTGTTTAGAAAAGTTTTGGGTATCGATCTCCAAGATGTACCACAAAATCTCTTTAAAATGTTAAGCCTTTTTAAGGCTTTCTTCGAAGTTTGTTCTAGATAGTTTGAGAATCTCAACTCTGGGTTGAGAGTGACACCAAGGTACTTGGCATGAAAAACTCGAATGATTCTATAGCCACAAAGATTTAAATTCACTTTGAAGGAGTTTCTGTAATTTGATTTGTAGAGAAGAAACAATATTTTATTTTCTCGGGATTTATAGTGAACTAAAGTTCCTTGGACCAAGCTTCAATACATTTCAAACTACTGTTGAGAACTATTTGTGAATTATTAAGACTAGAATGTGTGTGCCAGATTGCAATGTCATCCACATAACATGCTATTTTAGCTTCTCTGCTGATATAAGGATCAAACGTATTCAGATAGAGAAGAAAAAGAAGGAGGATTAAGGCAGAGCTTTGGGGCACTCCTATTCAAGAGTGATGAGTCTTTGAGAAAGTGCCATTCATTTTTACTTTAATGACTCTTCCCTCAAGGAAACCATTATTCCATATTAGAGAGTTTCCTATAATACCTGCTTTGTGTATAATTTTTATAAGTTTCTGCCTCCAGACTTCAAATCAGCAGATTTAGAGTCCAATAGTGCACGAGAGTGGAGAACGCCATTAGATTTTTCAGGAAATTTTCATTGAATTATAGTGATGTATCACTGGTTTACCCCAATGCTATAAAACAAACCTAAATTATCTTGTTATTAAAATTCTATAAATGAAATACATCACAAATATAACACTATTTGAGTTTAGACCTTTCTTATAAAAAGCGTGGAATGAAAAGAAAATACTACATCTTTGAAAATGACAAAAATTGAACTCCTTTCTCTTAATAAATATAAGACGGGAAAAAAATTCAACATGATCTTTAAATGCAGTTTCTTTATTGAGATACCTTTCTACAAAATATATCTTTCTCTAAATGCCTTGAGCATTGGCCCTCTTAATAATAGTAATGGTAATAACAAAAATAATAATATTTTATTTGCCTTAGAAAATAAAATAAATAAAAGATTAAGTATTTACAGATTTCTTATAACAAATGGCGTGTAAAAATTAGTAATTAATAAAAATTATAAATTTTTCTAGAATTGAATTAGGCGCCTTAACTCTAACTTGTTTTAAATGTTATCCACAAAAAGTTGACTAGCTCGGCTTGTGCAGTTATGCCATAAGTATCACCGACGCGGCGGGTTCACAGCTAGCATCTGCCGATATATACACGTAAATATATACATTTTAGGCGTTTAAATACGTGTAAATAATAAATGCGCAAAGACGTGAACAACTTGTTCATAAAAATGAATTGTTAATTTTGTATTACACGCTTTCATATACCCATTAAATATATCTCTATAGTAATTGATGTATGTGGAAAATGTATGCCGATATTTTAATTAAAAGTTTATTCAATTATATTAAAACTACCGACTATTTTTAATTGGAGTTCAATGCAAATGCGTGCCATTAAAATGTACAGTTTCCAAATTAAAATATTTTGGAAATAAATTTAATTGTATTGAATTATAATTTAATGATGAAAGCCATGCTTTAAATAAATATTATTATAACCGTGGCGATCCTTTGTTTATAATAAGGAATATCAATTTACTGATGCAATATAATTGTTAACTGTCACTTTACTCTATAGGGATAATGTGTGTCACATTACGTATAAGCTATATACTTACTAGTTTATATATTTATATATATATATATATATATATATATATATATATATATATATATACACACACACACACACATATATATATATATATATATATTTTGTGGAAAATTTTATTACCTACGTCCTATAGGTATAATTAATCTAATTCTTTTAAAAAACCCAAGATATATTCCTACGATAAAATATACAACAATATCTGAAATAGATTCGAAGTGAATTTCTCTTAAACTGACTTCATGCCTAACCTCTCTCATTGAATACTTAACCTCAGTGAACTTGTCCACCGACGTGAAAAAGGTAATATCCAGGTACATTAACGAAATAGACTACGGAATACGTCCACTGGAATAATACAGCTGTTCAAGTTAAATGTAACAAAAATAAAAGTTTTTACGGAAATAAATTGTTGCCTAGATTCTTGTCGGCGGTGCCATAAAGTATCTAATATTGTATATATTCTGTCTTCTCCGATTCTTGTCAGCTATCTGTGCTTTACATAGACCAATATACATATGGTTTTCATTTAAAAAACATTTCATACAAATACGCTCATAGGGGTGCACTCGAGAATGTTCGAACGTAAATGGTCTGCATTTGAAAGCAAGCACGTAAAATGATTTCTGGTAATATAGCAAACTTTTTCTGAAGTTTTTTCTTTAAATTCAATTTTACTTTTATTCGTCTATAATTAACACATTCGTTATATGAAAGAAATAACTTAAATTAGGTTTTCTTATCTATGTATATATATATATATATATATATATATATATACATATATATATATATATATATATATACATATATATTTATATATATATATATATATACATATATATATATATATATATATATATATATATATATATATTTAAGCATAACCATTATTTTTAATGGTTATGCTTAAATTAATAAAAATTTAAATTATTGATTTGAAATCCATTTTCAAAAATTTGAAGCTCATTTTTCAAAAATTTGCTACATTCCAAAGAATTGCATTTTCCTGCTCTTAAAACTTCGTTCTTGTTTTCTTAATATAACAATAAAAGGTAAAAAGTAAAAGAAATATATTCTATATATATGTCTTATTGGTTTTTCATTTTCAACAAACTAACACTGTCAATTCACAATTCTATCAAACCGTATTATATTGCCCTGAAATTATTTGAAATTGAAATCATTAATTTTCTAGGGTAAAACTGAAAATAATTATCTATAGATTTAAATCATTCCACTAGGGTTAAATATTCTCATTGTAATCAGCAGAAATTTTCTATCATCTTTCTATATTTTCTAACTCTTACTGAGTTTTCTTACTGTGCGTATTAATTATTAACACTCACTCATGTGGGGCTTGCTCATCTAGATATTTGATGATTGGTAGTCATTTATTGTCTTGCTCTTTATAAATTATCGGTACCCTTTCAAACTACCTCATCACTGTATTTATATTTGTACGTATTTTTTGTTCATATTAGCGATTCAGCTCTTTAGGTTTTCAAAAATTTAAGTCTTAATGATTGAAATTTTTCTGTAGCCGATATACGCTAGATTAATTTAATATAGAAACTCCACTTAGTAAGAGTATCTAGTGATGATGAGACATGAGAAATTTACAAATTGTGCAATATCCGATGCCAAATCCAGATTGCTGATCAGGAATTTGTCTCCTATAGTTCGAGTAAATGTCGCGATGGAACAAAATTTAATAATTCACACGACGCGAAGAGCATTGGATAAATTGGAATTTATTTACGTTCGATTCGGAGACACGCGAATGTATAGAATAATTGTCCATTGCACGAGACAGTTGACAGTTTATTAACCGACTTCAAAAAAGAAGATTCGAAAGTAAATACTTTTTTATCGTGTATTTCAAAACTAGGAATAAATTTATAAAATCAATCGCTCTGAAACTCATGATAATATTTAGTACATTATTTGTCATTTATTATGCAATAACATGTATAGATTTTTCTTTAATTATTTCAAGTAATTACTTCGTTTTTAGGACAAAAATTACTAAATGAAGATTAAATTTAAAGAAATTATAATAGCCAATATCTTAAAGAAAAATTCTCCTAGTAGACAAGTAAAAGTAGAATGCATTCGACATTTTTTGTTGAATAATATACATTATCTTTATTTATGCACTAGAAAGTGCATTGCGTATCTCTTGCTCTTGAACTTTAATTAAATAGAAACAAATAAGAAGTATATACAACTTTCGAATGTTGAATATAATTTTAACGTCTTACAAACATCTAAAGAATTAACTTGTTTTAATAGCACAAGTATATTATGCTTATACTAGTTTGAAGCATATAAGGGTCCTAGAATAAAAACGATAAAATTTATATGAACTGTTTAGATTACATAAAAATAAATTTCTCATTAATATTAATTGTGTTTGCATGATAAAAGAACTTCCGAAAAAAAATTCTGCAGCACGAATAAAAAATACCCAATGTTAAAACTTGTTGACAACTAAATATTTAACATAGACCCCTCATTAATAGAAAGAATTTAATCCAATAAAACGATCAAGGCCAACATACAGGTCTCAATAATGAAAAAAGTTAAAATAAATTTCTTCTCTTCATAGAGACAAAGTTCCCATTTTTTCGACCTAATAAATGTTTAATACAGACCTTATAATAATGGAATTGCTAAAAGCATTAAAAACAAATGAAAGAAAAATTGAGACTAAACGAAATAGTATTTTCCTTCACTTCTTTTTAAGAGACAATGCAAAACCCGCTTTGGACATTTAATTTTCAAGTGCATTCGGTAAATTATATAATCGCGATAATTTCGTGTCAATCTGATAACCACACTTTTTCCACACTTTCCTTAAAAACAAATGACGAAAACTTCATTCCTTATAAAATTAACAGGGTAAACGGAAATCATATTCTCAGTTGTTTTATTGTTATGAGTCAAATTCGTTAGAATAGTTCTTATTAGGCAGATCAGTTTTGTAATAGGTGACAAATACATATACAAGGCAAAATTTGGAAAAAATTCGGGTTAACGGTTTTTTTACAGATATTTAGATGGTTATAAGAAAATTCTAGAGTTATACGATTCATTTAAATATCGACTGTAAGAATATTTATTGTGATATTTAATCAGACCTCACCTCTGTCTGATTTTGACACAGATTTTTTTTATTCTTTCAGAAAAAGTCAATGCATTCATTTGAAGTCGCACATTTTGGCAACATTCTTGGAAGGCTATTGTTAGAAATAGTAATGTGATGAGAAACGGACGTAAAAATTTTCTTGTAGAGAATTCTGTTAACTTTTATTTTATGCTAAACCAATTTTGATATGAACCTGAAAAAAAAACTTAATCGGATTATTTTACTACTTCATTTCCATTGGATAAAGGTATGGATTTATCATTTTAGGGTTAACTTTTAGATTAATTAACCATACCTGAAATAAAAAACGGATTCCGAAATAAATTCATGATTACACTTTCTTGTTCGAGGAATTGCTTATTGTGAACATTTTTGCCTGTTTTTCTCTTCTACTCTATAATGACATCGTATGTAAATAACAAGAACATTTTATTACGGTAGTGTAACAGTAATGGTTATGAATAAGCGATTATCGCGTGTGTTAAGAGTAGGTAACTGAACCAATATAAGACGATTAAAGAAATGCATTAACTTTAACAAATGGAGTTTGTTTTCATGAAAAACAAAGTTATGTTTTTATGGTGGTGGGATAATGAGAAACCGCCTATAAAATTATTATGTCCCTTGAAAATATGTATACCTGAAATTTAGTTTCGTATATTAATATGAGATGAATAACTATGAAGATGCCAGTTTCGTGTCTTCGTTATATTGATTTAAGACCAAAATTCAAAAATATGAGCTTATTTAACGTGAAAATTAATATTAATGAAATAATTATTTTGACGTGATTTAATTTAAGTACTTTTCAATATCGTCAAAGCATAACATCAAAATGAAGCAAGATATTGAAGTCGGTGGTAAAGGTGGTCTTTAAATTCGATGTGTAGAAATTTTTGAAGTTGTTTTAATTTATAGGTTTACCTGAGGCTATTAAATAAAATTTGAATTTTGGTCATAAATCAATATAATGAAGACACGAAACGGCATCTTCATAGTTATTCACCTCATCTTAATATTCGAAACTAAATTTCAGGTATACAAATTTTCATGGGACATAATAACATTATAGGCAGTTTCCTATTATCCCACCACCATAAAAATATAACATTGTTTTTCATGAAACCAAATTCCATTTGCAAAGTTCCCCACTAATATGTGGGATAAGTTACATTTTACACAAATCTTAAAAGGAAGTCTGAAGAATCATCTTAGAATGCTAAAATTTTATAATTACGTCGATATTTAAACACTTCATATATTTTCCTAATTTTCCCTGGTCTAACTTCCGTTCGATAACGTATACCGTTATTTAAATTACAGGAACTACTTAATTATAATTAAGGTATTTTAGGCATTGCGGAATTAGTAAATGTTTTTTTGTCTTCAACTTTGTTACAAAAATAACTTTTTACAGTAGAAATTTAAAAAAACATAAAATTGATAATTCTCTTTTACAATCACGGTTCCTGGCTGAATGTTACTTTACTTTTATAACGGCTTTAACTTCATACAGCAGATCTATGGGAAATTTCGATTTAGTGTATATGAATTAATATAGACCTAAAAAAGAACACATAAAAAATATATTTCGGTAAATATAATTTCTGATATTCGACGATAACCATGTTAGACATAAAAAGTAATAATTATGGTTATCGAAATAATTTTCTGACCAAAGAAAGTCTGGCATGCAAACTGTCATCTTTTGTACCGCAAATGGTTACATTACTTATGTAGCAGGCCCTTTTTTATTATGAACGATGCCCCATTATGAGAATTTAACTAGAAAACCGAATTGGATTAAATCGATTGTGAAACAAAGTGACTTTGCTTTATCTACAAGGGCTTTCAGGATATTATAGAAAATATATGATATACCTTTTTAATGCCAGAGCGTAAAGAAAATTGCAAACAGTTCTCTACCGAAGAAGCAAATCATTCAAATTCCATCACAAAAGTATGAAGGTTTATTAAGGAGATACACGGAGATCGATATCGGTCAGAAATATCATTTGTTGCATTATGAATTTGATAAAAACTTATGATTTTTACACAATACGCTTAGAAAATAGTTGAACAAGGATTTAATAATATTTTTTACCATAATTGATTATAAGGGAGAATATGAAACGCAGCAAAATACATTATAAAATTTAATTAAAATTAAAAGATTTATCCATGCAAAAAACCTTTTGCAACACTGTTTTCCACTTTTCCATAGATTATTCAGAATTAACTGGAAACGATCTTAAAATACTATTTACAAGAACAAATAAAATATCATAGGCGGTATGTCACGTCGCTGGGCTGATGGATTGTGACAACAACGATATTAATATTGAGTAGAAAATTGTAATATAATAAGGAAGACAATTCTTTCTCGACACAACAATAGCAATACATGTCAATGTTTTGTTGAACACGAACCAAATATGAACAACTATAAGGGCATTAAGAGATACACCTGTCATTGTGCTAATGGAAATAGGACGATAGGTTGTTGCTCACATGGAGCATCAATCATTTATTTTCGCATGGCCGTTATAGGTAAAAACCATTTAGCGCATTGAAATGTAAACAAAAATATTTGATATCACAAATGTTACCACAACTATAGGAGATAGTGGTGACGAAGAACGAATTGTTTCACAAATTTTACATGGAAAGAAAATTTTTAGTATTTTAAAACAAATAGTGTTCGTTTGAAATTAAGTGATTTTCTTGGTCGGTGTACCTCAAGAAATAGCCGCAGAAAACTATCTATTTTTTAAAACTTTTTCACAAATTATTCAAAACTACGACATTTTTTTAATATTTCTACTCTTTTTTGTATTTCTCTCCCCGGATTATGTGATCTATTTCAGATTTTTGAACTTCAATTCAGAATTCTCGTGCTTTGACATTTATCGATGAATCTATTTCATTATAAACTTTTAAGTTCATACAGTTATCAGGTAACCACTTGGAATAAGACTCATCTCTGTTTTCTATGTATACACTGTACACTCTTGCTACTTTTTAAGTGGTTCCATCTGACATAACCATTATTAAAACAAATTTCTGCATAATCCGTTGGTAAAAGGACTCACTTATTCTGGGAAAAACCAGACGATTTATACTTCCAAGAAAGGACATAGAAACATTAAGGAGTAAATTACCAGTTAACCTTAATAAGATATTTAATTTATGTAGTGACCCTAACCTAAATAATTATACACTTCATAGACTTTGAAAAAAAACTGAAAACCCATAAAACAAGTGTAGAGTAACCATAAGATTAGGCAAAAGAGTGAATTACTACTTCGATTGATTTGACAGTCGCAAATAGTAATAACCTAAACATTACAATTACGTCATATTCTCACTCTTCATGATGAATACGGTTCACATTTGATCACATTCTTCCCCAATTTTTACTTCCTTAATTTCACACAAAAATTACAATTTTTCTCTTACAACATTACGAGTCCATTATTAGGATCACTCTGCAAGGAAGTAATAACAAATGTATACCATAAAAATCGAATGAAATATAAATAATTGCAGAAATGTATTCCTGAACAAAAAATAAATGGAAGTTTTTGTCTCGAGGAGATCAATTAATTAACTAGCCGAAGTATAAAGTAAAAAGTATCTATAACAATTATTCATGTCACAAACAAACATTAAGTGCTTAGAAACTACTTATATAGAAGTGAATGTATTGATAGAGCATATATATATATATATATATATATATATATATATATATATATATATATATATATATCAATATATTTACTTCTATATAAGTAGTTTCTAAGTAATATATACCGAGGTAGATATTAGTATAAGATTGCCTAATATCAAATCGAGGATCAGCTAAAAGGCGATCGTAAGTTAAAAATAACATAATAATCAATAAGGCCAGGTTTAAACTGAGGGTATAAAATCTCCAGCAATGCCATTCTTACTATTTTGCTTATATTATAGTTATGATTACAGAATATATTTTGGAATGCATGTACCCCAGATTAAAATATTCGATTTACCATTGATCGCTGACAGTTATCGATTAATTAAGATTGATCAAACACAGCAGTCAATTTATGACAGTTATTTCTTATACACACATATTTCTGATCAATTATCTTACAAGAAAATATAAGTCAAACTTGTTGGTACTTTCCTTTTTTTCAATAACTAAAAAAAAATTTTTATACTATAAGAAAAGTCACACAAAAGTATTTTCGGTAAGGAAAAGAGAGGTAAATATAAAAGTTGCTAATAAACATTATCCTAACTCCAGCTGGAAAACACTTCTTTAAATAAATGAAATGATGTGGAAAAGTTTGTTGTTGTATTTTAAAATAACCGCTTGTTTTTCAAGTATAATTCAGATGATGAATTTAAAACCCAAGTTTTGTGTGGCAAAAACTTTATTATGGATTTAACAAAAATTATATCATAACCAAACGGGTTGAAAAAAGTAACTAAAATTCACTATGAATTTGAGAGATATCTTCTACCTATACTTAAAACTTTGAAAATGCCATGAAAAAATATTTATTGTTTAGTGTTTCAAAAAGCCTATTTCTAAAGTTATAATTTAAATTTTTAGGTACAAATTAATTGAATTATTTTTTTGACAGTTTACTTTATGTCTACCGAAAATTAGAGTTAGAAAAGAAAAGAAAGTGAATGAGATTTATGTCATAGAACCAAATTGAAAATATTTTTATTAGCGATAAAATGTATTAAAACATATTTGATTAGTCTTCTTAAACACTTTTAAAGGAACCCAAAGAAAACAAATTATAATCATTCTTATTCCGACTGATAATGAGATTAATTCACATATCCTTGCGTGATTTGTTTCCCACTTAATAAATTACACGTATTTTGCATTTATGAATATTGAGGCTAATACTTCGCCCCATATCGAGTATTCCATTTTCTTTTCAATGCAAGTTCGTTTTCCTATTGTTATGCATAAATTTTTATTGTCTAGAGAAATTTATATTACGGTTTCTTCAGCATAATTTTCTTATCTCAAGCTGTTATTCTGAGAGATGACTTTGATGGATGATGTTTATCAAGTTCGGCGAAATTGGCTCGCATTGGTAATGAGTCTAGATACAAATATTGATTTCTGGACCGCGTAAATGAAAGTACCAACATTTGTTTATACCGTCATATTCATTAGATACAATTATATATTAATGGTTAAAAAACATTTATAACAACGTTTTTACTAATTCAGGTTTATAAATTTTATTCTAAAATGACCTAACTTACATGTTTGTATGGTTAAAATTGTTTACATTTTAAAGCTTTTTGATGTTTTTTTAATGAATTTGTGTTTATTTATTCAGTCTGGTAACGTTTGTCATTCATGCTTTGCAACTGTTAACAAGATTTCATTTTGTAATGGAATATTATAAATAGTTTTCATCATACTTTCCTTCCTTAGGTAATTATATTCATTGTTCACAATATAAGTAGAACACGATCCACAATTCTTTCAATGGAATGGGTACTTTCAATGAAATATGAATGCATTACAAGGGTGATTTGTAATTGCTGGGAATAGGAACGGCTGAGAATCTGAGAATAGGAAAAGGAAAAATTAGTTATTTTTTATATTATTTCTCAAGTTTCCGTAACAAATTTACTTTGTGTCACTGTTTGGAATTTCTTGTAGCAAAAAGATATAAAAAATTTATTGCAAGGCTTGAATTCCCCCATGTCATATCGTCATAACTTTTAAAATAGGTGTTTTATATAAAGACTTCAATTTTGGGATAGGTATTTAAGACTATATTTGATACAGGATTGATACGATAAAGCAGATTCAAAATAAGTATTTTTGAGTAAATTAAAGTACAATTAAAAAATTAAATAAATGTGAGCAAGGATTAATTAATTTTATTAAATATATATTCAAATATTAATTTAAAATTACACCAGAATATTTCATTCAATGTATTTTACAGCTAAAATATAAAATAACTGCAATGAACAGTTTAAAATTTTACACTTTTTAATCTTGTTAATTATAAATAGTTTTAGTTACTTTTACGTGTTAAGTTAATTTCATAAATAGATATTTTCATCTAAAAATAATCAAATTATATTAATGTAATTGTTTGTGTTTGAACTTTTTATTCTTAACCACTAGTGATGCATATTATTTTTAAAGTCATATAATTTCTATTAAGCGATCGAGTAAAATTTATCTTCTAAATCATTACAAATTCGTTACCACTATTTTACTGCATGCATGATCTCTTTCTGTGAAACATTTTTTGAAATTATTTCAGTTTAAATTACGTTCTATTTGGTATACGACGTTGCTTTTTTTCCACTTGCTTTCAAAATACATATAGTTGGAAGTAAATGAGAATAGATTACGAAACAAGAGGTTTGAACATTTTTGGTATATCCGGTCATCTGGATTTAATAAAAAACAATTTAGAGTCAAAATTGCCGAATTGCTTATGAACCTTATAATTATTCTCTAATTAGAATTAGATTGTATTTTATACAGATGTTGTAGACGGGACTGGTATTACAAATGGAAGATTAAAAGAAGCTTGTCATTTTGAAAGGATTTGCTAAGGGATGGAGATTTAAGATGTACAGGGAATATGCTCTGATGCCTTTTGGGATTTCCTTTGACTAGAAAATCAGATACTTGTTTTCATATTTTGAAATGACTTCAAAATAGGATATATCCAATACAAAAATTGCGTACGGTCCTTATATCCCATAAATCTATAGATTTAATGAAAATGTAACAATAAATTTTCTAAAATTTTACAATATCCTTGTAACTAACCATTACAAACAATACTGCAGCCTGTATAAGGAATTTTCGGACATCTTTTTTTTAGTATTATCTATTTCAGTATGTACTGGTTAATATATTGATTTCAAATTTCTATCTAAAGCGGTTTTTGAGAGAAAGACGGCTTTAACAGATGGATAAAAAATGCATGAGTGATTTGATATGCGTTTCATTTTTCCTTTAAAGGTACAGAATCATAAATAATAAAAAACGAATCGGACATTTTTTATTTTACAGCAAGTTAATATGGAAAAAAATATGATGGATTCCTTTCAAAACCTGTTCGCATTACATTCTCCAAATAAAATCTTGCTTTATTAAAATCGTCAATCTTTGTGTTTTCGGTTATTTATCATAATATAATGTTTTCTTAGTTTCGACTTTCCTAAATTAGTTCTTTCTATCAAAAAATCTTCAATTTCATGTTATATTCGGAGCTACTTGATTGGAAGCTATCAATGAAGATACACACAAAGTATTTTACTTACATAAATTAGAGAGATTTTATTTACATTTAAAGTTCTTGAATTGTTTTACTTATATTCAATATCTGATAATTTCTTTTAATCCATTTGAATATATGTATCCATATTTCCATACATGTTTATTTGACAAAAGTTTTATAAGACACAAATTGTAATACTCAAAAATTCGTTAAAATAGCTAAAATGCTTAATTAAATAGGAAGTTATTGATACACGAATACTTTAAATATTACCCTTGTGCAAAAAAGGTATTTTATATGAATACATGTGTAAAGTTTTAGTCATATAATATTATTAAATGATTTCCATTTTTTAATATAAAACTTTACCAGAGCAAAATTATTTAAATTATACATCTTACATTTTTCATAAACGAAAACATTTCTGCGTAAACGATAAGTAAATAACTCTCATTTGGTTCATGTTTGACACCTGCATTTAACTCTCATAATATCAACAATATTTTAAATTTAAACTTCAATATTTCAGTCATTCATCACCAGACCCTACCAACTTGAACATTTTCTAATAAAATATAAAAATAGAACTTATGTTTTATGTGCTATTTATCCGAACAAGTAACACGTGTGTTCAAGGTACATATCAAGTATATAGGTTAGACGATAAAAAAGCTGCGAATCCATGATATAAAGTAAAATAATCTCATTATAAAAGCTCCACCTTTACTTTGAATAAAACAGTAACATAAAAGTACATTTAGATATGCGAAACAAAAGCTGTATGTGAAATGAGAAACCAAGCATTCTTTGGGTAAACGTTCTTTCTTTCTCCGAAATGTTCAAACCATGGGACTTGGTGATTGGAAAATGTATAAATATAGAATGTAAAATATACACTTGAGTGACATTTATTACATTCTCAGAAACATTTCTCTTCGAGCCTGACGAATTTAAGATGTGGCTACTCAGAAAACCTTTCTATCATTTTCAAACTAAAAGCGAGGGAATGAATTGTTGACTTCACTTGCAAAATATGTAGATTTACTTAATGCTTTTAATAAGATCGAAACTCTGTTTAGGATAATAGTATTTAAAAAATTATTCAACTAGTTATAATAGCAATAGAAAAAGAAAATAATTTAAAGTGGTGTATTAGGTAAATAAACTAAAATAACAAAAGAAAGTTATTTTACAAAATATCTACACATACTGTACAAAGATTAAGCCATCTATTTATATTCTGACCTTCATTTTTTGTAGAGTTTTGAAATGATTAATTTTGATTCACGATTATCGACTCTTATTTAATGAAAATTAGGAAATTGTTATTTTTAAACTTAACGAACTGACCTAGAAACATAAAAATTAACTAAAGACTTAGGCTTTGGCTTTAATATAATGACAAAAATTTAAAACAGCCCTCATATAAACATAAACTAAGCAAAGCTTTCATATTTCTTCCTTATTTTGTTCTAGCTTCTATTTGAGTTCTCTCAAAGTAAGTCGAGAGATTTGTGTTATATTTTGTATATTATTTTCAAATATTTATATTTAACCAATAACTTTAAACGAGCTATTGACCATTGTACGCATATAATTTATACACCATGAGGTTTTTAGATTATTTAATTAAACTAATGTATTTCACCACCCGAGCAATGAAGACGATCTTTTTCAGTGGATAAAAATATAATTTAGTAAACTTTGTTAGCCTTCGCTAATAAAATACAAAATGACAAACACGTTAACCTCACATTAAAATTCAAAATAAAATACGTGTTTTGCATGTTGCCATTTTTTTCGTTAAGGTTATCACGTATTTTCATTCTCTTTGTTTTTATGTTCAAGTTAATATCGAAAAATATGTAGTTTAAACAAAAAATAACAATATTTAATCATTCTAGATGGAATGGAAAACTTTTTTTCAAGCGGGAAATGATTAGCCCTAATTATTCATCAACCTTAATTTGAAATATGACCCGCACGCATAACGTATTTATCGCGCGGGTTATATATCAAGTACGTATGTATTATTACTGACAAATGTATTTATATTTTAGCAAAGGAATATTTTCTCATAAGTGCAAAATTAGACGACTGTGGTCGATGGATTTCATAGAGTAAAATTACAATATTTCTAAAAGCTTTTCATGTTATTTAAAATAAATTAAATCTTTACCATTAAAAAAATACAAAGATTTAATATGTTTAAATACCGCATTTTGGAATTATATTTAAAATTTAAAAGTATAAATAGTGGAAGCATACCGAGAAAAATTTTAGATAGCGACAAGCTTTAGTTAGAATGATTCCGAGAGCTTAGATTGTAGGATAATTATATCCTCATATTAAAAGAGTGAATACTAAAAGAATTAAAAGTAAATATATGTTTCTATAGATATAAACAGGTTTTATTAACCTTCATATTTAAATAATCATCAATTGATTATGGTGTTATATTTACACGCCCCATATTTTATTCAACCCGTACCAGTTAATTAAAGTCGCAAGTGGAGTCTCCGGCACAGGATCAATGTTAGATTAAATTATTTAATTAATTTACTTATTGACAATAAAGCAAGTTACTTTAACTTTTAATGATTAACTGAAATTATATTTCTGAATATTTTCTACGTAGAAAGATAAATATAGTAATTTAGTTTGTAAAATATATGTTTATAACCCTACTTATAAAACAGTAGTTATAAAATGACACAATAAAATTTTAATTAACTTCCTTTATACAGGATAACTCTATGATTCAAATAGAAGGAATGATTAGAAGGAAGAAAAAGAAAATAACTGAATGTATCTTTGCATAAGTAAATATTAATATCGTTTATTAGAAGAAGTAACCGGAACACGGAGCATATTCTGTCTTGACATAAAATATCTAGATACCTGTACAATTTTCTACAAATGAAATCGTTCTTCAGAATTTTCATAACATTTCAATTAAATTAAATTTAATAAAAAAGTAGTCTCAACTTCTTCATTTGACTTTTATGGCTATTTCCTTTTTTGAACTTTCCTCAAAATCGTTAGTTTTCCTTTTTCTTTTATTAAGCAGTGTCATATTCATATATATATATATATATATATATATATATATATAAGTTTTCTTTTTGAATAATTTCGAAACATTTCTTCTTTACAATTATTTCGAAACAGAAATCATGTTACACAAATAACTATATCTATCGGTGTGTATTTACCAGAAAGGTGTGTATTTTCCCAAGTGTTTTATGCGCGTTCTTGCAAGCGTACGTGTATATATATATATATATATATGTATATATATAATATGTTAAATATTTATATATATATATATATATATATATATATATATATATATATATATATATATATATACTCGTATGCTTACGAAAAGACAACCCAACAGGCATGATCATTTTCATAAAAGTATTTCTGTTTTAAAGGAATTGTAAAAAGAAATTATGTTGAATTTTTTAATGAAAACATATATTTATAAAATCTATTAACATAAACACGTAGGCGAATACAAACGTGTACGAACACGTTATGCTAGTGTTCGTATATATGCGCTACTAATTTTACTTGTTTCTTACAAAATGTCCCGTACATTACGCAAAAGGAAACATGTAGTTTAACATCTGTCACTCTTTTTTAGTGCTCAATATTTTAAACCCATTTAAACAAAATATATGTCTGAATATTTTTTCAAAATTAATGACACCCTATTGGAAAGTTATTTTATAGTGCTAGTAAAAACTACCCATAATTTTTTGAAGCATGGATCATAGGTTATTAAACTGAAGAGATTATTAAAAACAACCCGAAGAAGTTTTTACATTTGTAAAATATTGGGATAATGAAAAAGGGTAATTTATTTAAAAAAATAGTCCAGTAGTCAGAGGTATCTATAATGTCCGCAACATCTGTATTCACGTGATTAACAGAGCAGTGTTTGGACCGCAGCCAGCTTCAGCGCTATCAAAGAATCGAGTGTAATTTACGTAAAGTATGTTTGGTATTTCATAACTGTAATGATACGATCATTACTGCTGGGAATCTGTATCCGATTTATCCTTGCGGTGAGTGAATCACAGAATGTATCAAAATGAAAAAAAGATTAAAGCCAAGCATCACTAGGGGTGGTAGTTTTTTTTTCATTTTCAAAACTACAATACTCAGTCATTCCATCATTTGATTTTATTGATTTTGTATTCATGAAATTAAATTGTTAATGTGATGAAGGATTATGATTTAAAAATAAGTTAACTCATTAATGTGTTTGCCATTCCGTTTGAATTGAAATGAAAATATGGAAAGAATAACTTTCACTTGCGATTTTTTATCCGTATTCCATTAAGTTTTGTGCCCGAATTTTCGCAGCAAAACATGTCAATTATTAAAGAAAAAAGTCTACTGCAAGTAGAACTCGGGTCGTGGGGTTTTCATACCGAAGCAAAGCAAACTGGACCAAAGGGAACCAAAGCTTACCGAACCGAAGCGAAGGAATCATACCGTTATATCATGTTATCCTAAAACTAAGTAATTATTTTACAATAATTATACAAAAAAGGAAAAATCAAAAAACAAAAAAATTTCATCTGCCACATAATAATTCCCCGTATTATGTTCGTTACGTTCCGCAACATATTTTAAAATTTTAGGTAAACGGGAAATACTGTCAAGTTTTGGCGAGTGAGTCAGTCTTAAAAGACCTGACATTTGAAAAGATACCTCGTTTCATTACATTAAGATAGAAGCTCTAACTTTTTGAGATTAATTTTGACTTTAAACAGACTAATAGCCGACAAAGTGATGCTATTTTTGTTTATTTTTTTTCTTCATTCTGACGTATAGAACCGTAAAACCACGATAATTTAAAAAAAGTCACATTCAGTTTCAATAAATTGAAAGAGTGTGCAATATTTGTGATAATCCTAGCATAAGATTGTCGATGACATTAATAATTAAATGAATAAAATATAATTTGAAAGTACAACTTTGTATTTTGTATTATTCATACATAAAAACTATAGTTTCTTTGGATATAAGATACATTTTGATAACGACATATATTTATATTAATGAATTATAGAAAAATAATTATCAATTCCAGAAAACATACGAATAGGTGTATAGATATTCATAAATTCAGGCAAAACTGTATTTAGGTTTCCGAAGCCAAAGAGCAAAAACCAAACCCTTATAGCCTCATCATATCCGTCTGTCTGTCTGTCAGTCCAACACCATAATTTTGCAATTTTAGACTTATTTTTATGAAAGTTATAACTAGTTGCGACATATGAAGGTCTCAATTTACATAGTGTAAAATTTAAAAAAAATTGCTTTAATGTGTAACATAAAAATATATTTTCAAGCAAGCAAATAAATTTTTATTTCGTACGTCTTGTCGAGTAAGATATCACTAAACAAGTCTTATAAAATAAAAATAAGCTTATTTTTACTGCATGAAATTTTTAAGTCTTTTTTGTGAAGTAAAAATGTTAGTTAGAAAAAAAAGTTGTGCTTTACTTTTTTTTCTATGCCAATATAACCACCGAAGCTAATTATTCAAGTATGGGTTGAAAAAACCATAAATTTTAATTACTAATACTTTTAATTATTGATATTTGGTTCGAATTTAGAAATAAAATTATTGTGGCGTTAACAACTGCCAGAGAAATAATAAACTATATTACATTTCTCGTATCCCAATACAAACTTAGCTGATTTCATTTACCATTAAATGGGTATTTCGTAAAAAATAATTTTTCCATTTTTAAACAACTAACAGGTAAATCGATTGTCTATTTATGAGTATTTAACTCATAAATCACAGCCGTTTTAAGGAGTGGAAACGTTAATAAAATAATAAAAAAGTAACAATATAAAAATATTATCGGGTTAAAAGATACATATACGGGAAGAATTGAGTGTGAACTCAATCATTATGCCTACGACTTTATAACTTAATTACTAAATATTAAAATTCAAATTGGTTAACAGAATAAAAATAGACGCTAGCGCGAAGATTTTATGGGTGTATGGTGTCGCATGTGGTTGGGTTTTAATTATTTAAGTTCTCTATTATATA
The DNA here is from genome assembly GCA_039881145.1 of Druceiella hillmani. Taxonomy (NCBI): domain Eukaryota; kingdom Metazoa; phylum Arthropoda; class Insecta; order Lepidoptera; family Hepialidae; genus Druceiella; species Druceiella hillmani. The sequence continues at coordinate 240,362 of JAYKKI010000048.1, read as the reverse complement.
TCAAAATATTGTTTTTTTTTAATTTTTGAAAATAGTTATTTTGTCGCCTTTCATATTACATCCAATACGAAATACATATTTATCTTAAATTTCAATTTTGTATTGCTTTAAATTTCTTCTTCTCGTCTACCATATTAGTTTGAATATCATATAGACAATATCAACCGTGCGATTGACATAAATCGATAAACATTTCACGTATTAAAATCGGAGTAATAGTTTAAATGCTGCGATCGAACAGCCAAAAATACACACATGTATCCGTATATATATTGATGCCAAATTTCTCTTACTGTGTCGTAATTGGTTAATAACAGTATCGACAAAACACACTGTGTAGGTTTTTAAGGCAATTGGCGTGAGAAGTATGGTAAAATACTTTTCTCAGACACAATGAACAGAAATGAATAAGCTAAATGTGATTCAAAGTAAAGGGTTATAAAAATATTGACATATTTTTATCCCGTCCAAAATCAATGTTTCCTGGACTTTTTTTCGGGTAAATATCGCTTTACGATAATACTAATGTTATTTCCGTAGATTACAAAAAAATATGTATTACTTTTATTCATTCAGAAATTATTTCAGTATAATTAAGCATATGTTACCCAGATAACAAGACAAAGCATTATACCCATATAGTGGAGTACAGGATTATGGTACGTGTGTATTGCGAGAATGCACTTCAATATCCATTTCAAAATGTTAGTACAAAATACTCTAAGAGAATAACATCGAAAATAGAAGCATACCAACATTTCATATAATATCAAATATAATCATACTTATTGAAACTGTTTTAATTTTGTTATTTAAAACTATAACTCACTAGTTATTTAAGATATAGAGTTATAAATATTGTCCAGTGTCTACGCTTTAAAACTTTTAGATAATTAATATTGATTGAGTCGTTTTGCACCGTGTTTAAAAATATCAGCCCTCAAATATATACATGTTTAAACTTGTTGGGATGTATGTTGAAATAAAATTTTGCTTTGATTATTACTCAATCTAATTTAATACAGCACAGTCAATTACTTCTTTCAATACAGTTATGAAACCGATTTCAAAGAATATTATAAAATCCGTTAAAGATTTATTTAAAAACGGGAAATCGACAAGATATTTCCCTCAAGAGTTAAACGTAAGTCAATTAACAATACAAACAATTAGAGCCAAATATAAATTTCCTATTCCAATCAACGTTGATGATCGCATTAAACAATTATTTGATAAAGATATAAGAAAAAATATTCACTATTTAAGATCCAGTGAGATGTCTTCAGCTTCTGAAGCGGCGGCAAGACATTTGTCAACATTGACATTTGTCATTCTTAGGAAAGACATTTGCACGTCACTGAGTAAGTGGACTATTCGTCGGACCTTACACGAAAGAAATATGCTAGCTGTTGAAAAGAATAAAAAAAAACACTCCTTACTAAAAAAAATATTAAAGCTAGAAAAGAACTAGCGAAACAATACATTAAATGAACTGAAGATAATTGAATGAGGGTTATTTGGTCGGATGAGACTAAAATTAATAGATACGGTACGGATGGTCGAAAATGGAACTGGAAAAAAAAAGATGATGGTGGCAATATTTAAGTATGGGGCTGTCTGACAGCTTATGGACCAATTTAGAAAATCTAAGGCAATATCGATGGGAAAATTTACCACAATTTCTTCAGCCATATCTAGTGAAAATATACAATGTCCTGTAAATAAATTCGTGTCCCAACAGTATAACGACCCCAAGCACACAGAGTTTCAATTTCTGCCACGGCCACCTTAAAGTCCTCACGTCAATCCTATAAAACAATGAAGGGCTTACTTGAAAAGTATACTTTCAAATAATATAAGCACTGTAAACCAAAATTATGTTCCGTTAGAAATGTAATTTCCTTATTATTTAGTAAGGGATTTTACATATAAAACGCCACTATGTATAACATTATAAGGTACTAACTGACGGTCTGCAATTTACTATATATGTATATATATATATATATATATATATATATATATATATCACCGTAAATTGTAAATGTAAATGCGTAAATGTGTAAAATACCGTACTTCAGCCTCCGCTTCTACAGACATCTACGCTTAGGTAAAGTTAGACGTGACTAAGGATATTACTTCGCACTCGTAGGTGTACATAAATTGACAATGACAACCCTTTTAGGCGGAAGTAGAGGATGTTGTCCAACAATTAGTGAGAAAATTGTCAAGTTTCTTACAACATTTTCTCAGGTCTGAAATCGTGTATAAATTGATATGAAGTGTTTCAAGTCTCTTCAGAAAAATTATTTGTAGATATAAATTATTGCTTGAAAATAGTCTTATCACTTTTGTAAATTATTGATATAATTAAATGGTCCAATGATTTATCTTTAGATTTGCTTAGACTTAGTGAGTTTCCCTGGGACAATATAAAAAACCAAACTTTCATAAGATCACCCTCATTTCCGTCGGTTTGTTAATCTTTTATAATATTTCTCAAAAATTGTTCGATATAAAAAAATTTGGCATTTAAGGAATAGCAAAAATATTTTTATGGAAGTTTTCCAATGAAAAAAACTAACAACTCGATTTTGTTTTCCATTTCCTCTCACGCTTAAAAAGCTATGTATGTTAAATTCAAAACCATTTTATCATATATCAATCTCACCCTTTTCTAAAAAAATTAAAATTTATTGAAGTCTCAAAAACATTTTTTTCTGTATTTCACGTGCTAAATGTCTAGAGGTATACCGAAGATTGAGCAAACCTTGTAATTTTTTGAAGTGTTTATGTCGATATATATGTCCTCCTTATTTTTCATATTTATTAATACCCAATTATATTGGGTTTTAATAAATATTTCTTGCGTTTGGAAGTCCGCATTAATGATGGCTACAAATAAACTAATTTCTATTCAAACGAGGTAAGGATTCCTTTGTTTGCAAGCTAGACTCGCACTTAGCCGGTTTTATTTGTGAATGAAATATATTAAAAAGTAAAACAATATATTACAAATAAATTCATATATGTAAAATGAGGTCAAATTCTTTTCACTTTCCCTACCGGGTAAGTTATCATTGAAGAGGTCTTTTGAAAAGAAGTTTCAAAGTGGGTTGTCTTGTGTCTTCCCCAAATTTTTAACCTGTTTAACTTTGTAACAAAAATTTAATATTTCAATTAACTTGCGACAATAAATTCAAGAGATATAGACAACTACAAAACAGTGTCTTGTACATATTTCGACACATAGTTTGCTTTATTTTGTTATGCAAACTAGAAAAAGAAAATATTTAATGTCTTCTTTATTTTCTATTTCTTTTTTATTTCATTGTACACATGTTCTAATCATTGTTTACATCATTATATGATGATACAGATTAGTCTAATTTACATCCCTCTCTCTTTATTGAACTAAATCAATATAGGTTAATTATTTCCACCTTAAGATATTTCTATTATTTTTTAGAAATGAGAAATCAGTTTTCTCAGAGTAATTAATTGTGTATTTGAATTCTATTGTATATCGTGTTACACAAAATATTTCAGACATAAGTTATGATTTAAAATCAAAAAGCGATACTACAATTAAAGTAAGTAAAAATATATTAAAGCGGTTCATACAAATAATTGTATTTGCGTCACCATCTAAAATAGTAGGCATAATACACCCTTTAGTCAGTTCTTAATTTTCATCCAAATTAAGAACTGACTAAAGTGTGTATTCTCATCTAAACCTCAGCTTAAAAAATTAAGAAAATTGAAACAGTATAATTTTTTTTATTACAGGATGAAAACTGCTAAGTAACATTTTCATTAAAAAAAGTAGTTTATATAAATGAAAATATTCAGGTTGAATTAATTTTTATCATGTTGTTTCGATGCCATTTGATATTCAAAAAAGCACTTGCTTTAACATTATTTTAAAAAATAGCTAATTCAACTAAATTCGGAACGATAACATATTACCAAGATGTTGCAAAAATTTCAAATAAAATTTAAGACGGTTGAAGACCTAAAAATGTTTCACTTCATAGTTTCTGATTTGCAAAGAGAAGTAAAAGCGGCAAATTTTGCGAAGAGATATTATTCTGATATATGGTTTTTTTTTATTAAATCGTTTTAATAATTAGTTCAGTTGTAATGGGTATTGAAGACAAAATATTCACTTTTATTACATTTGGAGATGTTTGGGATTGAAAAATATATTGCCGAAATGGATGAATCAATTTGCATGTTCGAACAATTTCTGACGAATTGCAAATCAGTTGACCTAGAAGCTGAATATCTCAACGTGAAATGTGGTTACGAAGAATTTTTTTTGCAGTAACTGACATATTAAATAATGTATCTCAAGAGGCTAAATTTTTCAAATTTCCGATAAATACTTTATCTAAAGGACGGGGTAAGCCATGTTTACAGTTATTAATTTCTATTAAACGATTATTTTCCTTTTTTATTTCATATTCAAATAATTTCCATATAACAAGAATTTTCATTTCGGATATCACACGCCTGCCTCAAAACATTATTTTTCCTTGAGATTCAGTTACATTTAATATACACTTTTCCCTCCCATAATATAAATTTTGACTCATGGAACACTATGATTATGATAAATTCGAACGTTTTTAGTCACACGGTTTAGTTTTTAGTCAAATGACCGAATACAGAAGTCAGACCGCAAGTGTTCCATTGTCATCATAGGAATACTGGAAAACTATCCGAAATAATGCGATTAAGTTAATATTACGAATTTTTATTAGATCCTTCTGACCAAAGCTTTTTGAACAATAAGATTTTCAGAGATTATTGCAAGTTTTGTTTTTTTTAAATAAAAAGTTACATTATATCCAACAAGTGAACTTGAATTTTTTTCTCAACTTTCGTTTCAGGGATGAGATAAAATACCACGAAACAGAGAGTTTTAACCTCTAAAAGAAAATTCAGTCTTTGTATGTAACCTCCGTAATTGGGCCCCTTCCAAATAAGCATTTTACATTTTATGTCATACGATTTTTGAGAAAAAGGCATGTGAAAGATATAAAGATAAATATTGTAATGATTCCTTTTTCCTCCTTTGATTATAAAGCATTAAATAAAAATATTAATTTTTTAAAATTATCTTTGAGACTCATCCGAATTATTAAGGTATTCATTAAATGCTAAACCAGAATTTTTAAACTTGTTCAGTCAGTTTAATTGATAAAATAGACGAAATGAGGGCGAATGCATATTACAGAACATTTTGAACCTTAATAATAAAAAACGAAATTTTTTAAGCAACATTAAAACACCCATTGGCTGATGTGTGCGATAAAAATTTGATCCAACTTTCAACACATAGGGCGAGAAACATCAGTTTTCTTTTAATATTTTCCTAAATTAAATTTAGTTTGGCATCTCAAGAATCTACTGTAGAATTCTTGGGTTCATGATAAACGGACCAAGCTATTTAAATAATTCATGAATTTAACAAACCAAAGTAAAATTAAGTACCGATTATGATTCAATACTTCTTTCAAAGCGAGCAGCAATGTTACGAAATGTGGATTCTTACCCCTGTCTGCCTCGCTTAGTCAAAAAGGACGTTTTTGTTTCGCAGTGAATAAAAATATCAGTTAACTAACAGACTATTAAATATTTATGCACATATTTTTTAGGGATTCGAAGAAACAATGTTTGGTTATTACTTGTTGGCTACAAAGTTACCGAAACTCCAATTCATTTGCTATTATTGTTAACATAAAATAAAATGTTATTTTAAATAATTTAATCTCCTGTTTTATGAAAAATTTAAATTCACATAGAATTTCTTTAGTTATGATTTATCGCAAACAGTGTAAATCTACTACAAATTTAATGCTAGTGGCTAGTGGTCTTAAATATGTCCTAAATAGGCCTAGTGGCCTTAAAATGCTAATGGCTAGTGGATTTAAATGAATATATTTAGTGTAATTAAATGTTTTATTAGTACCACGGAATAACATTGATTTCAAATAAATACAATTGTATTAATGATGAACCATATATTGAATAAAATTTTTCTTAATTATATCATATTAACGAAATCTTGGAAAACATGGGTTTTTATATGATGGTAGACTAATGTTACTTCGGACCATGGTGACAAATAGAATCATATATATAATATATATATATATATATATATATATATATATATATATATATATATATATATATATATATATATATATATATATATATATATATATATATATATATATACATATATATATATATATACATATATATACACACACACACACACACACATATATATATATATATATATCATGTTCAGCGTAATAAGCGGTAAGTTGTGCAAGAAGTTATGCCACAAATCCAGCTGTAAAACATAATATACTACACCATCGCATTTGATCCTTATAGATACTTGAAACTAATTTAGGTACTAATTTAAATTACGATCAATGAATGTTTACTAAAGCGTAAACGATTTGCTTGCTGATGAATATAATACTCGAGCGTTTTACCGCACAATGAACGGTATTTACGACAAAGCGGGAGTGTAAAGAGTCCTTTGCCATTTGTATCGTTAATCAACTGGCATTATATTAGCTTTTGACTGGTATTCACTAGGCAGTATTCCATTTAGGGTTTTATCAACTCGTTCCTTAAAATGTTATAATTTTGACAAATCTAATTTTACAAATTTGATCTTATCAGAATGAAAATAATTCATACATTTGAATGAAGGGATATGAAATAAAAGACCCAAATGGATTTATTTAGATACAGAATTTACTGGAAAATGTTTTATGGAATATATGTTCAATGTTTGTATTTAACGAAATTTGCTGATATAGAGGTTCATTGATGAAATAAAATTTATTATATAAATTGATTTCAAGAAGATACCATGCTTTTCCTAATATAATCTAAATAATGGGTATAAATTTAAATTAAAACAAAATTTATTAGACAAAAATATTTATAAGCTATTTATATAATAAAATAGTAAATGTCTGACTTCTATATATGAAAAATATTTTAAATAGGTTGATTGATTTGACTTATAGAATGATAATAAAAGCCAGGGAACCTGAATTTTTCGACTTTTGTTTATCTAGGTGTTCATTAGTTCTTCAATTATTCCAAGTTGTGCAGCAGGCACGGAAGTCAATAAAATTTTACTTGGTAAATAGCTCATACCCTCAAGCAACGTATGCTATATATAGTACTGATACTTTTTATTTGAATATTACAGATATTTTTTTTTTCAAATTCCGCGTTAAAAAGTCGCGTCGGTACAGCTAGTAAAACAATGTGAGCATATTTTTGTTACAAGGTTGGTCCATACAGCTCTGCCCTCGAAATGCAGATTAAATGATTTAACTATTGAGAGCACTGTAATAAATTAACTCAAAATAAATATTTCATTAAAAACAATTAAAGCAAAATACTGTCATGGTTTTTTCTTGGTTGGCCAAAGCTGGGATGTGACTTACTTTTTTTAAGGAAATGTTCCCAATATATTTAATTTTTAGTAAATCCAGCCCGCTTTGAAAATATTTACAATAAACCTAGCATTTAATAAACAATATTTCCGTAATTATTACTACGTAGTGTTTTCCATAACATGAAACACAACAAGAGAAGAAGTTTTTTTAGAACAAGTTATTTCTCACGATATCGCTTATTGTCACATGAGTTTTAAACCTACATTTATCCTTTTTTACATCTATTTGGTATGAGTAGGTGATGTATCTTCGCATGCCTTCCTAGCGCTTCTACACAAAATGCTCAAATTCATCCACTAGATCACATATTCCACAGATATTTTGAAGAAGTACCTGATTTGCAATTAAGAGTGAAAAAGGTAATTCTTTATCAGATTACTAAATGTTCGAAGCTAAAAGTAAACATATTTTGATAGGATTCTGTACCTCAAAAGAAAATAATGGAACTCTATTGGACCACTCACTTGTCAGTTCATTCGTATCACACAGTCATTTTTATCAATATTGGTTTGGAGAAACTTTTAATTTGGCATAACGTGTTTACTTTTAAAGCCTATTACTGGATGTATGTATTAATAATTGACACTAAATAATAAATTTACATAAATTTTACGGGGTAAAAATTACATACCATTTTTTTTTATTTTATGCATCGTGTGGGACTTAATTAAAAAAACAATTATTGTTGAAAATATGTATTCTGTTCCTCTCAGAAAACTCTGAACGTGGAAACTTCAAATTTTGTATAATCATAAAGAATATTCACAATTAATTGAAACTACGTGATGTAGTATTACATATAATACTATATCACGTAAATTGTGAATAATGGATTTCTACAAAATTCACGCCAAATATATTCAATAAAGAATATTATCTCGCATATATTTAAATAGTTAAAACTCTAAAATAATTACGTAGAAATTCTAGAGGAGGCCAAAACAAAATATAATTTTGTTAAATAATACAGCCTAGATAACTATTAGCATGCTAAATAACTCTCTAGCATTTCTTTGGCAGTTGTATGACGACAAAAACTATGAGATTTGATAGAATCATTGTTATATTTTTCGTTAAATTTTAAGATAATTTTATTAAAAGTATTATATTCCGTATTTTCATTACAGTAATTTTGTGAAATTATAAATAATGTCTCTAGAATTACAATATTCACTTACGTACGATGTAGAAAACAGTGTAGGAATCCTTGTAACTTTTTCGTTCAATTGATACCCGGAACAACTTATATAACTAAATTATACAATGGATGCATATCCGGGAATTGTATGTACGTATGCACGTTATCTACACTGCCTTAGCCGTGCCGTATGACAGTAAAAGGAAAAGCGACAGATTTTCCAGATTGTTTATGTCTTGTGTCGTTGTTATTTCCTCTTTTTGTGGAAGAAGCCGTTAGCAAAACATTTAAATGTTTCTCAGTTCAGAATTAAAGCCATGGTGAAATATTATCATTGACGGTTATTTTCTGTACCGTATATATGTTGTTATTGGTTGTTAATTGTATCCCCCTAATATTTCAGCATTTTCCAGTAATTATACTGTAGACATAATGCTATTCTTTAAAATATATTTAAGTATATTTACCATACATTCATAGGTTCGCGTAAATACCGGTGGATGATTACCAATACTACTAATCGAATTTTTCAATTATTGATATATTTTTTATTAGCAATTACTAAATATTGAAAAATTTTTGAATGACACCATTTTGTAGAACATTGAATATGTTATCAAGATAAATTAAACATTGTTTGTACTGGATAATTATATGAGATATAAACAACCGATATTTTATTTTGTTCTTTTACACAAGAGCCTGGCTGTCAATTTCCAGCAATGAGTAAAATATTAGAGATGTTTGGGTCTATTACGGATTTAGATATTATATAACAGATTTAGATTTGACATTAGCTATTACAATTAGTACGTACTATTGCCAATTGTTTATTTGAATATTTTCAAACTTATCTCCAGAATTATTTTAAAAAAAGACCCTGAAAAAAAATTTTGTGAATCGTCATGGCCTTTTCTTTTAATTGATATTCGACATGAAAAATAAAATTGAGTTATTTTTTACTTCCTAAAAATTTCCATTTCAATATTTTTGAACTGTTAACTATTGACGTATGTTTTAGTTAATTTGCTTTACCATAACAATTTTTATGTTTTTACATCAAATGGTTATGGAACAAATTTTTGTGAACATTTTTAGCAATAACTTTGGAACTAGCCTTAAATTAAATATTTTGATGTAAGAAATGGAAAAGAATGCCAATACCTCATTTGCCTTCCATAATGTGTCAATATGAATAGCTCTAAGTATTAGCTATTAACATATATTTGAATTATTTTGCCTTATTCCTATTTGAAGTTTAAAATGTCTGTGTAAATTGTTTCTTGGAAAACACTCTGTGACAATTGGGACGGACGGATACATGAGTGACCTTATAAGCGTTTCGTTTTTATATATTGAGGTAAGTAATACCAAAATTAAGTAACTATTAAGTGCTGCTATCGTTAAGTATAAACGTCTGATTAAACTTTATTGATCCAAATCTATAAATCGGTCTATGCTTTAGAAAAATTCTAAACACTAATATAATATCTCCCCTCCAAATCAGATGACTTAAAACAAATAAAGTTTTCATAAGATACAGGCGATAAAATCTCATATCCATCATATACATCCTCTCCTTATTTTTTGTTCTCTTTCCTTATCATCTTCCATATATCACGAAAAAATCTCATAGTAGTATAGCGAGTAAATAAGTTTAGGGTGACACAAGACAGCGTGACAAATATAATATGCAACGGCTACGGAGATAGCGCGCTTCCCTATAAGCTAGCTGTAATATGTAAATTTGTCATATGGCTTCGTTGCAGAATATAAATTTAGGGTCATATAAAATTCATATGAACCGTGACTTTCTGGATACAAAGTTTACCTATTCATAAATTTTACACGGAGGTATACTGGATTGTATTTCAATTTGAAAGGATGAAATAAAATGATATAACCACTGTAATTACGATCACCGTTTTCTTAACTTAAACTATGAGTTTTAAACAAATAAAATATTTGTTCAATTTACTTCAAACAAAGAAGCTTTATCACTTATTACCGAAAACTCTATCGATGAGCAATGAGCTTTTATCACGGCAAACCTTAAGTTAAGGAAAGTTTCTTAAACGGATTTAACGAGAATAATTAGTAAGCAATATAACGAATATTCGTTTCAATTGTAATAGATAATGAAATATGAAAGAAATATTAGCCCGCAAGTTTGTTTCTCAGACTGGAAATTTTTAACGTTAAATTGAGTAATTCATGCGTTGCCGTAAAACGATATCTTACCACGATTACCAGATATTTTGAAGTAACTATGTTACTGAATACCTTTGAAAATATGAAAGTCTGTATTTTTTATTTAGTCTTGAGTTTTTGAAATCTTCTTTTGAAAAACACTAAATAAATATTTTCACATTCTCAAAGATTCCAGAAACAAGTAAAAACTTGTGTTACTTTAACCATAAACAATTTTTGCTGTTTTATTGTTTTTTTCCTTAAACAGTGGTATAAAATATAATGAAATGGTAATTTTTTAAAATAAATATCAAGTATGTAAATTGTATGTGCTAAAATAAGATTGAAATTTCCGAATTATATGGATCATAATCACAGTTTCACAAAAAATTTATAAATGAAGCGGAAATGGTTTTTAAAAAGTTCAAGAGAAACTTAACTTCACTTCCTTTTTTGCAACAATTATTTCTTGCGAAGGAAAATATAATTCATATACAATATCGTATTGTATATGAATTATATCGCACAAATTTTAAAATAGAAAAACTTTCAAAGGGTTTTGATAATTAATAAATAGGCGTAGAATCTTGATCTCTTAAACATATCCACCCTCCTTTGATCCCTGTAGATAAAAGAGACCGAACAAAAACGTATATCATTTTTCAACGGCATATTTAGATAAATTTAAATAAATTTAGAGAAATTTGTTCGATAATAAAGTATAAACTTTTTATCTTATTCAATATTTTTTTGGACCTTATTCAATAATCGACTGGTTACACAAAACAAGAAGTTACAAGAGTCATGAAATGCATTGAGAAGTAGTCAACACGCTGCCTGCCAAGAGAGGCTAGAAAATTACTAGAAAAACAAATGTTAGATACAAAAAAAGTCACGAAATTTTTGCACCACCATGAATAATTTAGAAATGGTAAATTGTTATTTGTCCTATGGTTAAGTTTCAAAGTACTAAAATCCAACGAAAAAAAATCCACGAATGTGTGTCTTACATGAAATTGTGAAAAAGAAATAATTCATATTTTCCTTGCTACAAGTACTGTATTATAATTATAATTAACCGCTAAAGAGCAGATATGCTTCTAAAATACTGCGTTTCTTTGAATATATAAAATATGAAATAGTGTCATTTGCCGTGAAATCAAATTACGGAAAAAAACAATCAGATAACTTCTATTAACTTTGCACATTTATAATAAAAGTTTATGACATTAGTGAAATCAGAACTTTTTTATTGACACAATCAATTTCGTTATAACGTGACATTTTCAGGAAACAGAAAGCAATTGGAAAGTTGTAATAATAGCCAATTGTACTCTTTCTTGATTTAGTAAGCAAAGTGGAGTGTACTCATATCTGTTTGAATTAAATACTATTCGTTGTGATGAAATCATGTAATAATTCAGGAGTATCTAAAAGGTGAATACTCGGGATAAATAAAGGTGTAGAAATGAAATAACATCGATTTTAGTCACTATTTGTACGTAGTTCTGAACTATCGACCCTCCATAAACTAAATTAATTTTTCTTTTGTTTACAGTTAAAAAGGATAGTACGGAATATATTGCATAAAAATGATTTTGCAGTTTGCGTAGTGTATAAAAAGGTAACTTAAAACGGTCAATAATTCATTTATTTCATTAGCAGAGAGACGTAAACTTATTTATGTAACACGGAGCCTTTGTTAATAGATTGCAGTTTTCGTATCGAAATGAACAATCTTCATCGTCCAAGGGCGAAATCTTGTTGTGTATGTGAGTCAAAATATTAAACAGAATACAGTATTTTAGAAGGTACTTAGAATAACAGTTCGAAAGCAACTGGAAACTAAGCATAAATAATTATTCAAAGTAAAAATGCTTCTAGAATAAATATATTTCGTGCGCCCTTATAATATTATTCCTAAAACCATACTAACGTTTCACTACAATATGTTGGGAAACGTATTTGAATTTAGTGACCAAATATTTACAAGCATTCTAACTTTTAATATATCTGCTAATTAAACTCGATCTTCTTTTTCATAAAAATGTTTCTTCAATCTAAATTTGTATTTTTATTAATTTCGATATCACCCAAGTAAAGAAGTACGAACGACCATCCGTACTCTTTAATATGAACAACTATCCCCTAACCTATTTCTTTTAAGAAGTCAATTCATTGCGTTTTCAGAATTTTGAACATCAAATATAAAAATAGAACTTTATAACATCACTCACTCACCAGATTTTATATTTTTTCGCCTGTGAAATATATGGTAGGCAATACACTTACGTTTTGAAAAGTTAAGGTTGGTAAATATTTACATGGAAGTAATAAAATATGTCTATGTCCATTTAAATATTTATAAATACCTTAATTTATACGGAACCTTTGTACTATGAGTTTTTCTCGACAGTTATATAGCGAGTTGAAATTTTTAGAGCTTAAAACGAGATGTAAATCGGGATTCTTCACAATTTCTTCAAGACATATGGTAGACTTTTGAAACTTAGCGCCGAATATGGCACAGTTTTCTAAGTTTATAAAAGGAGGGATTTTATGAACATTACATTGTAAGTGTTGCATATTATATTTGTTTGCCCTTCGAATTACTATAGAAAAAATCTACCAATTTAACCCTCCAAAAAAAACTTCTTTTTCCATAATTAATCATATACATCTAGGACATACATTTATAGTCATATAGCCATACTAAAACTTTTAACTATGAAACAAAGCATATTTTCTTCAAATTAAAATGGAAAATGTATAAAATCGTTTAAATATATTTTGTGTCTGGAAAATATCACGATATAGGCGCTATAACCTTAAATAGCAAAATCTGTTTAATAAAATTCTGTTTAACAGTTTTCCGATTGCTTGAAATTTTGTGATTTATTTTTTAGTTTAACAAAAGGGTCAGTCCACTCTTCATAAAGAGTATATATTTAATCATTTACCTATTAATATGATTTATGTAAAACTTTAAGCACAACATTTTGAACACTATGTCGCATCTTAATTTTCAACGTCTTATGAAAATATGCACGTATTTTATTTGGATAAATCGGCATCTCGACATTTATTATCAATATTCCCTAAAAATATGTAATGAATTTGTAAATAAAAAGTCTGTATTTACAATAAAAATTGACAAATCTGATAAATTATTTTGCTTTTCTAAATCCAAAATTAGAAGCAAAGCTGATTTTGTGAAAGCTGGTTTTATGCTGTGCTTTAGTGGCGCCTTAATAAATACAGACAGTTTTTGGATCAACCCGTATAATTGGTAACTCACTTCGTCTTAAGGAAGTTGATGATTGTCCACAGTATGCAATAACTCAAGTGGAGGAGTGTAACTGACGCTGGTGCACCGTGATGGAAGGGTATCATTTATTACTGACAAGATTGAAAACAAAACACCAGTTATCTTATTTATTTACATAATTTGTTATGAAGTGATATGAATTAATTTTCCTTGCTTTTCACGTTGATTGTTTTATTTCGTTACATGAAGATATTTGGCTGTAAATTTATTTACTTAATTTTTTATGAAGTGACATTAATTATTCTTTTTGCTTTTCACGTCGATTGTTTTTTCGTTATATGAAGATATTTGGCTGCAATAAGCTTCATGGTTCTTTGTTTTTTTTGTGACAAAAAAAAATTATCAAAAATAAAACATTTTTCGTTCGAAGACACGGTAAATGCCAACACAATTTATGGAATTTTATTAGCAAATATAATTAATTATCAATTTATGGAATGAAGTTAATTCAAGTCTAATTTAAATAATATGAAAACAAGGTATGATCCATAATCTAGATGAAAAATATTACCGCCTAATGTCAATTACATATATTGAATCAATCTTGTTTTTGAACCATCGTATAGTTTTAATGTGCCACTCCATTGAATTTTCATTGGAAATTAGGCATTTGAATGTAATTTTTTAAGAATGCGCAAAAAATAAATTAAATCCTCAATGAATCTTTTGCCTCGTTTTAGCAGGTCGTTAGCTAAAATTTCACAACAATATTAAGGCATAGATCGTTAATTTTATGATAAAAATAGTGAATAATAAAAGAACGACCTCGGGTTTCGTTTATTTCGTATAAATTGTATATTGATCAAATAAATGTTAAAAATAACATTTTTATTCAATACAATCACCCTAAATTTTGTAGACTTTTGTGACAATTTAATAATGCCTTTTTGAGAGAATTTTATTTCAAGGAAAACATATTGTCTGGTTTCCAGTTTTCTAAGATTTTATTTTATGAATATTATGTCGAATGACCTTGAAGTTGAACCTTGAAGTTTCTCCGAATTTACTATTTGTCATTTGTGGCTGAAGTCTCCTTCTGACAAAAGTCAATCATATTTGTATTTTTCTTGTACCACATTAAGTAGATTAAACTCTGTGTAGATTAAATTATTTGAATTAAAAAGTTAAGTTGCCAAATTGTATAAATAACATAGCACAGTAAATATGTGGGCGGCATAAGATGTCTGTTGTATCAGAAAAATATACATTTTTACAGTTCCAATCTTAATATTGTTTTCATAATTGTTTTGTTACCTTGAATCGTTTTGTAATTTGATCCAAATTTTTTCAATCATATTTTTAAAAATTATAGTCGTTATTTTACCAACCAGTTCCAATTACGTGACAGCAATCGAAAGCTCAAACACTATAAATAATATCATCAAAAACAAAGTCAAAAATATGTAATATTAGTACGTAGTAAAATGTGTCCAATTATATATATATATATACACACACACACACATATATATATATATATATATATATATATATATATATATACATACATATTTACTTAGCTTGAAAGTAAAATGTGGTTGTGGTAAATATTGTACGTATTTATTTCATGTCTGTCACAATAATGTCGCCGACGGTTTACCTCAAATAAATCAGCTAGTATCGTATATGCTGCTCGATATGCTGAATGTTTCATTGTTATTAATCTGTCAGGTTCACGTATTTCATACAAATTTAGATGATTACATTAAATAACATTTTAATCAATATCGAAATAGTAGTTTTCGGGCATCAGTAACATTGTGCATAATTTCATCGTCTATATTTAGTTATAACCAAGATTCACACTGGAAACGTTTATCCATTAAGCTAATATTTTATTAAATAGAACACAATAAATTAAATTTTGTTGAAGTACATCCACTTGCAGTTATATATTTACTGTGACGTATGAATTCCTATTTAGTGGTGAAAACTTATTATAAATTATATATTCGGCAAAATTCATAAGAAAGAGAAGATTTTTGAATAAATATTATTAATTTATAATAACAAATAATTACTGCATGTTTGCGACACAACGAAAAATTAGTTTAAGACAAATTTATACTCGTGCAGTTCTGCCATATATTCATCTGTGAGATATCAAATAATATGCTTTGAAACCATTCTCAAACAATAGTGTATAATTTACTTTGCTGGAATTATGTAAATTAAACATATTGCTTTGATAATTTCTTAAATATCTGGATGTGTTTAAAACCTAATATTTTAACATCTCAATCGTTTTACATTTCGTATGTTTGCAGGATCGTCTGTCAACCTTTTAGATATAAGCCATTAATATAAATATTAATAAAGGAGAAAATGTTTATTCACAAACAATATTTTTGCATATTATCTGATATCTTCTGGCAACAGCAACTTGTAAATTCTATTTTTGTTTTTATATCTAAAAATTTATTTTACCATGTAAAGTCATCTATACTATACGACGAAGATTAATTTACATCTTATGAGAGAAGGCAATATCGATTAAACCGTCTGCACTAAGGGGAACGACAAGTGTGTTTTAACGGGGCTCAGGCGCATTTTAACGTGTTTTTATATATGAAAGAGTTTAAAGAGCAACATCCCGCCGTACGCCTCCACGTTCAGACTGACTGCGTTTCCTATTTGGAATTTTTGAAATATTCCACTATGTTCTTATTTGCCTTAGGAGCCAATGTCGATCGCTATAAACTCGCAGTTTTGAAATACCATAGCGAGGAGAACCATAGAAAAATAGTCCTTATAATTAAATACAATGATCTCTTCTTTTGTGTAACTTTATTCGCACGTGCTTAGCACCCGTGCAGTTACGGAACTGGTCTGTATTCCAAAATTCTTGACATAGAAGCTTTAAGCCATTTTTACTCAGAGTTGGCATTAAGATGCTACCTATCTTAATTATTCATCTTAAATTTATTATCAAATGAACTTTTTTGACCATTTGAGAAATATGGCAAGACTATTGGACATGCAAAACACATAGAAGCGTACGCGTAGGGTTGGCCATATTTCTAAAAAACTAGTGGATTGGGGGCCTGATAATTATTAAAATTTGTAGATGGAATTATTAGTAAAATTACAATTATTATTACTATTGCATATTCAGAATGCCGAACGAAGTATAAATTAATTAGAGATTCTCATTACCAATACAAACCACAAACATATTTTCTTCAAACAATTAATATTATTACGTCAAAATCTTTTTATATAATTAATAAAAATAGAATAAATGAAATTTTAGTCAGTGTAACATCAGCTGGATAGGTCTTCATAAGGGCGCACTTCTAGTGCGATTTACACGCCACACCCACGCCTCACTGACATCACGTCCATTTTACTACGTGCTATCAGCTTTGTGGCTTTAACATAAATCATGACTGATCTCTGTCGGTACCATATACATCTAGTTTAATATGTTAATCCAATATTTTTAAAATTTTTCATACTTATTAAGAAACGCCAGAAATTTACAACTACAATTCAGAACTGCGACTTATCTATAAGTTTACACTAGTGTTAATCTTAATGATTTATAAAGGATTTAAAACCGAATATTATTTAAACCGAAGGATTTAAAACCGAAATGCTTCAGTTAATTACTTTCACATTTCCGCCCCCGGCAAGTGTATTAGATAAATCAATCAATAAGGTAATCGTTTACAATTGTCGAATTGATTTGTTTTATTTATTATTTATTTATCTATACCGTGTATCACATACGTATAAAGAAATGAATACAGTGTATTAGTTCATGTCAATTTAAAAAAATATTTTAAAACTAAATATTACTTTTTAAAATTTAGTTTACAACTTTTTTCACTAGTAGTTTTATTGTACTCTGCATTCTACCATTGACTCTCTTTTATCTGTGGTGTTTCTTTAAACGTAGTTGCTGCTCATAAGATTGAAATAACAAAAAAAATCATAGGTAAGTTCATTTAAATATGGAAAACGTAAAACTTCGTTATATTATCTAAATAATAACACCCCGCTTCTCTGCACATTCCATCCGCCCATTGGATCCCCTTAATATGTTCATAGCGGCTTCTTATCTTTGGCCGCGATGCGACCATCTAGGGTACTGGTGGGCCGGCCTTTGTTTTCTAAGTCTATATTCTGCATATCCCAATGATTTCGACCGATGGACCATTCAATTTCAAACGGTCGTAATTACCGATGTAAGCATCATTTACCTTAACGGTAAATAAATTCCGGTGACTAATGTATTTGAATAGCTGCAATCAATTAAAGTTTCGAGTGGTTTTTCTTAAGGTCAAGTATAGATCAATTTGTTCGTGATAATTTTATATACCAGTTTATTTAACTTCCATAAAATAATAAAACCATAAATGCGTATACAGAGAAGTTTTTATCAATTAACAAAATACAGTCATAGAATGCATTTGGATTTTTTTGTGTTTGTTGAATTCAATCAAATAAAAGGCATGTTTAAAAAAAAACAAAAAGAAATTCATAATAACTATTTCAGTTTTTGCGCAAAACGAAAAAACAACAACAAAATTCAATATAAAAACAATTCCTGGAACAAAAGTTAGTCAATATAAATAAAGTGATTAATAATACATAACGATAAAGAAATAAATATTTAGAGAAAATACCGAATCTTGCCGAAAAATAAGAATTTAAAATAAGATGATTCCAATTATTTTCATTTATTATAAATGCTAATATCACTTAGATAATCTTATAAAGAGTAAAATGTATTTATGGTGAAGTTTTGTACTATTTTATTTTGAGATGAAATATAATATTTGAGATGATAAATAGCATGAACTCTTTGCAAATATAAGTGAAAAATATTCTGTCATAATCGGACTGAAGTAATGTGAATTTACTATGTAAAGTATGATAGAACTAATCTTTCTTTTATACCATATGTCATTTGATAGTCTTTGTAAATATTAGATGTAAAATATAATTATTATTTTTATATTTTGAAAGAACAAACTAGGAAACTTTATTACACCAAGTATAAAAAAGAAGCCTGTATAATATTGAAATGCTACTACTCTATCGACATGCACATTTAACTGTATATGAAAGTATAATTATTTAAGGGCATCAAATAAATATATTAAAAATATATTAAAGCTAATATTACTTTTCACTATGTTAGTATATTATCTATCATTCGTTGACTGGCGTTAGGGGAATAAGTTGGTCGTCTTTACCAGTTTAATCTATAAATACAAAATGACAGAAATAATTTTGCTTTACAATAAATAATTATTAGTGTCGATTATATAAAGTAAAGTAAGAGCAGTTTAATTAAAAATTAATTTTTAATTATTGATAGAAATAGATCCTGCTCCATTTTTTGAGTTCCATGTTTCAAAAAAAAAGGTACACTTATAAGATCATTGAAATCTTTATTGAACTGTCCACCTGTCCATCTATTACAACCATTTTCTCAGAAACCGCATGACGTAGAAACTCGAAATTTAGGTATAGCAATAAAGCACATTAAGATTTCGAAATGGATTATGCCATACATTTGAAGTGGGAGCAAAGAAGTTTTTTTTCCACATGTTTCGTCAAGTAAAGACCCATGAGCAAGGTCCTTTAAAATGTAGGTGAGGCTTTTCCTTTCTTTTGTTTGTAAAATAAAAACTAAAGGTTGATAGTGACATAAAATTTTAAAATTGAACTTTTGAATTGATTGGTACTGTCAAACGAAATTATTTCTGTTCAATTACATCAATAATCTCAAATATATAGACGAAAACGGAACCTTACTAAGTGCGTAACACGTACTCGATCGGTTTTTTCAGGATAAATTTAATGATTTTCATAGAACTTAAAATTACTTTTTCATGGGCTTGTCAAAACGAACAATGTAATGAACTTGTAATTGTATTCGATAACATGACTATAATAAAAACGAGTTCATTACATGTATCTAAATAGTTAAAACTTATGTATTAATTAATGTTTGTGAAGTAGTTGAAAAGATACACTTAATAAGTATTATTAAATATCTAAGTGCTTAAATGTATACAAAACCACTGTAGTGCGATTTCTGTTGGTGCTTGATAAGTTTTAAATGATATGTTCAAAGAAATACAAACGGTTACTCATGAGTCTCACCAGAGAGCCGTATAGCTAATACATGAATGTAAGCATAACTTTATTTGCGGCCTTGTAAATAGAATTAAAAATTGTATTGAAATTTAAATTTGCCAGGTTTTATCGTAGTCTTTATTATGTAAAATAAGTATAAATTAATTAATTATAAGAAGACTACGTAACCAATAAAAAACATTATTTTGTTCCACGAGTTTCTTTCGCTTTAGAACTAATTCATATATTCTTATACAATATAAATCTTTATATATATATACATATATATATATATATATATATATATATATATATATGTATGTATGTATATGTATATATATATATTTTTTTCTTATCTCCATGTGTATATGACTGAACTCCGCCCAAACGTCTAGCCTGAATTTTATGAAATTTTGTTTGTGATTAAGTTGATTCGTGAATGGTTTAGATTCACAATTTGATCCGGAAGGCACCCCTGCAGTCACATTTTAGAATATCTTTTTAATTTTTGACATCAAGTGAAGCCGCGGGCATAGCTAGTATACAATAAAATATATTACGAGACAGTTTATTGTAATAGCTCTTCGAAATTCTCATTGTGATATCGACTCAAAGTTTCTCAGGCTTATTACAAAAATATATAAATATTAGTGTACACTTTTGTGCCCAAATATTTTATTACAAACATAATTGGTTATTAAAAAAATAATAATAATCGGAAGGGGCAATATCCGAAGAACATGAAAAATATGTCAAATGTACCATTCAAATGATTTCTGATAGCTATTCACATATAATATAGTAGACAGAATGATTTTTGTGCTAAATTGGTATTTACTGCGAAGAGAGCCTTATAGCTAATACATGAAAGTAAGCATAACTTTATTTGCGGCCTTGTAAACATAATTAAAAATTGTATTGAAATTTAAATTTGCCAGGTTTTATCGTAGTCTTTATTATGTAAAATAATTATAAATTAATTAATCATAAAAAGACTAGGTAACCAATAAAAAAAATTATTTTTTTCGACGAGTTTCTTTCGGTTTAAAACTAATCCATATATTCTTATATAATATAAATCTTTAATATTTTATCTTTATCTTTATTCTTTTATCTTTATCTTTATTCTTTTATCTTTATCTTTATTCTTTTATCTTAATAAAAAGCTTCTTGCTCGCTCCTTTATAGTAGCCGTGATGACTTTTACAAATTAATCCATAGCTTCACTTAAAATACTATTTATGGTGCCGTAGCCACATTAAAAACCCTTATGTTATGGGCATGGCCCGCCTGTATATTACAACTGTTTTACTAGTACAATATTTGCGATATAAAGCTGAAATTTGGCATGCTTATAACATTTACACCTGAAAAGTTATGACTTAAATTATTTTTAAATATTTCTTAAGGCGAGGTTCATGTAGAGGGGGCTCTACATGCAAACTGAGGGTAAATTTTTTTCTCATACTCCATCCTGTGAGGTATCATTGAATAGATTTTTCAAACATTAAAACTATTTTTTGTTTGTGTTGTACATGTACATGTAACTTTCTACCAACTAAATCGTCATTTTTGAATATCCTAAATGTATTTGCGGTAGTATAACGAAATTAAAAGTCAAATTATCACAGCTAAGTAGACTACAAATTTACGAGTAATAGTTGAAGTCGACCGACATATATTTGTTTTTAATCGATTGAATGTATAAAGGTTCCGTAATATGGTATCAGTATATCTAATTGTGGAAGTTGAAATTTCATAAACGAGTCTAAATATGCCCAAAATAAACGTACCACTCATATATATATATATATATATATATATATATATATATATATATATATATATATATATATATATATATATATATATATATATATATATATATATATGTGTTTGTTTGTCTCTGCACACATAACTTCGGAAATATTTAACTAGTTGAAATGGTGTTTTAAAAAATAAAGAGATCGGCTAGAAATAACATTTAGATGTTAATTCATTGCAATTGGTTTAATCCAACATAAGAAATGCCCATTAAATATTTTCAAAATTTTAATTCATTACTGCGTTAGTACCACATTAACAATGATGTGCCTTCCTACAAAAAACCTAGTAATTACATAAATGTTTAGTGTACTTCTGTAAATAAAAAAATGGCGCTGCGTATATTTCAAATCGTGCAATTAAATTTTCCCTCCGGACATACTTGGCGTAAAGTTGCCTCGTTACAGGTTAAGTGTGAAGTAGTGTTGGATGTTAAGTGCTCGAATGTGGGCAGGTACATGAGGGCAGACACAGACCCAGACATCGTCTGCTACTTTAATGATCTTATACTGCAATGGAAAAACAGATTGATGCTTTTAGAATGAAGAAAAAATATTCCATTTGGCTACTACATGAGCTAACATCCTTTCAATGTCAGAGGAGAGTTAATGTGTGCTTGGAACTACTGAGTTCCCATCTTACCTACAATAAGTTAAAGTACTTGGTTACAGGAGATGAAAAGTGAATGGCTTAAGTTATTTTTTAGCGTAAGCACCAGTGGCTGGGGATCGGAGAGAAAGGTGCACCTAGACCAAAATATAACATTGTACAAATGATACTTTTGAGCGCATGGTAGAGTATAAATGGAGTTATTCATCGGAAAATCTTTTTCTGATGAATAACTCCGTTTATCAGCAAATAATACAATTATAGCTTAGTTTCATTGTGAACAATTGAGCAAGGTCACCACTTACCTTCCTTCAAATCAAAGCAAAGTCAATTTTTTGAATTCCAATTCTCGACTTTACGTAGAAAAACTAATACGCGAAAAACTACTTTCACTTGGGTGGATTATGCTACTTTACCCACTGTACTTTCCAGAGGTTTTGCCATATAATTACCACGTGTTTCGCTATCTGTCTAATAATTTACCTTATGGAATATTTAAAGACGAAAGTCATATTTAAATCGAAATTCATCCGTTTTCCAGTCAAAGGCCTAAATATATCTACAAGGGCGGAACTTTAGCTCTGCCTACACGTCGGCGACAAGTGTTAGTTGCCGACGATGCTTATATAATTAACCATTAATTTTATTGAATACATATAAAAAGTTGAAAATTTTGTGTGCAGAGATGGCCTTTTTTACAAGTTGCCAACCTTATATTACACACACACACACACACACACATATATATATATATATATATATATATATATATATATATACATATATGTATATAACTTAATATATATGTATGTATACATGACTAATCGCTAGCTATATAATCATTATGTTACCGTAAGAAAACATAAATTTCTGATCCAGTTAGCATTCACGAGTTCAACAATAAATCCTTCAATATTCAATGTTACCTCACATAAAATACATAAACTAAACGTTAATTGCTGTATATTACTGTATCTAATAAAACATGGAACAAGTACTTCATTTAATACTCTCGAATACATTTCGTAGTATTAATTTACATTATAATTAATGGGGCTGTAACAAATGATTAACCCGTATTTCAAAATTTTCTTAATTTCAAGCAATGTTGAATGTAATCAGATATTGTAATTGACTAGATATCCGGTCTCAAGCGCGATGTGTATGTTATTAGTATTCATGAATACTTCTAGTTCTTGGGCTCGATTGTTAAGCCCATTTGCGTATCATGTTGTAATTCGTAGAAACTGGTTATTAATTTTTAGTTTCTTTTTTTTTACTTTTTGATTAGTAGCCTTCGTATTTCCTCAAGTTTTTCCAATCTTTTGGCTAACTGGTTAATACATAATGCTGGTTAGCTGGCTAATACTACAATGATTTAGGTATAAAACGGATTAACGAAGTTATCCAAGAATATGCTATTGAACACGAAAAACGACTCCCGATTATATCAACTTTTGAACTAAAAAGGCCAAAATATATTGAGTTAGAAACTTATGAACTCGCCATCATTGTACACATACTTTTCAACTGTTTATATGTAGTCAATAATACCAATAGTTAATCATATAAACACCTTCAGTATTTAACACTTGTCCCCGACGTTTAGGTAGAACTAAAGTTCTTTTCTTGTAGAAATCTTTGGACCTTTAATTGAAAAACCGGTGTGTTCGATTTGGATGTGACTTTTGTCTTAAATTTTCTATCACATAAATTATTAGAGAGATAGGAAAACAGACGGTAATCAGATGGCCAATAATGTTGAAACTACGGTTAGCGAGGTAGCACACTTCATCCAAGTGAAAGTAATTTTTCAAGCGTTACTTTTGCTACGTGGGGTCGTGCATTATCATATAAAAAATAAACTTTGCTTTGATTCGAAGGAAGTTACTTTGCTCAATTTTTCAAAATAAATCTTAGCTGTAATGTAATGAATATATTGCGTGATGCTTTACTGTTTTTTGCCCTAAACGACATCCATGAAACAAAAGCCTTCTAAGGTGTCTTTGAGATACTTCCATTTTTAATTTAATATTTCCTCGCCGAATATTCAATGGCAAACTGAACAGAAACTCGAATGTCACACTTTTTATACACCCTACATGAAATATTCTTGAAGCCTATATAGCATTCCGGAAACCTATAGAAACAAAATGGCAGGTTTATAAGTTGCTAACCCAATATTATACCTCATGAATAAATTAAATTTATCTGGAAGCAGAATGTGATAGAATAAATCCTCACACGACTTACTTGAAAAAAAAATCAGGTACTTTTAATCAATGATAATTCATTAATTGTATATTAAGCATGTCCAATAAAGGTTGTTAAAAAAAAATACATTACGATCTCATAAAGACTCATTCCGCTGTCAATGCAAGGCACGCTCCACTTTCATAGAAGTCTCCTAGAAAATTAATGGAGTACAATACATAAAAAAAAACCTTATAAGTAAAAAAAACAAAATTTCGTTGCTGTTATTTCCCCGTATCCTTATTCATATTAAATTTAGCCTTAAGTTTGAGTTATAAACTGCTAATTGTTGACTTAGCACAATGCTACGAATCTCATGCTCAAGTGATGAACAATAATATTTTAAGAGTTTAAATCTAGTGATGAATATTAGTCTGTCCTGATCTAACTTGCTGAACTGTGCCAGTATTAAGCTCAGTATAATTTTCGTTCCGGATCTTTTACAGTGAACTTAATTTCACTTTGAGAGTTATTAAGGAATGTTGCGAAAAGAAAATATTTTTGAGAGACTTTCTGTAGCACCTTCAGGTTTTATTTTTTCAATATTACTTAAAGATAACAAATACATCATTAAATATTTTCCACATCTTTAAAGAAATTTACAATAAATAATGATCTTCAAAATATTGTTTTGATTAGCTCCAGAAATATTTTTATCATTAAAAATATATGCCTTACAAGGTAAATGTCACCTTTAAAACTGCCAATATTTACAAAAAAGCTGTATACAAATATAAAGGCTAATTTTTATGGCTTGCGTACCAACATCGACATAAATTTATTACATTTTATAAAAATAATAATGTGCCATCATTTTAGCTAACGAATGAAGCTATATAAAATAACGAAATCTTTATATTTCAATTGAATTGAGAGGACCATTGAGGAAAATGAGTTAAATATTTCAAGGTTGTTAAAGTATTTATTTCAACATGAAATAAAATTGAGACACATCACACTTACGACAATGATATTAAAACTCTTATCACATCGAATAATTATCCTATATTTCTATTTATATTTTAGATTTCGTGACGAAACAATGAAATCATATAAGTTCATCATATCCATCTGCCTCTTTGTCGATCTGACTAACACAACTCTATATTTTCTGTGACTTTAAACGCATGTGCATGAAAATGTACAATATATGCTTCATTTTACACCATAGCAGTTTCTATCCACTTCGTTCCAGCCGTTTTCTTTATGTCATCATACCAAAGTCCGACAGTGCCTTCCATAAGTTTTGTTTATGGGCTAAATAACCAGCCTACTTTTATTTTAATTTCGCTACCCATTTTGTGGCGACATTAACTTTGCTCCATTAGTCAGTTATTTATTTTACGGTCGCTCAGTGTAACGACTAGTAGTTTCTTTGTCGGTTGCTCTTTGGGCTGCTGGGAGTTTGCTGAGGATCTCTTTCATAAACACCCAGGTCTCCGCTTAGCATGTCAATATAGGTAGGACACACTAGTCGCATATGTGACACTTCTGTTCAGCATAAGACGATGTCATTGGTGACTCATGCTAGTCATATGCGCCTGTCAATATATATGAATATTCTGTAAGAATAGCTCTATTTGTGTTTAGTACAATATAAAAAAGATGTTTACTCACGTACGTGTAATGTGGTGGTAACCGTTCATCACTTGTTTTGAATACATCTACATAAAGTGGGATATTACTGGATAGTAGTTATAAAATGAAATAAATTCTCTTTCAATTTTTTTTTCATTTCTAAGCCACCCGCCTCAGATATATGCCTTTAAGAAATAAAACTCCGCAAGACTTTGCAAGAATGACTGCAAGAATTTCGAATATTGCTTTTTAACTTTCAGCTTTACATATTATCTAGTTCTCATAAAGCCGTATCTGTTAATTTATACAATAAAACGGATTTTTTCAAAATTGTTGTCTGCCTCCCTCTTTGGCTATCCATTTATTATAAGCCAAAACCACTGAATAGATTGTAATAAAATGTTCACTCGGTTTATTTTTAGGATTCACATTAAAATTTACGCTATCTTTTGTAGTGTATAATAATTTCTAATAGAAATGTTGTCATTCTGTACTCTTTCATCTCTTTATTTTTGTGTACCACGTAAAAACTAGGGGGCGTATTTAGATTAATCTATTAATAATGCAACGGTCAGAGTATAGATTAAAATTCAAACTACTTTCTCATCAAATCTATACATATAAAAAATTCTAACACAGCGAATTCTGTATATTGGAAACATTTTAAAAAATTGATTGATTTAGCATATAAAACGATAGTATAAGCCAGAAAAACGTTGTTTAGAATTTTTGTCTGTTTATCTGTTTGTAAATATGAGCGGGTATCATGCAAAATCTACTGGAATTGAAATATTAGCACTAAAACAGTAAGTTTAAATTAAAACTACGTCGATTCTTCTTTAAGATCAAACTAAGATATTATTATTCCTGTCGACGGTATTTTTTAAAAGTAGGTGCCTACTGTATGAGTCATTTTTATTACCGTAAAGAAAACTTTTATGATGACAATATTATTACTGGAGAAAAGCTTCGCTGTAAAAATAAAAATATATATGTAGGCCAAACCGTGTGTAAAATCTATTATAATAATTTTCATTAGAATTGTGTCGTAATAATAATATCTCGGCTTATGAGGTGAGAGTGAAACATAAGATTTTTTTTCATGGAAACGAATTTTTGTTTAGTCTAGAAATATGAAAGACAAATTTAATTATTTTAACCAATTTTATTCCACTTAAAAAGAGGTATATAATATATCATAAATAGATAGTTCACATAGTATTAGTAACATTCTACAATTTCTGCTATTTTTATCTCCACCATCAACACGTTCTACTATTACAAACATAATTTTTTTATTTTAACATTTGTTAAAAAAATTTTATTGAGATATAACTTGAAAAACATTAGATTAATTTAAACTTTAAACAATTATTATAGAAGCAACATCTATCCGAAAATTATTGAACGTCATTATATTCAGTTATGAACTATATGTAGTGGAAAGATCAGCGAAAAGGAATTGATAAAAATGGTGTCTTCACTTGCTGCGCTTTTTACATACTCTGCACTTTTATTATTTGTACATATAATGAAAGATTATTTTACCTAATGTCAAATAATTATTTCTGTTAGCATATTACGACGTGATAGACTATTAACAGAACTACAGGAAGACAAGAAAAAACAGCTCTATGCCTTTTTGCAGTCACGTCCTTCTTATTCGTTTTTCTGTAAGTTAAGTTCCCGATTTGGATCACTTTCCCTAAACTATTTTAAAACACACTACTTTAAACCCACACCACTTAATACTTCACAAACCACAACACTACTTTAAAACATCAGATCCTTAAGTCTCGTGTTTTAGGCAGCCAAAACCCCTGCGGCATCCGAATTCTAGAGTTAAAACCTGAAATTCGATGATAATGTGCTTGAGACCCACAATACTAACTTAAAAAGGGCTGTTCGTAAGTCTCACGGTTTAGGCAGTTAATATATCTGCAGCATTAGAATTTATGGAGCAAAGGTAAAAGTTATATTTTATTTACCCATATATACTACCCACATGCCTTATCACTTTCTTGCTACATTAAGGTAAGTCCAAAATCAATGAGTTTACTCCTCATCATTGAAGAATGCCTGCCGGCAATTTTCAGCCCCAACGTTGCAGTCTGGTTTTGATAAAAAGGAAACATGTGTCGCCTCTAGTGGTGTCTCATTACATAAACAAAACCTGCCAGTCAGAAAAAACCTGCCAGTCTTCATGACGGCCTTTGATCAGGGCTTTCAAGGGCATATTCTAGGAGTAGAAATAATTTGAAATCTTCTCCGTTTTTGAAGTCGATTTAAAACAAGAAAAATAAGTAGGAGAGTAGATAGAAAATTAAATATCTATTATGCAAAATTAGTCTGGATTTTTCAGCAATCCCCACCAAAGTTACAAAATTTAATATAATATCAGAAATGAAAAATATTCTTGCACATTTACCAACTTTCAAAGTTCAGAATTTTTTGTTAATACTGTACGACTGTTAAATATAAAAATTAATTTAGAATATTGAGTATATTTGGCGTTAATTTTGTAGAAATTCGTTATTTACAATTAAACGAAACTACGTGATGTACTATTATTTCTACTCGGTTTAAGTTCTTTAGATTAGAGATTTAGATTTCGTTGTATATATATATATATATATATATATATATATATATATATATATATATATATATATATATATATATATATATATATTATATATATATATATATATACGTATGTATATATACATATATACATATGCATATATATATATATATATATATATATATATATGTATATGTATATATGTATATATAACGTAATTTATTGTTATGTATTAATAAATCATCGCACTATTTATTAATTATTAAAACACAAAATAATGCTAATATGATACCTACAAGTAAGAAAGACGTGTCGAGCGTCGCTCGAAATAGGAATAAATAGTGACATAAAGATGTTTTCATACACCTTAAAAATAATGACACCGATACAATTAAAATGTCAGTATGTAAAATTATACAATAATAAAATACTAATCGGGCTTCTTCATAAATTACACATTTTTTTCTTATTGTAAATCCATTAATAGACTCCTGCAATTTTCAATGGATTTCCTTCAAATTTATCTACATTTATTTTCTGCCCCTTACTACCACATATTAAGAGTAGTGGATCCTCACCTCCACTCCAACGTGACGTGTGGGAAGTGGAAACTCGAAAAAAACGGAGAAAAATCAAGTACTTTGTTTTTTTATGGTACTGTGCATAATGTGACAAAATATATAAGCGATTAATTTACGTTTTTTTGAAAAAATCGTTCAGAACTCATCTTAAATTTCAAGCTTTGCTTCCTCATATATTTTTTGTCCGTATCAATATATCCAAGAATAATTCAGAGTTTGGTTACGAAGTAAATTATTAATTATTTGTTTAATGGACTGAATTTCCAAAAAGGTTTTTTAGTGATATCCTTTAAAAAGAGCGGACTTTAATTATGTTATAAAATTTCTGAACTTTGGCACTAAAAATACAGATTGGTATAAAGGTAAACACATGCAGATAGTTTTCAATTTCAGTTTCTGGACTTTACTTCTCATTAAGATTTTAAAGTAACAAATAATATAATTTAATTACGCAATGTACTCAAATTATATGATAAATTTATTCTATACCGCAAGTAACTACAAGGGAAAGTAACATCAAGACATCATTCGACGTATTCGCTACCAAAAGGAAAAAGGAAACAGAAAATAGAACACGATACTTTTTTCTGTCATTAAATTATAAAGAATAAAAATATTATTTTTACATTTATTTCATTAATGTAAAATTTAGATTTCAATTTTCTACTAAAATTTTACAAATTACTAGTTTTTTGTACTTTATACTTTTTCTTTATTCCTTTATATTTTAGAAGTTATATAATTTCATACTTTATAATTTTCAAATTATATTTCGTGGGATTGCTCAATATTTAACATTTCATGCAATCTACAAAATTATTGCCATGTTTCCTATAGCATACAAAAATATCATATTTACATATAACTCTCGCTAACCTTTTCAAAAATATTGCCTTGATTAATTGAAAGATCTAAATGAAACAAATACATATTTTTCGATAAAATTCAATGTTCCTTTTTTTATAATATTATGGAAACGACATTTCTATGTTCTTTTGTTTCTTTCTTCTAATTTCTACGACATGTTTCATTGTTATTACATTTGGTTCCTTCTTTGACATATCATGGTAATAACATCTTAATAATGGAAACACTCCCAGGTGTTTTAAAACAAATTTGAAATTTCAATTATTAATAAGAAATTATAACTCCCATCAAAGATTAACTTTCAAAACTAATTATGAAAACTTGAAGAACGCGCAGTTTCATAAAATCCGTCACACTTACTTCAATACACGAATCAATCTTCCTACGTTAATTACATATTTTGACACGTTTAATAGATTAAACATTAATAGATTGATCTTTGCACGGAGTCTAATATAAAAAAAATTAAACACATTCATCGGTTCTAATCTCTAATAGTATAAAAGTAAGTATACCATCATTTGTCTTAAATAATTCCACAAAAAACTTCTTTTAATAATATCTTGTTTTTCTTTCGCTTCTTTTCCTCCTAATGTAAATATTTAAACATATCAAAAACTTTGTTTCATTCCTTGATTTATGTATTGTATTTTTTGCAATTTATAACTATCATAAATTCCAACACTATCTTGAATTTTCGATTATCGTCATTGATTGTGAAATACTATTATTAAACAATGTCGAAAATATGTGTTCTCTGATCATTATGTATAATAAAGTCAAAATAAATTTCAGTGCAAGATGTCCTAATATCTCAGTAATTTTTTTATCGAAGTTGTCTCAAATTACTATGAAAATGTAAGTGATACAGGTAAATAACTTTCAAAAGTATTTTATAATAAGTACTGTAACCATTGACAGCGAAAAGTAAATCAATGTCAGTTACTGTTTTCAAAAACGTTAAAGTTTGAAGGAAACAGTCATAAAATTATTAAAGACTATTTACTTACATAGGAAAATTTCCTCATATTGATACCATCACCTGATTAAATGCACTAAACTTATATTTAACAGTTATTGGAAGAACAAAAATATATGTCGCCAAAATAGAGTGAATATCTCATAATCCTTACATATACTTGATTACGAACTCGATTACTCTTGATAATTTCTTATTAAGCCTTTCACTCAGTGAGTCCATGATATTTAAAAAAAATTGTTTTAAAGAAAAGGAAATAATTATTACATGCTCAAAATCTTTAAACTTTGCTTGAATGGTGGTAATGATATTTGCATATTAAAAATGTCCATTTTAAACTCATATTGCCTTCGAAATTGACAGTACGGTACTTACCGATTTTCTCTTTTGATATCTTATCAAAATTTTCGAAAGTTACGTATTTGGTACACAATATTTTGTAAACATAAAATTATCGAATAATACGAATTTTGTTGTGACCGAATTACACAGAACATAATCCTTAATATGAAAAAAAAATTAATTTACATGAATGCCAAATACCTAACTATAGACACTTATTTTTTACCGTTTACTTTTTTCATAGCCATTTCATTATTAAAATAATTTTTTGAGTGAATTTGCTCCTTCTTATGAAATAATATTTTAGAAACATCCGTTTTATATTAAAAAAAGACCTTTTTTATAATTTCAATAAAACCTACGAAAGAATAAAATCTTCAAATTTATTTTTAAATGAAAAACTTGAAGCTAAATCGTGTATATTCTTACTGGGCAAGTCACCCACTTATTCAATTATTTCGAACAAGGAACAGCTCTAAAAGACGCGATACATTTGCTGAGAATGTTCCGAGGGACTTATTCCTTCAATACTACATGTTAATACCGAATAAAATGTTAATAAAACCGAGTCAGAGGTTTTGCGCGAACTCCTTTTATGAAAGATATTGCTTTATACAGATATTACTCAGAAACTAAACACTGACGTGATGGTCTCAACAATTACAAGTCCCTCTTGTTACTTAACAACACAATTTTTTTTAATCTCGCATAATAATTATAAATAGGACATTTTGTATTAAAAAGTATAATTGTATATAATTAATGACTACGAATACCTTGTAACGATTTAAAAAATGATCAAAAAATAGTGATTTTATATATTTTAATTGTGGAATTTGAGGTGTGATAATTGAATAATTGCATGTATATTTTACCAATGACAACTCATTATAATTATTATACAAGCGACAATTTGTTGCAAAATTTGAAGTCATCTATATATTACAATTTGTAAAGCATAAAACATAAGTGTTTCAAGAGAAAAGCTATTTTTTTATCTGTTTTGTATCATTCTATTGTACTACGCTAAATGGTTAAATGTAAGAAGAAGCACAATAAAATTAGTTGTACAATAGAAATTGCGTATATCGTACTTCCTACTATGTCACAATTTATAGGTCATGTTATAAATCATTTATTGTTAAGTCTTATTTATCTTTTAATTTTCTGAAATACCATAGATCATACTCAAATTATTCACTAAGAGCTTTCAATTAATATATTGGTATAATCAGTGTTCACGAGCATAAATCGTGGTACGAACCTATAGACTTCATTAAGTTCCAACATAATAAGACGATTTGAATTCTACCTAAAATGCTACGAACAAATACATACATTTATGTATAGGTATATATACATACATATATATATATATATATATATATATATATATATATATATACATGTATATATACCTACATATAAATGTATGTATTTGTGCGTAGCATTACAGGTAGAATTATTAATATATATATATATATATATATATATATATATATATATATATATATATATATATATATATATATTGTTAACAGTGAAATTTAAAAAGAGTCCAGTTAAGGTTTCCAAATTTTTTTTTATTTCATTATTCATTCATATTAATATCTCCTTTAAAATATTTATATATTTATTTAAAAATACTTCTCTTAAAACGCGATGTGACCGAGCAATATTTTTTTCTTTTAATTTAAAAGAGATTTGTGAAGGCATAATATAATTCGATTGGTAAGTTTCATTAAAAATATTGACGAAAATAAATGTGACAAATTTTATGGGAAGTTTCTTTTGTAGCAAATCGAATTATATTCCACGGAACAATAAATAATCTTAGGATCCGTTTTAACGAAACTTGTGACGAACCCGACACCACCTTTTCGATGATTATTACCGCGTCCTTTTTTTGTTATTTGCAATATTTAAGTTACCTGTTATTACTCAATATATCTGTTCGTCTGTCACAAGCGTTTTTCTCAGAAAATCTTTGACAGATAAAAGTAACCGTCACCTAATAATCAAAACCATTTATTTTTGAATAAAATTTTGCCCAAAGAAATCTGAATAATAAATCTAGAAAGGTTTATAATTTTAAAAGAAGAATATTCGTCCCTTAGCAAGATTTGAAGACACGATAAAAGGTGCTTAGATTGGTAAGCAATTTTGCTTCAGATAATAATAAGTAATTAAATTCAAAACTCGACTGTTGAAATAAATTATAAAGTTGTAATAAAAACACATGCAGTTAGTTTTCTTTCGAAAGTGTCTATCGTAAATTATGCCTTTAAAGTTTATTTTTTTGTAAGTCCCATTTATAAATATTATAATTTAATTCACTTCGATGCGATTTCCTACTCGGGGAAAGCAAAAAATTAAAATTTCTTCTAAATGAAGGACGTTTTTCAAAATATTTATATTTTCAACAAGTCTTTTTCGTATAATCGAGAATTAAGTACTATGATGTCTGGAATTATCTTATATTTAATACATTCTAAACCATATTAGGATAAATTACATTATCAATAATGTATTCGCTTGGAAATTATTCAAATTCTTTCATAAATACTGTTATTTAACCCTATCTGAATGAAAAAGAAAGACTTATTTTTTTTATCCAATAACTTATTTGACTTATGTTCATATAGCAGACAAATGTTAAACGATGAAGTAGAAATTTAAATGGAAAATATTTTTCAGTTACTTGCACTAAAGCTTTCGATATATATTTACTCGTATTTTTAATATGAAAAGAAAAATGTGTTTTCCAAATGCTTGCATATAATATCATATATTATCACGTAAATCGACATATTTAAATAATAATTGAATATTTTACTCTTCAGAAAATTTTAAATGAAAAGAATTAAATCTTTTAGACAAGTTAAATATGTCTGTTTTCCAATTTCTGCTAATATTTACTGTAAACTGACACACTTACGAACATATTTGCTACAAAGCAAATTTTAACTTTAGCCACAACTTTTAATTCAAACAAAATGAAATAACAAATATAATCGATGTCGTCAACTGGAGGCTATTTGTTGAGAAAACTGAGACGTTTTATCAATTTACTTCTTCAGCCCTCCATTTCCTATGATAAAATATATTGTAGAAAACCAGCTTCAAATCTGGGGAAAGAGCCACTTCAATTCTATAGTAATAATCTCTCTAAGTAGTGGTGCTCGGGCAAGAGTGTTTTATTATACTTGAAAGGAGAGCGAAGTATTAAAATTGTAAGTGGCATAAAACTGTGTTTGCTCTTCCAATGCTGGCTTTCACAAAGTTAGTGCTCACGGGGAAAGTACAACTCATACCCCATTTTTATCAAGATATCTTTAACTACCACATAATTAGAATTAGATAGAGAGAATTCAATACTGTGTTTGAAATTTAGAGGTTGAAAACCTTTTATTTACATTATAAACGAAAGATATGTAATAAAATTAAAATCAAATAAAATCAACTATACAATAAAACCATTATAAAATCTTAAAAAGTTATAAAATTATATAAATTATTTAAATTATATAAAATTATATAACCTATTAAAAAATAGCGCTCCGCTGCTAATCAAAAACAGAGCTAGCTTTAAATAAATTTAATGTAATTTTTAAGAAAAAATTGTATCTTTTAGAACATACGAACTAAGTAATTCAGCGAGTGACATTCAGAAAATAGTAGAAAATAAAGTAAAATTTGTGACCATAACTGAAAACAAGAAATGCTGTTGTCATAAACGCGAATATATTTTATTTTTAGCATTTCACAAATAAAAAAAACAATACAATCTGAAGACGAACACAATAATTGTTTATAAAAAATTGCTGATAACTGACTTTTGTTTTTGTTCTATATTGCGAAAATAAAAGTCTTCTGCCTGGATGCGAATTTCATCAATTAGTATGTTACTTTAGCGCATGGAGGATACAACGGTATACAACCTTTATTTTATTTCATCTTGCAGGTCAAATGAGTTTCGCGGAATTAGTATTTACAAACTATTATTATTATTTACATTACTCTTGAAGAAAGAAAATCCAGTCTAATTGACGATTAAAAAACAACTTTTAACGGGTAGGTTTTTTCAGTTTCTCCATGTAAGGTGTCATTTTTATTCTCGTAACTCCTGGGTCCAACACTAAATGGACTTTTACCATTCTCCATCGTACACTAATAGAGCACATGATAGACCAACATACACACTATAGTTTCATTGTAAATTACTAGCTCCAGAACTTTTATATAACTCCTAGATACATTTTTATACGGACAACATCGCAAGTAACAGCTATGAAGTTATAAACAAGGTATTTAGCGTATGTAAAGAGACAGCATATGTTGAAGGAAATATTTTTACTATTATATACGCTATTAAGTTTTTGGACTTGATATAAGAAAGTCAATGGTAAGGATTACTACAAAAAGCTACGAATTTCTAAACCCATTACTTTTGAGTAAGGAATACAGATTCTACGTAAATAGACCAGATCAGCGCATCAGGGTTACACACAAACGATTGAAGGAATTAATAACGTTAATAAATGAACCTTATTGACTTCCCTGATTTTATTTCCACCCCCCTCGGGTAAAAATGGGTTGTAAATGATTTATTTCATTTTCAGTATTTTATATACTTAGCTAGCTTTCAAATATTTAAGACCATTTTTTCCCTAATTTTGGTTAATTTTTTGTGTTTATATGCACTTATTATTCATCATAATATTACCTATTCGTCTATGAATTTTGCAAATATGAATGTGTACAATTTTATTGAGTGTGTAAATAATACACTGCTGTGATTTCTAAGTTTTCCACTAAAGTTTTTTTTATGTTTGAAAAAAAGGAAAAGAATTTCTTAACATAAAATAATATAATCTAATCTAACCTTGGAACTATCCTAGTTTTATGTTTGATAAATAGTGAGAGCTATTCCTAAAGCCTTAAGCATTTTAAGGCTTATAGTTAGGGAGCGAGGAACAGAGGGAATTATTACAGTTTTCTTGATTTTCAAAAGTAGCTGCTTGCAAAGAATTAAAGAATAATATCTGTGGTTCCGATTAAAAAGGAAACAAATTGTCTCTTTTCACGTTTATGCGTATTTTAAAGTTACTACTTATAATTTCACACCTTCCAATTTGTCTATTATTTTTATAAAGAAATCACTTTCAAATTATTATCAAAAGCTTAACAAACGGATAGAAAAAGCAAAACTATAATAAATATTAAAGTGCGTGAAAAAATTATGAAAATATATATATATATATATATATATATATATATATAATATTTTCATAATTTTTATATATAATCTTCGTCAACTAACTGCAGTAAAAACACACACGCCCACTTATGTTTATATATATACATATACATATATATATATATATATATATATATATATATATATATATATATATGTATATATGTATACATATGTGGGTGTGTGTGTTTTTACTGCAGTTAGTTGAAGATTATTTTAAAGTACCGTAAATAAACACTTCATAAGTCATAGTTTATTATTACCCTCGAAAAAAGT
The DNA here is from genome assembly GCA_039881145.1 of Druceiella hillmani. Taxonomy (NCBI): domain Eukaryota; kingdom Metazoa; phylum Arthropoda; class Insecta; order Lepidoptera; family Hepialidae; genus Druceiella; species Druceiella hillmani. Next base: position 202,955 of record JAYKKI010000048.1, on the reverse strand, counting down.
TGTTGCTTTGACATGAACCAACATGAATTTCAAAACCTTAAAGCATAAAACCGTTCAAATAGTTGAATAATAAATATTCCGTGGCGATAATCACCATTATCTCTCCTCAAGTAATGCAAGAAAACATTTTAAGTTCGATAGATCCCTTGAAATTTAACTGCAATAAAATCTTAATTTAGTCAGTACAAACAAGGGTATCATGAATATAAAGGCGAAGTGCTATAGATATGACCAACAAACTAAACCCGTTATATCTCATAGTTGAAATATCGTACAATGTTATTATCGTCGATAGTTTTTATTAAACTTTGTAGTGATTAGAAAATGAATCTAGATTATGTTTGATTTCAAATAATTTGAATCATTTAACACAATTAAATGAAACTACGTGATGTAGTATTGTTTCTACTTTCTTCAATTTCTTTACGACCTAGGTTTCGTTGTATTACAACATCTTCTGGTGGGATATGAGCAAAGATCTTTGCTAATATCCCACCATCCACACATCCACACATCACGTAGTTTCATTTAATTGTGATTAATGAATTTCTAAAAAATTAACGCCAAATATATTCAATATTTGAATCATTTAACTTAATTTAAACCGTTAGTATTTAGTTTTCTATTAGAAATCACATTTTATGGCGTCAAAATTTTTGTTAAATAGATTTTGTTTCAATTTTTCTTGTATGACAGTTTACATGATATGAATTCTTACTGTTAATAAACATAATGTACATGCGTTTCAGAAATAGAAAAAATGCAGGAATTAGTTTATCGCGCTTAAATTTATAATTTATAAGCAAATGAAAGAAAAAAAACAAACTTCCGTTTCTTTATTTAATAGGACGATCCTGTAATAGATTAGTAATTATGACATTATCGAAGGTGATATAATACTAATGGGATATAAGGCTAGTTGATAAACGTACTCAAATCTTTAGTAACATAAACGTATCACGATTAATAATGTTTAACGTATTAACTAATTTCCTATTGAAAAGGATGACGTTTATACTACTGTCACTTTATTATATGTTAATGACAGGCATCAATGTTATATAAATAGTCTGACATTTGCTGTACCCTTATGAAATTGGGCTACTGTCGTCGGAGCAACCGCAATTACCAAGGGTAATGAATTGATTTGAATATCAAACAATAAATAAGAAGGAATGGATTTGGTATATAATGGTAATAGTTAGATTTGTAAAATTAGAAGATAATTGTATTAGTGTGAAGTATACGCTCAAGGACTGAAAAAAAACTGAGCTGATCTCAGAATACTACTGAATGAAACTAATAAATAAATATTATCTTTCTTCTTGTTCGCCGTTTCGCTTTTGACAGCGCGGTCGTAGTTAGCACGTAGTAATGTTATGGCTTTTTACACGCCTCACGATGCCTCTCCATCTCTCCCTATTTATCGTCGCCAAGTTGCACTCATATAGGAGACGGCCTACAGCAGACTTGATCTGGTCTGTCCCCCACATCGCGACCTCCCATGTGGTCTAGTAATATTATCTTAGAAACAAATTAAATTTACCTAATAGTTGTAATTGTAGAACCATCTGAATGGATACAATTTTGATGATCATTTCTTTGCTATTAGAAGACCTACGTAAACTAAAGCTTTAACAACTATTTCGTTGGCTTTAGGTTCAAAAACTGCAATTAGCATGCTAAGCTAATAATAGCTAACATCTATCTACTATAATCAATATTTTTCATTTCCAATATTAATAAAGAGAAAAACATTAAAGAAAGACTACATGTCTTTTTCCTTTTATTATTCGATAGATTCAAAAAATATTGTCATATCAAACTTATGTGAAGACAAAAAATGCTCTCCAAAACAAATTAATTTTTAACATGCACACCTTTAATATAAAATGTTATAATTTCTGATATGCAGATAAAATTTGTTGCTGGATTTTTGCGAATTGAAAATATATTTTTATACAATTTTACTGAACTTTTTCAAATTCCGTATAGATGGTGCACTCTCCATTGCCAATTTACTAAAAATATTTTTAACATTTGCTTCGAAAAACATAGTATTTCGAAAATTCCAAAAAGTCAAGGAAACATATTTAAGAGAATAATTATTTCCATTAAAGTTTCTTTTGAAAAGGTTTGTTTTCCAAAACCAAGGCCAAAACTCCATTTAGGCGCACAGTAGTGCTCAGGCAATTTCCCATAAATTATATTGGCGCTCGCGCCACCGCCTCTACTCAAAATCAACATAGAAATATTGAATGCGTTCTCTCTCATGCACGCTGGAGTCATATATATTTATCACACTCACAACAAATCTTCCAAAATATTAATGTTTTTCATACATTTATCGGCCGTTCAGCATGATATGGAGTAGCCGACTTTTTTAACTTCTATTTTTTTAAAGGAGGATTAAATATAAAAATGTTTACGGCGGTATTCTGTAATATGCATACTTGTCAACCGCTCACTACGATATCAAATTAAAGTAGCATAATAATATAAAATATATGATATTCTTAAAAGTTAAGTGATGTTTTCAAATTCAGATTTAAAAAAAAAGATTCTAATGTTTAGGGTAAAACAATATATATCCGCATTCATCAGAAAAATAGAAATAAATAATAGAACATTAAAATAAAGTTAATATAACAATTAAAATTTAATTAACCATCTATAATATATATAATTTTATAACATTTAACTTTTTTATAGCAGGAATATGTTAAATAATATCAATTCTTATCCTGAGGACACATAGCACACGTCTTCTTCAAACTTGCAGAAATTAGTTTTTACACTTAAATTTATAATTTATGAGCAAATGAAAAAAACAAGTCCTAACAAGTTTATTTCTCGGGGTGATCCTTTAAGTGAGCAGTTATCTGGAAGTTATGGAATGTAATACACCACCGGTGGAATAGAAAGCCAATTGATAATCATAACAAAATCTTTAATAATGTAAAGCTATTAAGGTTTACCGAAATTTTGTAACTTATTTCATATTACAGAAGGTCTCACGTGTACTGTACGCTAATGAAATTAGAATAGGTTAGCTTTCCTTGTAAGTTAAAATAAATTATTATAAACTAGTCCAGGACAACGTAAATTACGATACCGATTAAAAAAAAACTTTTGATCATTACCACTAGTAAATTATTATATCCACCAAACGTGGCATTGGAACAAAATTTAGGGACCACAAGATGATATCAACTCATATATATATATATATATATATATATATATATATATATATATATATATATATATATATATATATATATATATGTTTATATGTGTGTGTGTGTGTGTGCTTGTATTTGCGTGTGTGTGCGTGTGTACGTGGGTGCGATTGTGCGTGCGTGAGAGTGCTCTTTATCTGCTGTGAGCGTTATATAAATAGAAAGATGAAAAAGAGATGCACTGAATTATCTATACAATCAAGGGTCTAAAAATTTCATATTTATTCCTTTGTGATATCATGTGTGTGTGGGGGAATTAGGAATTAGGATATTACTTTGTGAATCACCAAGAAAATTGTTACAAATTTATTATTAGTGCCTTGATTAGGTATTTGATTTGTTGTTCGTCTTAAACTCCATTAAGAAAGAAATATGTTTCGTCTCAACGACTGAAAATTGCAACTCTGTGGCACAAAACGGAAAGTAAATTTATGCACGTTATGATGACAATTTTCCTCAAATAAATGTATTTTTTACATTTGGCGGACAAAAACATATTTTTTATATATTATAACATTAAAAAACTATTATTCTTACAGAAATCGAAGCAATTTCTACGAAGCGAATGAACAAAAAATTATATAGTTATAAATTAACAATACAAGGCACAATAAATAACAAAACACGTAATATACAATCTCGTTGTTTCGGGCATTCGTTAAGTTAGCTTTCTTTAACGTAAAATATTTTTATATTCAAACATAGGGAAAAAATTAAAAACACAATATTTTAAATTCTACGTGCTTCATTATGTAAATTATGATATTTACATAATGAAGCACGTAGAATTTAAAATAGCACTTTAATAAAAACGTGTACTGAAATATTGTAAATCCACATCAAATATATCTCACCCTCAAATATTAAATATAGTTCAATAAAAATAGCTGCATTTGAAAAAAAATCTTGTATGTCTTTTATGAAATTATATTAACTACAACAATAAAAATTAAATTATTTTGTTACGTATAAAAAAAAATATTTTAATGTTTATTCATAAATGCAAAATGATGACACGAACAAACATTTTCTAAGTATCTGAGTAGTTCAATGAAATTAAATTTAATACGAAATATTAACGTTTACTTTTATGTTGTTATAAATGCTACAGAATGACTACAATTTTGTGAAATATAGCATGAGTTAAAAAAATATAAGTGAATTTTCAAAATGTATACACACACAAATGTAAACATATATATATATATATATATATATATATATATATATATATATATATATATATATATATATATTTATTTATATATACGAGATATATCTTTCGACATAAATTTGCATAAAAATAAATTCGCAAAGAATTATTTGTCATGCTGTGGGGGCCGTGTACAATGAATGAGGGATCAATGTAATCTAAGCAGATGCTCAGTCATAAAAAAATGACAAACATCAAATGAGATGACGAAGAACATATGCTACTATAAACACGATATCTTCAGTAGCTAGGTATCGAAATAGGTAGAACATTGGCAGTATTAACGGACGACTGGAAACCAAAATCGACGGACGAATTCAAACATTTCACGGGTTGAGTACTAGAAGAGAAAGTAAGTCGAAAGAGGTGGTATGAAATCTAGATGAAATCGTCGTATATTATCACCATAATACGCGCGCGCTCTCACGCACGCACGCACACACGGATACACGCACACACGTACACACGCACACATATGCAAATACACGCACGCACACGCAATATACACATGCACACGCGCGCGCACACACACACGAACACGCACCACATACATATACATATATGCACACACGTACGCACGCTCACACACACACACACACACATGTATATATATATATATATATATAAATAAATATATACATAGAAATTGCTTCAATTTCTGTAATAATAATAGTTTTTTAATGTTATAATATATGAAAAAATTTACGCATTTAAATTTTACAAATCGTTCATCTCCTAGTAAATTTTAAGATAATTTTTCTGTTCGTCTATTTATTTCATTTAATATATCGTATTTATATCTACGAAATGTTTAAATAAATTTTCTACTGTTGGTTACAAATATTCATAGCACGAACGTCTAATCTCTTAAATTAACTCGTCTAGGATTATCTCCTACATCAAAAGCGGAAAATTTCACATTGGGGCAAATTCCTGATAAGATAATCAAATCATGTTGCTTTATACTTTCGTGATAGAAGTAGAAATACTTCTTCACTAAATAGACATGACCAAATACAAACTAATATATGGGCTGTAGCATTTACATCAAGGAACTGCTATAAACTTCAAATAGCTGAGAAAGGGACAATAAATTGATCCAAAGTTGTTAAATTTTATGTTTTAATTTCTGTAAATTACTTAAAATTTTTTGATCTAATAAGTTTTATTACGTCTGAATATTTCCAAAGGAGGAAAATATATTTTAGTCCGCAAAATGTAAAAAAGACATTTATTTGGGTAAAATTGTCATAATAACGTATATAAACTGACTTTCCATTTTATGCCATAGAGTTGCAATTTTCGGTCGTGAGACGAAACACATTTTTTTTTATTAGAGTTAAAGCCGAACAAAAAATCAAATACCTAATCAAGGCACTAATAATAAATTTGTAACAATTTTCTTGGTGACTGCATAATATCACAAAGGAATAAATATGAAATTTTTATACCCTTGATTGTAGAGACAATTCAGTACATCTCTTTTGCATCTTTCTAATTGTATTATGCCCGCAGCAGATAAAATGTCTTTTTTCAAATATTTACATATTTGCATTACTCTCGAGAAGGTCTTACGTATTACAACGAATATTTACTCGAGGTCATCGTTACACAAATTTGAACCATGTTCAAGCTCCCGATCAAAGAAGTACTTCATATTATTAATACCCACACCTACTTATACATTTCATTTTCTATTCGTCAATTAATATATTTAAGTATTCATTTATTTATCCTCATATTGGGTTTATTTTTTCATGCATCTATGTTTCTATCCGTATGCCTATCAATCTATTAATATACATGTCCATACATCCTTCTGTCCATCAATCTATCAAAAGGTGAGTGCTTTTAAGCTCGCGTTTGTCAAGTTAGTAAATGTGAGGTAATTGAGTTTTACTTGATATAAATTGACAAATATAAAATATTTATTCATTTATTCAATTATCGCATCTTTAATGATATTATCGTCTTATCAAGAGGTCTATAATTTACTAGTACATATGTTTTTGTCTTCAATGTTTTGTTCGGTCTCACATTTTGAATGTATAATTTTCTAATGGGTGTTGCACTAATTATACTTTCTGTCGATCATTTCAGTATTTCTTTTTTGATTTTTACAACCTTATTGTTTCATAATTATAACTAAATATATTTTATTTTATTATGTGAAATTTTCTCAGATATAAGGTATTGGTCATATTTCGTCCCATTCAATTTGCTTCTATCTTTATTTTTCATTATTCTGGTTTCATTTCTGTATTTAAAATCATTGCCTTTGATTTTCATTTCTTTCACGACTTTCACAAGCACCCAATTTGTTTCTCAGGTTATTGGTACTTATGATGTTTATTTTTTTAAATTTTTTAATTTCTTATTAATACATTTTTGAAATTCCTCTTCCTTGAGCTAGATTCCCAAGTTGTACTAAGGTCTGGATTTTTATTGCTAAATATTTATCTTCTAGGCAAATGAATGTTTCATTGAAGATGTCGTTATTGAAAACTCTTTGTTCGGCTGAGCCTGAGAGTGAGAATTTAAGAATTGTTAATTCCCAGTGTTTGTCGTTTTCAAGTAGTTCTAAGCGCTGCTTCTCCGTGGGTCTGATGTAGGTAAGATCTGTGAAATTTATTGGCCCCCGTATTTCATGTAGCAACATGCAGAGATAGAAACATTCGGCGTTGTTCGGACGTACGGTATATACTCGACGCAATGTGTTAGTTTTCATGATTCCTAGATAATTTTTTATTGGAAATACTTGTTTTCATCTTTCAAAGATTTTATCTTGTTATGTTCCAAGTATAATAGGTAGGGACGTCCATATATAGTAATGTTTTCGCGAATGGATCCGTTTTGGACAGTTGGAAGAAGGCTGATAATATTGTATTTTTAGGTGGTTCGCTTGCAATTGTTTCGGTCGGTGTGTTGCGAAATAAACTCTTTGTCCATTCTCCAAATTTACTAATAATTTTTGCACATTCCAAGTGTTATCTTTCACGCGTAACAATTTATAATTTAACCTTCCACAAAAACAGCGTATTATGTCAGTTTTCACAATTTCGTCTCACTCTAATTTTGCACTACATATCTATTCTCATAAGGATTGAAATTTAATCTCTCCTTGGATGCTGGCTACTTTTTATAAGCAATGTTTTCCCCAAATAAGTAGAAGAGTTTAATAATTTTACGCGATAAATATTTTCAATAAATTTCACAAAAAAATGTACAATAAATTTTTAACCCTTTATTTTTTAAACACTTTTGCAAAGTTTCGCTTTAACAAAATTATAAAATTTGGCCTGACGATCTTACCATCTGTTAATATTACATCTCTCTTTTGCCCTTTTAGGAACTTGTTTTGACAAATTCTTTCTTTGTAGTTGTCTACATTATTTAAGAAATATCTCGTCCAAATTGTGAATTACACGTATTATCACTTTACTTTTACAAATTTTGAATCGTCATCGCATACTTTCAGGGGTAGAATTTTTATAGGTAACTCTTTATGGATGTCTCCATTAATTAAGGAATATTCTTCTAAAGGAAAAACATTCCGTTTCTGCTAGTTTGTATTCTGTGTTGATTATTCAAACGAGTCAATTTCGACTGTATATGGGGAGGTATTTTCCTCATATTTGAACAAAATGGAAACTATAGATTTATAATGAACACGTAATTAAAAAAACAGCAATTTTCTTGTCTCATTTACCACAAATTTATTAAATTTGTATGCTTTCCATAATCATTTTTATACGAAGTAATCTGTCGATGAATATGATGAGATGCTTAATGACGATCTTTTCAATATTGTATCAATTGCAATAATTTCCAGAAAATGAAAGTTCATTGTTCATATGCAATTTTTAGTATAAAGTATGTTTTATAAAATATTTTTGGTGTAAAAATGCACACGCACATATGCGCCCATTCGCATACCGGCACACACGCGCGAAAACACACACACACACACACACACACAAAACACGCGCGCACACACGCGCACACACGCGCACACACATATGCACACACGCGCGCAAACACGCGTAAACACACGCTCACACACACATGCATGTGCATAGATTCCTGAAATTATGGATACATATAGATATGCACACACGACTCTATTATTATATTTTATTACACCTTATTTTATTTTCATTAACACTTCAGAATGAACAATGATGACTTCTAACTCACGTTAATTCTATTTAAAACGTCTTGTACTCATAAAATTCGTTTTCATTACTACTTTCATTAACTTTAAATAAATAATAAATGGAAATATTTCATTAAATATAGAGACGCATATTTTACTGACATTAACGCCAAAAATGTTCACAAAATTTATATAAACATTTTTCCGTTGTTTAAAATAAATGCAGTCGTTGTACATGTTTAATTATATTATTGCTGTGAATCAATAAAAGTTGATTACTTAAATTATCCTTTTAATGTCAATCGCCATCAATATCAGAAATAATTATGGAACTCGGGTCGCTACGAAGTAACTGGTTTTTTCCTGTTTGTTGGATCAAATTCATGACAAATGTCTAATCTAATTAGCTTCATTTTACAAGTACAAATGTGTACTTATAATTGAAAGAGATGTTTTTCAAACGAATTTCCTGTTTAAGAAAAAATGTAAAATTTCTGATCAATATGGGTTAAGACGCGCTAACGTAGCTGTGATAATATTTGTAGATTTATTGATTTAAACTGATTACCAATTTGAGTACCATTTCAAGTAATTAATGACTAATCTACGCGAGCAAAATCTAAGAGTTATTTTACGATAAGACGTAAAATAACTCTTCGATTTTACTCGCGACTTTTCCATTTACTTTTCGCGGCTCATAAATTTACAATATGTGATAAAGCAAACATCTGGATGATTTATAGAGTTGTACTTTATCTTCTTTAAATGTTTTTTAACTTAATCGTTAAGTAAAAAATTATATTTTATCGAATTACGCAATGAAACTAATAGTCAACGAATCTTTTTTCAATAAATATTAGATCTAAAAAAAACAACAAAGTCAGAGTAGAACTTGTTAAACGAAGGTAAAGTGAATAATTATTTAAATAAATAATATCATTAATTCATTTTTGTGGCTTGCCAATAAAAACATCATGAGAAGATTTTTGCAGTTTCTTACTTTTAGGAATATAATTTAGAAACATTATAAATATTACTTAGGTAACGAAAAGATACACACTTCGCGTATACCTTTCCCGATACACAAAAAACAATGCAAGAAAAAATTCAAATATAAAAAAAATAATTATAGAATCTGCAAAGAATGACCTTTCATACATCATCTTACTTCACCTGTTTGAAGAAAATGGATTTTTTTTATTGCCAGGAAAATAAAAAAAAAATTTTGTTATTTTGATACCGAGACTGGGTCGAGGCAAGCGCAACGGATATAAATATGTAAATTTTAAATTCGAAAGTAAGTGTAGTTCTAATACAAGCAACCATGATACTAGGAAAGACGTAAGGAAAACGAAATGCCACTATAAGTATTGTCATTTCCGTGAGAAATTATGAAAGCGAAAACCACTTTTTTAAACCTTTGCCTTTCTTTTTTAATTGTAATTTCGTCAATTAATTTTTATCTACTTGATAAAGATAAAATGAATAGATAATAAAAGTAAACACCCAACAATGTCCATTTTCGAAATAAGATATCAATTTCACAAGTTCAAAAATTAATTTAACATGCCTTTGCTCTCATAACATGGGCTCTAATAGCCGAGTTTTAAAAATGGCTAATTAAAAATGAAATAGTTTTGAAACAATTGCGTAAATTGTATTACTTGTCAATAACACATAAACATTACTGATTACAGTTATTTTAAATTATGTAATTAAAGTGAAATTTTTTGGGCTATCTTGTCCAAAATTGTTTTTTGGAAAAAAATTTGCGTATGGGGTATTTGGTATAGGGTACGTGTATGGCCGAAAGATCCGACTACGGTCATTCATTGTACTAGGCTGTGAGGAACTGAATGAGAGTAGTACAGAGCGTCCAAGTTAGTAGGTAAATTATTATTGCGTCGCACTGCCTATTAAATCATTGACTCAGAGGCACTGGATTGTGCACAGAGAGCGGTGAAAGTCAGAGTTCAAATCTCGTTGCTTATATTTTGGTTTTTTAATTTTTTTTTAAATTTATTTAAAAAACATTTTTTATTAACGGAATTCAAATAAAATTCCCCCTTGCGTGTTCAGATTATATACAGTATATAAAGTGCGTGTTTATAATGTAGACGTATATTATGGTATTAAGCAAATGCCTTAATTTATTATATGGTGCATTATAGATATGCAAAACTATATATATGCAAACATATATATGCAAAACTTTTGTACAATAATTTACGGTATTTTCAAGCATAAAGGTATCATATTTATTATGATAATATTTCATTTTAAAATAGAAAAAATAATATCAGTTAGATGTTTGATTGTTTTAGTTTATTCACATGTCTTCCTGAATGTAAAGGTAGCACCCGACTATGATTAATAATCATTATTTTTACTTTTTAATATTCCAATCAAAATTTTGAAAAATATATATACATTCCGATTATGTTATTTATGAAAGTTTGCACTTCCACAGTGGTTTTAAGCACAAAATCTTTTGATTACTTATATTGGCTTTGAAAAACTTTTATATTCCGACATTAGTATTTATAATCTATCAGAAATTAGTCTAAGAACGTATTAATTAATTTGTATGAACAGCCTACGTACTTTAGGTTTTTGTTTTAATTTTCTATTATAGAAATGTCTTTAAATATTAATTATTATAAAATCTTAAAATTTTCATTAAAAAATAGCTAAAGCAGGTCTTTCGTTTGTTGTAATTGAAAATACAACAAAGATATTGGTATTGTACAGCAGTTCTTTATGCATCATCCACACATGTGGACATTCGGAAAACATATATAACATCTTTTCTCTCTTCACCGAGGAGTTTGAAAATTATTTAAATTTATATTTTAAAAATAAAATACTGCCTAAATTCTAGCTTTCCGCCTCTGCATGTTTGTGTGCATGATGATGAATTAGTGAGCATTTTTTTGTGTTACATTTTTATGGAACTACAATAAGCAAAACTACCTTTCAGATTTATTTAAAAACATAAAAGTTTATTAAGTTTTATGTCAATCATTTCTGCCAATTCCATATTTACTTTATTTAAAAAGTTTCATATTCTGGCTTATTTTGTTTTATTATCTGTATTCTCCCAAAAAAACTGTTGGTCTAAATTCATCACCAGGGCTGAATAAATATTACTGTTTTCTATGAAAAAAAAATTTAAGCCGTCGTGAGACGCCTGGCAGATGTGAAATATGGATTTTTTTTATATTTTTACATTGAAAAACGTTAACTGGAATGAATTAAAAACGAAAAAACAAAAAGTATCCAGTTGATTGTTAATAATAAAATATTAATTTAAGTCAATTATATCATTTTTATGATGAAATTTATCATAGCATTATTTCTTAATATTTTGTTTAAAGTTTTTTTTTAACTTTATGATACTGCTAAATTGCTTCGTCAGATATATTTTCCTCTGCTCTTTCCGTAATAGTAACTCTTAATACTGGTTTTGATGAAACGAAAGGGACAATAAACCGGTGATATCTGAAATTTCGACACGAATTTCTACATTTTCTTTATAAATTTTACTATCATTGTATTTCATATTTTACGTAAATATACGCTTTCGACGTCCGCTGAAAATTTAATATATTACACCGTTATAAATGTACAAAACTACGAGCGTTAGTAAATAGAAAACAATGCTGATACACTGACACACAAGTAAAGTAGCATATATGTAGTGTATTACAGATGAAAACGTTAAATCCAAAAGAGCCGATTATATGCAAAGTTGGCCAAATTAAGTAGGAAAGAGTCAACAAGACGCGAAGCTAGCCGAACGGCTTGTTGCAACGTGCCATCAGAACTTTTCAACTGCCTTCCAAATACGCCATTACATGTTTCACATCAACAACCGAATAAATATATGGCTGATACTTTATTGACTACTTCGTTGAATTTTACGAAGAGGCATTTTTACAAGTGGTTTTGTTCTAACATTTTCCTTGTATAAAATATATAATATGCACAATGTGGATTTCCCCATTCAACATTAAATGAAAAACCAGTCAATACAAGTATAACAAATATTTTAAAATTGTGAAATATATAATTGCGGTAAGAATGAAAAAAAAATTTCCAGAAAAATTATATTTTAATGCAAAACCAAATACCATTTGCAAAGTTTCTGTTACTGACCTAATCAAAGCGGCAATGGCGCGCTGCTGTTGTTATTGTCGGCATCGGTAGCAAAGTAGCACGGCGTATTTGAAATTACACACATTATATTTAAAATTACAAACTGCTTAAAAATATTCCCTGGACTAAATTACTCATTTTTTTCATTTTTAGGGTACAGTTGAAGAACACCATATGACTTAAGACGATTTATTCAATTTGGAATTTATTTATAACTTGTTCGAACTTAATTATAGCCGTACCATCCTGGATTTTCTTACTTTGAGATAAAAAATACAATGAGAATGATATAATAAATAATGCTAAAATATTTTGTCAACGTTTTTATTAAAGTATTCACAGATGATGGGGTCCAACCACCTTTTCTTCTGACGTAGTTTTACAAAAATAGACTTACTTTTAATTATAATTATAATGTCAAAGCGATAACAACTTTATGTTATATAATTCTCAACGAAAGTTTCTTGTGAATGTCTACTTTGATGTTACAACCACGAAAAGTGTTAGTGGAAAAAAATGCAATCAAGCCCACACTGAATTCAGAGGCCAAGGCTTCTGTATTTGTTTTCAATAAAAAAAATACTAGATCTATTATGAAAGTACTTTTTCTGCCGACTTCGCAATAGTATCGGTTATTTTCTATTTTTTTAGTCTCATATAATAACGGTGGATAATAAAAATTTGTGAAGTTAAAAGATATCGAGAATAGAGAGTAATATGATTTTTATCTGTATTTTTATTCGCTCTTTTGTTATGACTTTATCATGTGATATTCGTTCTTAAAAAAATCTAAATAATTAAATATTGTAGTGAAAAATTCTATCAATTCCTCGTGAACTGAATCTTATTTTCACATGATAAACTTACCATTCAACTTAATCACGTATCTTTTAGTTTAATTACCTCCCATGGTGTTGTTATACTATAGGAGTTTTTGTTTCTTTTCAAACATTTATATTTATATACCTTGAGAGAAACAATGTTGATAGAAAATAATGAGTGTAGCATAGTATATATTTTAACCAAATCTTATGATTGTGAGCAAATGGAGACAAAATAATTTTAAGTGACTTTAATCATGCGAGTCAAAAACCCTGGTGTGATTTTGCTATAACCCTTAGCTTTCACACATAGCAGTTTTCGAGCAAATGATTCTTTAAATAGTGTACAATTCAGTTAAAAATGCAGTTTTTAAACCTATTTTATTACCATATCAATTATGAAAACTTTATTATTTGGACACTAACTAATCTAATCTTTATAGCTTATCATATCTTTTTGTCAAAGACAAACATAGGACATCAGTGTAATTCTAACAATTTGTTAAATTTTATTGGTAACTTAGTCCAAAATTACTCTGCATTCCCATTAAATTGTATTCCAATTTATTTCATAAATTATACATGATCGAATGTTTCTAATAATTGTCTATTATTTCATTAGAATATTTTCTATACGTGAAAAAGTTTCCTGTTTTATAGATTTTTTTAACCACAATTAAATGAAACTACGTGATATAGTATTATTTCTGCTTTCTTTAAGTTCTTTACCATAAAATCAAGATTTTCTTAATAAAATGTAACCTTGTTTCATATAATTAAAGTCAAACTGAATCTTATATCCGTACAAACATAATATATTGTATATAACACAAGTAAGTTAACACTTGGCCAGTAAACGACATATTTATTCAATTATGGTCTGACCTTAAAATATAATTTGTCAGGGCCATAAAACCCTCTGATAAGAAATAGTACGAGATGACATCGATAATAATATGTCATGGATTTTGCCTGATTAAATATCCTTATTCACGTTTCCATATTAATGCCAGTAGTGAGAGATCTAGTAAACTGTTTGCATATAGGGTAAGTCTGCATGTAGATCACATGGACTGTTGGGGTATGGGTAGTTAAGTATATAGGTACCTTTCTAATCGATTTCTCAATTATCTTATAATGACAATTAAAGTATCTGACAATTTGGTTAAAATCATTTTTAAAATACATAATAAAGTAATTTTAGAGTTAAGAAGCAAAGTTCAATTATTTAATGAAATTTTCATGCAAACCTATTCTTCTGATAATTAAAATTTTGGTTATCTCATAACTGATGTCATCTTACATTTAATTGGGTCTAGTAAAATTTCAAATTTGGTATGAGAATTAAAAGAAAATTAATGTATTGAAAATAATTCCCATTTCTTGCGTATTTTTTAAGATTCTAAACAGTTTTTCTACTCTAATTCCATACTCCATCTTTGTATAATGTTAGCTTCCATTATAAGTACTTATTTATATATAATAACGAAAAAATCACTAGTAACTATTTTTTCAAATAAATATACATTAATGAAATCTTTGCTTATATTGAAGAAAAAATATGAAGGAAGAAATATTGTGTGTCTTATGTATTTAAAGCAGTAAAATAATCAATTAGACTCT
The DNA here is from genome assembly GCA_039881145.1 of Druceiella hillmani. Classification (NCBI taxonomy): domain Eukaryota; kingdom Metazoa; phylum Arthropoda; class Insecta; order Lepidoptera; family Hepialidae; genus Druceiella; species Druceiella hillmani. The sequence continues at coordinate 187,742 of JAYKKI010000048.1, read as the reverse complement.
TAAAATTATCTATTAAACAGGTCTATAAAAATAGGATTAAAAATAATAATCAAACTCAGAGCTTTTTATCACAAATTACACAGTAATCAGATTTCAAACGTAATTAGTAGATCTGCATACCTTTCAATTAAAAACTACAGAGGTTTCATGTGCAATTTGTTGTATAGATGGTAACAAAAATATTAAATTTGTTACAATAGTACGCTTTAATGAAACAAGTCTCTATTTTTGCTGAAAAAGTAACTGAAATCATCCGATCAAGTGATTGAAATTCTATAAAAAAGTGTAAACTTAATTAAGATATACGAGCATGTGGATTTACTCAGATTGTTAACAAATATTAATATTTTTTTATTTGCTATATATATAGATTTCTGTTTATGTCAAGACTTAAAGTGAAAATAATAGGAATATTTATATAAGAACTGCAAGCTTGCAAAGGGATCCACTTGAGGGAAAACTCTCTACACAAAACTCGCAATAAAATAAAATTTTCAAAACTCCAATCCTAAGAGTAGGAATGAATTTTTATAAAAGTGAAAACTGTAAGATATAATGCAAAAAGTTGACAATGAATATTTGCATGCTAGTTATATAAATTTTGCATCCTTCGTATTGTTAAATAATTGCTCGCAGTGTCAATGCCTCACAATAAAGATTTTTTGTTTTTTAAAGATTTTCTGTTTGCATTTCGTTTACTAAAAGGAATCTAACGTAAAAAAATTACCTATATATTTTAACATGAGTTTATTAATAGCTATATTTAGTAAAAATATGATTAATTTAGTTTTTTGATGAAACTCTAATTAGGGTTTCACCGTTATATGTCAAACAGTTCAAAAGTGATTACGGATTACATAGAAAATTACACCACATGGCAGCTGGTGGGCAGCAGCAAGCTGTAGAAAGTCAGTCAGTCAAGAGAATGAAGGGGAGAGCTCAAGATTATCCGAGCGGGATTTAAACGGAACTAATTTTTTCATCTAATAAAGAAGCAAAAGATAAATTTCTTCTAACACTGTAAATATATTTCGGATTATTTGCGGAAAATATTTCAAGGTACCGCTAGTTAAAAATAAGGCAGCAATTGATATTCAGTACACTGATTTGGAAAATAAACGTGAATCCTTGGGGTGATACTCATTATAAATTTTTTCCACAACTGTATTTATTATAGCGAATCCAGGTAATATTGCTAATCTTTATTACGTCACTAAAATAAATCAAATGGACGCCAGATGAAATTGCAAAGTTGATATTGATGATAACATCTACATTATATGGTATATCTAAAATAAATATTTTCATTCACTTAAACCAAAGCCGTAAGAAAAAATATGGCTTCAAATTGTTAAAATAGAATTAATGCCTTAATGGGCTGAATTTAATTTACCCAGTATTTATTGATATGAAATTTCAAAGTAGACCACTTTAGGTAAATTATTTCTATATTAGGGACATCTACCAGCTAACCACTAAACGACTAACTGAAAGATGTATATGGGTCTCAGACCTCATTTTTCTATGTATTTAGATAAGAAGTAATATATAAATACGTTGAATGCTATTAGGGCTAAAAAAATATGTAAACAAGACTGTTAATAAATTAACGCAGTTATACATTCTTTCAGGAAATATTTAAAATCATACTTTGAATTATTAAACCAACCTAAATTAGTTCTGTGGTTTAGCAGGTGTACCATTAAAGTGAACCTTTGTGCGATAGTCTGTCAAATAAAGGTGGACCAAGTCGATGTGTCACTTTTCTCAATGCTATTTTAATTACGCGACATGTGCATTTTTTTACTAATTTATTCTATTTGATAAGAGGTAGTAATATAACATAATTGTAATTAATTTTATTACGACCATTCAATCTCTTATCTCTTATTAACAGATAATAGGAGGAAAATATTTCTATGTTACAACTTTGATTAAGCAACTTGGCAATAAGAGACGTATTCATATCTTTTAAGACTCTGAACTTTTAAAATAATAAAATTAAATCCTTATTAGACCTCCCACCTGTATATCTATTTGTCTAATGGATGTAGCCGTTTTTCTCAGAAGTTGTCTGACATAACAATTTGAAGTTTGGCATACTCATAAAGCTTGCTAATTACACATATCTGAATACTTAATACTTACACATACTTAATAATACCTAATACTTACAATAAATCTTGAGGGAGTTAAGCATTCAAAATGTTCTTTTCCATTTCATGTTTTGTGTAGAGTATCTTATAGAAGAGGCAATAAAAATTATTACAAAAATACGCTTTTTTTAAACTTGATCAAAAACTGGTATTGGTAAAAAGCTTCAAAAATTCATAAAAATATGGTCTCTTATCTTACCAGAAAATTGAACGGAAAACCATATTGATGACGCCAAATCTCATAATTTCTTAAAATTAACTACATTTATATGCCTGATAAAAATGTAGTAGACAATATATGTGATAAAAAATAATATAAATATTTTATATATGCTGTTGGACATTTAGGTACATTGAAATGGTTATTTTTGCCCAAGTGCACATAATTTATTTTTGCCAAATCTCTGCTCGTACTTTTCAATTTTTTTAGGAAATATTTAAGAGAAGGGAAATATGGACTCTAAAAATACGATTGACATATTTTGTACTAACTATTTAACAATATATAGGTGAAGAATTTAATTCATTTCTTTAAAAACCTTAAGAGGCACGCATACGGTGAAATATCAAAGAAGTCGTGGCCACCTCAAAGTGGGAGGAGGTCGCGCGGCGTTCGTTTAACTTTTTTAAATAGTCGGATACAGCCTGTTTCAAAAAGTTACTTAGCACTCTAATTCGTAATTACCAAATATGTATCGCACGACGTTTATCACAGTACGTTTCGAAAATTAGTTTTCAAACAAAATTATCATTATGAAGAGATACGTGCGTATTTAGCGTGTTCTTTCTTTACATATTTAATTCATAATTTTATTTATTTGCAATCATATATGCTATAAAACGCCTTTGTTGTGAACAGAAATATAAGAACGTTAATATGTTGCTAATAGAAACATGTATGTATATCTGTACATATAACAAAATCGTAATAATGTCGTGTTTGCATATCGAATATTTTTTGAAATAAGATACAATCGCCTAACAAGGCCCACTTTTTGCAATATTTTTGTAAAATCAGGGAACTGTGTAATACATGAAAACTATTAGTGTGGAAGACATTATTTAATTATGGTTATAAAAAAATATTTTATTTGGTTTTGGCGTTAAAGAGGCACATTTCAAAAATCACTCACCTATGTGAATTAAGAAACAATACATTTTACAATACATTTTAAATTTAAATTCACATTCTTAGCATAATAATTTAGACAAAATTAGGTTATGGTGTCTTAGATTTACAATTAAATAAAACTACGTGATGTAATATTATTTCTACTTTCTTTAAGTTCTTTACAACATCTTCAGGTGAGCTATTTGCAAAGATGTTTTAATACAACGAAACCGAGGTCGTAGTAAAGAACCTAAAGAAAGTAGAAATAATACTACGTAGTTACATTTAATTGTGAATAATGAATTTTTACAAAATTAACGCCAAATATATTCAATATTTTTAGATTTATTAAAACGGAGAATTTCATTAAAATAACAAAATTGTATGTTTGGTAAGTTACTTATTTATGTTTATATTTTTTTAATTTATTTACAATGATGTTTCCAATAAAACGGCACTGTTTTATGTTACTAAACACACATATGTATATTTATACATAGAAAATTGTTGAAGGTCGTCGATTTATACGTAGACGATCGTCGTAGAAGGAAGTCGTGTTTGCATATCGAATATGTTTTTAAATAAGGCACAGTCGCCTAACAAGGTCCAATTTTCGCAAAATGTTTGAAAAATCAGGGAACTGTGTAGTTATTAAAAATAACCATCAGTATGGAAAACCTTGTTTAATTATGGTTTTAATATTGGAAAATAGTCACCATATTTTGTCCCGTTTTCGTAATAAAAAAGCATCTTTTAAAAACAGCAAATATCTACCTTGTAATGACAATTGTATTCTAAAAAGATCTATCACACAACTATGTACATTAAGTAAAATCAAAGTTTATAATTTTTGTGCGCCAAATAATTATTTATAAATTTTAGTTCGATTTCTTAGCGATATAATCATTGGGTATTGCTCTTATTAGATCCATTAAAAATGGAGGGAAAACCGACACTTATTTTTAATCACAAAAATCAACGATTTTTTTCGTCTAAATTCTTATTTGCACTTAGGACACATGAAATCTCCGTCTCCGTCTTTTTTATTCTTCATAATTACAATCTTGGCATTCCACGTATTCTATCTAGCAACCTTGGTCTATCTAGCAACTTCAATTTTTGCTTTCTTTCTGATATTCGCTCTGATTTCCTTTCCTTTGAATGGGTCCCAACTTTTAGAGACGCTTTTTGATTTTTCGTTGTATTATTAGTAATTTTCAAGTTATTTCTTTTTTTTATTTCCTTGTATCTTTTTAGCCTTATCTTTAGGAACAGCAAACAAAATTTTAGTATTCTATTGACCAACGTGATATAAAGCTTTGCGTTTTTGTTAAGAAGTAACAATGACAAAATTTTAACCCAACTTAGTTTCTGGAAATATGTTTTTAAATTTAATGATCCAGAATTTTCTTTTAAATCTGATTAGCAAGGCTTCAAAATCGAATATTTATTTCCTTGGGTGGTGATATAGGTTTACATCTTTTTTGTGATAAGGATCTAAGTTTTCTAAATTTTTAGGCTCTAAAAAAGACGTACAAATATCAATAAACCTGGAACGATGTTGATATTGATTTGAGAAAGAATAATTTGCATGCTACAGATATTTCCGGTACCGAAGTTTTTATTCAATAGTCTTAGTAAGGCTCAATTTTTCTTATAATACGACAAGTACGCTTTATTAGGACATTTTCGCGCTACAGTAAAAATATCGTTAAAAAACAATAAGGTATAAAATAGTGAAACTTATTTGGCATCCAATAGTTTGAAATTTTTATAAAAAGGTCTAATAGAAGAAACACAAAAATTGGATGTTTCTTTATCCTAGTTTATTTATTCCTAGTTTTATGGTTGATATTATTAGAGAAATATCACAATACCCGGTCATTAACAAATTGAAGATTGCTGTCAAAATGGCGGCGCGTTAAAGTAGGAATGAAGTTGCACTTTTTTTTTAATGTTTTCACTTATTTGAGCCAAATTTTAACTTATTTAGACAATGGAAAGTACGAGTTTTTAAGAGTGGGTCTACTTAGGAGCTAGACCTTCTTAGACCACAGTACCTTAGACACTTTTTATAATGGTTTTTACTTTTTAATTATATTTATGAAAGTGGTTAATGAATAAGTCAGTAGGTCATTTATAATTAAATTGATTTCCGCGTCACCCTTGAAGTAATGTGTAAAGAATGCGTCCCCATTATTTTACATGGTAGATATCCAGGATGCCTAAACCATGGATTCCCCACTTCTTCTCGTACAAAAAATGTTGCTTTCAAAATTTTCGCGAAAACTTCGGTAAAACGAAAATAGAAATTAGCGTAAAGTAATTTAAAAAAAATATTTCGAACTTCCGTTTATCTTTCTTGATAGTTTTATTATGTTCAAAAATATTTTAATTTCAGTTTATTACTTGTTCAAATATCGATTTTTTCTAGGCTGAAGTTTGTCAAAACTTTTGGGTACGATTTATTTTTCGCCTTTTTTATAAAAGAAAGTTCATTTTATTATGACGAAAATATCAAAAACTAAAACATAAACACTAAATTTATATTTGTTTATCAAGTCAAGTAATTATAATATCAATCATTTATCAATAACAAGGCTGTAGACATTAAAAATTAGCCAAACCACTAATTCCGTTTTAATAAGTGAAAAAAAAATTGAGCTAATTTAAATTGAGGTCATCTTTTAGATTTAAAAAATTACTAAATTTAATTAATCAAATTAAATACGACTTAAAAAATTAAAAGATATCACTTAAAAAATTAGCGGCGTATTTCAGTTGATCGAATATGTATATACTTTTTGAAGTGAACTATAGCACGCTTAAAGGTGTCAGCAGCGCAATTTAATAAATTAAATTAATATTTTATTGATTAAACTAACCCGCAGTGCTCTCAGAAAAATCAACGGCCCAATTTAATAAATCACATTAATTTATATTAATTTATAACATATTAAACTAAACGATAGCATGCTTAAAAAATCACCATTGCAATTTAATCAATCAAATTTAAATATGATTGATCATACTAATCAATAAAATGCTTTTACAAACAGGGTGTCAATTTAATTAATTAGAGCAATATCAATATATAAACAGTATTAGTCAGTCTTTTCCTACTGCAGTATGGCGAAAAAATGGGTATATTATTTTATCTATTATTTACTTTTGTGTATGTATTATAATTTTTTGGTTATTTATCTAAAATAAGCAATGTCTACTTATTTTTATATATTAAATAAATATTCAAATTTTATAATAAAACATCAACATAAAATCAAAATGTATTAACTAAACCAAGTAATTTTTATTTCAACGATCAATCTATATGTGAAATTAATTCAATTCACCAATCTATTTGTGATTGTCAATTAATAGCTATCAAATTTCTGTGTGTATAGATTTATGCAGCACATTAGACTTTCTTCATACGTTACTAAATATGTTCCTTCACTTTATAGTATTTAAATTGGCTTTATGTGTATTATAAATATTAGAGAAAATCACTTTACATCACCTGGAAAATTTATAAGATTAAGACCCAAAAAACGAATTAGTGATAATTATAATTGATATCTAAACACCACTCTTATCGAAAGTGAATGTCCTTAATCTCATTATAAAATACATCAGAGCAGTTTACGAGAAGTAACTCGTCTATGTACTAAGCGCACTGAACAAGTGTCGAAATACTTGAAAATACTTGAAAAATCACTCACTTTTTTGAGTAATTTAAGAATGTCAAGTGAAATCGTCACGTTATAATCAATCGAAACAATTTAAAAGAAATTTAAAATTTGTGTATGGAAATATACCTTAACTATTACTTACCTTATTAGCACTTCAAAAGATCTGATTAGGAAATGATTCATATGTGTTCGTATACAATTGCGTGAATCCGTCATTTGATTTCATTGACGGAACATTAATTTTTTCATAATTTATATGACACCAAATTTGTATGTTCTGCTAGAGATATTAACAGGTACACAAAATATGTGAAAAAGTGTTTATATATTAAATTAAATGCCTTTTTGTGTATGACTATCATGAATACATAATATTTAAAACAACGTATGTATCTTATTGGGGATAATTTGGGTAAAAATCCCAAAATGATTATAACACCGCATTACACCCTGGTATTTTAGGAAGTTCAAAAAAGCGATATCTATAAAATTTCTTTCTTAATGTTGTTTGGAATAAATGATTCAGAATCATTACCAATTTAAATAATTGTAATAATTTTTTTTAGTTTAGACTTAAGACATTCAAGTTGTCATAATTTTTTTTAATTTAGACATTTGGCAATTATATTACCTTAAACTCTTAAATTTTCATTTCATTTATTTTTTCCTTTTTTACCATTTTTGTTCATTAAATTATTCGGGATACATCTCTATTATTTCATTAAACTGAAGGGCTTCGTTGTTTACCAGGACTATCGTTTAATTTCTATTCAATAGATTAAGAAATATGTAGTTTTTATGCTATAGAAATGTAAGTATACCCATAATTGTCAGAGAACGCAAACATTTTCTTGAATAAAACAGCAAAAGTTTTAATCATAATACACTGATACTGCTGAAATTCTATTAGAAAATTCTCGTGTTTTCATTGGTCAGTCATGTATTGCATATAGATAATAAATATTTTAGTACATAGGTAAATGTGGCAGTTTTGTAAGGTCTAAATATCTTAAAAAATAATTTTATCGGCTAAATTGTATTACTCCTTTAGCCTGATATCGTAGTGAGCGGTTGATAAATGTGCGAATAGTACTAAAAGTTTAGAATATTTCTTGTAAACGGAATAAGAATATGTGACTAAACATGCGGGAGAGGGAACAAGTTTAACACCTCCATGCTAATTATTAGCGGAAACCCGTGTTTTTATATAGATCGGCGAACATACCATTTCCATCTTGTGTTATGTTCCGTGTATTATTGACTTCAGGGACGGAGAACTCGTAAGTTGAATTTCGGAAATTCATTTACTAAATTTTTTTACTCATTCTACAACTGAGCAGTACATATTATAAATTATTTTTCACAAAATAATCAATTATGATTGAGAATGTGAAGGGCGAAGAGGCTTCAAAACTTAATCTAATTCTATGTCCGCAAATCTGAAGCTAAGCGATAATTATTAATTAATTATGGTTAGTAGGGTTAGGACAAATTAATGTTTAAGTCTGGAATATTTTCCTTGTACAAAAAATATTTTTATATGAAAAATTCACAAATGACATTTTCGTTCTCATTTCATTAAAAGGCAGATTATACTTTTACTCATTCGTTCGGAATGTCAGCTTAGTCACGCAATTATTCCGAAATTAGTGAAAATGCGGGCAACCAGACGAATATAGTTGCACCAGAAATAAGGTTTCTGTTTCCAATGAAAATGTAAAAAGTAAAAATGGCATGCCTTCAGACTACGTGGTTTACATTTTACATATTTTCTCAAATTTTACTTTGTTTTATGATTTTTCATAACTTTATCAATAATGTTTTATATTGTTTTACAATTAGTAGAAAATTTAATCGAATATATTTCATATATGATATGTTTTGTGACGGATAAATATATATTGTGTATGAATATTTATTTATTGATTCTTTCAACTCTGGGATATTTCTTTTTTCTCAAGATTATTTCATAGTTTTTAGGTTTTCGTACTTGAAAGCAAAAAAGGAATGGAACTTTCTAAGATCACTTACATATCTGCTCGCCCGTTGGTTATAACCATTGTCCACAGAAATTGCTTGAGTTAGATACTTGGTGCAGTAATAAAACATATTAACTGGTATATACTTCAGTAGCTAAAATTTGAAAATATTTGTTTGGAAATTTTAAAGATATATAATTTATATATATATATATATATATATATATATATATATATATATATATATATATATATATTTATATTTTAAAGAATATGCCCATATTATATATTCGAAAACAAAATCGTTTTATTTTCATTTATATTGTAATAATGTATATAAATTTCGATAAAGAATGACAATTATAAAGATATATTTGAGACCCTTATAAATATCCTTTAAAAGGATATTTATAAGGGTCTCAAATATATCTTTATAATTGTCATTCTTTATCGAAATTTATCTCCAGAAATGTACTAAAAAATACGCAAAAATATATATTTTCTCCTTCCCTCCCTAAACTATTCAACTTAAAATTATAAAAGAAAGGTTCTGTGGCTAGATGTCATAATTTTTATCGTATTTTTAGCTTGAGAAAAAATAGTAGACAAATTTTTTATGTTTTCCTATATTCACATACGATTTTGTCGGAAACTGTGTGAAGCAGATACTTCAAATATGGAATATATCTTACTAACCCACAAATTGTGCAGTAGCTTACTTTTTATAGTTTTATATAAGAGCTAAAAGGGGAGGAGAGTATATATAAGTAAAGTTCTTAATAAAAAGAAAGTAGACAAATTTTGTATGTTTTCTATATTCACTTACGATTTTGTCGGAAACTGTGTGAAGTAGATACTTGAAATATGGAATATATCTTACTAACCCACAAATTGTGCAGTAGCTTACTTTTTATAGTTTTATATAAGAGCTAAATGTGGATGAGAGTATATATAAATAAAGTTCTTAAAGAAATAAAATATTTTCAAATTTCATATTTCCTTCATCAAAGTTCTTGAAAGGAATTTTTATATTACATATTTATTTATTCACATACATTTAACTATATATTACAGGTAACCTATTCGTATTGATAAGTAATTAATGGTTTCATGAATTAAAGTAAAGAAGGCATATTTTAAACATGAATACAATATACACAAGAGCTACAAAAGATTACTGCCACACATTTCAACAAATTTACTTTCACTGATCATAAACTAATCGTACTCGTATTCTGGAGGGTGGTATGGGCCTACAAGTAATGATTGTGGGAGCGCAGTAAAGTGTCAGGTAGGAAGAGTGAAATTTTACTCAATAATATGGAGATGAGAAATTTTAATTTTAATAGCTGGAAGATAAATTTGGAAAAAGGAAATAACCATACTGCCTCGTACATAGATATCAGAGGAATGCCTTTTATATACGTTCAGTCATCAAGTTTAATTTGGTTCTGCGTGGGATTCAAATAAAAGAGCCAAAATCTAATCGGATCTACACTAATAAAGCGTAAAGAAAGCAAATCGATAACTTAAAATCATTTGAAATATGCAACAAGAAGCCAAGTTTCCACAATGATTTTTTTGCTACATACGCTATATGCTCACGAAAAGTCAAATGCGAATCAAATTTGACTACATAATCAACATACAGAAGATGCAATGGGAGTCCGCTGACCGTACCTTCACATTTAGTAGAAGCGTGTAAATAATGAGCACGCTTCACCGTGCAACTAATATCGTTTGACGTTTACTAGAATATGAGAAGTAAGAGCCCGAGATTCGAACGCTGGCTCACTTCCGATCGCGTAAAATAGGTATCGGATATAATATTACCCACTCGTATGTATTGTTTTCTGTCCGCAAGGTACGAAGAGAAAAATCATAAAATGGGACGAAAAACCCTGTCAGACCAAGGCGATTTCGTGAGATAACATTACACGATCTAAAGTCTAATGGTAGTCAAAATATGTAAAACCTACATGAACTCTGAGGTCAAGGTAATAAGTAACATAGTCAAGGAAATATACAAAGTTAGTGACCACTGACTTGAAATGCATGCTGTTCATTACAGGTTTGACCTCTGTAGCTCAAATAGATGTGGAGGCGTAAAACGAAGTCAAATAATTTACCCGGTCTAGAGGGGATAGCGGTCAGTCTGAAATTGTTTACGTATGACGCTGTGTCACCCCTTGGAATAGGTGTTACACGTGTAACTTTGCAACGCAAGGAATAGGTGCCAGTTTTTAGCGAAACTATAAATATTTGCTTCAAAGATTTAACAAAAATATCAGCTCGAGCTTAAAACACGTACCCGAGTAAACCGTCGATCCCATTGATCTGTCTAGCTTAGAGAAAGCAAGTTCAAGATCACTATCGGAGATACATGTGAAACATAAGATCGGCTCCGGAATGGTAGCAAGAAACCGCCGACACAACATATTTTCGAGGAAAATTCGAACTATACACCAACCGAAAATGCCTGGCGAAAGCTTTGGCCGCCCCTGGGTTATGAAAAATCACGCCATCGTATGGAACAACGTCGCGAGCGCCGCCACGTTTTGGACGCTTTTATACGACAAAAACGATGCACAGTTTTTTTTTAAATTTATTTCTACATTATAAATGTAATCACTTCTAAGTTCCTTTGTATCACGTTTGCGTGTTGTTCGAAGCGATCTAAACACTCCAAAATTCTAATCTAATATAATAGTAATATTCGTAGTTCTAATCCAACATCGATGAAAATAATGTTTAGGTTTGATATTGGTCATTACCTTAGCAGGCATTCGTGTCTTAAGGGGAATACATAAATTTACACAAGAATGGGCTCGATGGTAGAAAAAATCGACCACGTATTCACATCGTTATTTGAGTACTAACAAATCACTCCTATCTATTTCAGATAGGTTACGATAACGCGATAAGCGATATATTTCATAATTTTAAATTTCTTATTTATAAAGATATTCCAAAAATATGGCAAAATACAATATTCGTCCTCTTTTTCTTGACAACTGAGCCAAAATATTATTTAAGCTTAAATGTTTACAACCCTCGTTGTGCGAACTCTACTTGTACTGGGCAGGTTATATTTTATATTTCATTTGAAATTTGTTACAAAATTAAAAATGTATTGAAGGCAGAGAATAAGATATTTTTTGTGTGATGTTCTTAATATTCATTTAAAAAACTGTTCATAAAAATTAAAGTATTCATAATTGAAAAAATTGATTTGAAATGTTTTGTTTAAATTATTGTAGAATCCATAAGAAACATATTTAGCACTAGAATTTATTCCGTCAATTTTGAAAGAAAATAACATAATACTAAAATTTATATAAATATTTGCTTTTTTAATAATGGTTAAATTTAGAATTAATTCTCCTTCTCCGTGTTAAACACAAAATTCTGTTTGCTTTTTTCATTTCATATTTTTTTATTTACGACTTACAAACTAACTGTTGCAGTTAATAAATTGGTTCTGTAATATTCCTTCCTAACGATAGACGATTAATTAATGAACATATGTGTAGTAATATATAGAGCAGATCTTTTTTTGCACGTATTTCTAAAAACATACATCCATGTCATAACTTCTTTATTTAAAAAGCTCATACATTGGGAAAATTTATAGGTCACATATCTCATGGTAAACAATTTATAGGTTACATATCATCATAGTAAACAGTAGATTTAAAAAATATAACGGAGGTCGATGAGCATAACTTAATATATGCAAGGTAAGCAGAGACAGCTTTATTTACTTATGTCCTATATCTGAATATTCCCGTTGGTACACTTCTAAATCACTTGGAAAGGAAGGAAACGCCTTCAGTGACAACGACGGAGCAAGCTTTGTTTATAATGATTCTACGCGGATGAAACTGCCCTTCCAAAAAGCAGGATATCTCCAATCAAATGCAGGAATTGGCCTTAAAATTGTACTTTTATTAATTATCTATTTTTAATGGGGAATATACGTGCTGCGTTAACCATTTATTTCCCGTCCACATTCTCAACTTTACGTGGCCCCAGATATAGTTCTAGAAATAATCATATTCTTTTTATCATCAAACGCTAAATCTCTTTCTATCATAAGACTCCTAATCCGTATACACTTAAACTACGGAAGACATTGGTCTCTAGCGTGTAAATTGTATTGTTAACATATATATTTTAAAGGTTTTTTTCAAATATTTTTCCTGTGTCTTTTCTTTCAGTATATTAAATATTTTATAAATACTATTAAATCAGATGTATTTTGTAATTTTTTCTTCATAGCATCGTGCAATTTTCTTACACACATATTTAAATTTGTGTGCTTAGTCGATTGGAAGAGTTTAGCTTTCGTAGAAATAAGTTGACATTTCGTGGTAATACGTTTAACGTATTTAGTACTTAGGTTTGTTGACACCTTAGAAAAGAAGTAGGAAAGAGTTGTAAAAAAACCATATTTCCAACCGGCAAAATTTTTTTAAAAGTTTTATTTTTCCACTTTCATTGTCTATGATAGCCTTCTTTACACGGAATGTCACGTAATTATTAAGAATTCAATAATATCGAAACAGATGTTTGCGGTGTTTAATATACCTAAATATAATCATATATACGTAAACATACACACACATGCGCGCACACACGCCCGCACCATGCAAACGTGAAACACGAAAACAAGCCCATACGCACACACACACACACATATCCAAACTTGACCATCTGAAATGCTCAATGAATGCCGGAGCTATGAGATAAAATACACAAAAAATTTTCTTTGCGGTTTTTTTTCATATTTATATTAAGTTGCCTATTTTCTTTGTTATTATCTTCGTCAGGTCGAAAAATTTTAACGACGCCCAAATAGACTAGTTTATTCCTCGTCACTGATCTCTCTCTGTCTGACTCTGTCACCACATTCCGGTTCCTCGTTTTGTTAAAAATACTTTATTATAATATTAACAGTAGACTTATATCATCCAAGTCGATGTACGTGTGATGTTCATTGTTGAGAAATCCTATGGTATTAGTTTAATTTATATGGTCAAATTCTAACAAGGCTTTCCTGGCACCACTTGGAGGCATACACTACCAAAATGAAAGAAAAACAACCGAACAAGTTAATAGATGCCGGAGATATGAGGTAATATAAACAAAAGAATACAATTGATTTGATAACCTACTCCTTTTTCAAAGTCGGTTAAAAATGGATACTGATCAAATAGGAATTTTCTCTTTATCTAAAAATCGTCATTAAGGAATTATATTAATAAGGCATATTCCTTAAACCGGTAGCATGCTTTATTGATTACTTAAATATATTTGGTAATCGTTATAAAAATTCATACAAAAATAATATTCTAAGAATATTGTATTAATGCTCAAACTAAAATATTACTAATATTGAAGTTCTACTCAGATATACCATTAAAACAATTATTTAGTCTTGGTAAAAAAATATTCATAAAATATTATAGGTAAAGTTGTTGTTTACATATCGAAAGTCTGTCAACCTACGTCTGGTTGTAATTTACATTGACCTTCAAGATCTTGCAAATATATGCATATGCACGTATTTCAATAAAGCGAGGGTCGTTCCTTTATTCGATTCAATAAATACGAAAGTAACCTTCCTTTGGTATGTTTAATAGACGTGCTTTAGAATGGAACCTAAGACGTTTACTCACATTATGGGTGACGCATAGGATCATTCATATGGTAAATGCATATAGATGTTACGTTGTTATATGTACGTATTAGGAAATTAATCTTAATGAATTTTTAGTTTTTTTATCGTATAAATAATGATATTTTTTATTATTTTCTTTACAGTAACGTTGTATATATGTACTCTACGATTGTATATTTTCTTTACCTCCCATAAGAATGTTTTCTTCTTGAATTATTTTACGATTGGAGTAGTGTATCCTATAAAAACAAGACCCTCACTCATTGTTTTTCTTGATAGTTTACCATTTCGATCTTTAATCGCTATTTATCTCAATTTTACGGAAAAATGGTGGAAATATAGAAAAAGATATATTTTGAAAAAGTGTTTCAGAAAATTTAACTTATTAGGAAATCAAATAAAAAATGTTTCCAAATATCATTTGCCTGTATAGGACTCTCACAATTTATGGAACTGTATTATTTAATACATCGACATAAATTCCTTCTTCGATATCTAAATTGTCACTGTGTAGATTCACATGTCAGGTTGTATATTTATAAACAAGTATGACTATTTATTGCTAGTTATGCTCCGCTAGAATTAATTTAATTACGTTGCACTCCGCCCGCCCGCGGTCGTTAAACGCCTCCATTCCTTTTGTCAATCGATATTGATAGTCGGGATTTGGAGTAGGTCAGCAAAATTATTCGAGATGATCAGTCTGTAAACAAACCAGACTCTCTCTACCTTGCGTGGCAGAGAGAGGGTTATATAAAATAGGGTTAAAAATATGACAGAACTCTGAGAACACTGCTTAAACCCGTAAACAAATATAATAGCATATAATATTCAGTCTAATGTTTTATTCATTCTAGTACAGTGAAAAATAATTGACATAGGAGACTTAATAACTTTTTTCGAGGGAAGAGATTTACAATGTTTCTTTGAGATTTAAAAATTTTCTTTAATTCCTTAAATTTAATTTTCCTAGAATATTGATTTGGAGTAAACTACCCATACGATGAAAATTTGATCCATTTACTTTATGAAAACTTACACAGCTACATACTTATCAAACCGCGTTCTAATGTTACGCATATACAAAACAGAAACTAACTCGGCACTAAAATGTTCACTTTATATTCTTCTTTTTCTTTAACCACTTCATCGTTTCCGTAAACAATAAAACAGTTCATTGTTCATATTTAACTAATAGATCAGTTTTTTACACAATTCTTGGATATAATTAATTGCTCAATTGATTCATTTTTAAAAAGATCGAACAAGTTTCCAATTTTATTTATAAATATGGCTTAACCAAGCCTAATAATTTTGGGGAAAAATACAAATGAATAATTAATGTAGTTGCCTGAATATTTTTTTTAATCATATTTTTACGTGAATGATATTCTTATGTCCAAGATGTACTAGGCAGAATATTTATATGGTATAGAGTAATATTATTATTTGTAAATATTTTAGAAGAAATATTATGTACACTTTATTGTTTATGTTAATGATGAGCGATTATTAGTTATTCTCATAATGTGACTAGATATTAAAGAATAAATCTGACAATTCATTCCATATTCAAACAGAGTATTCATACTACATACATTCAACAATTTAAAATTTAGCCCAAGGTAGTGTTAATCATCTAGAGGTTTGTGCAGAAAAATAATATAAAATAGCATTCGTTTTTACATCATGTACTTATCCAGTATCACAGTTTAGTTTACTTTTGTCAATAACATGTGTGCTATCAAATGCTCCCGGTCATTATTAGTTCATATCTGTAAGTTACTTAATTAATAATTACTAATGAACATGATCGAGGTACATAAAATATTTTTGTAATCGAATAATTTTGTTAGTATAATGCATCAGTCTCCATCGCTGGTTTACATATGCTAAGTGTGTACAGAAAACTCATAATACGACTTCTAGATGCACATGGTAGGTTTATGGATAACTTCATTACACATGGTAGGTTTATGGATAAGTTTATGGATACTAAAGTGGCTTTATCACAATAACTATCCCGATAAATGAACCTTATTATAAAAGTCTAACTACTTTAAGTAAATAAGTATTTTTCTATATACTTCAAATAATGTAGCGCTCATATGTCTATATGAAGGGTACGCAAGCGGGAACGATATAGAGAGGCGTCAATATTTTACAAGTATGTAAGCATTACCTTTTACTGTGCACCGATTCTAAACATCTATAAAATTTAAAAAAAAATTACAAATATCTTCATGTTTGTAAAACGATAATTGACGGTAAAAGTTCTATCTAAATATTGATATTTTCATTATTAAAAAATATTTGACAATAGCAAAATGGTCCTAGTGCATTCATGTTTGAAAACGATATTTTACGGCCAGATATTGTATTAACACTTTCATTGTTAATATTTTATACTTTTCGGTTCATTTCTTTCCGATGGTTCGTAGAAGTCGGTTAAATTTTTTCAAGATATTTAGGTATACACAGTGTCGAAAACTCAAGAGGAATTTAGTAATATCTCAATTAAGCAGGTATTTATATATATTACTACTAATTAAATTACGGCGGATCTATTTATATAAATCTTGATATTTTCTTCCTATTGCTTAATTATAATTGACCCCAATTAAATATTTATTTAAAAAAATGTCTTTTTCTTTTGTAAATAAATTATTGTCTTTAGCTTTTCTTCTTTATATATATATATATATATATATATATATATATATATATATATATATATTGTAAATATTTCCTACTTTGTTACTTTCTTGGTTGCATTAAAATAACTCTCTAACTTCTTTAATTTAACTCTACGTACGGAGTAGTTTCTTTCTCCAAGTTTTGGCTCTATCGTCAGAACCTGGCCACCACTTGTGAACAATGGACCCTTACGGTAAATCATATAAGCCAAAAGTCGATATCCTACCCTTCACCATTTAGGAGTTCTTTCATCACATGCTAGCTCTATCATCAAACCGTGTTATTATAGCCCTTATGGCCAAATGTCTCGCCAAGGAAATTCAAACGAGCCTAAACTCAATGAATACTTTCTTCATCCTTGAGAAGTTGCAGTCACTATCTTCCGTTGCCATTATCAAGCTTTCGTCAGCATTTTTTAATAAAGGATTCGTCAAAACAAGTCAATCTATCTTAAAATCGATGAAATATTCCTCACCATTGCGGAATATTGTCACCACCTTTAGCCTAGATTGCCTGATCCTTGTCATTATTTGTAATCAATAATCATATCAATATAAGTGAAATCAGCCCAAACTCGATGAAACTACTTCTCAGTATTGCAAAGTACTGTCACCACTTTTTGACTCCATCATATTTTGTTTCTTGTTTAGGAAGTTTTCTCATTACCTTATAGTTACATGATCAGACGGAAAGTGGAAACTTCAAGGCTCATAACTGATTTTCTAAAAAACTGTGCATTGGAAACACTCAAAAATTTAGTACAGGTTTAATCATTTCCTTGTTCATTTTAATAGAAAAGAAATAAATGTTTATAGGGCTCAACTGTAGTTTGCAATTTTTTTTTTCAATTTCATATACCTTGTATTAGGTTTCTCTTGAAAGAATAAGTTTTAAGGATTCTAGGGTAATATGGGAAATATTTTTTGTGAATTTGTCAGTGAATTTCTGAAGACCGAGTGTCCAAAATTAATAATAAAAACTTTTTAAACAATCTCCTATACCATAAAATGAAATTTAAAAAAGAAATTCGAATACTTAATTTTCCTCCTTTAAAATATCCCTATCAATATTTCTGAATGTTAGGTAGATAAGTTTTGGGATGCTTTCGGGTTAATAAATTTTACACCAAATTTCAAGATTCTATAAAAAGTTGGTTTTCTATATAAACGGCAATTATACAGTCAGTTAGGTGAGTGATTTTATAAAGATTCCATTTCTTCTTTTTATGTATTCACTTTTAATTATACGATCCAGGATAGTCGCTATAGTTTTCCTATAAGATCGTGAGTATTATGCAAATGATTGGTTATATGTGTCATGTGTTTTTCAGGTCGTTACTTAATCTTTTCAAAGGGCAAGTTCTGAAAATACTCTGAAGAAATTTGTATACAATAATTTTTTCAGATTTATTACTGAACAAATAAACTAAATACACATTAACAATCCACATACGAAATTGGAACCACAAATATTGAAATGAAACCTGTGAAGCACATGCAGGACTCGCACTAGAAGGTTTCCATAAACACTTTGCAATTTATAAATATTTAAGGATATATTTTTTTATGATCTAAACATTGCACATGGTGCAAGTGTATCCTTTACAAGCGTAAAATCATGGTATATAATTGAAAACTAGGCTTCTAGAAACGTGATTACAACTTTCCTGCAATCTTTTTGTGGGCTTCTAAAATTCCTTTTTTTTCTAACAATTTATTTGTATGTTTCTAAAGATATAGTATCTAAAATTATGAGAAAATAGTTTTAAAGCCCATATGACTAGACGCTTTAAAGAATCTCCCGCAAGGAATTTTGAAAAAAACTGAGTACTTAATTTACCCCTTTAAAATATCCCTATCAATATATCTGAGAGTTATATAAGCATTTTTGAGATGTCTACGGGTTAACATATTTTGTATCAAATTTAAAATTTCTACTTCTAGTCGATTTTCAACATAAACGGCAATGATTGAGTCGAAAACTATAGAAGAATTCCATTTTTCCTTTTCATGCATGCAATTTTAATTTTAAAATCTAAGATAATCGCTATAGTTTTCCTATTAACTTCTGATCTGATTAGATTATACTAATTCTCTGTTTTTTTATGATTTTTGGTTAAATACTTTCAAATATTGAATATATTTGGCGTTAATTTTGTAGAAATTCATTATTCACAATTAAATGAAACTATGTGATGTAGTATTATTTCTACTTTCTTTAATTTCTTTACCACGACCTAAGTTTCGTTGTATTACAACATCTTCAGGTGGGCTATTAGCAAAGATTGAAAAATACAGAAATAATACTACATCAAATAATAATAGAAATAATACTACATCACGTAGTTTCATTTAATTGTTAAATACTTTCAGTAATAAGGAAAAATTCTCTATTGCAGGTGTCAAATTAAATGTAATTCAAAACTGTTATAGTCCGTTTCTTTTTAAAAAGCATGTGATTTACAAACATACATGTGGGCTATGTATTATTTATTTTACACAAATAAAATTTTAAAAAATAATATGTCTACTTATAGTTCCTAAAATAAACAAAAATAATTCTTTTATATTGAAAAGCACATAAGTTACGAATCTAGGATATGTATAGGCTCATTTAATTCATTTGAAACAAACAAAATGTAAACAAATTTGAAGTCTTCAATATTTCATATAAAACAATTACTAAGACTCTGTTAATATTTATCAATATAATGCATAAATTTTAAAGTTACTTATCAAACAAATTACAAATTCGCGACAGGAAATCTATATGGTCGATATGTAAATTTCATCCACATTCTATACCGATAATTAGCAAATTTTCTTTCTTGAACGGGGTTATTAATATTAATTTTTACTTTAAATTTATTATTTTGTTGTTTTGTTTTAAAATTAATTTTGTAATTAACAGATATTAAATAATAAATATAAATTTATTATTAAAGGAACGAGAAAAAGACGAAGAAGGTTACGGCTTCAATTTCTAAAAGTCTGTTAGCTTACACCCCATTCCCTAAATTTAGATAAAAGCCAATCAGGATTCATTCTAATTTTATATTGGTAGCACAAGATAAAAAAAATCATTTTAAAAACCTAATCAAGAAATATTTGATCTTGAACACCTTTATTTAACGTAAATATTAAGGTGCAATCAACGATCCAATATATAACATGTGGATTTGATCGTTCGACATTAAATGGATACTCAGTCAGTATTAGTTGTCATAAAATATTTTAAAGAGGACATGAGATAAACAGCTATACCAAAAATAATAAATTAATTTTTTCAAATAAATTAAATGTCACTTTACTATAAATAACATATAAGCACCATGTTCAATGTTTATGTTACTGAATTTTGCTCGGCGCACGACCGCGATCGAATCAAACAAAAAGAGTATTAATAAAATTACACATTCACAATTCAAATTATTCTCGAATAAATAAAACAAACCACGCTTTTTACTTTCACGAAGAATTCTAAATTATCACTGTTTCTCTTATGCCACAGGCATAAGGATTATTTTACTATGCTTCTAATTAAGAAATACAATAACTTTACGCCAATGTGTCGATGTGGCAAAGTATACGGCCTAGTAAATTCTTTATTAAAACACACCGTATTTCAAATTGCAAACCACTTCAAACTACTCCTGTGACTAAACTACTAAATTTTATTAATTGATTTTTGTGTAAGGTTGAGAAACACCATCTAGTACATGAAGACTTATTTAGTATCGTACGATCTAATCCATGTTGTTATTTACAAATTTCATGAAAATGTTGCGAGCTGTTTCTGTTATATTTGGAATCGTATTAGTTCCAATTTATGATTGCTTAATGTGGATTCGAAGATATCAAACGTATATATGAAATATTTATATTCTGAACTATAACTAAAAAGCGATTTCGGTAAAATAATAAAGACCTGCTATATATAAAATTATAAGTTAATTTTCCGCAGCTTTGGGCTTTCCAACAAATTTTAAAAAATTTGTTGAAAAATTAGTTTTTTTCCTATCATTAAAATTACACAAGAGAAATTACGGAAAATTTAGTCGACAATAACGTTCAATATACATGTTTTTTATGTTGAGAACTGTCTTCTTCATTTATTTATATTAAATATTTCTAGATTCATTTCTTCTAATCATAGCGCCACAAAGATAATCATCTAATCAAATACTAAAACAATTGTAAAATTTACAAAAAATTTATTTAAGTGATTTCTTTACACTTAGATGAGAATAAAATTACTTAGCTTAAAATTTAAGCCCGGTAATTTATAACTCGAAAGAACAAACGATATATAGTATTAGAATTTCCGCTAATTTCGCAGAGATATAAATTTCTTAGTATATGAGGTTAAATTACTCGTTAAAATAATTTAGTATATGCAACATTTATATTTAATCGGTAGAAAAGAAGTAAAGAAAATAAATTTAATTTAAGGAGATAATTATATAAAATTAATTAAGAAGATTAAAGGAATCAAGGATACAATATGAGAGCAAAATAAATTTCAACAGTTGAATATATTTGGCGTTAATTTTGTAGAAATTTATTGTTCACAATTAAATGAAACTACGTGATGTAGTATTATTTCTACTTTCTTTAATTTCTTTACCACGACCTAGGTTTTGTTGATTACATCTTCAGGTGGGATATTAGCAATGATTAACTCTTAGGAACAACCAACAGCATTTATATGTTTCAAACACAATAGCGGAAACCTGGTTTGTGCGGATTTTTCCATTGCTTATGTTAGTGAGTTTATTGCAGGGGCGCGGTGTAGGTTTTATTATATTACCGATAGTTATACAATATACCAGTATTTTAGTGAGGGTAATAAATTCAATTGTTGTTATTATGTGAGGTTATACAATGCAAACTTTACGGTATATGTAATAAAATTAAATGGAAGTTATTATCGGTAATATATTTATACAAAAGCAAGGGTATTTGAAAGTAAGGACAAGGTAATACACTACATATATCCGGTTTTGTGTATTCATATATTTATTTATTTATTTCTTTTAATTTTTATTATATATACTTATATTTATATGTGTATTAGTGTTGAAACAATTTCCAGGGTATGTGTAGTATCAATGTTGTATATTTATATTATATCTATAAGATATTAAGAATGGGTGATATTATATTTAGTTGTTCATTTAATATATTAACCTTGATATCGCTAATTTACTGTAAGAGGCTGGTTTCTAGATTTTTCATAAATAACTCGGCTAAAAGGGGACTGAGGGGGGAGCTATTACAGAGATCAACAGAGTTTTTAATGGTATATTTAGGCGCAAATCCGGTTTTATTGCGGAAGATCTTATTCAGGTGAAAAGCTAATTTTTTTGTGCTAATTTTTTTGTGGGTGCCTTTCTGTATGAGACAACAGGTCGTATGGGTATATTTGCTTTATGAATTTTAGGTTGTACATATAGTATTGGGGCCTAGGGTTCATTTCTATAACTTTATGTTTCGCGAATTTGTTAGGAAATATGATGTCACAGGTTTTAATTAATTGTTTTACGTTATCTGCAAATGTCGTGGTGGGGTCCCTTTGTAGTTTTGTGAAGTCCCACCTGAAGATGTTGTAATACGAAACCTAGGTCGTGGTAAAGAAAGTAGAAATAAAACTACATCACGTAGTTTCATTTAATTGTGAATAATGAATTTCTACAAAATTAACGCCAAATATATTCAATACTTGAAAACAGCCGATTTGGCTACATTGGCGATATTGTACCCTCGACTCCGAATTAAATTTCGGAAGGCGGTACAAAGCATATGGTTTAACAAAACGTGCATAAAGTGTAATCTTATACCCAGTCACGTGAACATAAAGATTAATGGAACAGCTCGAGCAGCCCAGAAAGCAACAAAAAAAGCCGTCACCACCTGGCTGAAGGAAGAAATTCGGGAATCAACCATCAAACGAGACAACATAAACCTCTGTCTAAAGTTAATACACTCTTCTCTAACATATCTCTTTCAGCCTATAGAATTTGATATTTTAGACTATAATATTAGAAATGATGTCAGTGCCATAATAAAAAACATAACTCAAAAACAATTAAACAAAATTAAAAAACTAAAAGCCAAAACCCAGAAACCAAAAGTCACACCCAAACAAACGTTTTATCCCAGAATAGTAAACGTTTCAAAATCAACATTTAATAATAAAGAACTAGAACTTTTAAATAAAGGATTTAAATATAATATTCCTACCGCACCATCAAGAAAAAATATAGAATCACTAGTAGTAGATACCACCATTGCATTCAGTAACCAGGACGCACTTACTAAATACAAAGTTGCTGATATAATTTGTAAAGAATACTCTAAAACCAAGACACACATTAATGACGAAATTTTGACACAACGTAATTTACAAATTAAAATTAACAAAGATAAACTCATCCTATCTAAAGCAGATAAAGGCAACACTATAGTTATTCTAGACCAAAGTGAATATAAAAATAAAGTACAATTTCCTTAAACCAGATGACTTCACAAAACTACAAAGGGACCCCACCACGACATGTGCAGATAACGTAAAACAATAAATTAAAACCTGTAACATCATATTTCCTAACGAATTCGCGAAACATAAAGTTATAGAAATGAACCCTAGACCCCCAATACTATATGGATAACCAAAAATTCATAAACCAAATATTATACAACCTGTTGTCTCATACACAAACGCACCCACCCAAAAAATTGCTTTTCACCTGAATAAGATCTTTCGAAATAAAACCGGATTTGCGCCTAAATAAACCATTAAAAACTCTGTTGATCTCTGTAATAAAATTAAAAATATACATCTAACACCCAATTGTAAATTAGTATCACTCGACGTAGTAAACTTATTTTCTAATATACCACCAAAAGATTGCCTAAATATAGTTTCAGATATCCTAGAAAAGAAAAAGTTAAACCCCATTGAAGCATCGGAAATTAGAGACCTCTTTAAATTATGCATAAACCAAAATTATTTCCTATTCGATAAAAATTTTTTTCAACAAGTCAATGGCCTTGCAATGGTCTCCCCCCTCAGTCCCCTTTTAGCCGAGTTATTTATGAACAATCTAGAAACCAGCCTCTTAAACAGTAAATTAGCGACCAATATATTATACTATTATAGATACGTTAACGACATTCTTATCTGCTGGAAAGGCACACAGCGACAGTTAGACCAGTTTGTTAACTTTGATAACTCCCCACACAATAATATCAAATTCACTTTAGAAGTAGAGTCTGATAATAAACTTAACTTTTTAGATATAACAATAGATCGCAAAAATAATAAACATAAATTTAGTATATTTAGAAAATACACATTTACAGACTCCATAATTAATGGTCAATCTCAACACCCTTGGTCCCATAAGTTAGCAGCCTTCCATTCCATGATTCACAGAGCTTTAACCATCCCTCTAGAAAAACTTAATCTACGTAAATAAATAAAAACTATAAAATAAATCGCAATAAATAATAATTATGACCCATCAATTGTAACAAAACTGTACCATAATAAATTAAGAAAAATACCAATACAAAAAATATACCCAGTCGTACCAAATAATAATAATATTTACTATAAATATATCCCAACAATGGTAATGTATCACTCAAATTAGGAAAACTCTTAACTAATAATCAAAATATAAATAATATGACATGTACGTGTAGTACTTTAAATAACTTGGGTAAAACTGTTATTAATAATAAAGAAAAAATAGATAAACATAGAAAGAGTGGTATCTATAAACTTAAATGTAATAGTGTATACATAGATCAAACAGGAAGAGATTTTAATACAAGATATAAAGAACACATTGCCAGGTGGCGAAATAATAAACCAGACATATCTCACTTTGCTAAACATCTCATTGAAAATAACCATCAGCCCCAGACTGATAATGCCCCCCTATATATTACAAATAAATTCAAAAGGTAATAAACTTAATATCCTAGAGACATTAGAAATAAACGGACATAAAAAAGATATCAAGATTAATATATTAAATGAACAACTAAATATAATATCATCACCCATTCTTAATATCTTCTAGATATAATATAAATATACAACATTGATACTACACATACCCTGGAAATTGTTTCAGCACTAATACACATACAAATATAAGTATATATAATAAAAACTAAAAATTAAAAGAAATAAATAAATAAATATATGAATACACAAAACCGGAGATATGTAGAATTAGTGTATTACCTTGTCCTTACTTTCAAATACCCTTGCTTTTGTATAAATATATTACCGATAATAACTTCCATTTAATTTTATTACATACACCGTAAAGTTTGCATTGTATAACCTCACATAATAACAACAATTGAATTTATTACCCTCACTAAAATACTGGTATATTGTATAACTCTCTGTAATATAACATATTCTGCGTCCCTGCAATAAACTCACTAACATAAACAATTGAAAAATCCGCACAAAGCAGTCTTCCGCTATTGTGTTTGAAACATATAAATGCTGTTGGTTGTTCCTAAGAGTTAATCTTTGCTTATATCCCACCTGAAGATGTTGTAATACAACGAAACCTAGGTCGTGGTAAAGAAATTAAAGAAAGTAGAAATAATACTACATCACATAGTTTCATTTAATTGTGAATATTTCAACAGATTAATTACTTTGTATTGTATCGTCTCAATATATAACGTAACCATATAGACGTGAATAGCGAGCAGGGAAAAACCCATTTCATATTCTCGTATACCTGAAAGCCCTTATCGTGTATACGTAAAAGCGGGCAGTTTGCATACAAAAGTAAAAGCAAAACTGCAAAACACTTGTGCTGAACACAATAGAGATAAAATTTTATGATCTTAAAGTCGTAAATCTATATACATTTTACATAAAGTGCGGAGGTAAACAGAGTTAATATTTATTCTAACGCGGTTTAGTCGTACGTATAAGCAAATTTCGAATTAAATTTTGTTTGTTTGCACTTGTAATAATGATTTAAAGCACTGCCTTTACGATTTAAGAAAATATATTTTGAGTAAATTTTAAAAGAGAATTTAAGAGTTCATGTTCATAGCACGACCCCCCCTTGCAACTAATGCTCAGTGTATATATATAATGAATTAAACAAATTAATACTATATTTACATATGGGGCCTTGAAAATAAGTTGAATTAAAAATAAACTGAAATTTACAAAAAAATAAACACCGGAGTTTTAGTCCGTAGCTCCTTTCATGTTTTAGTAATATTGGAAATAAAAATATCGAATTTGACTAAAATTTAATTTTTTTATTGTGCTCCTTACATAATATTAGTTAAGTATCAATAGACAACTTATTTAAAATAATTTTCGAAATATTATTTATATATATAGATATATATATATATATATATATATATATATATACCCATCATCGTAAAGAAGTATAAGTAATATCAAAAATCTTAAGTAAAATTTCTTAGTATCTTCCTGTAAAATCCATATGTATTCCTCGATGTAAAATCTAAACAAATTTTAAACAATTCGGATGCATGCAATATTGTCTGTTATTGACTAACCAGCCATTATTTGTTTCATAATATATTGTGTGAGATTTTTATCGGAAGACCACGATGTTATTAAAGTATTATCTCTTTACTGGTATATCAAATAGATCTAAGGTTAAACTAAAATAAACCGTGCTTATTTTTAGATAATTAACTGATGTTTGATGATTTTGAAACTTATTAATAATTATTGCGACAAGATAACTCAATTAACTACGGCTAACTTGGCTGAGTGAAATAACACAAGTATTTTTTTCATTATAACGAAAACAAATATTTCTTTTCAATTTGTGAGAAAGCAGGAAATTTCACAACTGGTTGCTAAGTACGTTTATGTAACTTAAATTCTTGTTTTGTCTTTAATAAAGAGATAAATATGAACATGAAAAAGTGTAAAAAATATTAAACCGTTCAAGTTTAGGCATATTAAAAATATATATTTTAGCAGGTGACGGAACGAACTGATAATCGTAATAACGATGTAAAGCTTATTTTTCCCAAAATGTTGCTTAATTGAATGTGTCACAATACCTCAACATATAAACAATATTGAATTTATTTGGCGTTAATTTTGTAGAAATTCACTATATCACAATTAAATGAAACTACGTGATGTTGTATTATTTCTATTTTCTTTAAGTTCTTTACTATGACCAGGTTTCGATGTATTACAAAGTCTTCAGGTGGGCTATTAGCAAAGATGTTGGCTAATAGCCCACTTGAAAATATTGTAACATAACGAAACCTACGAGTAGGTCGTGGTAAAAAAAATAAAGAAAGAAAGAATACTACGTCACGTAGTTTCATTTAATTGTGATATAAAAAAATAACTACGTGTATACATAAAATACGAGCTAACGTCATTTTTCCCCGAACCTAATGTATTTGAATCACATAGCCAATTAATTTAATTATATCATTTGTAAGAAATCCACATTTCAAAGATGGCTTTAACGTAATTTTTAATACATCATATTAAACGACCAGTCCAGAGCAAAAGCCCCCACTTGTATCAATATGAAACTTTCCAATATACTTATCATAGAGGCTCACAGCTCACACTTGTATCAGTATTCTTAGGCTTGGGTCAAAATGAAAAAAAATTAATATAAAAAATTACCTGTCATTAAATCGTGCGTTTAGCAAGCCATTTATTGGCAATATGAGTTATGGGTTCTTCATGTTGTTATGTAATTTCTTGCCGTACCGCATTCTTAGAATAAATATTACAATTTTTAAAATTTTAATTAATTTAGAGAAAATAAAATATAATTAATTAATTTAAAATCAAGCAACAATCAAATGAAGAGAACCATGTCTTATAAAATTTTGTGCCCAGCTAAAATTGAATACACAAACTCGATTAGTCGAATAAGGTATCTATTTTAACGAAAGAAATGTGATATTTATCTTTCTTCTGCGCGTGGTTTCTTTAGTCTTTTTGCTGAGAACTTCCCTGACTTTCAAATATGGGGAAAAATATATAAAATCGCAAAAACTATTTCCTCAAAAACTAAGGTTCCTTCAATTAGAACATGGATTTTGGAATGTGGATTTATGCTGTTATTTACATGTCACCTAATGCTACGAAACCAATAAATTTAAACAATGGGTATCCCATAAAAATTTTACAAGGTTTTGAAAGCGCGCAAAGAGGCCATACACACATATATGCCTACATAAGTACAAACGTTCTCACAAATTGCGATACACAGGAATCATTTCTGTATAATCATTATCATTTCGCCCGAAAACTTCTATCTCTCTGATTTTCATGAATCTTCTAGAAGATACTTTTATCTTTTTCATAAAAGTAAAAACATAAAACGGAAAAGTGTATAAAGAATTTTGTATTTCAGATATCAAAATCTCTAACAAGTTTTTGAAATTTTATGAATATTTGGATTATAAAAGAGGTAATATTGACCAAGAAATTCAACGGACACAGAAAGGTAGATATTTTTGAATTTAGATATTATTTTTAACCTAGATTCCAATTAAATGAATATTTAGTCGCTTGGTATTTTTATCTTAAAATGTAAATAAGATAATTTTATTTTAATACTTGAAAATTATGTTAACCTAATATTAAAAATTTACCAATAATATCACCTTTAGATAAAAGTGATGGTAAAATTAAAAAAAATTAAAATCAAGCTGTTTTGGAATGCATTGCGTTTCTAATAATAATGGACAAGAATAACCGTAACAAGATATTACAAGTACAACTACTGTCAAACTACCTAAGTAAGTCGGATGGAGTAATTTATAATTAGTTTCTAAATGATTTCTTCTTTCTTTTTGACGTATGCTGCATAAACAGCTACTCTTTTAGAGGACATTTTACGGAATCAGCTTGATGTACAACATAAGCATTAAAATATAAACTGGTTATTACAGTTGTATTTCACGTAGATTTCAAATGAAAACCTTCATCTGAAATAATGTTTGCCTAACATCAATCATTGTACATTAAACAAGTTCTGGAAGTCAGCGCTACGATATTATCAGCATGTATGTTGAAAAATAAGATCGCAAAGAGAAGTGAAACACGTCTATAGGTGGGAAAGCGTGTGACGACTATACTTTCCCTTTATTAATAGGCACTCATCATAGAAAAACGCCAGTTATGCGATCCTAGCTAAAGAAAACTGAAACATAATTTTCTTTATGATCTCAGTCGCCAAACTATTTTTTTCTATTAATATTACCAAGATATTTGGCTTTCATTAGGATCAGTGCAGTGCATGGACACATTAGAATATTAATGTCGATTTTCTCAATAGAATTTTATTATTTTTATTTTTCGATTATTTTTGCATTATTTTTTTAACTGCCGGAATGTTTATAATATAAGAACTTTTGATTCTAATACGTAAATATGTTACACACACTTTCAGGGTTCCGTATGGTTGAACCGGAGCTCTATTGTTTTGGCCTTTAGTCTGTCCATCCATCTGTATGTCTTAAAGTTATAAGTTTATATCTGGAGAACAAAAAGTAAAGTGAAAATCTGATATTTGATTTGTAGATAAATAATTAATTAAAATAAAATAAGGAAATTTACAAAAAAAAAATTACAGAATTACATTTGCCAAGATAACCATCTCGCATTTAAAGGGAGGTATACTTTTTAAATGTTTAATACTCTTTGTTTATTATATAAAATATACTGCATAAAGACGCAAAGCAAACAATAAAAATTAATGTTTAATTTTTTACATCTTATTTATCAAAAAATGTTTATATTACAAACGGCGCTATCTATTGACATTATGTTTAATTTACATTAATGTCAAGAAAGCAATTGCTGATAAAGGTAGCCTTCTCTATGATCATTAATAATGCACAAGGTCAGACACTCAAAAGAGCTGGGTTGTATTTACAAGAACCTGTTTCTTCGCATGGACAGATATACGTGGCTTTTTCACGAGTTCGTGGATTCAATGATATTTAAGTTTATGTTAAAGGTTTACACAGCCAAAGAGTACTGTTTGCTTTTTCTTGATCACATTATCACCTCTAATATTGATTTAAAAGACATTTTTAACTAAGAAGTTTCGACAATGAAATATATATGAGAAAGCCAATATCTGCTTTTTTAATATTTTGCAATGAAATGTACTTTATATGATAACAAATTTTTACATTTCAAAATTAAATGTCACTTACTTTCACATTAAATTACCATTCAGTGACTTGCGAATTATTTGCAAGGGCCGTCTAATATTTTTAAATATATAAATAAAGGTGAAATTAAACGTAAGAATACGATATTATGAGCTTCAAAGCGAAAATTTTACCTTTATCCCCATTAACGCGGCTGTTAGTTATAAGTGCCCCCTAATAATGTATATTAAGTAGATTGTTCCCTAAAACGCCTATCACCCAAAATAATTGTCGCTTAACTGTTGTGTTTAGTAGCACTTGTTATATTTGTGTACATCTAAGAGTAAACAAATCTATTCAGGGTTCAATATTAGTGTACGGCACCACATATATACCAGTAACATATTTTGCATTTGTTAATGTAATATATATATAATCTTAGTGGCAATAACCATAGCAGTAAATATAAAAAAATATTAAAAAAAACACTATAATGTATTTGAAGCTGAATAAGATGATGTGATTCTCAAGCATATGCTCGATTGAGGAAGCAATAAATATCCAGTCACTCTTACTGACGCGTAATAATTCAAATAGTTGTAAGAGCATCGAAATAAAAAAAATTACACTTTTTCCCTATAAACGATTCTGACGATATTTTCCATGTCCAAACTAATAAGTTTAGAAGATTTCGTCGATACTCAGCAATACAAGCACGTTAGCTATACAATTAATCTTAGTGACTGATGTTTACTGGTTGACTAATTTGATTCTGGATTTTTTTAACGTCAGCCTAAGTTTCTGTATCCATAGCCAGATAAACTGATATTATATTACATTGTAGCTTTGAAGTGAGTATTTTACAATGAAAGGTATAACATTAAATATTTTTCAGGTATGCATTTGCGATCATGTTCCTTTGGCTACCTGTTTATATGTTTCAAATAATTTTAGATTCTTCTTGCTTTTTAACGACCAGTTTGGAAAAATTGTGTTAATTTATTACGATTTGCCTATCGGTTAATGAAATATAACAGGAAGTCACATTGAAGAATTGGATCGTTTCAAACCTACCCAAAAGGCTCCTTGCGATACTGATGATTTGGTAGAGGTGGAGAGGATGTGCATTCAGTTATTCACGGACACATAATCAAGAAGACACATATCAAATAACAAATTACTCAATTTTGGGTCCTTTTCCATATTAATTTGAAATTTTTCCAAGTTTTAAGATTATATTATTATTTTCCTCATTCCTCTTTTATGTCCAGTATTTGAACGATAATTGATGTCCAGTATTAATTACTCTACAGAAGCGACATATAATATTGGTTGTTCAATTAAAAAAAATTAAGCTTTAGTTGATCATAAGCTAATAAAATAGTACATCTTAATGGTTCATCATAAATGCGGTTAGCTCAAAATTTAATGGATTGAAAGTGAGACAGATAAATAATATAATATCTTTCTCATTTGGGTCAAGTGAATAATAGGTTAAATTTTTTAATAGGCACTCAAAGAGGAATAATGAAATTTTTTGTAATTTCTGACTTTTGTCTATACTCAATGCTTTGCCGTGTAAACAGCTAAGATTAAGCACCCTTTAAATGTATGTAAATAGTAATATATGCAAGTATAACATGGAACATATTTTTCTGCTTTATAGGGAATTATATTCTTTGCGGTTAGTAACCCAAATATTAATTAGCTCTTCCAATAGTAAACAATAAAATCAGTTAAATGCGCATCAAAAGAGGAATTCTATGATTATTTTACTAAAAAAACTTATCAATGTGAAATTATCGACGTAATTTGTAAGTAAATATGCACCCATAATATTTTTTATAGATTGCTCTGTTTAGTGTATAAAGTTACATATTATAAACTAATTTCTGTATAATGAAAGAATTTATGAGAGAAATTTCGTTTTAAATGACCTTCCCAATGACACCCCACTGTATAATGTGACCGAGATTACAATAAATAAATTCTGTATTTAATGTGTATGCAAGATTAACAAGTTTGTTTAAAAAAACTATTTACAATCTCACTGATATCAGTTATCAATTATAAATATAACTATTACTGATTTATTTTGAGACATTCTAATTAAATATGTATAGACCATCTTTTTTTCGATGATTTTTATAAAATATATTTAATTAATAAATAACTTAAATATCATTTTTTATATTCAATTAGATTTCATTGAGTACATGTCGGCTGTTATGGACTGTAATTAAAGTGTTAATTTCTTACTACCACTAATTTCAAGAATCTTAATTTTTCAGTTTCATGCAATTTTTTGTAGGTTTTTGGACGTTTAATATTTAATCGCAATAAATAAATCTCCACATATATTCAAAATTTTACCCTAAGCCGCATGCAGGTAATAATTCTAGTAAACGCTCACGATGAACTATTTTTTTCATTTTGTTTTCTAATTATTGAATATTTCTATAGCATATTGCCACGCACGTATTTGTTTGTATTATCGACACCTTTTTAAGAAGAAGATAACCGTTAAAATTAATGTAAAATTTAAAAGATACGCAAAGAGCTCATCAGTCCCTTACGACGGGCTGGCAACTTTTGCATCTATTGCGTTCATATAAATAGTGTTGTACTATCATTTCATCATAATGTTTTAGAGAGAGAGAGAGAGAGAGACCGAGAGAGAGAGAGAGAGGACTGCTCAAATATTAAAACAAAGCGTTCTTATAGACGTCGTGAAAAGCCCGATAACGTTCGACACTAGATATTGGATGGCAAATATCTATACGTATGTATTATAAAACTCGAAGCTTCAGACTTCAAATTTCTTAAATTGCTTCCACTAAAATGGATAGGCAAAACCAATTTAAACAAATCCTATATGGCTTCAGTGGGCCTTTAGCAACTACCTATTGTCTACTATGGCCTAAAATGTAATTTATACTTATTCTCCTTACATAAAAATCATTATTGCTATTGTAATCATCGGAAACATTGTTATTCCGATTCCCACTTATTGCTTTCAAATCCATTTATCGGTCGCAATATGCCATTATGTCTCTATTGTTCTGCATATTATCGATAAAAAGAACATTGGAACGACCTGTAAAAAATGGAAAATCCCCTTACTGGGGAGGAGCACGTTTTCTGGTTTAACTACACTATATAATATGGATACTTTCATAAATGTATTTTAACTTGTACTTTTTAAAAATACAGTTGTTTCGGTTACAATATTGTCTAAACCCTTTATTAAATCGTACCATTACTTAATCAGGAAATAATGACAAACATATTTATAATAAAATACTTATATTTAACAATTATTTTCACATTGTTTGTTGGGTAAACTCTCTTCCTCCATGTTTGATATTCTCCAATTTACTCTATGTGCAACCATCACTTTTTTTAAATATAATCACGTAATTTACGTCGATATATTTACAGAGATTTTGTTGCATTTTTTATCGTTACGTAAACAATAACATGAGTCTTTTTATACAATGCTTTTTTGCCATAAGTTTATTCTATGTATCACTTTAAACTTGTTTCCAATTTTAAGCTATAGCTTGTAAAGAGCAGTTTATAATAATTTGCCCTTAATCGAAGAGAACTGATGAAACTTAATTTGTCATGAGTCTAGGATCAACAAAATGTCTGTTATGATTTTTTCACGATTAATTTACGCAACTCGCTTTAAGAATACCTATTTATATGGATAAATATTATATATACAAAGCTACATTTTAGCCAGTGACCATATTTTAAGGAGCTTATTAGGATCGGGAACTAAGTCATATAATGAAAAGGAAAACAATTTTTTTTCCGAATTTTAACTGACATTCACTTATTAAATGAAAGAATTTATACTCACTACTATTTAAGTTAGCCGCGCATCAGCGAGAAACGAAAATCACGCCTTACTGCGCTCCCATACTTGCACAGGTAAAATAAAATTGGAGACATTAAAAAATTAAGTTAGCGCCGGGCGCTTAAAGAGTATGAGTGCCTTCTGTCTATCCAACTTGCAAAAAAATCTGTTCGAATTTAATAACAAAAGTAAATTTGTAAAGTTTAAAGTTTTGTAATGAAATATGGAAATGAAAATTTACAAAGTCTGAGAAATACGTGCAAATATGAGCGGTGTGTTGTAATGATTTTCATTTCCAGCAAGGATTAAAGTGTATAAAGAGAAATTTGGTGCGGTATATAAGTTTTCAATAAATTTAAAAAAGTTGAATTAAATTTTTTTTTAAAACGCCTTAATACGTTTTTATATATGAAGTATGAAGGAAAAAATAGAATCTTATTTCACCAAACAGTTATTTAACAAAAAAAGGAAAGAATTATAATAATATATGAATCTTTCGTAAAATAAAGGTATTTTTGAAAAGTAATTAACGAATAACAATAACATTTAAAAATGTTGTCAAAAATTTTTCATTACTCAATAACTCGCGCGTAACTAAAATTTTAGTTACACGCCCGCGGGCAGAATCGATTAACATTTGCGTATTTGACCGTGAGCGGACCGACACACGAGTGGTAACAGAGTATTGAAAACGACTTCGGGCGACCAGTCATTCCATTAATTTTTAAATCAAACGGACGTTTCGCAATATTTTTTATTTCTCAACTCTGGGTATGGAGACAAATATTTCTATTTCAATTTGAGCTCTATAACATTCTTTTCAATTTTGTTCACTGATTGAGAAATATTCTTGTATATATATGTATATATATATATATATATATATATATATATATATACATATATATATATATATATATATATATATATACATATATGTGTATATATATATATATATATATATATATACATATATATATACGTGTGTGTGTATATATTTATGTGTGATGCATTATATATTCAATGCTCTACATATACTTTTCAAGTCATTAAATGACTTGAAACAATAGCTATATCAAAGAAAGTTAAGCATTGGAAAAATAGTGTGGTGCATTTTAATGCAATGCGTTTTATTTAATTATGCATTTTAATAATATCAATTTGCAATAATTTTATACAGTTAATTCTAATATTTGACAGCGAAGTTAGCGTTTCAATTTCCAGCAGTAACTGGCTATTATTTTAACGACCTACCTACATTGGCACCATCTTTTTAGTTTATTCAGGTTTTGGTGGATGCAGAAAATCTTTCTTTTTGATTGTCAGTGTAATAATTTACGTACTGTGGAAAAAACTAATCTCTTATTATAGTAAAATTTTTAAAATGTTGCCATATGATCCCTACAGTTTTTTTTTTCATTTGGATATTTGTTGGTTATGTATGTAATGTACTGACATTTATACATTCCGTGTTTTAATATGATTTAAATTTTTTGTGTCTAATATTTATCCTCTGATCTATATCTTTGGCGTTTTCTAAACTTGTTATTTAAGGGTCGACAAAATTTTTTGAATTCTTTTCAAATGTATATACTTGAATTTTGTTTATTTAAAATGTTCATGAATAACTACATGATTCCTCATTTTAGTGTAAAAAGGAAATAATAGTAATTTTTTACATCCACTAAAATTTCATCATGTATATTTTTAGAACCAAGAGCGGGTTAGCGTCAAGATTACTATGATTTTAGAAAGTAATTTGTTAAACCATCTCTGCTATCTTATACATAACTAGGATGCTTATTTGCACACAAACTTTGAATCGTCTTTCAGATTGTTGCAAAGTTACCTACAATTTATTTTACAATATTTAAAGAAGGCATACAATTTCCCAAAGTCTTTCCCAAAATGAAAAGTAAGTTAATAAAATTTTCTTTTTATTTTTATTACTAAAATGCATTTATGTCTAACCTAAATATTTCTATTTGTATAAAGAAATAAATTTGTAACTTAAAAGGGTTTTGATCGCCGACTGAAACTGTTTTATGCAAATATGTCCTCATATCTGTCAGACTGTAAATCTTCTTTAACAAACTCTTGGCCATGACTTATTATTTGCTAATTTATAACAAAATGCTTTAAATTAATCATCCATTTAAATTTAAATCAAATTGAGTAAAATACATTATAAACAGAAGATATAATATGATATATGATGTGAGAAAAAAGCATGTCAGCAGATTGATTTCCGTGTGCACGAAATATCGTAAAACCTAATCGAAGTTCTCGCAAAAAGAATCTGATCGAATGCCAACAATTTTTTTTAAATCTTTTAACACAGATACATTAAATTGAAAATATTTCATTTCAAAAAATTTTAAAATTAGTAAGCCTTTTCGTAGTTATTTTATTTTCAATAATTTATTTTAAATATACAAAATACTGCAACACTCAACATTGTATGGATAGCATAATATCGGGATGAGATAATATTGTAGTGAAATGTGATACATAATAAGAAAAATATAAGTGTCAACAAAATAATGGTAAACTAGATATAGATGAATTCTGATTTACCACTATGATTTTTTTATTACTGAGTAGCTACTGACTAATTTTTTTTATTACTGATTTAGAATTCTTAAGAAAGAAGTTTTAAGAAATTCAATAAAATAAATAAGTTTTTTGGACAAGTTTATCAAGTTTTCATAAAGGTTGTTACACTTAAAAATGACCTATATTTCTTCCCATATAATATCGTTTTTTCCAATTAGCAACTAGCATCAGTACCATTCAAATGACAAGGATTTTATACTGAAATTAAAGTACTTTTTAAATAATTACCAAGCTGCAGTTTCTTGCAAGTTATGAACCTGCGAGACGCTTATGAAATAAGCTCAGCTTCCTTGCAGAGAGGAAGGTCGAGGGTGAAGAGACGCCTCTAATCATATAATGGTACTTTATTCTTCGAACTACCTTCCTAAGGATGTTGGAAATTTTTTTCGTGTTTTTTCTGGGTCTCGTTTGGACATTGTGATGAAACATTTGCACAATATAGCTATTGACAGTCTTTGGAAGCCTATAAGGATCTGTAAAACAGATGGAGCTATTTTATTTCATAGATTAGTCGGGTCTCACGAACAAACTCATAGACACTGGCATTTCTAAAAATAGCTATTTATGCGCATATATCAGTTAAGGGAGCAAACAAGTCATCGTGTAAATCTCTAATTTGAAATTTATTAATAACCTTGTCTAGCCATTTAATTAATTATCTAGTGCTATAAGCAAACGGCGCCAGTCTACTATTAGCGTAAATGACGGTTAAACATTACGTTTAATACAATATTTAATCAAGGAGTGTTATAATTGAATTCGTATTATTATTAGTTAAGAAAATAAAAACAAAAAACAATCTCAGAAGTCGTTATAGGTTTTATTTAATCTAAGAAAATAATTATTTTATATAACCAAACCAAAATGAACAAATTTTAATAGAGATTAATATGAATTATCAAACATTGGAATTTACATATATATATATATATATATATATATATATATATATATATATATATATATATCCTTAAATATTTCCAATAATTTGCTAAACTTAGTAATGTTTGCTTAAATGATTTCTTTTTATTAAAATTAAATATACATTTTTTAATAAATTGAAAATAATCAGTTAGGTAATTTATAATTAACAAGTAACCTTTTTTGCAGTCAATTATCACTTGATAATCATTTTATTTAGGTGATTATTATAAAAACATTAATCAAAAACATATATAAACTTCCATTCAAACTATTTAATCAGCAATAAAAAGAAATGAAATTTAAAACAACAAATTTCTTTTCTATATAAAGCTCTTAATTAAAAATTTTATAAAGACAAAGCATAATATATTTTTAATTCAAAACTGATATTTGAACTTATAAAGTTCTTTACACTTATTACGTATTAAATTAAAGCACCGAATATTTATTTTTAATCCACAAATCTGGAAAGTGTAAATAAATTACCAAGTTCAAACCTCCGCGTTAAAATGAAAATGTGTTTTACTTTTGCCATTAAGAAATATTAACTTTGTTTTCCAATTATTACTATATATAGAGGGGTATCAAATAAGCATGAAATAATTCATTTAAAAAGAGCATGACGTGCATGCGGCCAGTTTTGCGAGATTTTTTTCTCTCTCATCCATCCGCTTAGAATTTACTACTAATTTCATACGAGTTGCCATAGTTCGCTTCGAGGTGATGTTTTCATCTTTTAGCTATTCAAATGTCATTTGTGATCTAATATGGTATGTGGCATCATTTGATTATATACTTAAGTTCTTTGCACACTTCAATTTTCTCAAACTGTACTTCTTTATATTTGTAAATATAATTTCTTTAACTTCGAATAACACCCATATAACATAAAGACAAATATTAAAGAACATACGCTTTTTAGTGTTTTTTTTTGTTGTGAATTATCAATGTCTCTATGTCTAATCTACTATTATTAGTTTATAAATTAGTACTTTGACTTTTGTCAGGATTTTGACTCGACATATTCTTACTGGGTTCTTCTTCTGATGAGGTTTCCAATTGTTCGTCGGTTTTGGTGGAAAAAAGCTACAAAACGGAATATTAAACGCATATATAACAGTTTTGCGTTCCCGTCTAAATTACAAATAATAATAGGTGATTGTTAACTATACAGAGTTTAAAATTTAAATTTAATTTCTTTACGTAAATTATTAAAGTGAAGAAAAACTGTCACACTTTCTATTAAACTAGTTGTACGGTTTCACTGACGTGAAATTTGGAAAAGAAAAAATGTTTTGTTTCATATGTTACACTTGGTTATAAAATATTATCATACCAAATTTCCTCAAAATCCGTCTAGTAGATTTTGCGTAATTGAGGCACAAAATAGGACATACAGACATACATAAAAAATCTAAAAAAAAAAGGTTTTTCCACCTATATCATCATTTTTTACGATAAATCAATCAGAATTTTTAAAATATTTTCAATATACGGAATTTGCTCTCTTGCAATTTTATTAAATAAATAGATTAATTACTGCGGTCGTTTATCGTTAGTCTATATGAAAAACGGAACGTAATACAAACTTTATTTATTACTAAAGTCATTCATCAGTCAGTCATCAAATTACTGAAGTCTTGAACAAAACTATCTCTTTCACTATTACTATCAAAGCTCAAATTTCAGGACATCCATGCAATTTATTTATTTAAAAATAGCCTTTCAAAATATGTATGTTTCTATAAGTTAAAATGTAAAAAATAATGTATGGATATTAACAGGTAGACTTGCCATTTACAGTAATGGTGGGTAAAGAGATTACAACAAGTTTCCATAATGTATTTTTTCCTTTCTTCTTAACAAATTTATTTTCAATTCATGAAAACATCAAAAAAAAAATTGTATTTACCGAAATTCTATTAATGGAATACATATTAACCTTAAGAATACATAGCAGGTTTATATATTTAGACCTGTGGATTACACGTTGCAGCGTGATTGTTTATTCCGTAGATTACCTCAACCACAGCACGTGCTTCCGCATTGTATCCGGTGATCGGGAGCGCTGTTTAACGCCTCCACCTGGTTCATGTCAGTGTGCGGTCGGGCACCATTATATATCGACGTGAAGAGTAAACTCTCTTGGTAAATATTTAACTTTCTTTTCAACTTGTGTAATAATACATTTTAACAGGGTTCACAGTAACAGATTATATTATCGGTATCCTAATTACTAAACGTAGGAGCTAATTAAATTAAAATTGAATTTCTTTGCTTATTATCATAAAAAACTAATAGTCGAAATACAAAATTTTTCTTAAATATAGACACGATTTCATATTTAAAAAACTAAAAAATAAGAGCAGGACTCTACGAGGGTTCCGGACACGTTATTCCGGACACGTTATTCCGGACACGTATTTCTACTTTCTTTAATTTCTTTACCACGACCTAGATTTCGTTGTATTACAACTTCAGGTGGGATATTACCAATCTTTGCTAATAGCCCACCTGAAGATGTTGTAATACAACGAAACCTAGGTCGTGGTAAAGATATTAAAGAAAGTAGAAATAATACTACATCACGTAGTTTCATTTAATTGTGAATAATGAATTTCTACAAAATTAATGCAAAATATATTCAGCTTTTTAATTATTCTTATGATTCCAAATAACATGTGCGTTATCGTTTGAAAGACATTATCATGAGAAATGTAAAAATATTTTCATAATTTAAAATTGCTTATTTGAAAATATGTTTCGAAAAATATGCGCTCATATATATATCTTTGCGCCTTGTTTCTGAAACCAATAAACTAAAAATATTAAAAAAAACAGTGTTGGTAAAGTTTAACGAGATGATTACTGGGAAATTATTGTGATTGTTCTAGATCTTATTATTTTTAAAAATGGGTCACGTTTTATGCTTAGAAAAGTTATAGCAGGCAATATATTTATATTGGAACAAATTAATATTTGTAAATACTTCGATATATACCGTATCCCCAAATGTTTACAAGTGCCTAAACGTGTCCGGAACCCTCGTAGAGTCCTGCTCTTATTTTTTAGTTTTTTAAATATGACATCGTGTCTACATTTAAGAAAAATTTTGTATTTCGACTATTAGGTTTTTATGATAATAAGCAAAGAAATTCAATTTTAATTTAATTAACTCGTACGTTTAGTAATTCGAATACCGATAATATAATCTGTTACTGTGAACGCTGTTAAAATGTATTGTTACACAAGTTGAAAAGAAAGTTAAATATATTTACCAAGAGAGTTTACTCTTCACGTCGACATATAATGGTGCTCGACCGCACACCGGCATGAACCAGGTGGAGGCGTTAAATAGCGCTCCCAATCACCGGATACAATGCGGAAGCACGTGCTGTGGTTGAGGTAATCTACGGAATAAACAATAACGCTGCAACGTGTAATCCACAGATCTAAATATATAAAAATGCTATGTATTATTAAGGGTAATACGTATTAAATTAATAAAATTTCCGTAAATTAAAATTTTCTTTGTTGTTTTCATTTAATTTCAGAAATTCAAAAAAAAATTGTTAAGAGGAAAGGAAAAAATACATTATGGAATCTTGTTGTAATCTCCTTACCCGCCATTCCTGTAAATGGCAAGGCTACCTGTTAATATCCATACCTTCTTTTTTACGTTTTAACTTATAAAAACATAAATAATTTGAAAGGCTATTTTTAAGTAAATAAATTGCATGGATGTCCTGAAATTTGAACTTTGATAGTAATAAAAGAGCTAGTTTTGTTCAAGACTTTAGTAATTACTGCAATAGAGAAGTTTGTGTTACGTTCCGTTTTTAATTTAGACTAGCGATAAACGACCGCAGTAATTAATCTATTTATGTAATAATATTGGGTAATTAAGAGAGCAAATTCTGTACATTGAAAATATTTTAAAAATTGTGATGGATTTATCGTTTTTTCTTTTTCTGTACGTCTGTACGTTATTTTCTGCGTCAATTACAATACACGGATTTTGAGGAAATTTGATATGGTAATATTTTATAACCAAGTGAAATATATGAGACAAAATATTAATTTTTTTCCGAATTTCACGTCAGTGAAACCGTGGGATATAACTAGTTTAATATAAAGTGTGACAGTTTTTCTTCACTTTAATTAATCATTTGTGTAAAGGAACAGAATTTAAAATTTTAAACTCGGTATAGGTTGCAGTCACCTATTATTATCTGTAATTTAGATGCAAACGCAAAACGGTTATATATGCGTTTAGTATTCCGTTTTGTAGCTTTTTTCACCCAAAACCGACGAACGATTGGAAACCTCATCAGAAGAAAAACGTAGTAAAAATATGTCGGGTCAAAATCCTGACGAAATTCATAGTACTAATTTAGAAACTAACAATAGTTGATTAGACATAGAGACATTAATAATTCACAACAAAAAAAACACTAAAAAGCGTATGTTCTTTAATATTGGTCTTTATGTTATATGGGTGTTATTCGACGTTAAAGAAATTATATTTACAAATAAAAAGAAGTACAGTTTGAGAAAATTTAAGTGTGCAAAGAACTTAAGAATGTAATCAAATGATGCCACATACCATATTAAATCACAAATTACATTTGAATAGCTAAAAGATGAAGACATCACCTCGAAGCGAACTATGGTAACTCGTATGAAATTAGTAGTCAATTCTGAACGAATGGATGAGAGAGAAAAAAATCTCGCAAAACTGGCCGCATGCACGTCATGCTCTTTTTAAATGAATTATTTCATGCTTATTTGATACCCCTCTATATATAGTAATAATTGAAAAACAAAGTTAATATTTCTTAATGGCAAACTAAAACACATTTTCATTTTAACGCGGAGGTTTGAACTTGGTAAGTTATTTACACTTTCCAGATTTATGGATTAAAAACAAATATTTGGTGCTTTAATTTAATACGTAATAAGTGTAAAGAACTTTATAAGTTCAAATATCAGTTTTGAATTAAAGATATATTATACTTTGTCTTTATAAAATTTTTAATTAAGAGGTTTATACAGAAAAGAAATTTGTTGTTTTAGATTTCATTTCCTTTTATTGCTGATTAAATAGTTTGAGTGGAAGTTTATATAAGTTTTTGATGAATATTTTTATAATAATCACCTAAATAAAATGATTATCAAGTGATAATTGTCTGCAAAAAGGTTACTTGTTAATTATTAATTACCTAACTGATTATTTTCAATTTATTAAAAAATGTATATTTAATTTTAATAAAAAAAATCATTTAAGCAAACATTACTAAGTTTAACAAATTATTGGAAATATTTAAGGATATATATATATATATATATATATATGTAAATTTCAATGTTTGATAATTCATATTAATTTCTATTAAAATTTGTTCATTTTGGTTTGGTTATATAAAATAATTATTTTCTTCGTTTAAATAAAACCTATAACGACTTCTGAGAAAAAATTTGTTTGTTTCTATTTTCTTAACTAATAATAATACGAATTCAATTATAACACTCCTTGATTAAATATTGTATTAAACGTAATGTTTAACCGTCATTTACGCTAATAGTAGACTGGCGCCGTTCGCTTAAAGCACTAGATAATTAATTAAATGGCTAGACAAGGTTATTAATAAATTTCAAATTAGAAATTTACACGATGATTTGTTTGCT
Organism: Druceiella hillmani; assembly: GCA_039881145.1. Classification (NCBI taxonomy): domain Eukaryota; kingdom Metazoa; phylum Arthropoda; class Insecta; order Lepidoptera; family Hepialidae; genus Druceiella; species Druceiella hillmani. The sequence goes on along the minus strand of JAYKKI010000048.1, from coordinate 144,150 downwards.
CCCATAACTGATATATGCGCATAAATAGCTATTTTTAGAAATGCCAGTGTCCATGAGTTTGTTCGTGAGACCCGACTAATCTATGAAATAAAATAGCCCCATCTGTTTTATAGATCCTTATAGGCTTCTAAAGACTGTCAATAACTATATTGTGCAAATGTTTCATCACAATATCCAAACGAGACACAGAAAAAAAACGAAAAAAATTTAAATACTACTTACGTTACTTTCTTTAATTTCTTTACCATGGTTTCGTTGTATTACAACATCTTCAGGTGGGCTATTAGCAAAGATTGGTAATATCCCACCTGAAGTTGTAATACAACGAAACCTAGGTCGTGGTAAAGAAATTAAAGAAAGTAGAAATAATACTACATCACGTAGTTTCATTTAATTGTGAATTAAAAAGCTATTTAGTACGAAATAATTTGGTTGATAATATGTATCACTTGACCCAATTCACAGTTGAGAAAATCAGCTGCAACAGGTAGATGGATAGGTGGAAACGTAAAGAAACGTAACTGATCTCAAAAGTGTTTCGTTTCTATGTTTGAGTTTCGGAAACCCGAAAAGAAACTAAAGAATGAAAAGCAAAAATAAGTAAAAATTATTATAAATAAGAACATGAGTTTATATTTTAAAAAGAAAATGTACCGTTAACTAAGCCTTAATAAATTTTCATGCCAATTGGTTTTTGCAGGTTACGTAGCTTACACAAAGACTATAAAATACTTAAAATAATCAAAATTAATCTATGTAATATGATCAATTCTTACCATAATAATTATAAAACCTCGTTATTATTTTTGCTAAGATAGCTATCATTAACTCCATTTATTGAGCGATTTGATAGCAAAAGCGACAACGTAATGTTCATGCATTACGGGCCATCTAACAATATCTACATTAGATTTAATATGTTTGTACATTAGAATATCACCTAATTTATATGTATTAAAATGCAAAATTTCAATAAATGAATCTGAAATTAGGATTTACAGGAAATATGTCTAAAAATGTAAAAACTTCTTGACCGCGTGTCCTACTTTTTCCAGTCTCAATATTTTAAGGGTTTACTTTTATTATAAATGGCATATGTAAATTTTCTTTTCAGTTTCTTTTTAGAGGGAGTAAATGCAAAAGTAGAGAATTTCATTTATTTTCAGTTTCATTACGATTTTTTTTCTAACATTCATTTTTAAACGAAAAATAAATCCTTCGAAATTGACCATTTGCCAAGTAAAAGTTTAATATGCAAATACATTAAAGTAAATAAATAACGAGCTATCATTTAATAACTTAAATTACCTGATTTGTTAGGAGATTATAGAATTTTGGAAATGTGGTGATACTTGTATTTTTATCGGCTTCATACAAATGGATGAAATGTTTAAATTTTTCAACTTTTACTTTATTTTTCTGAATTCCATATATAGAGGCAAAAACATTTATATACGCTACATTATTGCCTAATTTAATAAACCTTAAAATTTTGCATTATTTCCTTATTTCTTTTCCTTAGCTATAACAAAATTTCTTTTTTTTTTAATAAAACAAATTAAATTAATGGATAACAATCTTACTGAATCAAAAAAATAAGCCCATGAAATAAATTGCTAACGTAATGAATGACATTTACATAAAATCGGTAAAGAACAAAATTAATTAAAAAAAATTTTCAAAGATCTTTTTTCATTTGACCGTGCTTTTTACCTCAAAATCATATTGGTCCAATTAAAATTGGAAGCTGCAATATGGACAATTGTTAATATGGAGAGCTGCAATATGGACGTTGTAAATTGATTTAAATGATTCTAATATATCTAACAATTAGTCTGGACATAATTTTAGGTCAAAGGATCGGCATTTGACTTAAAAGGCTGAATAGCCCTTTATTTAATAATCCAAAGAAATTGATTTCGTCACAGCACCGTAAATTTTAAATTGTTCCCGGCACGCTTGTAAAGTAGGATTAAATCAATAAAAATAAAAATGTTAATCTCAAAGCAAATCATCCCAGGTTTATCTTTGAGAGAATGTAATCCTATCAAAAATCTCCATATTATTTTAAGAAAAAGTAAGTTCTTTTTGTCTTAATGTCCTAATTTGACTTCATGTGGCAAAAACCCACTGCAATGAAGGAAGTAAAGCAAAATTGCTTACATCAAATACTATGTTATTACTGCAAAGGATGTGGAAAATACAAAATAAATATAGGTCATCTATAAGACAAAATTTTCCACCAACGATATTTTATTAATATTTGAGCAGGTTAAAGAATTTCAGAAACTTGTTTATTCAATATTTATTAATGTGTAAGAAAGCGTTCTTTTCTTCAATTAACACTGATTTAAATTTTTTAAACGAATAAATAAAAAATAATGCCTTGGTAATTTAAATTTTTTCAATGAAAGCCTTTTTAAATACTGTACTTCCAACTGTGTTCAGCACTGCTTACTTTGCCCTTCTTTCGGTTTCCTCCTAATATTTCTGGGTTTTCATATTATTCGTTTCCTTTTCTAACTCAAGATATTTCTGTATGGTATCTATGACTATGAAAGGGCTTTTTTCTGCTACTATATTAATTCTGACTTTTTCGAACTTGGTTTGCCTTTGTATATTATTTGTTTAACTGTTTACCTATTTGACATTTTTATACTTTCCTCAAAATAAAGAAGGTGTTGCTTAGCTTCCGTGAATCGAACAATGAAAGTCAGTTTTTCGAAGAAAATGTCAGTAGATAAGCGCAAATCATACAAAATTCATACTTTTTATCGGTATTATACACACACACAGAATTTGTTAGTAAGTTTGATCATTCTTGATTTATTTCACTTATTTCCTTAATCCTCTATAATTTAATATAGCTTTTGCAATTTTTTATGCTATTTAAATATCCTTTAAAATCATGTCAAATTGTAAAATATTAAGGAAACACGTGAAATCAATCTAGAATTGTCAAACTAAAGAGCTTTAAAAACCATTCGTCATATTAAATAACCGTTGTTATTTATAATCTGTGATAATTACCAATTAAGTTTCTCAATATAAACCCCTCTTATCTTAGTAACAGCTCGCAGACTATGGTACTCAAGTTGCGTTCTCCAATTGAATGATGTTACTAACTTCACTTTACAGCCTTTGACCTAATTTTGAACTTTGAACTATTCAGGAAACAGTCTACTGGTTTTTATAAATAAAGTTTAGGCTCTCTATATAATTATTGTGCAGTTTAACATAAAATACGCTATGGATGTAATATCAAAATAACAACGCTATAAACAGCATTGCGGTTTTAGGAACGTTTATGCTTGCTAAATAAAAAAGTATCCATAAGAGAAGAAAAACCAGAACATGAAAGAAAAACTTTTGTATTAGCAGATATCAAGATATAAGTAACTATAGATTACTTATCTCAAGTTCACTAATAACTAAATAATTCATTCTTCAAAATTATGGACGAACAACTAATAATGAATAAAACTAATCTAATGCTTGCCGGTGTAACCCAAATTAAAATTTCATAGTCGTTCAACAAAATTAAATTATCAATGCAACATGTTCAAAACTATTTTTAATTAACCTACTCACTGACCACTAAATGAAACTTTTGTCAGATTTTTATATCCTTTCAAAAATAAGAGGAAACATTACAATACTTCAAAGTTTATTATTGTTCAGCAAAAGCTTCAAAATTAAAAACAAAATCTATTTAATTAGCCGCAATTTTTATTCATTTTTTTTCATAACACATATCTAAGGAAACAGCATCTAGTACGAGATATGAAAATATTTCTTATTATACTAAATGGGTGAAAATCAGATAGATATACTCCATAAATTTAAAAATTCCATTTATGTAAGTGATCTAAGCTACATATTATTTGGAATGATTTTTTTTTCTTTTATAAGTTTCATGTCAAGAGTTTTTTTTTAAATATTTGAAATTTCCAAAAGAAATTATTTTTATACACATACTTATTTTTTGTGTCACAGGTATTTGTAAATATATTTAGATGGGGTCATAACACCATTTGAGCGTTTATTTCACATTTTATTAAATTACTAGTTGGCGGTGGAATAACAACACACGGATAAGCTTAAGCCGGAGAAAATAAGGAAGCCTAATTTTTTTTTTTGAATTTTTCTCCCACTTTTTTACAGTGGGAAAACATAAGATTAGATGCTTCAAAATTATATCCAAAAATCCATGCATTTCAGACATAAATTTATCATTCGACCATTTATATATAATGCTATTTCAACATAACACTGGCTTCAAAATATGTAATACAAGCTTCTTATGATGAATACTGACGTAATATTTTATCATGATATAATAAAATAAATAAGAATATATAATATACCTATTTTCACACATATTGTCGAAATTAACAATTTTGAACCTTTATTTTAAGTTTTGTTTACTTGGAAGGTATTAAATGAAATTACATTTTACAATTTTATTCCAATGTATCTGCTTAAATTGTTTCTTAAATTAATTTTTTGCAAATAATTTAAACAGTAAATAGCGACTCTAGGAGAGGTAAAATAATAAATGTTCTCGTTAATTACTGCAACGGACATCTGTCTCACGTGACCATCATCGGTACTTTCGTTTTTTGTTCATCGTTCAGAGGATGCACTGAATGAAAGAGGGTCATTCATATTTCACATCAAGATACTTTAATTTTTTAAGGCATTCTACTAACTTATATTGTTAAAGTATATGGATAATGTGAATTTGTTCAATGTCATAAAAGGTTTACTTACTTGAAAAACAAATTTATTTATTTCCTTACTAAAATTATTCTTAAAGTACGTGCTAGACGTATATGCAAAATACGCAATAGTGAACGCTAGCAAGAGCATACAAATGTGTATCGGGAAAAAAACAAATTCTAATCTTAGCACGTTTGGGTTAGCGAAATAAACTTATAACATCTAGCGACCGGAAACTCTTTTCTTAGTAGTAGACAGGTAAATAATTTGTGTTAAAAATGAAAATCTGGATAGTCATGTAAGGGAGGTAGCCACTAATCACATTTTTTGTATTTCCTCCGATATAACGAATATCTTGATCCAATGTCATTCTAATGTCACAAAGAGGAAAACTGGACTTATTTGTTTATTTTAGGGACACAAGCAAAAGTAACAAACCAACTGACACAACTTAATAAATCTTAAGGTATAATATGTGGAGTTTCCAATTTCAACTTACAGTTTCCTATTTTCCATAGACTATAAAATCTTTACACACGTTTTATGATATTGCTAAAAACGTCAATGCAATCTGAGACGAAGTTACTAGTTTAAAAATTTTTGTGACGAACGCTGGCTAAACTACTACAGATACACTAATAATATGTATAGAAGAATTAAAGGTATTAAAAATGTCTAAAAAAGTGTACGATATTTATCCATTTAACATACTTTTTTAATAGCTCGCATTCTGGTCTGTTTTTGTTTGTCCATAACGAATTTTATAAACGGTTTTAAACTAACTTCCTGTTGAGCAGGAGACTTAAAAATTTAAACATAGCTCAGAACAGGACGATAACATTAAGTGTTTGTGTATCTGTTCAGCCCAAAGGAAAATGTCCATTCAAACTAATTATTATTATCATAATCAAGATATTTCAAATAGATTGCAAATTTTTACATAGTCAACACTTAAATATCATAATAATCATTTACACAAAAATATTTTGAATAAGCCACAGTTACAGTTTATATTTTAAAAAATACTTTGGCAAAAAGTGTTTATGAATCCCCATTAAAATACATATCATGGAGATGTCAAGCGTTTTGCGTACATGAAACTTTATTTTCATACTTCATCATTTGGAATGATAGTTCAAGAGAAATTAAAAATTTTTTTAAAATAAATAAAAGCAGAAATATAACTTTTAAATATGTTCCATGCGATGTATTCTCGTATGGAGATAAAGAATAAAGGGGAAAGTGTACAAGAACATAATGCCGCAGCATCATGACACGTTCATAAAAGAAAAAATACAAATAAAAAAATTGGATCACGTATCTTAATAGTACCTTTACGAAGATTTCGTACGGATCATCTTTGCACTTTGGAGAAAGACACTTAATATACCATATAAAGATATATCTTAGACATTATCTTTGTTCACTTTAAAATTTAGCAGCAGGAAGCCAGGACAGGTCGCTAATTATAGTTACTAGTTACCTATAAAGCAAATTCAGCTAACTTACAGCTTAACTATTTAAAATCTCACAAAATGCAGATTGTAGTCAAAAAAAAAGAAAAACGGAGGTAACGATATCGAGTAGAAGTTATGAATAAAAGTAGGAGGTTGTAATAAAGAACTCATAGAAATAGGTTTAAAGTATTGTATATTCAAAGGAAATCCATTATGAGTTTAAAGTAAATATGGATTTAAATAAATTCTAAAGATATTTATTTAACCGTGGTTACAAGTTTTCAATTTATTCATATATTCATAATTGATTTATGGATTATTTTCTACTTTATTGCTTACATTAATTATTTCCGAAAAGAGTAAAAGGGTCAAACCATTTCAAATAGTGGAGGAATAAAAAATATCTCAAAAAGTTTAAAGATGTTAAGTGTATATAAATTAAGTGCATCGCTTTTAAGATCTATTCAATGTTTTACGTATATAATATTAAATAATCCTTTATGACAACTTGATAGATTTTATATGTACTTATGTCGTCATAATCAAGATTTGTAACGCATTTAAATAAATTGTCTCTGGTGCCGTTTTCTTTGAATGTATTTAAAATGGAAGTTAGGTTAATTTGGCCATAATATATATATATATATATATATATATATATATGTGTGTGTGTGTGTGTGTGTGTGTGTGTGTGTGTGTGTGTCTGTGTGTGTGTGTGTATCTATATTCAAATTAAATTCATCTTATATAACTGTTTAATAATTAAGAGATCGATTTTTGTAATGTAAGTTACTTTTTATCGGATTCTTCAACTGGTTATTACAGTAATAAAATAGACAAAAAGACACAATACATGCTTATTTCTCGTATAAATTAAATTTGATATGTTTATTTACATGGAGCACACGAGCGGAAGAAATATAAAATATTTAATGATGAAATACAATAATCCTACCAAAACTTGCTACAGAGATAAAATAATCTGTTTCCTTTCAACTTATCATATTCTAAAAATTAATAATCTCAATGTCTGTTATCGCGGTAATATTTCTTTTGAGTGTAGAGATTAATCTTCTATCGAGAAGTGTATATTTGCAATTCAGTTCACAGTCTGTTCGCAAAAAATAGAATCAAACGAGTAAAAACGCCAATAAACTTGTAAACGTCATACGATAAATCTTTCTCCACAAAGTAAAAAAGCGCAGCGTAATGTGAAAAGACGGGAGTGTTCATGTCTGACGAAATAAATGAAATGATTGAGAAAGTAGTGAAGTGTAAATGTACATCAAAGACATCGATAAAATCTAAATAATAGGAATGCGACATTTAGAAGTAAAGTAAGGAAGTAATATGTAAATTAAAAAGAGGTTGGGTTAGAAGTTGGATAGGATTCCATGATAAAGTATAGTAACCTAATAGTGACCCGATACTAGAAAAGATTTATTTAGAAGCTTCGAGAGAATATATTAATTACTTGAAATTTATTTTTGTAGTTTTTCTTGGCCAAATGACAAAAAAACACAACACTCAAAGTTTCGTCACCCCTTGCTGTCTATATATCTCTATTTATAGTACATTTTTAGTTTTGAAGTATTAGATCCATATCAATAAAATTTTTCAGGTATATGCTTTATAGCGAGGTCTCGATTAATGTGAAGTAGAAAAAAATCAAAGTTCAAAGCACCTACTAGCGTTTCATTATAACATTTCCAACGAAACAATAAATCAATAATATAATTTTCTTAAATTCAAGTAGCATATAAAAAGGGAAACACCGAAAAATAAGCAAGAAAAATATATACTCTCCCATACCATTGAAACCTATATTTGCAACAAAATAATTATAATCAAATAATTAAGATTTTTTACAATATTGACAAATTAAATGGCAGCGATATATCGCATACCACTTTATAGTATGCTTTAGAAAGGTGCCTTAAAATTTATAAACCTCTTAAGTACTAACAGAACTCGCAAGACGAGAGTTTCGTACATTCTCAGGTTCCTATAAAATTTTAAATATTTAAGGCTAGAAAGTGTTTTTATTCAAATATATATAAATGTTCATATTACTTTTCATTGAATTAATACATTGCCGTGTACAACTTTATTAGTTATAGAATTACTATAGTCTATTATAATGCTAGATTTCAAGTTTCGACGTCAACCTTTCTACCAAGAAAATTGGCTACGATAGCCAAATAAACAAGGGTTATATTTTGAGTACAGAACACTCAAGTAATAAATTAAACTCGGTTTTATTTTGAAAGATCTTTCCGATTAAATGTCACTCCAAAGAAATACCGTAAAATATTTTTTTTTTATTTTACGTTTACGGAAGGTCTTTAAATTTAATTTTTCATTATTATATTGCAACGTGTATTTGAAATATTTACATTTAAAATATCGCAAATAAGCACCTACTTGTAAAATTGTATGCACGTGAGTACAAAACTACAGAAACTATCATGTTATGACAAATGATAAAAACATAGGGAAGGATTCATTGTTTCATTATAGTTTTCTAAGAATAACCCATAATATTTTGGTTTCATTAAATAGTCAATTCATTTCAAATTTTAACGTTCTAAAGGAACGCCATTTAAGAAATATTTTATTTTTCAATACGACATGTAAAAATATGTCTTTCATAAATTAACAATAAAATCAATAGCTAAAGATCATTACTCCTCTTATCATCTATATAATAAGTGGAGAGAAAACTGTGTACCCCTATTAAAGCATATTACTAGCACACAGTAGTATGAGATTTGGCACAGTTCAATTTTACATGGAGAAGGAGTGAAGAAGGTTAAAATTTATATAAAATACATATTACAAATACATTAAATTATATGTCAGAAATAAATAAAAAGATTCATTCTTTACGCTCATAACCAAAAGATCTTTTGTTTACGTTCATAGTGTCAATGTCACATAATAGTCTCCGGTCAAATAATTGTACAGAGTCGAGATTGTCCCCAAGGAATTTTATGTCAGATTTATTGAATTCGTTTCGAGCTGTGAAATGTGTGTGATTTCAAATGTACCTTTTTCAATAGTCTGTAGAATGCATACCCAAGCAAAAAAGCGTTTATTTTCATTTTATTTAATAAATATTACACCTGTTTATTACAAAAATCTGTCAGCTTGCTCAATATACACCTGTTGTAAACGGAAAATTTTATAGCAGCAATCTGGATTGAGTTACTCTTGCTTACCTATGAATGTTTTTAACAAAGTGAGTAGTAAGTATAGTACGGTCAAATTTCGAACACTGCCGACTACTAGTATAGATACTATCACAAATTTAAATGCACATTGTGACGGTCGAATGACATAGTCTCGAAGTTAAAATGTAATCAAAGACAATGTTTTTTAAATTTGCTTAATGTAATCGGACGACACACATTCTTCACACGCTTCTCTAACACAATCCCCATCAAGCCTTTTATCTCCTTCTAAACACCTTTAATGGGCGCCTCATAGGAACTGTTAATTTTTTTGCTATGCATATTTAATTAGCAAAATCTTCAATAATTTTGCTACCTTTCTAATCACATCATAACCTATACTGCGTACAACAAAATAGTGTAATAACCGTGATATGAATTTTTGCTCTAATAGGCTAAGCATGCCCTACATGAACCCCCTTAAACTGTGGAGTTTCTTGGACCTTTAAGTTCAGATTTAAAAATAAACATTGATAATAACGAATCCTTTTGGGTCTTTTGCCGTCAAGAGCATAGCTTGAGAACTGACAGATTTAACTTTAAATTTATTCTTAACAAATTTATGACTTCGAATTCAAGTTATAATAATTTTTTTCAAAGAGTCGGACAAAATAAACACAATAAATACAAACTAACCCAACCTTAAGTTTTCTCAAAGTTAAAACCATTCTCCTATTTTATAATTATAATTTTTGTCCAACTCAGTCTATATTTATTACGTTAAAGATATTTATTAATTATTTATACAAAATAAAAAAGTTGCTAACGGAATCTCGTATTCCGTGAACAAGTTATAATTTAGAAATTATTATTGACATTATAAAGTAGTCAATGAAATAATTCAGTGCCAACTATTCCCTCTCAGTTCTCACATTAAAATTCGATCATTGTTTAAATTTTACGTTCGGGTTTCTTATCTTTTACGTTGCGGTTTCTTATTTATTCTTATGAAATTACGACGTTTTGAGATTTAACTGTCGTTTTCAATAAACTTAATGTAAAAATCACAAAATAGGTTTACGTCAAATTGTCAAAATAAGTGCTACACTTCGATTTTTTGTGGTAATATAATTTCATATGTGGTACATATAATTTAAATATAAAGTTGTATATATAATTTAAACAAAATTTATTTTCAGAATAGTAATATCATTGGTATATTTAATTTTTAACATACTTCAAAAAAGGAACAGGGTATTAATTCGATTGATGCATACTTTATTCATGTCACTTCGTATCACCAGTATTTACCAAGCAATTTTGATTATTATTTTGCTTGTTTCTTTTCTTAATCTATATCGGTTTTCTTTATACCCACGATGAAGTTCATTAAAAATTTGGGTAAAATTCGACAATGAAAATGTAAATTATACCATAACACTTCTAAATAATTAAGGAGCGTGGTCGACTTTGTATGATAAAGGTTTAATGAAAATCTAATAGTAAAGTCTCTAAAATGTTGAAACGACTAATGGCAATACAAAACAACCCTTTAGCAAAATCATTCTGATGTTGGAGTCGGAAGGTAACAACAAAAACACTTCAGTGATGAGGGGTAAACTCATCAAGCTTAGATTTGTTTGACTTCTTTTGGCGTAAGCAAGAAATTAATAAAGTAAATAAAGTAGGTAAATATTTAGAGGTAAATACAGAGGCATGAAGTAACTAAAACCCTAGTAAGGGTTTATATAAGAAGTATATACTATAAGTGAGTATTTAAAAATATATACAAAGATATAAATCAACTAGAATATCAGTAGGAAGGGAGGTAATAAATGTAAGTAATGTAGGTATGGAGAACTGATTACGGTGAAGCCAGAAGAGAGAATGTTATTGACATGTCCGTATGGTAATGTGTATATGTATGTGTACTATATGGGGAAGCAGTCATGTATATATTTATGAATATATTATATGTTCATCAAATCCCACAAATATCTTGATTTCAATTAAATTAGTTATTATTGAATTAATCGTTAATACTTGATATTCTGAATAACATGGAATACAGTAGGTTCTAAAAATGGAAAAATAAAACTTTTTGAGAAAAAATTGAACAGATATCGCAACCTAAAAATTACAAAATTATAGAACTAAGATTACTTAGTTGGAACTTTTGCGTTACGATATCATATCTGAATGAAAATAAATTTGCAAAATATTTTTACTGCTTAAAAATTTTGAGGTCGGTGTGTACGCGAGAAAGAAAAAGAATCCAAAAATCGCTAGTATTATTTTCCAAAAAAATTCGCATTTAACAGCGAAAAACAAATAAATTTCCTATTATGTTAGAGCCCTAATGTTTTGATTAATAGTAATTGGATTTAAAAATGTCTTAGTTATCCTTTTACTATATATATATATATATATATATATATATATATATATATATATATATATATATATATATATGTATATGTATATATGTATATATAATTATTTGTGATAATACCTTCAACTTCCATGAGTTTTTAAATAATATACCAATTGCAAGTAACCAAAAGTACGTTGGAGTGACTTTTATGTTCAGAAACGTTTAATATGAATTATAGTCATCATCAGCCAGAAGACGTCTACAGTAATCTTAGTTCTCCTACGTATCTCCCTTCTACGTATTATGGATTATATTTTGTAGAGAAAACTTAAGTGACTCGGAGTCTTTTTATGAAGTCGATGGTAAAAGGCCACATCACATTTCTGTATGCATCACTGCCAAAAGACATCGGTTGAGGATTTTTGTCTTCAAATATTTAAATATTTGGCATACAGACAAGAGAGATACGCGAAGGTGGCGTGGCGTATGTCGCCTTGATATTCTTAAATCAAGCATACACTGGTGCTTGTAGAGTTTTGACAGCGGCACGTCAATATCGTTCCAAAACATTGACAAAATTTTTATTTATTCAGTACTTTTATGTAGAAATCACAGCACAAAAGAAAACTTCAATAGAAATAACATCACATGTTCCCGGTAACTGAAATGTTTTAAAGGATTATGTATTTTTAAAGGTTTTACAAACTTTTTGTCAGTCGATCTGGTTTTGTTTACAATATGACAACGCTACTGCTGTGCAAAATGGCGCGCCGGAAGGGTTAATATCGATACTATCGTTTGAAATATATTTACTATCGTATGTCTTTATAGAGTCCATTTTTTGATTTTTTCTCTTTACAAATGATGCCCCAACTGAGTAATACGTACAATTGAAAGAACGAAATATTTTTCTGAAATTCATAATATATTAAATTAGCATAATTTATTTCGAAGAAAAGTATTTTTAGCTTATGAATAAAATGTTCGTGTTGAACTGTGCCCATGTTATATCTTCAAATTATAATTGGTCCCGTCAGTTTAGTATCAATTTAATGTTCATAAAGCGTTTAATTATATTTTTTTGTCGTAAATGGATACCAAAAGATTAATATTTATTTTTGTAGCGTATATTTGTTTTAATATTTTAATTGAATACTGCAACAAAATGGCGTATCATAATAATCATTGGAAGTGACAGTATTTTTTAATTATATGTAATTGCGCAATGAAACAGGGTCTAGGCACTATTTTCTCTAAAATGTATTATTTATAGAAGTTAATGTTTTTCAGTGAATTATTTCAGTTATGTGTCTACTACCACTCATGATAGAACAACTTCTTGCATTCAACCCTTCAACTTCTGCTAATGCACCTTTAATTTCAGATGATTATAATACCATAAATCAAAGATAAAGCGAAATTCCATATTTTGGTACGTTGAGTGTATTGCGCGTATTTATAAACTATTTGCTTTTCTTGTTTAAACAAGATAACCGAATGAAAAGTTTATTACTTATTTCCATAACACTTATTCATAACAGTCTTCAGTCTACTACGTCTTTATTCATTACATATACTACAAGAAACAACAAAGTTTGAGAAAATAGTTGAGAAAATATTTATAAGCTTATATATGATATTCATCACAAGTTTAGTCTCATATCTATTTTATCAAGAACATTGATTGCAAGAAAAATTGTATAACTCAATTTTCTGAAATATAAATGACAAAAAATTAAATGCTCTTTGTTGATTGTATTTATATGAAGCACTATTATATTAATCATCTTAAAAACCGAACTTAAAATCTTAATTAATGCTTTTAAGTTTAACTTAATTACGACTTATGATAATAAAGTTATTAATTGTTATTTTTAGTTATAAGTAAAATATATTCTTACGTCATATATTTATACGTCCATTTTTCGCAAGTAGAATTATCGTAAACTTACTGATAAATATATTCCGAATTATCGATAATAATATATCTCGCATCAAGATCGTCCAGTGACTACTATAATTACTATATCGTCAGCAAATGGAACTTGAATTTTGTGTTCACTACTAATATTGACCCCAAATGCGTTAATATTGATCGCAAATGCGTTAATATTCATCCCAAATGCGTTCCATAAATTAAAAAAAACGATACGCGAAAAACGAAGGATACGATACGCATATGAATAAACCGTACACATTTAAACAATTCTAAACATTTGTATGTCCAATACCTTTCAACGCATGGTGCATATTTGAACATTTAAAATATGTATCATAATCGCTGATTTTCCTGTAATTTCCTTGTCACATTTTAGCAACTCTATTTCTTTCATGATTTTGGGCTCAGGACTTTTGTAAGTAAGGGCGCACTATGCTGTATTTTCACATATTTTTAGAATATATTTTTAAATATCAATTTAAAATTGTGCAAAAAATATTTTTCTATTCGGCAAAACAAGTCTTTTCAAAATATATTCCACATGACATATGAAAAGAAATTATTTAAGACCTTTGTCTAACGACTCTAATTCTTATGCGAATATTTTAAAAAAGTTAGTGGTGTAAAACACATGCAAAATATTTTGGGTTAATAAAACGTAACAATGTGCCAAATTTTTAGTTTCTGCTTTCCAAGGTTTTTGAGGAAAACGGTTTTCAAAATTTAAAAATTTAAGTATATTGCCTACTATGTCTTTCGTAGGCGTAAAAACTTGGAGAATATTAAAAAAAATATGACATCTAGAATCATAGCTACAAATTTTGCTTGAGGTTCTGAATATATATATATATATATGTATATATATATATATATGTATATATATATATATATATATATATATACATATATATTTTTCATAATTTTAGGTTAAGTAGATATGAAAATAAAGAGGAAGGAAAATATCCTTTTTGCTTATATTTCTGTTTATCTTTTAAGATGTAATATACAAAATTACGAAAAAAATATTATCTACACCCTTATAAATAGCACTTTCAAATTACATCCCGTACTACATACAAAATTAAAAAAATGTATTTTCGAGTACTTAATTTGTCCACAATAAAATGTCCAAATAAAAATTTTTTGGAGTTTTAAGAGGGTTAACATGTTTTTTTACTGTACTGAATTCCAAGTTTTTGTATCAAGCTTTTTCTGAGAAAAACGACTGTGACCGACATATAGAAATACACGTGAGTAATCTTATAAGGATTTCGTTTCTAGGTAAGGAACTTTAAAAATTAAATGCTGGTGGGATAATGTAGCTATACATAAAGGCTGACCTAGCAAATAACTTTTTAAACTTGATCAAGTTTTAGTATGGAATTTTTAAATAAAAAAAAATAAAAAATTTAAGTTATTTTTATTGGATCATGAGAATTGTTTAATAACATGAATTACAAAAGCTAAATCATATTTCCACATTTTTAACTGAAATAAACTACAAAAGTGGGAATGTAAGTCGATAACTGCTGATCACTTTATATGCGTTGTTATCCACACATGTCTACATCATAATAATTGTACGGTTATGGCGATCCTGAGTAATGTAAATCGATTCAGCATTTTGATTTAATGCTAAGCAGCGCTTTTCTTTCTGAAGAAATCTGTTCCAGTTATGTAATTATTATAATATTAATTAGTTTCTTTATCGATCAGAGATTATAAATTGATATGAAATCATTTATATACCTCTCATTTCGAACGAAAAATGAAAGAAAAAAAACCAATAAATTTTAAAACTCTAAGGTATTCCATTTGCACCCGTATCTAACTTAATTAAAATTCCTGTGTGTATAAATACATTTGAGTGGTAAACTGAAATGTACACGTATTAACGTCCTTTGTCACGGTGCTAAACTTCAACTTTTCAAGTCAAATGCTTTCTCAGCAAAACGGAGTGAACATTTATTTACACAGAACATTTATTTAGGAATGTCCCTAGAACTATCTCCTAAATTATGTTACGAAATTCTGAAAAAATCAGTTGGGAATCCTTATAATTTTTTCTTCAAATTATCAGAATAATGTGTTGCTACATTATTTCTTCCTTCTAAATTTTTACATAAATATTATTTAATGTTAACCGAAATTGTATGCCAGTTAATAAATTGCATTACTAAGATAAAGTTTAGGTTTCAGTGACAGAAATTTTCTAAAAAAAAGTAGCGAAAACTTAATTCAATTTATTGCTTTTTTCATTTTATTATACGGAGCCCTAAAAATATTGACCACATTTTTACTAGACTTTCATTTTCTTAAATGTCCTCGAGAAAGCTTTCATAGTACTTGGTATTGCCCAATTAAATAATACTTCGCTCCTCATTGGATTAATTTCGCTTTAGAAAGCACTTTATTCTAATCATTTTAGCTGTAATTTAAAAGAGAAAGCCTTTAATACCTTGTAGTTAAATTTTGGAAGAAAGTAGGTTTAGGTACAAAAAATGCTTGGTCAGTTCCTGCGTACAAACAATGAGTTAAATCGCATAATTTATACCTTTCGTAAGTCAGTTACCAAAGTTTTCTTTATAGGTAATATCTGAAGGTAATCTTAAGTGTTCTTTAGTCTCAATATTTTACTTTTTATTGAGCTATACACCTGCCTTTTATGACCATTTATAATTTGAACGATACTTTTTACTTTTAATGGATGTTGGTAAAACGATTCTCGTAAAAGTGACTGGATATATTTCATTGTTTAAGGTAATGTTAATTTTAATACGTACAACATCTCTTGAGGAAACACCTAAACATTTTGCTCATATTTATAAAATTGTAGTAAGGGCACTCAAAATCACTTCACGTAGATCCGGAAATAACTCAAAAAAAACGTGAACCCATGCAAGGACAATCGTCTTTTGTATCGTCATAAACATGGCCACATAACACACACACACACACATAAATTCTAATTTGTTTTTAAAATTTAAAACTTTCGTAGGGACTAAATATCTTCTATATATTAATATATTCGGAGATTAAAAATGATATTAATTAGATTTTATTCATTTGTTCGGTGAGTAATATGCATAATAGGATATAACATTTTTCATTTAATAGCCGTCTGTTAACAATCTAAAAATATTTTATGAACTGGATAAATTATTTCTAAAAATAACTAATTTTAAATTAATATATTAATTTACTTCTATTCACATAAACTGGATAAATTATTTTTAAAAATAACTAATTTTTAATTATCAATAAAGAGGATTCATTATAATTTTTAAATCAAAATTCTACTCATACATTATATTTACTCATTAAAATCGCCTATCAAATTAAACACATTCTTTTTAAATAGGAAGTTAATGTTGACGTTACTTTGAAGTTTCAGATCACATTAACTAAACTGAACATTACTCCAATTTTAATTATGAATAATGATTTTTTGCAATTATTTTTGAATGCATAAAATATTTGAGTAAAATTACTTCTTTATTAATCCTTTCTCACCGCTTTGTTCATCACATGGGATTCAAAATGTAACGAAATTATTCAAACATATTCATATAAATTGTTCAAAAATTCAAAAAACTTTTCTTAATAGAAACTTTTTAAGTAAGAGGGAAATTCGCACTACGAAGATTCTATATATTTAGGTACAAATAAGCATTTAGGCTACATTGTTATTGAACTATTACAAATATTAAGATTATGATTACCATTTAAATATATTGCCTGGCATATAAATGACTGTCGTTTATTTATCATAAATTTCTTTTAAACTATGATATTTAGAATAATTGCTATAGTTTTCCAATAAATTTCAGGTAACGCTATATATTCATAATTTTGGCTTGAGTATACGTGCACACACACACATATATACATACAAACATACACACATGCATGCACGTACGCACGCACGCTCGCACGCACGCATGCACGTACGCACACACAATTTTTAGGAACAAAATAGCACCCGAAAAATGTCAAGAGAATCTGACGGTGATAGCTTGGTCAATTCAAAAATAACCTTGAAATGAGTTTAAAACTACTTATTTTAAAAACTAGAAATTTACTACAGTGATAAGACATATTAACCATCGTGTATCCATATATTGTAAACTTTGATATTTCCTTGCATACACTTATTTTTTGGTGCCAAAAGAATATTTTTATGATATGTATAAAATCTCACCTATAAGAATAATTCCGTTTTAAACCTAGAAACTAGTAAATGCCTTAAAATAAAAAAAAACTTAAAAGTTAAATAACCTCATGTCGTATAGATCAGCTGAGAAATGTTATATTCATTTAAATTGATGAAGAATGTAATGTATAAGTCAAATCATAAAGTTTGGGTGGTGTTTAATTTAAAAATAATTTTCTCTGTACTATAAAACAAAATGCCTTATGCATTACCATAAGGTATTTTTTTTGTCTCAAGATATTTTCTGCCCATTCCGTCCTATATTCGTTAAATACTCATATTAATTCGTGATTTTATGAATTATAATATTATTAAGTACAATATTAATTAACAAATTTAAAAATTTATAACATTTTCGATAATACTGTATCGATTTCAACCCATTCAACAAAAAAAAAATGAAGACTTACACGTATTTAAAATAAAAGTATTTATTTTTGTATTCGAAATTAAAAATCTTTCCTTTCAACACATGTGAAAGTTGACTTGATGCTTAACGATGATTTCAAAAATTTATAAAAGGAAAATTAATTTTAACTGATTGGAGTCAATTAATAGTTACTTTAAAGAAAATCCAAATATGGATGTATTAACTACAAAATGAGGTTTCTCTCATAAATACGAGTAAAACCTGAAGAATACATAAGTTAGTGTTATTTATTTCAAAATATAGCAAAACTGTAGACAAGAAAATTTTTGAAAATATTTTAGTCTGGAAAGAACTTTCACTTTTATCACGTATACTAAGTAGCACGCAATGATTTTTTTTCTTTTTTTTTACGATTTCATAGTAAAATAAGAAACCCTTTAAACTTCGTAATACCCGCCATTCTTACGTTTGTTGCATCCTCTATATTTTTTACAATTTTAGACTAAAATACCTAGGATTTACCTTAGTATGTATTTTAGATTGAGTTCCCAAGTATACAAAATATTATAATGTACCTATAAATATATACAAAATTATAGTAAATAAATATTTTTCGTTTAACATCAATGAACCTGCCAACATGGCTGCCAACATGCAATAAATTGTTTATTTAGTATTTTAAAGCTCGACTTGCAAAATGTTAACCTTCAAAATATGTAATAGTATTCCTGCATATTTTAACATGCTTTTGGCCAGCTGCTTCAAAAATTGAATCAGTTTATACCTATTAAACTTTTGTAAAATATAGGGATTTTTTATCGACTAGTATAATTCATAAGTAAATCAAAATATTTAAATAATAATTTCTTTTGTCTGTTTTATTATTATTCCGTAAGGATAAAGTAAAATTATTGATATACTATATCGACATTAGTTTATTTTACCATGATAGGCTTTCATTTTGAAAGACACTTATCAACTGAACAAATATATTCAACATTATTTTACGTGGAATAATGTTACGTACCTAAATATAATGACGGAATCTATATATTTTACACTGTTAGAAATTTTGCTTACATAATCTTCTGTAGCGTTTTATGCTATTATCTATACTTCAAATTAGTTGCAATGCTTAAAATGAATACAGTTGCTTGTACAACCATTTCCTTATATACGTTTTCTGTATTTACTAGTACTATATATCTAAAATTTTTAAAATTTAGTTAATTTTGGCACAATCTTTATGCCCGAAACTACCGAACATAAAATTTTGAAAAGAAAACAGAGTTTTAGAAGCCTATTCAAAGGTTATACAAGAAATTATTAATGTTACGCTAAGAAGTCCATGTAAGCAATGACTTTTGATAAATAATATAATTTAATTTCAAACTAGCACTAGCCAGATTCGCCCTTGGCCTATTTTTTATATTATTAAAGCGTATTAAAAAATTTGAGACTTTTGACATATGTACATAATGCAAAAATTACGTATATAACATACGTATCGTATCGTCATAACGTATCTAGTTGTGTCAATTAATATAATCGTGGGTTTATGCCATTATGAAGTTAATTCATACAAATAGGCATATGCAATTTACAACAACCGTGTGAACCGCTCATATTTGTACACATCATAATTTGAGAACAATTATTAAAATATAACAAGCTAGATTCTTTCCAGTCACGGCGACTCAATCGAAAGGCTTCACCGCCTTCGTTAAAATAAGAGCTTAACGAGACTAGATTTGTGCATTCCATCCTCGTGTATTTTTCTCGAGCCACACTTGATTTAGCTCGGAAGCAGACAATTAATACAGACGCATCTCAATACTCGCTGAGCTATTTTAAATATAAATATCAATCCATTTGACATAAGAATAGATGATAATAATTTATTTAAAACTGCCACAATCCGGATAGCAAACTGATTGCTTTTTATTGGATTGAAAAATGTGCGATGAGAGGAAATAAGAATTAAAATAGAGAGTAAAGAACCATCACTTAAAATATTGCACTATATTGATCACATCCATTATCATCGGTAATATATGGTTCGTGCAAATGCAAATGGAGTGAAGTAAAAAAATCAGCACGGACTAAAATAAGGCCCCTTAAAAAGAACCACAAACTTGAATTGACGTTGATTTAATCTTAGATTTAATATTTTATACCATTTGTGTCCATCATTTCATAAAATATTTTACATCTGAATTCGAAATTCATATTGTTTTTGATCAATACTTCATTTCCCATATTGAGGACAAAGAAGGACACAATCGTAATAGACATGTTTCTTACGCTCTTCTTTGACCATGAAAAAAAGACAAAACAATTTGCTTAAGTCTTTAAGAAATATTTCATTTAAACAACCATTCACCTCTTCTATTCTTATATTATTATTATATATTAGAATATTGATGTATTAAGGGTATGGTATGTATATAAATATATATATATATATATATATATATATATATATATATATATATATATATATATATAAAAGTTTTTTATCATGCAAATATAAGAAATATTTAATTCAATCAATCATTAACCTGTTCTACCAGATTATTGATGTATGAAGAGTATAATAAAAAACTTTATATTACAAATAGAGAGCAATGTCAGTTGTATTCAATATTAAACGTAAATATTAAAAATTGGACCATATTTTTTTATAAAACAGGTAAACGATTGTTTGAATATTACACTGAGAAAACTGATACTAGAATAATTTTTCATCTGAGTATATATTCATAAGATTTTAAGAAAATGAATTCTCTATATGGGAAATATTTTAAAAAGTGTGATTGATTTACTGTGAAACATGATAATAGAAATCAGAAAACATGTTTTTACAATTTTTGTCTGTCTGTATGTATATTAATTTGTTCGTTATTCACGCGAAATCTACTAGACGGATTTTGGTGAAATTGGTTTGGTAGGTATGAAATTTGGTATAGTTTAGACCAAAAGGTGACGTCTTTGTTATTATAACTGGAAACATACATAAATTACAGACATGAAAAAAATCTAAGTAAAGTATGATCAAAGCCATTAATTAGATTACTACGTTATACATTCTATGAATTCCATAAAGTTAGCTGAAAAACTAGATGATATTTTGTGTCATGCTTTACCAGGTTTTCACGCGTGTGATCACACTATACAGTAAGTTTTTATGAGAATGGAGAAATAAAGCTATTTGAAGAATTTAATAAAATGTTCTAGTTCAAGTGTTTGCTTGTTTAAACAAAATTGAAGAAATTGATGATATTAAAAATATGGAAGCATTTTAAAAGTTTACTTGCAAAACTAACGGCATCATCGTAAGAATGTAAACGGTACGGTTATTAAGTTTCAAAATTAAATTGTAACAATATCGGTAACAGAATTTTTTTTAAATCTGTAAAAGCTGACTTAATTTTCCCATGTTGGAGATAACCGAAAGAAAAAAACATATTAAGTACAATGTAGGTTGGAATGTTAATGACGAAAAAGTCGAACAACTTTGGTTCAAACATTAGCCACATCTCTTTTATATTGTGATGGTAGTGGTTGACAACATTTTAATGAAATTAATGTCATTATCTATTAATTAGGATTGTGATTTGTAAGTTTAAAAATAAGGAATAATTATTACATGGAATTTCTTTATATTAACATGTAATTATAAGTGTTTCCTACACTTTAATTTCCTACACATGTAATTATAAGTGTAGGAAAGGGTAATTTAGTTCAATCATATATGTATATTTTGCAAAATATCGTAAAAAGTTAGTGTTGTTTTTTACTTGTTTCTGTTATTAATTACATATTCATTCTATTCACGAATACTTCCAAATATTCCCCAATATTATATATAATACTGAAAATTGTATATTATTTTAAAGAAAATAAAGTTATCTGCTAAGCATTTCTACCAATATTAAATATGAATATTATACAATGGAACCGTATACATTCTTACAATTAATGCCGTATATTTATTGTTTTTATTACACAATACACATAACGTTGATTTATTACAATTGAAGTAATCTCTTGAAGTCAATCAAGCAGTAACGAAACATATTACGTGTTATGGAAATAGGTATCAGATTGTGAATACAATTTCATAATTAAAAAAACAATTAATACAGTAACAGATAAACTAACAAGTAATTAATAAAATATCTTACAAAAAGGACAAAAATATACGAACGCGTATATATATAAACACATATGTACATATTATTTATTGACTAAAATAAAGGAACGAGGACTACATTATAACAAATATTTTAAGACGTATCGCCAAAGTGTTATGTGGTAAAAAGTTTATTTGATATATACTCGTCATCTTTTTAAAAGACTTTTCCTTTCTTTAAGGTTCTATCTTCATATCTGAATTAGTTTTTTTCTTACAAGTTTCTCCTAAAATAAATGCAAAGTAGGTATAAAAATAAATGATAAAGTAAGCCCTTTATTTTGTATAGGGTCAAAATCACCTGTAAACTTATACCTTGCCAAAGATGTGAGAGTATAATGTCGGTAATGTAAATATTATAAAAAAAGATGTCCGAGTGTAAGTCGAACTCGTAGTCTGAGTGTTCCATATATTTTTATCATATTATCGGGAGACTTGTATGGAGGTAATTTATGGACATAAAAAAACAAAAATCCAGTAACCGACAATTTTATTTGCCATGCAACAATTCCACATAGAATTACATGAAGTACAGCAATGATTAGTGGTAATTTACATATTTCACATGTGAAAAAAATAAAACACTAATTTCTTTTCTGAATTTAAAATGTGACACGGATTATTCCTATTTAATTGATGTTAACTGTGTATGAAAAAAAATTGTTGTATTTCACAAAATAAAAACAGTGACTAACAAAAAATTAAAAAAAATTGTCAAATACTGAATATATTTGGCGTTAATTTTGTAGAAATTCATTATTCACAATTAAATGAAACTACGTGATGTAGTATTATTTCTACTTTCTTTAATTTCTTTACCACGACCTAGGTTTCGTTGTATTACAACATCTTCAGGTGGGATACTAGCAAAGATCTTTGCTAATATCCCACCTGAAGATGTTGTAATATAACGAAACTTAGGTCGTGATAATGAAATTAAAGAAAGTAGAAATAATACTACATCACGTAGTTTCATTTAATTGTGAAAAATTGTCAAGTAAATTTTAAATCAACACTAGTTTCCAAAAACTAACATTTGTCGAATTTTTTGAACATCATTTCAAATAAATATAATATTTTAATTGAAATGATGTTCATTTTAGTTCAAAGTGAAATACTTTATTTGTTGTGTCAGATGTTAAATGATATAGCAGCGAAGAAAAAATTTGAGTTCTCAAGATTATTCGACATAGACTTATGTATATTTTATTCGATAGGAATGTTTTAACCCATATATTTCGGTACGATTAATAGAATATCTCATCAAAGATATAAAAAATTCCTAAAAACTATAATCTTGTCAAATACGAAATCGCTGCCTATGAAAAAAAAATGGAGCAAAATACTTAGTGAAATGATGGATCGAAATTTTATTAGGTGATATGTTAAGTACAAAATATAGTTTACTTCAATTTATTTATAATTTTTTAATAAAAATTTCGAACTATTTTTCATAACTCAATTAAACTTTAAAACACCAAATGTATATAAACGGCTAATTGGTAAAGCATCATACAATCCCTACATTATCAAGTCAGTGGTTTCGTATGTATCCATCGCGAGCCCTTAATATTATCTTTGTTCTAATTTTACACTCAACAAAATTCTCATCCGCTTATACAAACAGGCACCGCGTAGTCGGTTAAATGAAACATAAATATTCTTGCGTTGTTATTCGTAAGGAAACTTTGTCAATTTATTTTCGTGGCATACATTTCAGAAACGGTTCGTTGACCTGCTTGAATAGCTTGCAAATTAGAGACGATTACTTTTTAGCGTGGAAATATTTCCGCGTTTTCTATACCCGCTTGAATAACAGGATATTTTAATACGTAAAAGTTAATGTCTAATGTAAGTAACATTATGAAAAATAAACGTAGAATTAAGAGGAAAGTATCGAATCAAAGAGTAAGCAGGTATTAAAAAAAGTTAATGTCTAATGTAAGTAACGTAAAAGTTAATGTCTAATGTAAGTAACATTATGAGAAATGAACGTAGAATTAAGAGGAAAGTATCGAATCAAAGAGTAAGCAGGTATTATAAAAAAGTTAATGTCTAATGTAAGTAACATTATGAGAAATGAACGAAGAATTAAGA
Source organism: Druceiella hillmani (assembly GCA_039881145.1). NCBI lineage: Eukaryota > Metazoa > Arthropoda > Insecta > Lepidoptera > Hepialidae > Druceiella > Druceiella hillmani. The sequence continues at coordinate 119,610 of JAYKKI010000048.1, read as the reverse complement.
GGAAAGTATCGAATCAAAGAGTAAGTAGGTATTATAAAAAAGTTGATGTCTAATGTAAGTAAAGTAAAAGTTAATGTCTAATGTAAGTAACATTATGAGAAATGAACGTAGAATTAAGAAGAAAGTATCGAATTAAAGAGTGAGCAGGTATTATAAAAAAGTTGATGTCTAATGTAAGTAACGTAAAAGTTAATGTCTAATGTAAGTAACATTATGAGAAATGAACGTAGAATTAAGAGGAAAGTATCGAATCAAAGAGTAAGTAGGTATTATAAAAAAGTTGATGTCTAATGTAAGTAACATTATGAGAAATGAACGTAGAATTAAGAAGAAAGTATCGAATCAAAGAGTGAGCAGGTATTATAAAAAAGTTGATGTCTAATGTAAGTAACGTAAAAGTTAATGTCTAATGTAAGTAACATTATGAGAAATGAACGTAGAATTAAGAAGAAAGTATCGAATCAAAGAGTGAGCAGGTATTATAAAAAAGTTGATGTCTAATGTAAGTAACGTAAAAGTTAATGTCTAATGTAAGTAACATTATGAGAAATGAACGTAGAATTAAGAGGAAAGTATCGAATCAAAGAGTAAGTAGGTATTATAAAAAAGTTGATGTCTAATGTAAGTAACGTAAAAGTTAATGTCTAATGTAAGTAACATTATGAGAAATGAACGTAGAATTAAGAAGAAAGTATCGAATCAAAGAGTGAGCAGGTATTATAAAAAGTTGACATCTAATGTAAGTAATGTAAAAGTTAATGTCTAATGTAAGTAACATTATGAGAAATGAACGTAGAATTAAGAAGAAAGTATCGAATCAAAGAGTGAGCAGGTATTATAAAAAAGTTAATGTCTAATGTAAGTAACGTAAAAGTGAATGTCTAATGTAAGTAACATTATGAGAAATGAACGTAGAATTAAGAAGAAAGTATCGAATCAAAGAGTGAGCATGTATTATAAAAAAGTTAATGTCTAATGTAAGTAACGTAAAAGTTAATGTCTAATGTAAGTAACATTATGAGAAATGAACGTAGAATTAAGAAGAAAGTATCGAATCAAAGAGTGAGCAGGTTTTATAAAAAACTTAATTAGTTTTATGCTATCACTTCAAAAAAACACCTAATAATTATGAGTAGAATTGGCACTAAGATTGTTGCATAGATATAATATTTCTATTAACCTGAATATATATCCTATTTTCAAAACTTATAGTTTTGCATTATCACTGTGCTTTTCTTGTATTTTTCCTATTTTATTTTATCAACCCTGTTGTTTTCATGATTTTTGTTCTATAGTTTCGGAAATATTGGCTGAGATATTTATTTAAGCAAATTTTTTTTTGGAGACTATTCCTCCAATGCAATTTAAAATTATTCAAATATTTTTTGATTCTTCAAAATAAAATTTTTCCAGTGATAGACCACATGATATAAACATTTTAAAAACATTTTTGAGTACGGTTTTTAGTCCCTCTTTGATTGTTATAGAAGAAATTAAAAAAGTGATATATGGGTAAATAAGTATATCAATAGGACGAATTTCAAGTTTTGATGAATAAACTTTTTCTGAGAATATCGGCTGTGATAGGTAGACTGAGCTTTGAGTGACTTTGAATAAATCCGTGAGGATTTTATTTTACAGTCATATACAATTATCGAATTATCAAACTTTTAGGTTCCCCCTAAAAGTTGGAATATTGAATTTATACCCAATACGAAATGGAACAAAGTAAATATAGGTGTGAATCAACGACTAAATATTTGCATGCGAAAGTAGAGGTTAATACAGGGCATGAAATAATCGAGATTATAATTGTCCTACAAATTCCAAAACAAATGCAATAGATATAATTAGTATGAAAAAAGGAACATTTGACAACTTTCATGACCATACAGTTAGTATGACACACAGACATTTTTTTTTCAATAAAACCTTTTATCGATAAAATAATACATTTATAAATTAATTCATATTGAATATATTTGGAGTTAATTTTGTAGAAATTCATTATTGATAATACTTATTTCTAATAAAATCTTTGCTAATACCCACCTGAGATGTTGTAATACAACGAAACCTAGGTCGTGGTGAAGAACTTAAAGAAAGTAGAAATAATACATCACGATGCATTTAATTATCAAATTAATTCATTTATAAATATATTATTAAACCTAAAATGTAAAATAGCACAACATGTGTTATTGAAATTAAATAAATTAAAGCTGTTTATATTTGAGAGAAAATTTCGTTTGAATTGAAACGACTTTCACTAAGAGTTTTGGTTAGGTAACTCACTAAACCGAAATTCTAATTTAAATCCATTAACAAGCAAATAATAATAATAAATAAATATGACCACTAGCAGTTCACTCTTCATCAGGTTCATTTTTATTAGGTTTATTTCAGTTGCAATGAATAAACACGACTATACGTATTTAAAATTAATTGTCGCCAGTTCAAGTATAAATGAAAATCCCATTAAATTTTGTACTACTATTTTAATAAAATTGTAAGGAATTTCTTTGTAAATAAATATATTTTTAAAGAGATATTGTACGTGGCTTATTCCCTAAAAATGTAAAAATTCAATTACTTCAGTAAATATATCAACGACGTTTCAAATTTAAATTACTATTGAAAACTGTAAATACTTCTAATATATAATAACGTTAATAGTCGCACTATACATTAAGTCAAGACTGGGTAGTTTAAAAAATTTAAAAGATTGATAAACACTTTGAGTCTTTTTTTTCCAACTAACATATTTTAATCAACTTAAATTTTTCTTTGTCAATTTAAATAATTTTTAGGGTATAAAGGAAAAATATGAAAACTTCAAGTATCTGATCTGACTGTCTGTCATTTCTATCACAAAGGTTCAGTTTAAAAATATTAAATTTGACATAGGGAGCTAGTATGAGTAGTAAATATATATTAAAATAGTTAATAACCAAAATCAAATTCAAACGATCTATTTTTATTTTTCGCACCGTTAATTGAACGACTACTCTTCATTGCTATACCAAATTTCAACTTTGTACGCTAAGATACTCTGTGATAGGTAGACTGACAATAAAGTAATTGTACGCAATAAAATTTTCTGTTTCAACAATTTCAAAACGGAATCCTAATTATGTATTTCTTTTGTCAAGCAAATGTTTTCGACGGATCATTAATTTAGGTTAATTATCAAAAATTGAGGCCGCGATAGATTGAATTAGGATATTTCTGTAATTTTTTCAGATAGATTACATACTTTAAATGTACGTAATGTTGCAATTTTTTGAAGTTTTATTTGGAAATCATATACTTATAATATAAAATATTTGCACAGTGAAAGCGGTTGCGCTCAATAGATTCATGAATCTAATATACTAACAAAATTTTATTCATCCTCATGAGGTTTTATTGTAACATCACATTTATTTCAAAGTTCGAAAACAAATTGAACTCAAAGATTCATCTGTGATTAAAAATCATGATATCCAATTAATTTTATTTATATTTTTAATTAGCTTGGCTAAAAATGGGGATATAATTTCCGTATTCTTTTAATATCAATTACGTCACAATACTTTTTTTTATAATAAAATTTCACACATACCATGCTGCTATATTTGATAGCCAATGACTAATTATATTATTGAATATATTTGGCGTCAATTGTGTAGAAATTCATTATTCACAATTAAATGAAACTACGTGATGTAGTATTATTTCTACTTTCGTGTAAAAGAACGTAGAAATAATATAATATATAGTAAAAGTCGTGGTCAACGCTATTTAAATTTGCCATTAAAATTTGTGTACATTTTTGACTTCTATTTGAAAAAATTAAATAACTCTTTCTAGTTATATTCAGCAATATGCAATAGTTATATTTATTTGAAAATGACTTCGTGAAATATAAGTACCAAAGATTTTAATGCAACTTTTTAACTTGCTAATGTCACTTTCTTCGTTGATAAATTAATTTAAGGTGCATCGAATGATTTTTGCTTATGAAAGAAATTTTTTTTTAAAATGCAAATCAATTATAACTTAAAAATAAACGTTCAAAATTTTGGAATATAAAAGTTTAAAGAAAAAAAAAATGTATTTATAGGTTCAAATTAATACACACGTAGGAAACTGTTAGTCTGCAAATGTGACTTGTAATAATATCGTTCTTTTTGTTTAATTTGTTCAGTTTTTAATATGGCTTATTACATTTACTAAAACAATATAACTTTAAGCTGTATTATAACTTAAAATTTACCTCTCATGTAAGAGGAATTTTATCGAAGTAGGAAGCTAAATTTCGAAAAAGAAACAGGAGGTAATGACACTAAGCAGAGGAAAAGGTGGAAAGCGATTCACTGAGCAAAGTTCGAGAATGCCTTTTGTCGAAAACTGATATGTTTGATCAAAACGTTCAGAAGAATTATAAATTTCTCTATGAAGTACTGGCTGAATTTCATGGAAATAAGAGTCTCGTATAAACCTCGCTCTTCGTCGTAAAGCGAGACAAAATAAAATTCTGGTACGAAGCGAATACTTTTACAAATGAGAAGTTGTAAATATAATGATGCACTTCAAATGCCATCAAAATGAATATTTTTACTATAAGAAATAAAATTTCTTTCGACGTTTGCATACAAATTTAAACAATGCCACTTTGCTATCGCCAAGTTTACATTTATAGACGTAATTTTTTGACGTCATGTCCCATATCTTTTTGACGTGGCGGATCAAGTCTTATTTTTGTATTTCACTTTGACTTATTTCACAACAAACGATGCAATTTCTTCGGGAGTTTTACTACAAAGAATTTCTGTTCCGGATTTATGTTTCACAAAAAAATATACGTTTACAGTAAAAGTTATAATACCCATGTTAATATATTTCTTAAGTTAGTGTAGTGGGGGATTACTAGGGGTTGAAATCGAAAAGCCGGTTGCAAGCAGTAAAAATCCTCATTTCGGTAAAGTTCAGTCTTTTGTTAAAAATAAAGCTCAGTAGATTATAATTAGACTTTATTAGCTTTAATTACTTTTCTTGCACATTATAATTTTTTCCACTGACAACAGCTTTTAAAAAGTTTATTATTAAAGAAATTTCACTGCGAAATTCGGCACATGTCACCTGCTTGAAATTATATTGTGTGAGTAATATTGATTTTATTGAGTCAATTGGCAATCTGTTCTTCTTTCGTCCATTGCGAATTCATAACCGAAAAAAATAATTTCATGTTTTCATTGTGCGGCTTAATATAAACAAATATTACTAACAAATCGTCGGTAATTTGATGAAACGAGTGCTATCATTGCATGTATTGAAGAAAATTACCCACTGCTTTTTAGTCATCACTTTACTTGGTTTTAAGAAATTTTTTTGAAATGCAGAATTTTTCGAATAATTTAACATCGTCAATGATGATTCCTTTTAGTCTCAGAAATACTTCGATATTGTCGAATTATAGCTCCAGATTTTGCTTTAATACCAACTATTCAAAGCACTTAAATGAGTCTAAAGGTTTTATCCAAATAATAATGTTGTCTACGCATTCTTAATACACGCGTTTTATTTCGGTATTCGTCTTGTTGAGTTCGTCTTCATCAATTTTATATTTTCCAAACAGATCTCATACTAAGTTATGTTCAATTTATTGACTTCATGACTCTATAGATCCTTTCAAAGAACAAAGCTCTTTGTCTATTGAGCTTTTATCCTTTTACAGAAATACTATTCTTGAATGAAATATAGCAATCAATGAATGAAGATAGAACAAATATACTTCACTGGTATCGCTCGCAAAAATTTGTTTGATAGGAATTGGAGATTTATCTGTTATTAAAAATAGTTCTATTAAGGCGATATATAACTTTAGGATTCCTTTAATATCTGGAAAAAGGCTATTTCACCCAGTCTTAACAATTTTTCATAGCAACCTTTCATAGTTATATTTCATAGCAATTTTTAAAAGTTAGTTAATCATTTAATACAACAATTTTTTATGGTTAATTTCAATATAATCGCAGACATTTCGTCCTATAACAACTCTCAAATTCACATTTGCATTATCACCGGTAAAAGAGAGGCATGTTTCTTTTAAATTGTACATTTCCAGAATGTCCAGTAAATGATAGGCAACAATTTTTGAAATTTCGTTTTTCAAAGCTCAAATGATTAAATAATTATGGGAAATATTTTGCTAGCGTTGTGATTGCTGGCATCAGTAGACAAACTCAAAAATATAACACCTTCTAGGTTCTGTAGAAGCATTTCAATGGAAATTATTAATAATGTCATCAGATTTCGTCCTCACACAAGCTAAGTTTTTCGCTAATTCAGAATCAGAAAATTGTTTTTCCATTACGACGAAGTGCAGTCAATGTTTTTATATAATTAATGGCGCTTTATCACATGAAACGCAAGAGTGGTATCAACTGCACTTATTTTGTTATCACGTTGTTTAGAAACTAAACTATCTAATATATTTGTCGATACACTCAATCTGTTTTGTTTTTTATTTTTTTCGGTATTTACATGTTTTTCTTTATCAGCAGCATCTTTATATCCAATCCAAATAAGGCAACCACAAATAGTACACTTGACTTCTTGTTCGTTTCGTCCTTCCAGAAGCGACGGATATCTTGCTCTCAGTATTTCAGTGAATTTACAGCGTTTTTTTACTTTATAATGCCATTATATTGCACTGTAAAATGTAATTATTACCAAGAAATCAACGCATTATGCAAGAATAGATACATATATTTGACAAACGAGTTTTAACTTGAATAGTGCTCGTGCACTGCACACACACGCCTAAGTTGAATGAGGGGCATGACCGCGGCGAGCTCTTATAGTACAGTCGACTGGGAAATATTTCAGGCTTTTAGGGAGTAGGAAAACGTCATCTCCAATTTTAACGATTTTTTTTAATACTCAGATAATTGAACAGCCATTTTGCCAGTAGATTTAGATTAAAATATCTCGTAAACTATTGAGAATTGGACGATCTATCTGTAGCCATGAAATTTAGAGTATAACATTTTAAATAAAATGAGCTATTAATCATGTCTCTTCGACTTACAGTTTACGAGAAATTAATTTGTAAATGAAAAAGTGCGAAACGGAGCGTTCGACGACGTACACAAAAAGCAACTTGACAAATAATTTATAGATTTTTCATCTTTTTTTAATTGAAGATTTAAATATCTACTATTCGAAAAAATAATCAGAAAGGTAAAAACAATTTTTTCCCTTTATTATGGTGGAAAAGAAAATTTTTTAAAATTTCAATTAATTTCATTTTTTAACTTATTGTTTATTAAAGAAGTAATTATTTTTTATTTGAAGAAAGTTTTGAGGCGACAAATTTTCCGCACGAATTACAAAATTTCGATGATCTACATAATTTTCTGAGTATTTAAAAATAAATCATTAAAATCGGAGATGTCGTTTTTCTAGTCCCTATAAAGTCTCAAATATTTCCCAGCCGACGAGCCGCTTGCGCATTTGAATTGCGGTGGAAAGGAGTGCGGCCAGCGCGAGTAGGTAATTATTCTGCTCACCTGTGATTTATTGTGGTATGACGAAAAATCCGGTCTTGAATGAAATCCGGGCGGAGTCCGCTCTAAACTCTTCAAATCCGGTCTCAACGGGATTTAACCGGTCAGATAACCTAACCTTAATGTAGATATATCTACAAAAGGTAATTGTGTGAATTATTTTTATCTCTAGTATATTATGGACATTTATTCGCTTGCCTTTCGTTTCTTATCCTGCTTCGACAAAGTGGCTTCGTGTTCTTGACTTCTTGTTATTTCTTCTGAGAAACCTTAAATACATATAGAAACGTGTGGGACGTTTCTACGTAACTTAAATAAAACACAGGACGATATACATATTTATAATAATTCTTATTTTGTTTATATATAAATTAATAAAGACAAAATAACGGGTGCCTTGATATTCGAATTTTTCATATTTAATTATGTTTACAATTTGTGTACTATCAAACTGAAATCTTTTGTCAACTGAAAATGTCATTAATATTCTTTTCTTTTCGTCAGGAAATATGGGCGTTGAATCAATTTTAAAGAATGTGGTTCTGATAAATTTACCTACAAGATTAAACATCTAAAGCGGTATTTTATAGTTATACCGTTTGATTTATTAATACATGACAAGATAAATTTTAATCTAATGCTAACATTTAAATTTACAATGTAGATTTGAACGGTCAACATTAAATGAATCCTCATATCCCACATTGGATTTCCCAATCGTAATCCAAAAATCAATTAATGAAATTCTGTACTCACAGGAATAGTTTATATTTATATATATATATATATATGTATATATATATATATATATATATATGTGTGTGTATTAAAAAATATATATGTAACAGTTAGTTATTCTTGGCCTAATTGTTTAATTCACTGCTTTAAAATATTTATGGCAACTAGTACTTACTGGGTTTTCATTTATTGTCGAACGGTGTAATCTAGATGTAGACCAATATTTTAAGCCAAACCGTGAGTAATGACTCATTCATTACTCTCTTGGGTGAGTAATGACCACAGTATATATCGTCATTACTCTCTAGCAGCCTCCCTCAAGAAGCGCTCATTAGATGACGTCTATGTTTGCCTTGACCTGACATATCTATTTCTTTGGTGCTATACCATATGGTCTGGCTCTTTCTGTTTTGTCCTGTATCACAATGCGTTCAATAAAAATGTCCGAAGGAATTTATGGTACGACTTTGCACTGTATATAATACGCTAACTAATCACAATTTTTATAACATGGATGAATTAGTACCGAAATCAGCTCAACAACTCCATACTTCAAGTGCGTCTGTCTTTCCTCTCGAGTAGATGTAGAAAAAAAAATATGGAGCAGTGAATACAAAAAACATTTAAGATATGTTCTAATGAAGAAATTAAATTGAAAAGAGTTTTATTAATTAATTTTAATGATTATTGACATCTTCATCATCCTTCCTTATCTGTTCCTAAACGTTAAATGGAAATAAATGAGAAATATTGACCGTATTCGTAAAAAGCATTACACAAGAAATGAGTTCCATACAATTATCTTGCCTTCTTGACACTATACATGAAATCGTTATCAAATTGATATTAATTTGTGTAAAGTTTTGAAGGTATGGGACATGAAGCTAAGAAGAATGTGTACAAACCATTAAACTGATTATAATTCTTCTACCTGCAATATAGACGTACGTATATACTATTGAGTGAAAACACTGCATGTATTGATCTACTTTGGGATTCGTCTGGGATTTCTCTTTATTTGTTATAAACAGAAAGGTACTATAATGAAATATAACTACATTTATTTCAGTGGTTTAATTTTAGTAACTATTTATCAAGAAACTCACTCAAGTTTCAATAGAAACATACGAAAAACAGTTATTTTTAATTCTTATCTCTTTAAACAACATAAACGTTATGACAGCTGATCCGATACGAAATAAAAAAGAATTACCATTTTGTTAATTTTTTTTTATAAATTCCTACTTTTTACCGTTATGCATAAAAATTCAAAAAAATTCAAAAAACATTTTTATCTTTAAAGCCAAAGTATTATTACGATTTAAGGAAATTACCTTGTTAAATATTATTTTGGGTGCAAGCAATTTTACAGGTAACCCAGAAGCCTTAAATTATAATTTTTCTCAAATCATTAATAATCTAGATAGTAATAATATAACAAGGATCCACGTATGAAAATAGCGGATAGTTGTATAAAATTGTTAAAAAGTTCATAAAATATAAGATACTTGTATTCGTATCTTCGAATACCTCATTTTTTCTCATAACATTTTAAACTTTTACAAAAATTAACATAAACTAACTGACATACTTTCACAGGCCTTAACACTTAAATCTTTCTATTTTCTTCTTGTATTTTTCTGAAAAATTCATCAAATACTAAAACCTATAAGTTATTTCATCAATAATATTTGAAAAACGTGTTCCTAATAAAATAGCATGTTATTAAATAACAGAGATGGATAATAGAGTGCGATGTACGAGATCTATGAGATATACAATTGATACTGCCTACAATAGAATGGGTTTGAACGTACTATCTATATAAAAATATTAAGATGAAGAGGAAAAAGTTTTAGAGGTCAAAATAGTAGAATTTTGAGGATTATTTTTTGATTCTATTTGTGTTAGTGAACATAATTGTTAGTCAATATATGTACGACAATATTTACGCATTTATGAAGTAATTTAAATTTACTGGAAGAAGTAAATTACCACAAAGTAGTATATAATAACTATTAAAATCATATTATTTTGTATAACTATTTAAATTATATTATTTTATTTACATAATTCTCTAGGTTAGATCTTCTATGCATGTATTTCTTGTCTGTAGGAATACATCTTTTAATGTTAATGAACAATACACGCAACATTTTTTCCTCATGGATTTTTTATCTTTTTTCTCGGACGGTTAGCCTAATTTACGTGCATAAACACATTTTTATATTTACAATTTATGTTGGTCTTTGTACCTTAAAGTCTCTGATTATGCTCGATTTGAACACAATTTAAATAATTTTTAAACATGTGAAAGTATTTAAAAAAACTTAGTCAAAATCTTAAGTTAAGTCCGATTATTTAGTATTTAAAGATATTTTTTTCAGGTTCCTATCCAAAAAATATCTATTTTCTTATTTTGGCCTTTATTACATAGAAATAATGAATATATTTGTCGTTCATTTTGTAGAAATTCTTTGTTCACAATTAAATGAAACTAGAAATAGCACACCTGAAGATACTATTAGCAAAGATCTCTGCTAATAGCCCACCTGAAGATGTTGTAATACAACGAAACCTAGGTCGTGGAAAAGAACTTAAAGAACGTAGAAATAATACCACATCACGTAGTTCATTTAATTGTGAAAAAAGAAATAAATTAAAATTTTTTTTATTATATGCAAAACCTCCATTTGAAAAAGAAATTGAGAAAAACACTGTTTTATCAATATAAGTGACTTTCCTTTCCGCGAAATTATACTCATATCACTTAATATTCCAGATCAAATAAGGTGTTTGTTATGTACACACTAAATGCAAACATACCTGTGCATGCAAATAGCGCTATTGGCTCCAAAGATGCCAAACTATGTGTATGTACTATAGGATGCTTTAAACTTTGTAGTAGCCTTTTATAGTGTATATTGAGAATAGGTTAAGAAAAACTTTTATTGATCAATATCGCCTTCTTTTGTACCCATAAATACATACATAAATACATTAACCACTTTCTTCGACCACTTTAATATTCTATAATAAACATTTTGAATAGTAATAATAGTTTTTCATAAAAAATGATAAATTTGTAAACTCACATTAAATATAAAGTTTCTATTCTCAATAATACAACCAATTCTAAAATATTCTTAATGAAAGGAGATCGATCCCTTCATAGTTCTCAAAATTCGCTTTAAGGCACTAATATATTGATAAGGTAGCTGCTATACACTGGTGAAGTGCGAGTTAAATTTAAAAATTAATGTTTCGAAACACTTTGTAAAAATATTTGTCTTGAAGCATAAGTGAAATCTGCACCATTTGTTTTTGATATGCACAATCTTCAATCAATAGCATTCACATAATGGGTATTACATAAACGTGAAAATATAATGAAAATTAAAAATTAAACAATAATTAAAATAATGTTTAAGTACTTTAGTTATAAAGAATTTAAGTAAATTTTTATTGTTCAAAGCATTTAATATTTTCATTGCTCAATTGATGAACACCAGATAAATTTCCAGGCATATTTTTGATCAAAAAACATTTCATCACCAATACCGAAAACTGTTTTTTTCACATTTTTCATTGCTAGTTCGTCGTCATCGGCAATTTCTACAATAATGTCAAATTTACCCCGTCGAAAAAAACAGCCTTGAAGATGATTACACAGGCGTTCCATTTTCTTCTGTCGCTTCTAATTAGATAGAAGACATTGATACTGAGAATGTAAAACAGATTGCCTTACATGGTTATACAATAGATATTTATTTCACAAATCTTTTGTATGAATAGTTTCAAACAAAAGAGTCATTGAATAGGTATCAATTCCACAAAAAGTACTCAGAAACTGGCCATTAGTCAGTAGTGCAACTTTATAAAAAAGAAAATAAGATTCTTTGGCTGTTTTATAACTATTATCAAAGTTTTTAAAAAAACCTAAATTGAAGAATTTTCATAAACAAATTAAAAGATTCTCGAGATTTTAAATGGATAAAATTTCAAATAAAAAAATTACAACCTTGATCCTATACCAAAAATCTTAATATCAAATTTTTGAATAACAAATTTAAATTTACTCCTAAAAATAATTGTAAGATTGTGAGTTCATAATATTCTAATAAATAAAACAACAGAGTTAAAAAAATATCACCGGCTAGTTTATAAGACGTGTGCGAAAAACAAAATGCGTTGACGGAAATGTGTCTCAGGAAAATAGAAGCCACAGGAATGATACATAAATTAGAATGTACATAAATTATAATCCATCACATATTCATGAAGTACTAAGGCCATGAACAAATTACCTGATACGTTCAAATTATTATTTACCTAAAAATTTGTGATAAAACGTCAACAGCGAGTAAGATAATTAAATATTAACAGGCTCTTCTGGGAAATATTTGCGTGAGTTACGAGAAATGGAAGGTTATATAAATGTTTTGTTATATATAAAATAATGTAAGGTGGACAGGTTTTGTGTGGTTTATAGGCAATATGAATTCTTGCCAAATTTCATTGGTCTAGGTGAACGGCAAATAACTATATATTTCGATTTATTTACGAGTGTCAAGATATGCGGCATAAATGGCTGTATTTTTAGACTTCTTCTTCATTGTGTAGTCTTTGAAACTGATGATTTTGAACTTGATTTTTTTCTAAAGGATTGTAGACCTAAGTATTTGATATTAATTTCTTAATACCTTCGCGCGTTCCTAAAAAGAGGTGTCTTGGCAGACCGACAGATGGAAAATGAAGTGATCCCATAAGGACTCCGTTTTCCTTTTTAGGATATTAAACGTAACTTAATAATATCATATTTTTTAGGATATTAAACGTAATTATACGGAATATTAAAAGTAACTCATAACTTTTTAACTACTTTATATTTAACTGTCTATATTTAAATATATCTCATGATAAATATTAGAGTCTAATTAAGGCCTTATATGGCATTTTTGATATAAACCTATAATTAAAATGGGTCTAAAAATATTTTGATTGTCCACAAAACTGTTGTTAATCGTCCCCTTCCCTTCCCCTTGTTGTATGTTGGGACAAGTAACCCCTCGTTATATCATTATGTCTCTTTCTTTAAATACCATTACAAGATTTTATAACAGAAATTCATGATTTACGTAAAATTCAAGTCAAGAACTTATTTCGTTTAGAAAATAAAAGCTTCTGGCAGGTAGATGGACAGACATACAGACATCGTTGCCACAACAAGAGGGTCGCGTTTGGATCAACTGTGTAACTAACATTAAAAAGTAGTGTCTATGTCCAAGAAAATTTTATCCAATAAGTAAAAAAAAGAAAGCAAGCTTAGGAATATGAATTAGTCATTTTATACGTTATGACCCGGGAAAAATAAGACTTATTTGTGCTAGAGGACTGTCAAAGGAATTCACCCTGAATTACTTATGACAATAAAATATTATGTCCGTATTCATTGTTGAAAAATAACAACGAACGAGTCAGGATCTGTAAGAAGTAAATTTAATGAGAATACGGACAAAATTCTAATAATTTTGAAATTTACTTTTGGGGGTGTTTAGCTGATAGTGACGTGACTTGAAAAAATATGACTAAATTAAGGATTAACGAGAAATATGATGAGATGAAAACTTATTGCTACATTTTTTGTAATTTGTATTTAAATCATGTTTTACAATTTACCCCTGAGTGTGTATTAAATTCAATAACTGACCGAAAAACTTACGCCCAGACACACCCTGTTGAACAGTTCTGGGCGCAAAATAAATATACCAAATGTTATGAATTCAATGAAAAATATTGAAAAGTATTTATATTAATATTTGACTTTAATAATTTATTACAAACTTGTAAGAAAATATTTTACGAATTTCATTATTTGCATTATGAAAGTACTTTTAATATAAATTGAATACCATGATAACTTAACGTAAGGACTAATTGTTAATTATTTTTTTTAATACTTTTACTAATAAATTTATGTTTTAATTCTATTATCGTAACCTAATTATTGAAAGGTTTAGCTAATCTCATGATTCTTATATACTCGTACGATCCAGTGAAAATCATTTTCCAACTATTTATTTTAAAGAAAAGTTAAATTATTTTAAATTAATTAAGACTGAATCATTAGTACTCTCTAAAATAAAAATTGTATATATACATATATATGCATATATATATATATATATATATATATATATATATATATGTAGGTATGTATATACACACACATATTCACTAATTGTTCGTAGTTCAAGTTAAAACCGTTAAAATAAAAGAAATGCTGAAAGGAGGAAATAAAATTATATTGTATTAAAAGTTAACTTTCAGTGTTCATTTCAAACTAATTTCCTTTATTTTCTGACCCAAGCTTCCAGTTTAAATAAACCAACAAAAGATTAAAGATTAAAGTGAAGGGAAAGCGTCTAGAAATATATGGGTTAGAAATCGTTGTTCGTTAAAGTTTCTGATTAATATTACAAAATAAAATATTTCTATATATGTGAAATATAACATTTTGTAATACAACTAATATTAATGTAACAATGCTTACTAATACAGGTTTTATAATCCGGATAGTTAAAGAATTACCTAACAAATTCTTTATCTGATACAAATTATTTGGAGTGCATTTCAAAACATCCAAATTTCTTAACAATTTGACAGTATTCCATGTGAGTCATCTTCACAATTTTGTATAATGTATCAACTAGTGAATCCACTGAAAGCACTTTTATGAATAAAATATAGTAATTTCTGTTTTTGATATTTGTGAGATAACTTCAGTTTATTAGTTGATTTAGATACCAAGTTACTTCTGTCCCAATCAATTTAAAACGGTCAAATACGATTAAGTAGCAGGTTTCATTATATTAATAATAAGCCAGATTCTATTTAGTCTATTTGTCCTAAAACCGTATGAAGACTTTATATAGACTCAAGGAAATTTACAATATAAAATAAATAACTGGAATTATTTTAAATATAAATCAATACTTCTTTTTTCTAATAGTTAAACCGTTAATTTCTCTGGCGTGCTATCGATGCTTTAACTCTGTGACATTGACGGTGTCCTTTAGTTTCGTATCCGATATTAGTGTGCTGTATAAATAAATTAATATTTTAAAACACAAATATATTAAATTACCTTGAAATAAAGTGATCGATTTTATTTTTGGGGAATAAGAACGATCAAAAATATTTCTTATATTCTACACATAACTTGTTTGATCTCAATTTTGAAATATATTTCTGAATTAAAAATATCCCGTTCTATACAATCTGTTTCATATTTTCAAAAAAATAATATTTTTTCATGCCAACATTATGGTAGTTAATTAAAAACATCAAAATTGGCATGTGCTGATATATGTTTGTTTATGTACGGTACGAAGTATGGTATGCGTATTGAACTGTCAATAAAAGCATGGTTTAATTGGTACCGCTGTGTTGATACTCGTATTGTGAACTATTTATAGATTCGTGTCGAGGGAGAATAATGTCATGATCAATTGTAATAAAACCCTAACCTCCATAAACATGTTTAATAGGTCGTTACTTGAATAAAAAAATTCACTTAATCGGGTATTATACGGAGGCAAAATGGGAATCAATATTTTATTACTATGACACAATTTCTTTAATGAATATACGTTACTTAAAGTGATATTATTTAACCAATAGTTATTTAATATAGTTTAATTTAACCTGCTACGACTAATTACATTGTAGTGTGAAATGCTTTCTGAGAAAGCGGTGTACGCATTTTCACTAATGTCTCTAGAATTACTTTACTTAAGATAATAGCAATGAAATCACTAGAAGTTTCTCTTTCAGTTGGTACCACATAGGATATTTGTAATTAAAAAAAAAAACAAATTATTACGTTATTTATCGCCTCTGAAATTTATATATAAATATTTTTGAGGGTCAACTATTGAAGAAATGCGGGTTAATAAACGCTAAACCGTTTCTAAAAAAAACACGGCTTGGACAGATAAGTATACAAACGGACGTGAATGACCTTATAAGGTTTCGTTTTGTTCCCTTTGAAGTTCGAAACTTCAAAAAATGACAACTTCGTTACATTTATTCTTGATATTTTTTCTTTTCTTTTTTAAATTTCACTGTAATTTTTAAACTTTTCCATCTTCGATTGGGAATCGTTACGTCGATTGGGATCTGGTAGTTAACTTTGCACCTTTTATCAGTAATGCCATCGCTGTTAACAATTTAAAAATTTGTATGTATTAGAAAATATAATATAGTGTATTTTCTAACATGTACAAATATTTATATAAAATTTAGAAAAATTTTAGAAAATTTCAATGTTAATTTAGATAACAGGATATAGTTTAAAAAATATACCAATTATAATTTTTAAATAAATCCAATATTCTTTTTGTGTGTAATACGTATAAAGCGTACTGGACTGTTTTTGCCATTTTGCGCCACGGAATCCTAAAAACAAAAAATTACCCGACTTTCAACAGCACTCATGTTAATAATCGACAACAAACGCCTTTGAAATTGATTAAATTCCAATATGCGGCAAGCAATCAGCAAACAGGGAGTAAGTAATTTAAATCCGATTGGTGGGCGGGTGCCATTGTATTTCCGATTGTCGATGTTAACGAGAGTTGGATGGATGTTATTCACATGGTGCTCATATCATATTTACATGGTGCTTGTTATTATAATCATAACTTATCTTAATCATAATTAGGCGTTTTCGTAAAATAAATGAAATGTATTTCTTTTTTAATTGGAAATATAATATAAGTCATTTAAGAAAAAAATTCCAAACCGCCACCTTAAGCAATTTCATTAATAAAATAGACAGGAAATAAAATTATTTTGTGGCTATTAATTTTTTACACAAAAATGTAACTTCCTGAATTCCATCAAAAATATCACTGTATAAAAGAACCAAATTCTTTCTTAAAAGCTTAACGGTAAAAAGTAGTGGGGTAAATACAAATGAGTTCTTATACAGCTTTGATAGAAATGTACTCGCATAGTGTCGAAATTAGAATTTTGCGTCTCCATTTATTTGAATATTATATAACCCAGAACATTGAACTTCGTTGCGGCCAATTTTGATCTCACTGTTTTTTGACCATACGATAAAACAATAATTTTTTTCTAGTTTCGTTGCTTTGATTGATAAGGCGAAAAATACCTGAAAATTATTATTCAAGACCTATTTCAATTTTAAAGCAAAGTTCTAACTCACTAATCTTCTGAAGCTCTGTAACACTTGACTGCTTTCATACCACAACCTTTTACAGCAAAATTTTACCGAAATATTATCTAATGATTTTATGAAATATCCCTTCTTTGGTTAGTTTCTTTAGGATCTGGTGACTAACCCAAATACAAAAATGTAATACTTTTATGAATTTTTTAATTTCTTTTTTTTACTTATTATTTTTTTTGTGTCTATGTTGACATATTGGATTTTTTTGTCTCCATGTCGATACATTGGATTTTGGCAATAATCGGCCACGTTGTCTTCTTGCAGTTACTAATTTTTCGAGATCTATTATCTTTTTCCCTATTTATTCAACAATAATCGATTTTATGCCATAACGTTATTGGGACCTTGATCCCGTTAGGAAATAGGAGAACACTAAAATCGACTAGATTATTGTTCGAAGTTGAGATTAAGTTTTAACCCTCAAAAACTACTTATTTTTGCTAATATTTTGTTTGCACAAAGAAAAAAGAGTTTCATTAGATTTGTCGCATGGAAATAGGTACTGGATTGTAAATTTATTGTAAATTTTCCAGTAATTATTATTTTAAATATTGGTAGGTCAGGATGTTGACACTAGAAACCATTCATGGCCAGACATAAATTGTCAGCAACCATTTAATTTTCGATCTGTTTACATTTAAATAACATAAAAAAGCACTTTATTTTTGGATATTAATTACTATATAGTCTATTTGATAGAACAGGGTACTTCTAAGACACGTATTTTAGTCGAATTCGCTTTAAATTAAAACGGGATATATAATTAAATATAAAAAATCTCTTTTAAGCTGCAACTTTACAAAAGTATATCTTTTAGATTTTCTAATTAACAATTTAAAGAATCACAGATAATTAATTCGCGAATATCAATCAGTTTTAATGAAAGTTTTAAGGTTTGAAATTTAATTATATGGTTACTTTATTACCAACCTTAGCATTTTATTGACTTAAGTTGATTCAAAAGTAGAAATTCTATACATTTATGAGAATATTAGGATGATAAGGAAAAAAGAAGATAATATTTTTTTAAAATAAGCACATAAATATTCAATGCCGACTTGTTAACAAAGGACCGTCCGTCCAGATTGGTTTTTGATATATTTAACGTCAAATTAGTCAGATATTTGTTGAACGTTATATTTATTGAAATAATATTTACAATGCAGAGTGTTTAGAAACCATAATTTATGATTTTGCCAATTTTTACAAAAAGAAATTGTACAACCCAAAACAGTTAAGTTAATCAATAAAAAAGTCTTTTAAATTAGTCAAAAATTATACAGAATAAATAAAAAAAGATTTTGAGGGACCAGTAGTCACACAATATAAAACCGCTAAAAGAGGGAAGCAAATTTCATGCACAACGATTCAATTCAACTTTGCGATTAGAACTTTTACCTAAAAACATTTAAGTTATATGAGGAAATTAAAACGCCAACACCCAGTTCGATAATTGTTAAATGTGCACTCACTGTAATAAAAACTCATTTTGAAAAACATTAAATAAAAATTTATCATGATTTTAATAATGTAAATTGCTTTGAAAAATTTGTTTTTGAAAGAAATAAAAACTGATCGAAAGAAATAAAAACTGAATGCATATATATTCATAACGCTTGCTTGCCCCTCGAACTGTTCGTAATCACAGCAATATCTCTTTTAATTAACGACAAACTGGATCACAGAAAGACGTAGTCGAATTCGGAAATAAAATAAAGATTCGTAAGTTAAAACATTCTTAATTTTTTTAAAGTATCTCTCCATAAACATGGGATGAAAAATTTCCTTCTATCGTACCCCATCAAATGAATTATCGTAGAAGTATTATTTTTAAATGCAATCGAAAATATCTGGTGAAAATTTTTGCAAGACGTTTTGCAATACATCTAACACTGCAATTTTTAAACACAAAGGTAAAAAAAATTAGTAATTTTAAATAACTGCATGTTCAATGCAAAATTGTTTTAGTTAACTTTCGTTAATAAATAAAAAAATATAATTAGTTCTATCAGAATTTCGTACGAACTTAGCCTCATATTAAATGAAGCACATATAAGAAATACGAATAACTCATATTTTCAAAATCATCCCATTGAATTGCAACGTTTAGAATTACATTTATTTTAAACGATTTACAAATTATAATGTGAAAATCTCAAAGTTATGAAATTTTAGGTAATCACTATAATATTCCAGTAAATTTAAGTGAATTTCTAGTAACGCTGTTTTTATTAATCTATATTTTATATTCTCAGATAGAAGAGGCAATCTATTTTGGTGGATATTACAGGTCATATCATGAATATCTCGAAAGCTGATAAGTTTCGAGTCGCGGTTATAATTTTGGGTTAAATTTTAAATGAACTTCCAATACTGCTGTTTCTTCGTAATTTTAACTTCATATCTCGGGAATCTATTTTCTTATGAAATATGTGTTTATAGACACTAATACCTACTGACACTAACGTCACAGCTCTAGTTTTTCTTCTAAGTTTTGGTTAAATTCTAAAACCGCAAATTTTTCATTATTTCTGATTTAGCAATCCCGGAAATAGGATAAGAAATCTGTTTTTAACAATGTATCTAGTACAAATTGCTTACCTTACTCTTTTTGTTGAATACAGTTATTTTTCCTCTCAAAGTTAAAACTCCTACGTGTATTCTTTATGGCTAATAAGTAAATAATTATAACTTATATCAATAATTCTATTATTAATATAATTTTTTAATTATTATTATTTTTTCTTCTTATTTAAATTTTTGGGTTAGCATGCTTTATCACGGCACTATATCATAAGTTTATTTTAAATTATCTCGCAGCTTTGGTGTGGTGGATTGATCAAAATCTTAAGGCCTTTGAGAGCGATTGGGTACCGGGTTCGATTCCCGATCAGAAGCGTTACTGATGAAAAAAACTACGTACTGCGATTATCAACCCGTTTGCCTAATGTACCGATTTTAGGAATCATTTTCAACGATATGCGTATTGTGAGAGAGCAATGTCCACCAATGTACCAAAATAGGCTTTTTTTATAACGGTTTCTGAAAAATCGTTTGTGACAGAGCGAGCGATGGACGGAAGCATGAGTGAAGAAAATGATTTCGTTTTTTTCCATTTTAAATAAAGAATTCTAATGTAAAGTAATATCACATGCTGATATAAATCATTACACAGCGGCTAATAATAATAATTTTTTTAAAACACTATGTACCCTGGAATATTTCAATGTTTATATGTACTTAAATATGTACGCATTCTACCCGCACCTAACAGGTTTTTCCTGTATTTTTCTCACCATAATAGTGAAACAAGGCAACGTAACATGAGTGCGTTTGAAGAAACGGCAACGTAAACCATGCATAAATCCCGTTTTATTAATTTACAGAAATTATTTGATCTATTGCTTTCGTCACTTTTTTCTTAAAACATTCAGTAGGCACTAATTTTTTTTTCTCATTTAACATATTAAATGAGCTTTTTTGCTCATTTAACATATTACAAATTATAAGCAATTTATTAACAGACATATTTTGATAATTGAAAAGTTAAATTCTGATTTTAATCAACGATGTACCAAAATATTTTAATTATACAGAAACAACTCGTATCGGGAATAAAAGTCAGTAGATCAGTTGAAGTACTCCATCAATATGCCAATTTAATTTTTGTGTATAAACGTGCATAGATAATGGCAGCAACATATCAATTGGATGTCCTAATTGGTGAACATTTATTACATAAATAATTGTTGTACTTTACTTCGACTGTTTGACCTATTGTGACTTAAACGAAAATTAACAGTTTGGCATTAATAATTTGTTTCATGAATATTTAAAACAACAGGTGAATGTAATCAGACCTGAAATAAATATCAAAAAAACAGTCAGAAGGTAAGAATTGGTTTTATTTCTAATCTTAATTTCAACTTCGTAAAAGTTTTTCATATTCTGTAAATGTAAGTTGAAAGTTAATTTAACTTTTTTTGTATCTTATTTTGTTTAAAAATGAATTCAATATGGCATTCGGTTCAAAAATGGCATTCGGTTTTATTGAAAACGCTATATTTACTTCCAACTCTTGCTTTCTGCCATGCTTTGCATAATGTCTATCGAGATCTTTTTAGTACAGCCTCTAAAAAAATATTGTGTTAATTACCATACTAAAACTACTGGCCAGGGCCCATAATATCCTACAATATAGTACCTTAGTCTTCATCACACAGACATGCCTATAATACGGACAGCGTAGTTAATGAAACTTCTTTGTAAACCTTTTCTTTCTGCTTTTCTATATATCATGTGTCTTATCTTTATATATTCATCTAAAATATATACATCCTAACTTCCTCCAAATTATACGATTTATCCCATTTCATTTTTAATGTTCATATTAACATTTTCATTTGAACGTTAAAACATATCACGATGTGAAATTATTCGAGAATAGGCTCTTTTTATATCTTCCTCGTCAAACTACGGTTTTATGGATTAAACCATGATCGATAACACTTCTAACATTCAATTTATTGCAATTCTCCTGATGCCGGATTAGTTATATTCTATTGTTTAGCATCACGTCGCCTATTTTATTTATTAGGCGATTCAATTTGTTGTGAGAGATATGAATTTTGTATGATGTGATTTAAGTGGCTATGGAATTCAGCTGCGAATTTCAACAAGTTGATTTATAGATTTTGGTCGATCTTGCACAATACAATTAATAGAAAATTTTTGGGCTTAGAGAAAATCCCTAGTGAAATCCATTTGTTGAGCAGAATTCTCCTTTACATTCCTATATTTTTCTATTTAAAAACATGGGTTCAAAATTAGGAAATTTCGGTGCTATGCTTTCCATGTATTTATCATAGATTTTTTTCTTTAAATTTCTTTTAATTTGTCAGGTTCTTATTGGTTTTATTTAAAGTTGAAAAAAATATTTTTCATTAGTTAAAGAGTATATTTCTGTACCGTATTTAATTAGGGAGACTACTTAATTTTTAGCATGATAAATGTGGGTATTCGCGTATGGCTATCATATTTATATATTTAAAAGCAGCACCTGGAATTAAATTATACCATTAGTTTCGACTATATTGAAGTGTTCATTTATTAAATAACCTAAATAAATTAACAAGGTTTATTTTTTTATTTGGAATATTAATCATTTTGTGAACTATTTCATCGCAGCTCCAGGATAAATATAGTGAGATGAATGCTTAATATACATTACGTAATTTGAAAAGGTCTACGTTTCACACATAATAAATAAAATGGAAGGGAAACAGAAAAGAAAAGTGACCGTGCAATTTAAAAAGAAGATATCGGGAAAATGTCTTTTAGCTACATACTCAAAAAATAATCACTAAAAATACCATGTTGAATCGAATAGGTTTAACAAGTCACAGCTTTATCAAACCGTTGCAGACTATTTGTCCATAATAAATGGCGCTTAGCTGTTACAATGAACCCACAAACAATGAAGGTCTGGATTGGTGTGGCGAAACAGTATTGTAATAAACTCACTCATATTATAAAAACTAGCCTATCCCCAGTCCGATTGTGAGTTTGAAAAGTTAGAAAAACTATTTTACATCAATTTCACATAAGTGGAGCGAAATGAGGTTTGTTGATTCTTCATTCAATTTGAAGATGTCACTTTATTTCTTGATGTAAGTTCTGTCTTAATTGAGCTATTCGTTAAGTAAACAATGTTGATTCTGCATAAACATGTAGAATCTTCATTGTTCCTGGGCAATACAAAGAACTTAATTTATACCACTTTTTTATCAATATATTAAAAACTTAAAGAGTAAATACTTTACATTCGAAAGACAGTTCAATCTAAGCAACATAAAATAAAGTTTTTATATGAAGGTTCTCACTCGTATACACTGACAATGTAACCATTTAATGAATGGCATAACCCAGTCAGAATAATTTAATATGGTATATTTATTTATAGCATCGAAATATTTTTGGTAGTCGAGGTACACAATATTAATTTAATAAGTTCAACTTAGTACCATGGATTAGATAAGGAGACGTTCATTGAGGGTAATGACTATTAAATATTCATCGTGATATTCCCATAGCTGATATATATTTTCTGTACATATATAAGTAAATGAAATAATGAAGTTCGCCGAATATTAGAATCTGTTATAATTATTGATATGTGTATATTAATTAAACAATCTGTCAATCACTAACACTACGAGTATTCCATCCACATCTAGGCACTTATAAACTCTACAAATATTAACTTTTTCAACGTAAGTATATTGCGTAGGCACTACATTTTTCACAGGCGTAACTACCTGGTGTAAATTTAAAAAAATATATAAGATCTAGATAATCTGTATAGTTCTTATTTAACTTCCTGGTCAGATTTTATCAACCCCTGTTCATAATTTTAGAAATAAGGGTGGGGGATAATCCATTTTATTCTATTTTTTAGAATATATTTTTAATACGCAATATAAAATAATAAAAAAATAATTTTTGCATTCCACATAGACGCCCTTTCAAACGATACCACACATGATATTAAAAGTAAAAGAATATTATTACTTCATTTCTCTTTAATTATTATACGAATAAATTGGCCTGTGGAAACAACATGTTCAATAAGATGTGTTACTGTTGAAAAACATATTTATTTTCCTTTTTTTGAAGTCACTACGTATCATAGTGATTTTCTGAGAAGATCGGTTTTGACTGACGGACTGACAGACACAAGGGTGATTTTATGAGTATTCCGCTTCATAAACGTAGATAAAATTTCTTAAATATTATTTCTCATAAACTTTATCAATGCTTAATTTCCCGATAGTGGAATTGTGGAAGTAAAAATAATGCCATTACTGAGATTATGCGAATAAAAGAAATCATTGTGTATATTCAATTAAATTCGAAGGAGTAGATGATGAGATGTTCATTGATTGTTATGACATATATTCAAAAAAGAAAATTTCCGTTCGTATTTACACGTTTTCTAATTAAATTTTTCATAATTTTCAAAAAGATAAAACGACGACGATCATTTTTTTAATCTCTTGAGAGAGACAATATAAGAATAGATAGAAATTAGTTCAATATAAAATTTATATTAACTTTTCACGTGCCCAACCATAAATCATAAATTTTTCGACTATCACTTATAAGCTAGTATAGTATACTAATAATGCAAATTTTTTGCAGATATTAAAAAACAACGATTTAGCTGGCAGAAAACATGTAACTCTAACAAAAAAGACCATTTCTAAGGTAATATTTTGTAAGCAGACAAGTGTATCAAAAAAGTGTTCATAACAAACTTCGAACATTTTTTAAAGAATGATTCAATAATGCTCTACATAATGGAGAGCGTGAAACAAATTTACTCCCAATTTACCTGAAGGGAAAGTATTCGGAAAAACATTTTCGAGCAATTTTATTTCATAAATTTGTAGGTTTCATAA
This sequence comes from Druceiella hillmani, assembly GCA_039881145.1. Taxonomy (NCBI): domain Eukaryota; kingdom Metazoa; phylum Arthropoda; class Insecta; order Lepidoptera; family Hepialidae; genus Druceiella; species Druceiella hillmani. The sequence goes on along the minus strand of JAYKKI010000048.1, from coordinate 94,600 downwards.
ATATATATAACCATGTCAAATTTTAACTTTATAGCACTATTAGTCTGTCATTGAAACGGATGTGATATGCAGATAGAGAGGCAGACAAACATTGATGGCGAAATAATAAGGATTCCTAAGTTGGATACGGAACGTTTAAAATGATGATATGAAATATAAATAAAATTAATAATATACGAAAAAACTTTCAGTAACATAAAGTGAATATACGGAAGAAGAATAAGGATCCAAGAAGAGCATGTTTTAAAAAGGAGAGATATATTTTAAAATGATCTCTTATTTTGGAAGAAATAAATAATATAAAAACATATAAGTGAAATACGTACATAGGAAAACCATCATGAAAGAGGAATGACCACCATATCAAAGAGGGATACCACCAGAGCTAATTCGTAAATTTTGCCTGTGTATCTACCAAATGCCAAAAATTATGTTGATATTTGCTATAACTCAACCTGCATTACATAGATGAAATCATCTTTCAGAGCTGAATGACACGAAACAGTATCGTAAGCAATTTCCTGTTTTCCTAATTTAATAAACTCGCTCAGTAAATAAGTCGCGGGATACAAAATTGAGTAGGGTGATTTTCGTTTTTATGGTATTATTCCACCAATACACTAATTTTTATAATTTTGGTTACTTGTGTTTGATTAACTGTTCCTTTCTCCCAGTTACATTATTTATACTCATGTAACGAGTACAAATAATTTAAATCATTTATACTTCGTGGAAGAACTTAAATATTTTAAAATACTTCCTTTCATATCGTAAGACCTAATGTTTTACAGAGTCTATAAGTCAGTGTAGAGATCAATATATTTAAAGTTCTTAATTTTTTTTATTGTAATTAATAGGGAGGATATTTTAAAAATCCATCTTCCTTATCTTAAAGTCGAAAATCAAATATAATTTTAATACAAAGATAACGACATAAAGTGAAAGATGCGGATAAAACGTACATTTGTTATATATTTATAAAGTTCCATGAATTGATGTTGACGTTTAATTTTCGATCATAAACTGCGTATTGAAGTGGATGATCATAAACTGCGTATTGAAGTGGATGATCATAAACTGCGTATTGAAGTGGATACATTTATTTTTTATACACATCAAGCCGTAATGGAAAGGTAATTTATTAGTTATAGAGTGGTAGTTATAGAGTGGCTGACACCAAAATATTATAAAATTTTATTGATAAATGTAATTTCGTTATATGCTAATTTGATATTCGAAGATTTTTAATAGAGAGATTTTGCTGGAAAAGCCCCTACATTGAAAAAAAAACCCCAACCTCTTCAGTTGCGAAGAAAACTTATTGGTTTTCTTCTATGACAGAGTAAACATATTATGTTTTACAAAAAAAATATTAATGCAATGTATATAAAAATTCTGTTTTACATAACAAAAGGAACTGTTGTTCAGTTGTTGAAACTTCGGTATATTTGGAAAATATTGCACCTCAAACTTGTTTTTTATTATGAATAAATTATTACTTTGCGATTATATGAATATTAAAATAAATTATATTTTAAAAATCTGCCTGTAATATTATATAATAAAATATCTGACCTAAATATACAAGAGAAAGAGTAATAATACATTAAGATCTTAATGAATAAATTAAAATAAAAAATATAAGTTCTAATACATTGAATGTAACGAGATATTTAATAAAAGACTATATTTTTCATACTTACATATCAAGACACAAGACTGGCGTAGGTAAATAAATTTTAATATATTTTCTCGACTTTTCATTACAGTCTAGGTCAGTTTAGTCTTAATCATTTACCTTCATTACAAAACAGCAGGTTAGAAGAAGGAACAAACCGTTAGGTATTAACTACTAAACACAACATTTTTTGCTGTGAATAGAATGAAAACACTGACAACAAAATATTTTTCGGTAAACAGAAATAATTTAGAAAACCAAGCTTCTGAATATATAATGCAGACAATGGCTTAGGTCGTGACAACAAAAATGTTAAGAAAATTTTGATGGCTGTCTCTTTGCTTCATGAAAGAATTCTGCCTCTTTCCGCCGACGTAAATAATTTATTTTCCTTACGTCAAACCGACTTTTCGCTTGTTTATTAAAGCTCTCTAGAAAATTCAATATTTCCATAACCAGGAAGGAATGAACGGGTATATCTATAAAATATATTTTTATTAATTACTTTTTATAATGAATTATTTTAAACTCATGTATCGACTTTAATAGTCTGTCGCTGGTTGTGGAGATATATTCTGTGCGCTCGATGTTGTGCTAGTTACTCTTTTTTCAAATCACGATGAATAAATAATATATCTATTTTTGCATCAGTTATTACCATTTTTCTCAGAAATAATTTCCATTAAATTAATTTTTTTAAGTACTTGGAAATTAACAAGTGCTTCTCTACAACGGAATACGCACTTAATTTAAGTTTCAAGTATGATAAAGGTTAGAATAATACGAATCCAGGAGCCATAGGTAGATGGACAACAAACACTCAAATAAAGGGTAATCTTATACTATATTTTATGACATGAAACTCCAAAAGATGATTATGAAATGATAATCACCAAATGCATTTTTCACTTAGTTGGATAACTTAGAATAACAATGAAAAAAAATTAATTTTCACCGTTGCCCATTTTGCCTTCTCAGTGTTTCCATATTCCGTTAAAAAGTTTGTGTATCAAAAAAGTCGTTTAATTATCGATACTAATATTAATATGCTTCTCACAGTTTCAAATATATTTTTGTATAATGGCAAGAAAATTACCTAAGAGTACGAAATATTTTTGAATTTTTAAGTTTTGTGCCTCAGTGTAGTTTTAGATAAATGACTTCCAGGCATTTTTAGTCCAACTTTTCAGTCACTTTATAGGTTACAGCAAAAAAATTTTAATATTTCATGCTGCGTCTTATTTACATTGTCTTTACATATACTTAAATAAACAGAGAAAAATAATTTTTATGTACTTTTGAATGGCCCTTAAATAAAAAAATATGGACAATGCCAAAAAAGAACTTTTAAAAATATTAAATTATATGAAGAACATAAATACGATAACTATAAAGTAAAAGCACCTCATTAAGGCAAAATAACTATACATGGAAGGAAGATAGAATTCAGTCGATATTTTCAGTACTGAGGGTAAAACTGAATTTTTTTTCAAAGTAGTTTCACTTATAATAAAGCTCAGGTTGAAGCAAAAATTATAGTTTTTAGGAGTACCAATTAGTTCACACACATGTTCTTTGAAAAAAAAATATATAGATGAGATCGTATTAGTGTAGGTTCATTTAAACCAACTACCTTCTTAATTTATATATTGTTTCCAATTTTATATAAAGTTAAGATTTCGTGAATTTCTGTGTGAATTTATTGATATCGACGACCTTCTTAAATTAAAAATATATTGTAATTGTAGTAAAGTTATGATCTCGTGGCTTTCTGTGTAAATTTATTGATGTCAATTACCTTCTTCAATTCAAAACATTTTTCTAATTTTACATTAAGTTTCTGTATATATTTATCGATATCGGCTTAAAATACAAATATTAGGGGATAACCTTAGATAAAATAACGATTTTGTGACTATATGTGTGAATTTATTGATATCGACTACCTTTTTAAAATATGCCTATCTTAAAAGAAGCCAATATGCTCCCACTTAAATGGAGAATGAGAAGAGCGGTGAGATTCTTTTTCAGACGAGAACGTTAGATACAGCCACTAATTTTATAATCGGTGGCCCTGTAGCCCAGGGCTGCAGAATATAAAACTAGTGGCATTATCTAACGAAGAAACTTTATTAAGTTCTGCCTCTTCCACATTACGTCGCTAGGCTCATAGGATGTTCGCACCGCTACGAAGAACACGGTAAATGGCGCAGGTGTGACAAGAGGGAAGGGAATCATTGCAAATCCACCAAGGGTCGACGTCTCGTAGACGAACTAATCCTGACTTACCTTCACTTCGTAATGTGAGCTTGGTTTTAAAACAATTCCGTAGTAATATACATTTATACGTTTAACTTGAATGCATCGTACATTACTATTAAACTTAAATAATTTTCTCTTTACTCCAAACTTACCTAATTCAATGACATAATCGATATATTGGCTTACTATTAGTTTCAGGAATACATCACTGAAAATGTTTGGTCGTTTTATTTTTCTATTGGTTTTATATTTATAAAAAACACGTAACTTTTAAATAAAATCAGTTAACTTTGCTTCCTAAATAAGCTTATATTAAATACGGTTTTTAATCATAAAATAATAAAGATATTTAGTGACATTTTGTATGTTTACTTTATTAGACTAGAAGAATTCAACAGGTTGTAGAGAAATGCAAATTAGTACAAAGGTTTTTTCGGCTAATAAAAATTAAATAGACATACTTAAAGTTTGGTTCTGTGTACTTAAATTAAATTATGTTCGTATATATTCGAATAAAATTAATAGATCCAATTATTTAAAAAGAGAAGGCAAGACATATGGTTCAATATTGAAGTTTGAATACACCGCAACATATAAATAGATCAGACACAGTAGAGAAGTTTGGTATATCATTATTTCTATACAATTTTGTGACCTAATTTGACATGAGGTTATTCCATATAACATGGGGGAAACTGAATATTATGGAAATGAAATAGGGCAAATGGGAAATCAGAAAATCATGGAAATAAGGATATAATATATTAAAACATTATATATTAAAACAAAATATATTAAAACATTATTTCAACAAACTTTCCCAAATGCTCTGCATTTGCATAGATAATGAAAATCTCCCTATAAAGATTAAATTTAAATTCATTTTTTGTTGTTTTTTTATATTGTTTTATAATGAAATTAAACAAAATAAAAGTTTAAGCAATCCGTAGTACCTTGTTACCAGGCCTATTGAAAATATCTAAAATTATTTTTGAATATTTGTTCTAATTTACACATTTTCAATGAATTAATCTATTTATAACGCATTCGTACATAATCGTACTCTGGCACAGATTATGTGATCATAAAAACTTTAAACTATTTTATTACTTCGGGCTCAACGGAAGACGAACCAGTTAGGGGTTATCTTTAAACGCATGTTGTAAATATGTACTTTTTGTCTGCGAATGACTCCGAATTCCGAATGTAACCCCAGTACGACCATGAAAATGAAAGGTAAATTGCGCGTGTACTGTAATCTAGTTTTGAATGATTTAGGTCTAACGATATTTAATAATAAAGTCTCTAAAGTCCTGATGTAACTGGACGCTACATAAATCCACCCTTTAGCGAAATCAGATTATTATGCTGGAGCTCGGAGATGGTAACTGGGGCTCTTCAGTGATGAGGAGCAAACTCAACGAGTTTGACCTGGCTTAACTTGTCTTGACCTAGGTAAGAAAGTAACAAAGTAAATAGGCAGGTAAGTACATACAGGTACCTAGAAAAGCATAAAGCCGTTAAGATATTAATAGGTAGGTATATAGAGAGTAAATATCAGTCTAAATAAATGTACAAAGTAATTACAACATTTGTTGTCGGGTAGGTAGGTGATGAGGGATATAGAGGTATACTCAAATATATAAAGCTACTAGAATATTAATATGCAGGTAAGTCAGTACGTAAAGACATATACGAAGGCATAATAATAGGTAACTAGATAGGTAGGCGGATAGGTAGAATGCACATATTGAATTCAAAAGTGATAATGTGATTTATATATCCGCATATATATATATATATATATATATATATATATATATATATATATATACATATGTGTATATATATATATATATATATATATAAATATATATACAGACATGTATGTTTGTGGGTACGTATGAATATATTTAGGTTCGGTAAATGCCAGAAAGGTCCGTTATGATTTAAATAAATAATATATTATTGAATTTAACCTAAATACATGGGAAATAAAACTTTTTTGTTAAAAAAGTTGTACCGATTTGAAAAAACCACTGAATAAGACGCAACCAAAATATTTAAAATATTGAAAATACGAACTAATTGGAACTTTTGCGGTGCATCATTTTTTCAAGTCGATGCCAAGTGCCGTATAGCACTAATTTGTGTGTTTGGGTTTGCAAAAATATGGTGGAAAAATAGAATGGTCGATTCCAACGACCAGTTCCAAACATTTTTGTAAAATTAGTTTTCCGAAATAATTCTCATATCTAATAATTTAAAATGACTATTTCATTAAAAAAGCCAGAAAAAGATCATCCAAATATACACCGTCTAAATTGCAAAGTGACTATTTAGATCTGCGAACGAATATGCCATAAAATTTTGATTAAAATAATTTTAATAAAAATAATTACACGATAGTTAAATTATTTATATATTAATATCGTAAATAAACAGTGTTGCAAAATTTCCATTTTAAAATATAAATTTTTTCTTTCAATCCATTGATTAACTTTAGACAGATTTTACTTAACACCTAATATAATAGTTTCTGGCAATGAATGAGAAACTAATAAAAATATATTAAAAAGATTATTTATATACAAATAAAATTTGCATCTGTGGAACAAATATAATGAGTAAAAGAATTCAACGAACTATATATTAAAATGTATTTTGAATCCTGAGAATATAATGACAAAAGACGGTTAATCGAGCAGTGGATATAGTAAGTAAATAAAGTATAATACCAATTCCTGTACCTGGTTGGATGACAATAATTCGACTGGATACACGGAAAATCATGAATAGTACTACATTAACACAGAAATGAGAATATATATGTTAAAATTAAAAACTTCATTCATCTTATACGTCCATTTAACATTTATTCACAAGCATAATTGTGTTACCATGTAATTTTATTCACCTTACAAATAAATTCAATAATAAATGAAAGAAGAAACTAATAGAGTTATATCTATGCATTTATTATGCATAGAATCTACATTAATTTTTACATAAGTTGTCTTAGAGATCCAAAACCATCAAAACAAGATTAAATATTTCTATTGCCTTATTATACGAATACATTACTAAGAAAGTAAAATTTATAGTTTAAGTTTTTTAAAAATAAAAAAAAACAGAATTAGTAACATATTTAAAACATTTCTTTAAAAAGCGTTCTGCTTATTTATAAAGTTTAAAAGTGAACAAGAATTATGTGACAGTGCTTCAGGCATGCTTAAAGATGTGAAATAATTGAGAAGACATTTCTGGAGGTCCAATTTACATTTATGTGGAGGTATACTAATTTTGTTTTTAAAGTTCTCACGTGTTAATTCACATGTCCCCAATAGCGTGTATAATTGCATAATTATATACGTAGGAGATTAAAACTATTGAATGGGCGAATTTATGGACATGTCGAAGGGTTGTTCGTTGAGAACCTATAAAATTTATTAAAGCAATCTATCTAACTGAAATAGCCCAGTTCAGACGAATAAAAAATTATTCGGTATAATATTATTCAAGATCAAAGCTATAAATTATTTGCAAGTTTGGTGTAATTCCTTGTGTTTCAAATATTGAATATATTTGGCGTTAACTTTGTAAAAATTCCTTATTCACAATTAAATAGAATTACGTGATGCAGTATTATTTCTACTTTCTTTAAGTTTTTTACCACGACCAAGGTTTCGTTGTATTACAACCCACCTGAAGATGTTGTAATACAACGAAACCTAGGTCGCGGTAAAGAACTTAAAGAAAGTAGAAATAATACTACATCACGTAGTTTCATTTAATTCTCCTCGTATTTCATTAAAAAGAACTGCAAATTTACCTCAAAAAAATACGAAATAATCAAAGAAAATTACATAGGAATCATATTTAAAATATATTCCAAACTCCGGTAAGAAAAATGATTCACTTACCAATATGACTTGAATGTAAGAGGGTATAAATCTCTGATTTGACATTGAGTTTGAGATTATCATTTATTATCATTCGCGTTCAAAGATGTGGAAATCGGCTCGTGACTGTGATGTTTCAGCTGAATAACGAATGATTCTTTTACGTGTTTTGGGAAGGAAAGGTTCCCGGAAAGACATAAATTGACGTACCATTTTTCATAAGATAATGCAGAGAGAAAATGCTGCGTTTCATTGTCACACGAATAACTTTTACGTTTTTATCCAATACTTAGTGCTGAGTATTCAACTGTATATACAATTTTGTATAGGTTTTAGTATTATAAGGCATTATAGTGTATTAATTATTTGAAAATGTTATAAATGAAACAAAACTCACAAATGATCGAGTGTATATTGTGATCGTGCATTAAGGGTGATGCCCCGATATTTAGTATTATTTTCATTTACTGCATTTCTACTTAATTTTGAAACAAAATTAATTTTGACACGAAAATTGTTAAAATGAATCTACAGCAAACCTCTTAGCTGATTTTTTAAAATTGTCCTTGTCATAAATAAATGAGGGTGACTTTTTGATCAATTAAATTTTTACTAAAATATATTATTTTTTGCCTTGAGTATAAATGTATTTTCCTCTAAACTTTACCTTAAGGGATTAGATAGTTTTCTGGATAAGCTGTGATTTTTGGTTAGCTATAACATAATAAGATTTTCAGTATTTTCGATTTACAACTGACAAGACGAAAATCAAAAGCATAAAGCTATTCCCGGGCCTATATTTTAAATGAGCATGAGTAGTTCTTTAAGTGTTGACTGGAATAAATCATGGTAAAAATGATGAAACTGGGAGCCGTATTAATCTTGGAAACAATATTATTCCGTGAATTTTTTTTATACCAAAATAACAGGTTATTTATATAATTGTTCAGTGAACTCATTCCCTTTTAACTTTATTTTTGTCCTTTTTAGGATTCCGTAGCCAAATTAGGAACCATTATAGTTTCACCATATCGATCTGTCTTTCTGTCTGTCTGCAAATCAAAGCCATTTTACTCACAGACTGTTAGTGCCATAAAGCTGAAATTTGTAGAATAAAATTTTAAGTAGTGTGTTTGGGACACCTCCCGTGAATGTAAAGTAGAAATAATTTTTTTTATATTCTCCTTTGTGTAGAATATCGTTGAATAAGTCTTGCAAAAATATTGCAGGTACTTCGTAAATACTCAACACTAGGAACCGATTATGAAACATTAAGTCTCGTAGTTGTAATTTTTAAGGTTTCCTACTTTAAAAGGGAAAAACAAATCCTTTTTAGATTACTCATCTTTATATCCATACGTCTGTCACAGTCGTTTTTCTCAGAAACCGCTTGAAGTGAAAATTTAAAATTTGACACTATAATAAAATATAATAACACACATACATATCGGCACAGCTAAAACCCAAAAATATTCATTTGGAAATTTTAAGAGTGCCTATTTCATACCCCATTTTTTTATTTCCATATATAATTTTTGGCTTAGTTCTGAGACTCAAAAATTTTGTTTTTCTTATCGTTCAGGTATTATATCTTCAAACGTATATATAATAACTCAACAAATATTTCTTCTCCCTTATTATTGATACTAGTCAACCCAAAATTATTAAAAGTATGGATTTTCAGAAAGCCGTACAAAGGTTGTAGGAAAACTTTGACATGTTTTACACCTATCGATACAGTAGGCAATTTACATATATATATATATATATATATATATATATATATATATATATATATATACATATATATGTATATATATGTATATATATATATATATATATACATATATATGTGTGTATATATATATATATATATATATATATATGTAACAAAAGAAAAAATACATTTACATTTTTTATTTTTAAAATCGACCGTAACTTGGAAATTGTCATAGTAATATATCTTATTAACGCACATGTTTTTCAGATATTTTCCGCTACCAACTATTTAATGAGAAAATTGTATAACGATTATTGAAGAATTATTTTTATCTTTTTAGAATTTTAAAATATATTTGCGGAAGAATTTAACATACTACCCCCTTATTACCGAAAATAATGTAAAAACAAGGGTTGGTGAAATCTGACTGAAGGGTTATAGGAAAAATCTAGTGATTTTCCTGGATCTTATAATCTTTTAAATATACACCTTGGCTTTACATCGGAGAAAGATATAGTATATAATTTGTAGCGATGTATTTACATCGCGGGAAAGTAATATTTGTAAATATTTCAATACAAATGTTATACACCTTTAAATGGTCATAAGTGCCAAAATACATGTGGAACTCGCGTAGTGCTAATTTCTTCGTTTATATTTATAAGAATTTGTTGGGTGGTCAGGAGAAACCACATAATTTAAATGAAGAAAAAATGTTTCTTTTCTTGGTTTTATTTCTAAATGATTATTTTAAAATATAGACGCAGATCACGTGAAAATTTTCATTATATACAAATAGATGTTGATCTAATGAGATAAATTGTATCTCTTATACAAGGAAAGAGCAGATTTAAAACAAATCACGCCATCATGTGGGATACAATTTAAAAAGATTCACGTCAAATACGTCCTTAACTTATGAAAGTATCAATATTAAGTATTTTTTCGAATGAGTTGTGGTGAAGAACAGATAAAAAATTTTAAACTCTTTTGAACTTTACTAGTGTTGCCAAATAAAATGTGTTTGTGTTTTTAAACAAGTTTAATCTTATTAAGAATTTGATTCAAAACTAGAGCCAAGCTTCATTCCAAAATTAATAATTTTAATCAGCCATTAAGAAGAAGAGCATCTAAATGTATGCAAACTTTGGTTTTTTGAAGTGAAAACGTTTTTAGGTGCACTTTTTATGAGCTGTAAACGTAATTAAGTCGTAACACTCAGGTCAGTGACGCTGAGCCGTCAGATGCGGATGAGAGACGCTGAATCGGGTAAACTCGGCTTTTTTTGGTATCGGCCAAATGAAGTACTTTTTCAAGAGCATCGAGCGAACTATTTTAAAATATCAAGTGAATTACTTTTTAAGGCGCACTTTTTGATTAATATTTTAAAGGAGTATATATTTAATGTAATTTGCGAATGTTATTGTATATAATTAATGAAATAATTTAAGTGTATACAGTTAGTATTTAATATTTTATTTAAGAGTAGTTTAATTCGCGTATGTTATTACATATAAAAACAAAAATCTTGTATTGTTCCTGCTTCGCGAAATTAATATTCATCATACAAAATCAATGTAAATTATACGTTAGTTTTTACTTCTATTGTGTGGTCACAAGCGCACGTAAGATTTTGTTTGCTAATTCATTTGGGTACTTTTTGGTTGTCGCATGTTCGGTCGCTTTTATTTATTTTCCTTTGGTAGTTAAGTTAAAGGAAAGTAAACAAAAGCGTTCTTATTAATAGTGGCAGTATATCTACATGGATGTAAAAATATTCCTAATTGTGTTGCGTAAAAAAATCCATCATTATGTTATGGACGGTGTTGCTGGAGAACATTGCCACCAAATGATATATAATTTACATAAAATGTTTTGAACGTCCTATATTATCGCTGACGATATAATTGTGAAGTGTTTTTTCATTACTTTGAAAATATTTTTTTATTTCTGAAATTGTGACGAAGCTTGGAAGCTAAGTATATAGATGGTGGACTTATTTCTATAGAAGCAATTTCTGGCAGCCAACTTCAAAGCAAAAGAAGAGAAAAATATAAATGCTTAGATTGTATTGACTCATACGCGCAATTTCAAAAGAAAACGAAAAAATATGCGTTAAGTACACAAAATATTATTAATATAATAAAGAAATCGTATAGATCATAGGGAGAAGTGTAAACAAAATTAAAGTGCCAAATAATAAAACATTATAACCCATACGTTAATGACACTGGGGTAATAAAGATAAGCCATTAAATCCGCAGAATATTTACTTCGATTCTAGCGTAAAGGAGATCGGCAAAAATAGGCCCGATATCAGAGCGATAAAACATAATATTCATAAAAAGCAACTATTTTTTAGAATATTGAAAACAAACAATAGTTATTGACAATCAGAATGAGCAAAAAATAAAATATGATTTGTAACCATAATACGAAACAAAGAAGTGCTGTCGTCGTAAATGGGCATATATTATATTTTTATAATATCAGGAATTGTTAATTAGAAATAAAAATAACGAATAAAATCTAATATAATAGATTATATGTTTTTAGAAACGATTACAAAAAAATAATCAATGCTTCGTGCTTTCTTTAATGTGAAGCCATTGTATAAATGAATTATAAATATACAGTTAACGGACATTGACAATGGTTCTATTGTTGTTAAAATGAATGTTTTTTTCGCTCTTATTAAGGTTTACGTAATTTTTTTTGACGACTCTGTCAAGGATCTGAGGTTTGTGAATTAATCTCGTACATCTATGAATGGAGGATAAACCAATACACAATCTGCACTTTGTTTATCTCATTACTTCAAGGAATTATGTAGAAATTATATTTACAATCTTATTTCACAATTATGAAAAATAAACTAAATTAAAAAAAAAATACAAGATTTCTCTGTTGTTTTATTGAAAATCTTGACAAAAAATGTAAGTTTTAAGTTAAAGTAATTTTAAAATTTTCTATTTAACAGTATCATTTTTTATTCTGGTAACACCTGTGCCCAACACTATGTGGACTTCTGCCAGTCTCCTTTGGGCACAAACACTGTGGATGCACTTTACCTATTTTTAATTAGATTATTTCATAATTGTTAACGCGTACAGATCATAAATTAGGTAGGTATTCGTATCTTAAGAACGTAATTCAAGGTTTTGAGTTGATAGGTGATGGAACTTGGATGGCTGATCCGACAATGGGTGTGGATAATTGACGCAATTTTTTTTCAAAATTCCCTTTTTTCTACAAAATTTTTAAAATTTTAAATATTGTCTTTATAAATAATTTTATTACAAAAGAAATTATGTGAATTTCCGATGTTTGTATTTTCATTTTAAAAATACTGTAATAAACTCTATATAGATAATTTTAATTTTTACTCAACATTACTTTTATTTAAATGGTTAACAAGTACAGAAAGAGTAGAAGAGATAATAAAACAACATCAATATAATTAATAATATTTTCGATGAATACAACGTTTAAAAAACCTCAATCACATGAAAGTCAATAACCTTCACAATGTTCACTATATTAATTACAGGTTGGTACCTCAAAAGGAACAAAACGGAACTCCAATAAAAAGACTAATAAAAGAAACGGGAGTAGTGTCCTCTTTTCTGTAAATCTCATAAATTTTTCAAAAAAGCGTGTTATTTATTCGTCACTAAAAGACGTACTAGGAAAGACATATACATGAAAAAAATGTGGATCTTTCTAAGTAATTTAATAGAAGTACTATGAATTTTCAAATTTATGACTAATAACTTCCGGAATTATTTATGAAGAAATTAACTTATCAATAAATCTGGTAGGTCCTGAATTGAGCTTTTAACTTTTACCTCAGTTTCAATTAACAGGTTCTTGCAATACAACCGAACATTAAATCCACCGCTTCCGGATTAATTTGTGTCTCAATTATGTGGCAAAAAATGTATTTAAAAAAATCGGCTTTATGTAATTTATAAAAAGAAACGCATAATTATAAATATTTATTGGGCTACATATAGTATAGAATGATACAAATGTTTATTTATTCATAAACCCTTATGCGATTACACGATAGTTATTCTGCATACGATTAAAATCTTATTTAAATATTGATAAAATTTGCAAAGTTACAGCTTTTCTTATAGAGCCTCCTCATCAGTGTTGACAGCAAACTCAGTGTATCGATTTGAGTTGCTAATTAAATATTTTTTAAGTCTCTATAATCTAAAGAAAAGGGCGTTATGGAAACTAACGAAAGGGGCAAACTTCTAAACCAAATAACATCGAAATATATCAAATTGGCACACTTATAACTGAAATAGAATAAAACATTGCTGCGTATATATTTAAAGATGGTATCATACTTTTATTCAAAATTATACAGAGAATGAATATAGAGACCGAAATCGACAGGCTATAATCAAAGATGTTTTTAAATTTTCCTTTATTAACAAAAATGCACCAGTGTTTCAAGAAATGTCATATTTCCAGATCGATAGGTAACAATTTTAAAAAAGCCAATATTTAAGTCATATAACGATGTAAAATAATATTATTTAAACAGTAATAATTTAAGATGGACTTAATGTATCTATGTCAAAAAATTATGATTATTTTTGTTTGGTTTCAGATAAATATTTCAGAAGAAATCAAAAGTACCATAGAAATTATCACCATGAAATAGTCTCAACAAACCAACTTCTATAAGAGGTGATAAAAAAATTAATTATTTACCTTTAAAAAATACCTTTAAAACTTTAATTAATACCTTTAAAATATTTTTGTTTTAACTCGAGTTTTTGAAAAGTTCGTAATAAATATAAATTGTTATGGAAAACAATTTTCCAAATATATCCTGTGTTTCCTACTCCTAATTTCATATAAGCTCTTGAGATCAGTCTTTAATCGAAGAATTAAACAAAAGAAATTTTTTTTATTATTAGATAAAAAGCTTTTTATTCGATAAATACAAATTTTTAGAAATCAATACGAAAAGTTTACAATAAACATTAGAAATTAAATAGCTTCCCATAAATGGAAAGTTGTGACATAATCCAATGCCATTTTAAAATTAAGCTTGTGTTAATCATAAGCGCATATTATAATTGAGTGAAATTATTAAACAGAGCTTCAAGGGATGAAGTAAAATAATTCCCTGGCTAAAAGAGCGATTATACTATATTATCCGTAATGTTTATATAGGATCAAACATAATCCTTGAATGTGTTTTCAAATTATTCTACATTCAAATTTAATTTAAAGTTGAGATATTTTCAAATAATAATTCTGTTTCGATATACAAATTACTACAGTGATTTGGAGGTATATATTATCAGTACAAAAACGATATCAAAGTGTTTTTAGATTTAATTAATCGTTGTATAATTTAATCAAAATTATTTTTTATCTTACTTAATCACGTGAAAATATGCAAAATATATATTGTTATCGAACAAAATAAAATTGAAATTCTAATACTACTAATTAATAATAATTACTCTGAAATACAATGCGTTATTTTAATAATTACCTAAGGTGTATGTGGAAGGTATGGAAAAAAGTAATAATTAGAATGTTTATTATTAGGATAAGGTTATATACCGTATATATTTATTAGTAGGTGGATTAACAAGAAAATTTGTAGGTATAATCTAGCTGGATTTAATGGAATACTATCAATATACCTCCTTTAATTATTCCATCGATTATGTATTTTGTTTATTTTATTAAAATTTTTGGAAGTTAACTCTAAAAAGCGGACTTGTTCTTAAACTCAAATATAATTAAGATATTTTATTGCAATTAATTAGGCTTTTAGCTTATTTCTGAAAAATTTTAAGCATCGTTTGGGATAATTGCATACCAAAAATATTTTATTCACCATATACCACGCTTCATTTACCACCATATACCACCAAATACCACGCTTCTCCGATTGCATTTAGTAAGAATAGTAAATATTTAGTAAATATTATAATAGGTTCACGTGTTCTTACTCTTTTTATTAAGCAGCGTAGTTTTCATAATATTAGTAAAATGACTACTGACTATATTCCTTATTATTGTTTAAAATACGTGCACGAGACATAGGATTGAATTTTTTTTTATGCTAATTATAAAACATTTCTAGCAAATTTAAAAAAAAATTCCGAGGTAATATGGTGTCAAAGGCTGTATAAAAGACGCAATACCTTAAAATTAAAATATATAATGAATTTCGATTTCATAATCACAATATAAATTAAATTTGATAGATTTTTTTTCTGAAAGGAGCTTTTATTTTAAGTGTACTAAAAAGAAAGCAACATTAAATGAAATTTAAAAAATAAAATCACGTTTTATCACAATATTACTTCAGTATTAGGTCAAACGCTGCAGAGGAAAATAAGTACATCAGCAAACCCTTTTAAAAATTAAATATCATCAATAAGATAAGCAAACAATCCTCAAAGTGTGAATACGAATTTTTTTCATGATTCTCTTATATTTGTGATTTCCTCATATTATTTCGAAAAAAAAAAATAAAAAAAATTGTTCATTAATTTTTTCGTTTTTAATTGTTCTTTTCTTTTATTATTCACAATGAGCTTGAGAAAACATGTCGCAAGAAATAATACAGCCTGAATATAATAAACCTACTACAAATACTCCGTATTACTGTGTAAGTATTCGGATTAGATTTTTGGGCAGAGGAGTTATTATTTCAATTAACTTTACTTCATTTACCTTGTCCTATTCAACACTATTTCATTCTTACCAGAATACTGTCAAGCATCTTATTAATATGTGCTCATTCCCCTTCCTCGCTCCTCTCCCCACCCTTTCGTATTTATCACAGTGTATATACACTCCATGTAAATACACTCCCCCTCTCCTTTCACTTACATAAATGAAAAATTCTATTACAAAAGTCATCCCTTACGAAATATAGATTTTGCAGAAAATGTTCCTCAATTTCATTACGGAAACTTTTTAAAAATTTATTAAATGAATTTGGTGTAAATTTAAGCTTTGGATTTTCTATCACCGTGTACGTTTTATACTATGGAAAGTGAGGGAAAATGCGCCGTTTTTGAACTATCTGCATTATGATAAGAAACTTTCTATAAAGTAAATTTTTATATTACTCACGCAACACTATTTTTTTAACATATTCTAAATCATATCATTTTACTTATTCTGTAATAATATATTTTTTTGTGATCTTGAAAGGAAAAATGGTGGTAAGGAAAGACGGAGACGTGGAAATGAAGGAAACAGGGAGGGAAATAGATTGAATGGACATTAGGATGATTTTCTGTTAACTAAGTCATCATGTTTTTAATACGCGATTGGCTTATAATACCTTTCCTTATTTACTTTCCTTTTCGTAAACGGTATTCACAAGATTTCGGATTTTTCATTTCGTGCCACTTGTATACATTCGTTTAGTGGGAATCTAACATTAACAATTTAACATTTTGAATTTAATTTCATGTTTTCTTCAATATTAAAAGTAAATTGGAGTATGAAATGTATAAACGAAATAGAAATAAAATATAATTATGGAAGACACATGAAAATAAATTATAGCATCGAACAAATTCTAGCAATATTAGAAAATTACGGGTAAAAACCATAAAATTATGTTACTGCTGAAGATTTCTTATCCAATTTATTTACGTTAAAGACAATTTTCGATTTAATCAAGATTTACTTAAATCGAAACACACGCCTTGCCATCTCTGATCACTTCTTATAATTAAGTATAACATTCCTCTGAGACATTAATGACGTGAAGTAAAAGGTGTGGACGTGTAAGATATTATATTTAACTTGTAAGAAATCGACTATTTAACATACATATTCAAGATATTTTATGGCTAATTGCAAACGAAAAAGCATGATTTAAAACAATTTTTCTTTGAAAGTTCATAGTTCTTTGTAAAATCGAGGATTCCAATATATACATGAAGTATATTCTTGTAACGATATTAGTGCGTTAACGGTTCAACAAAAGACGCAACATTTTAAATATGACATGTAATGAATATTAACTACACAATTATAACATAAATCCAATTTTATAATATACTTTTCTGAGAGAAGCTTTTGTTTTAAATATACTAAAAAGAAAAGAACAAAACAATACTTGTCAATACTAAAGAAACAAGCTCACACTGAAATTCTACCTTATGGAGATTCTTTACTAGCCTTCTATCTACGTCACCAGATCCCGATTCCATCATCGTCATCAAGTGTTATAAATAAATCTGTGTACCAAAAATGGATTTAGATTAATTTTATATTGAATCTGGAATTTAAAAAAACGAAACTGTCAGTCGAGTTAATTTTGTAGTTTTTTATTATCTAAATCGAACAAAAAATAATAATAATGAGAAACAGTGCCTAGGAGATTAATATTCTGTTTTGGAATTGTTCAAAAATCTACTTTTAAATTAGGCATTTGCGGAAAAATTTCGGGAAAAATATACTTATCCTATGAAATAATAGACATACAACTTGCAATTTTAGTAGAAAAATAACTAATTTCAAAAATAATTTATTTTATTTTATTTTATGTTCATTGCAGTGGTAGTATTCTAGTAGAAAATTAATTAGCGATAAATATTTATTTTCTATATCTTGTCTGTATATCTAGCTTAAAAAGCGAATGTCCAATGGACAATGCAATGAAATCAATACATAACTAATTCCAACCCAATGCAATCTATCGTAACCCTTCTTAACACAACATAACAGAGTCTAATTTAATTTAACCCAACCAGACCCGAAATATCCTAATCTGAATTTGATTACATTGAGAACTTAATTCAGTTTAACCCTACCTTACTCAACCTAAACTAATCTCACATAATTTTGTTTTAACAATTTTCTGACGTGAGCAATGAAAAGGATGTCCTTCAACCATTTTCCCCTATTGCCACTTACGTTTAGGTTCTAAAAGCGTTTTGAGAATTAATAGAATAAACAGTAAGGAAATTTTCAAATTTAACTATCGAAAGCCATTATGACGATGGAAAAATCGCTAACTTTCTCCCACTCTTTGCTTAACTGAATCTAGGTGACATGTTTCTAAATCCAACCCAAAGGATCTGAAAGATTGATGTATCAGTCTTGACTATTTCTATTCTACTATTATAAACTCGTACCGACAACTGTAATATTTTCAGTATTAATAATTGAATTTAAAATCGAATTGTTGCCTTGGGTAATATCTCAGAAGTTCAATTTTTTTAGTAGTTCTTACGGCGATGCCTAGACAAACAGTTAAAAAAAATCTGACCAATGGACAAAAGATCCGAAGAAAAAAAGGAAAAAACAAAGTTTTAAAGGTACAAAAACTTAACTTAAATTTTTATTATTTATAACTTAAAGTATTATTCCACTTTAAATTCCATTTAAATCGATTTAGTAGTTTTTCAGTTTAAGTTTACAAAATCGTTGTAGTCGATCAAATAAGCAAACATGTGGAAATTAAACCAAATATATGTCCACAATTAAATAAAACTACGTGATGTAGAATTATTTCTGCTTTCTTTAAGTTCTTTACCACGACCTAGGTTTCGTTGTAAAGAATTTAAAGGTACAAGATGTTGCAATACAACGAAATCTAGGTCGTGGTAAAGAACTTAAAGAAAGTAGAAATAGTACTACATCACGTAGTTTCATTTAATCGTGAATAATGAATTTCCACAATATTAACGCCAAATATATTCAATATTCCACAAATATATATGCAAATTATATATTTATATACATACGTACATACATACACACACACACACACACACACACACACATATATATATATATATATATATATATATATATGTATAGCAGTGCTAGTTCTCTACGAGCGATCCTTAATGTGTTTTATTGACTGTGACAAGGGAAGCTTAATTCATATAATACGTACGTAGTGTCTAAGTCAAGGTTTTTCTTGTTCTGTAATATTCTTGAACGACTTGTAACGAACAACTACTTTGCTACCTGAGAGAGAATTTTCACGAAAAACAGCAAATGAAAAGGAGAAAGTAATAAACTCAGTCAAGTGCCGAGCATACTAACAGAAAAACTAGCCGCACCTAATAACATGTCGCGCTGTACTTATTGTTTCTATTTGCGCGTTGTTACTGTGTATCCTTTGTACTACATAGCAGTTAGTGTTAAATTTAAAAAAAGATACAATATGATATGTACATTGATTTGGATCTCTCGTAAAATATATTGTAAAACACCGATATAATAAAAAGAATAACATGTGAAGCACTATATCTTTCCCAAGCCAAAAATATTATGGAAATTAAAACAAATGATGATATCTAGAATCAGTTTTCCCTAAATGTTTATGTAGGTATCGGTTCAATATATTTCGTAATTTTAGGTTGAGTAGTTTATATTTTAGCGAGGAGATTTTTTTTATGTTTTCAGCATATTTGTGATATAATAATATAACTATATAATTGTGATCATTCTGAAACTGACTTGCTTATGGCAAGTACGTGTTTTGAATTTTAAATTTCTGTAGAATATTCACTTTTACTTTCAATATATCTATATACGAAACTTCCTAGCATTCTAGTGATAGTTATGAAATTTGCATTTTTCTGAATACATGCATAGATTAAAAAAATAGTATTCAATATATCATTTTGAATATTTAAAAAAATTTTATTTTTCTAAATACATGCACATGCATTGCATTTTTCTGACACACATGCATTTTTCTGAATACATGCATAGATTAAAAAATAGTATTCAATATATTGACATATATTGTCATATTAACATATGCTTTAAATTCCGTTTTCTTTCTAGGATTTAGTACGTTAAAAGGAAAAACTGAACCTTTCTAAGATTATTCACGTGTCTGTTTATCTGTTACAACCGGTTTTCACACATTTTACTTGTAGGAACTTGAAATTTACTTAAAATAAAATGTATTAAGCCGCACATAATTCGACCACCCACAAAAATATTTGCATAGAATAAAAATCAAGTATTCGAATTTTTTTAAAATTTCTTTTATAATGTGAAATATCGTTTGAAAGACATGAGTTTAAACAAAAATATAGTATTAGATACAATATTTTTAAAAATATATTGAAAAATATCTAAAAAATTGTTTATTTACTTATTTACATATAACTGTATTTAAATACAGCTAAAGCAAATAACGTATTTAAATATAAAATATCAATATAATACAAAAAGACTACCAAGGACAAGTACATCCCGCATCACGAAGGTTCCGTACATAGTTAGACACTTATAAAGATATAAGCATACATCGTATTTCCATTAAATTATTTACAAACACTTAGTTTTCAAAATCTAAACATATTTCTTGTTATATTTTTCACGAGCATAAAAACGTTGCATGTATGTAATACGTAGTCCAAAATATAGTAGTCCCTCATCCTTATGTTAGAAAAAATCACTATAAAATTATGAAAAAATAAAAGACTTTTAGAAACCAATGTAAATATTTAAGAAAAAGTATTTGGATTTTAGTATATTTAATCTTTTTTGAGATATGCGCTATATTTTAACCTAAAAGATATAGTAGATAATATATTTATCTTGTGAAAAATCTATAAATATTTTAATGTAAATACCATGTACCCTTAAATATTTGTAAATGTCTAAATATATAGAGGACCCCAACATTGCGAGTTCTACTCGTACTTGACCATTTTTTGGTTTTTAAACAACTGTTACGTTAAATTGTAAAACAGGATGATATTTCATTTGTGAATATTATCGAAAAATGTAGTTAAATCAAATTTAAGGAATGAATATTTAACGAAGTGGTATAAGTGCATAGTTAAATGCAACTTTCAAACTATTATATCGAGCATTTATACAATTTTTGAGATAAAATTACACTTATTTTTATTAGTTCTATAATTATTACCTATGTAAGTAAATTATGGGCAAAATGTAACGTTTATATATAAATGTGAAAAAAATAGATACATATAAATGTAAACCTTCATTCACCGTACGAGTGTATTGAAGTATGAATGTAGACAGTGTGCTGTGAAATTCTTTCTCGATATTTCATTTTACCACTATTATAAGTTATATTAATTTAAAACTTGCAAAATTAAGGAATGAAATTTCCTTTTATGATAATAAGTATTTAATAATATTTGCAAAGTATAATACGGAAAACTTATTTTAGAGGATATCTCAATTTCAGAGTTCCAGATGGTTCCATAGGATATCTTCGTGAAGTTTCGCGTGGTGAACTTATGCCGTTGCCTTCTTTAGAAAAGGTCAAATGTAATATGAATAAAATTATAACTTGAAAATCTAGCTTTCCTCGTGGAGAATATTTTTTTGTAGCATTAAGTATATACATCAATCCATAAATATTAGACAATTGTTTTAAGTAACTTTGAAAACGAAAGAAATATTCTTTAGATATTCTCTACTGTAAGTCACACAGAGAACAAATAATCGGAGAACAAAACACACTTGTAAACCATTTACTACGTACAGTTTCTTTCATTCTAATTCGGCTTTAGGACTCTCATTTTTGCGTAAGTAATTATTTCTTTATACCTCGATGCGGGTACTAGACGTTTCAATCTCATGACAAATACAACCGCTCGAAAAAGAAACTAATTTAATTAAAATGTTAAGACCGTGTTTTATATACTATTTGAATCTTGATAGTGAAAACCTCGTAAAGTAAAATTACGAAATAAGCACTTTAATTGCATCTTCAATCTAAAAGGTATTCGCCATGAAATAATAAGGTTCAGGAAATTTTTAGCAGTGTTTGGAAAATACGATGTAGACTTTGTGATTCCATAACTAGCTTATCAAGATTATCTTAAAATATTGTTCTGGTTGTTTTTATTATTCCTAAAGTTAGCAAGCAAGACACAAGATAATTAATTTTATGATTGAAGGTTTCAAATACTATTTTAATAATTGGCTTTAATGATGTACACTTTTCCAAAGTAATTTTTTATTTCATATAAATTTCAATTACTAAGTATTACGATCAAATAAAATAATAAAATGGTAAAAAAGCTAAGTCGTTATATTAAATATTGTTAAGTAAATCTAAGTGCTATCTACTAAAGACACGTTACTAAGCCTAAAAAAACCGTTTTTAAAATTGTTTGTTTCTCCATGCGCACTTTCTTGTGCACGCTAATCTCAACAATGACTGAACCGATTCGGATGCGTTTTTCAGTGATGTGTTTTGATTAGCTTGAATTAACGGTCACTCCACAATAAAAAAGATGCGTCAATATTAAGTCTACTTTTGTTACGTATAATAATATCGGAACCGATTTGGCCACCAACGCCATCCGTTAGCATTTTTAGTAAATTTTGTGCTTTTATAGCTTTGAGAGAAAAAATTAGAAAGAAAAACACAATAAAATCCCTAATAACTTTTCTTACTCCGAATCCCACTCGAACGAAGTAGCGAGCATAGTAAGTTTATTAATAAAATCGTGACTGATTCAAACATTATAATGTACCACCTTCAATTAAAATAATGACCTGGTAAAAAAAAAATTTAAAGTTTGCTAGCTTTTTTTCGATTTATAAAATAACTGCCTTTGAATATATCTATTTTATTACCAAAAGTAAGCAAACCTGGAAGCGTACGAAAATTATATTTCATTTTTTTGTTTATTAGTAGCAGTTTTTTTGTTCTCTGGCCTTGTCAAAATTAAATATAAAACACTCTTAATTATAAAAACTTTGTCAAGCGTTTTAATAACTCTGAGCAATTGTCATATGGGAGAAACATTTGTTTTTTTACTTTTTTCCGATATAGGGATGCAGTATTATCGGATAAATTAGAGATATATCTCAGTAAATTTGAAGGCTTAATAATCTTAGAAGGGAAAGATTAATTTTATATTTTGAGAACATTCTAACTGGCATAGTTGTAAAAAAAATTCAAACCGTTTATTAAATCATACCTATAACTAACCATCTTTTTTTCATGCCTTTAATTTATTTACAACACAAAAATTATTTTAAATACAGCTATTGTTGAAAAAGTGTGTACATAATAATTTAACCTGCAAATTGTATCTGGGCTTAATAAGGAAAAAGAGAATTGTTGGTTGCTACTAGCTCTAAATTAAGGATACAAAATAAAAGACTTTTCCTGAACCTTTGCCCCTCTTTAATTTGATAGAAAATTATCTTTGACCTGCGGCTTCACTCATAGAGAAAAAAGGGAAAACTTATTGATTCAAAATCTCATCTCATCACCCCGACAAAGGCTACTTGGAAGTAAAATTTCAGGGTATTCAAGTAAGTATGTAATACTTATTATAATATTGATTCGTGTCATGAAAGCATATTATTCAGTTCCATGATGCAAACTAGACACATATGTACAAAATTTATCAATGAATCATGGAGATCAGTTGAGGTGTTAAAGTGAGACAAACAAACGAATAAAGAAACTAATTTTTTAATTTAAAACGTAAATAGAAATGGAAGATTGACTTGAAAATATAATTAGGGTAGGCATTTTATTTTAACTATTTATCGAATCAGGAAATCAACATTTTTAATATTATGTGCAATAAGATATTAAAGTTATCCCAGCAACCTTTCTAATTAGTATTGTTTAAATAAAATTTTATTAACATGTATATATACATACTAGCACACCCGGCGAACTCCGTTTCGCCACCAGATGGCTTCGTTTTTTGTAACATTTCTTTTGGGGATTAAAAGATGAAGAAAAATTTTCTTTTTTTTTTATTTGAAAAGGAAAAATTTTATTTCATTTCACAACAGTAATGAATTCATTTCGATTACAAAAATGAAGTGTAATTTAGTTGAACTTCTCTTAGTAAAAAATTAAAGTGAATCCAAAGTAAATACTGAATCGAACCGTTATACGTGTCCGCAAATTATTCATTTCATTGAAGTGCTCTTTGGTAAACCACATTTTTTGTTTTTTGGTCTGACGTTAACACAAACAAAGCGGATAGTTTCCCAACTCGTGAACACGCAACGTATAGCTGCCCATGTGAAAAACAATGATTTTCTAAATTTATCCCGCAAACACTAAGCGATTGGCCTTGCGACTTGTTAATTGTCATTGCGAACGCAAGGTGAACCGGAAATTGCAATCGTTTGAAGTCAAACGGAAGATAAGTCGGAATCATTGGTATTCGAGGAATACATACATTTTCACCTGCGTACTTTCCGTTAAAAACGGTTGAATCAATCAAATTCGGCATAAGTATTTTCACCGCAAGTCGAGTACCGTTGCAAAGTCGCGGTGGATTCAAATTACGCAATGTCATAATAACCAACTTTGAGTTGCAAGTTATGTGGTGGAAATCCTGGTAACTCCAGAGAGTTCAAAAACTCCGTTGGATAATTTACTATATCATCGGGATTTGTTATGGAATCAACGGATTTACAATTTCACAGTGAACACAATACCGGTTTTAAGTTAGCTTTTGAAAGAACGTGCGCATAATAAATGTCACATGAAATTAACTGAGCAGAGTACAATGAGTAGCTGTCAAACAATGTATCACGCACCGGCGCCACCTACTTAAAATACTGGCGCCATCTGCTCCACAACCATGCAAAACCATATTGGTTTGTAGTACATGCTATGTATCAGAGATGGCGCTGTATGGGAAAAATGATTTTCCCTGTTTTCCTGCTTTTCTATTGAATTTTTTCCTGAATTTTGCTATAAACCTCACGGAGCCCGAGACCTTTCCAACGAATGCAAAACCGTGGAAATCGGTTCGTGCGTTCTGGAGTTATAGCATCAGGAAGAAAAACCCGACTTATTTTTATATTATATATATATATATATATATACACACACACATATATATATATATACACACACATATATATATATATATATATATATATATATATATATATATATTATTCTTTCTTTTAAGTCTTTCTACAATTTGTCTTGAAATTGCTCAAGTTACCCTGTATGTATATCGTCTTTTGAAAAGAAGCTTTTGCTTTACAGCAGCCACAAAAGTGTAATCCAAGGTGACAGATACTGCGGTAATTTACACCACTTTTAAACATCCATGCTACAAAATGAGGTATCCTACTTAATATTCCCTCAAATATTGTTCTGTAGCTCTTGAATCACCATTACTTTTTACGGATAGAGATAGTTGAATGCAAAATTAGATCGATTGATGAGTGCGATATTCGTAAACGTTCTAAGTAAACAATCATCCCCAGCTGGCCTCTATAGCTTGACAAACACTTTCGATATTTTTACAATAAAGTTGGTGTCTATAATATAAAATTAATTCAAAATATTTCCAATATTTTTTAATCAAATAAATTTGCTGATGTATATTAATATTTATAAAATAAAAGTTAGCATCGAAATTCATTCCAAGAGTATGTTATTAATTATAATAAATGAGTGTAACACGGTTAACTCAGAATTCCTACTCGTATTAGGAATAACAGATATTATTTCCGAGTTATATAGTTTATTTCCGAGAGTACTACTGTTTTGCTCGCAACATATCATTAAATCATTGCATTAATGTCAACCTTTGTTTCAGGGACAAAAACAACGATTAAATTTTCTTATTCTATTCCTTCATATTAAATGTTCCTTTCGTGCAAAATTCCAGCAAAATAATTCTGGAAATTCGTCCACAAATTACGCTATGTCAAACACTTTTCAAATCCCCAGGCTTGATTATTTTGTATGATAAATCTTTCAAAGTCTTTTGTACGAAATCGTTTATACGAAGTCGTTTATATGGATTTATAAAAGATTGTTTATTTTAGTATTTTTTTTATGGGCGTTAGATAAGAAAAATTATACCACTGATGATCACAAAACTTCATAGAATATATACTATGGAAACTCCCGTGATGAGTTTTGGGCGTCATGATTAAAGCGTTATTTGTGAAATTTTGGGAAGTCATAAATAAAACTATAGCCACATGCTGATAAGGCTGTAGGTAAATATCAATTTAAGTTTTGAAGGAAAAGACAACGGACCAAATTTTAACAACACTCCCATTTAATACGGAGAAATATTCCAAACACATTACAAAAATACACCAAGTATACGTTGACTTATTGTCATTTGGACGGCAGTAGTGTACAACTTAGTTCCATGCCGCACAACCAAACATTGAACATATCGCTTAAATAATGTTTTCAATCTTCCAACAATATTTTTCCACACGCATAACTCATTTCAAGCAAATGTTGAAAGTCTGACTTTCAGGTTGAATCTAAATGACGAGAATGATACAATTTATTCAACGTTCAAGTATATAGCTGAAGTGATTCCGAGATATTCGAAATCAGAAATCGTCAAGTTTTAATGGGATTCAGGTTATCAAAACCTTTACGTCATTAATAGAAGAGCAAAAGACTTAAAATTTGGTACACATATTGTGTTTAGAATATGGTATAAAAATATGTGTAAAAATCCAGTAATCGTTGGTCAGAAACAAAGAAAAAGCTAATTTCAGTACTATCTAATTTCACATGTGCTTAATAGGTTTCTGTACTCTACATAAGTGCAAACCTAGATAAGAGATTATTCAGTCTTAGCCAATAAACCTTAAAGGAACTTGACAAAAAGGAGTGAAATCCTATCGTAAAGATTATTATGAAAAAATTCATGTTCCGGTTCAAAAAGTTCTTTATGACTATAAAGACCAATGAGATAAAAGCAGCCCTGCTCTTACAAGCTTTCGGAGCTTTCTCAGCGGAGGTGTAATTGAGTGAGATAGATATTTGTGTCTGGATTTATTCAACGTCAACGACCAGGTCCGGCTTCACAAGATTATGTATATATATATATATATATATATATATATATATATATATATATATATATATATAAATATATATATATACATATACATATACATATACATATATATATATATATATATATATATATATATGTATATATATACACATACTTTATAACTTATAGCATGTATTAATAATAGGCTATCCATTTTGCAAAAATGAATATTAATGATAATCCCTAAAAGCAAATAGGAAAACTTTAATTTCTGTTATATTTGTAGGTTATGTCTATTAAAATGTTTAACTTCACTGCAGTGAATATTTTCAGATATTTATCCCTTTAACAACCGGAGTTATGTATATAGAGAAAAATATAATAATTTTACAGATCTCACCCTATGGCTAAAGCGATGAAGATATCAAATTTTTTTTGTGGTCAAGTTCAGTATTGTGGCAGACGAAATATTCAATAAATGGATATGCGTAATTCTAATTCACTCTTGCATATTTCTCTAAAAAAATATTCACTAACTTCGTCTTTTATCTAATTATTTTTGGACCTGTGAACATGTAATATTTTTTGTGGTGAAGTTCAGTATTGTGGCAGACGAAATATTTAATAAATGTATATGCGAAATTCTAATTCACTCGCACATATTTCTCCAAACAAATATTTACTAACTTCATCTAATTATTTTTGCACCTGACCTTTAAAGAGGAACTTTGAACTTCGTACCGTAATATTTTTACGGAATTCAAGGGTCACAAAGAATTGTTTTCAATTTTAATTTAAGATAATGTGTTCAAAATTATGATTTTGTTCAAATATCTTCATTGCACATTTTCGTACAGAAGTGATCATATTATTCACTTTTCAAAAATTAACAATATAAATATAAATTGAACGGCACGTTTTCAATATAATCTTCATTTTTCCTAGTTAGAAAAATCTTGCATACTCTCAATTCAAATCAATGGAACAAAACGAAAACGAAATTAACCGATTCAAAGACTAAAGCGAAAACACTGTCCGGAGCATTTAGACGCTTTTTGTCGCATTCAGGCCGTTCCGTTCAGGAAATACATTATTTCGTGACTGCTTTATTAATAAAGAAAGTTAGCATTTAATTTGCCTTACCCGTTCGAATTTTGAAGGAGCTACTCCGATTGACATCACTTTCAGATATTTCGTTGGAAATTACATTATATTAAAATATTACTTAAATTACTATGCTGAACGTAAATTAAAAATGGTAAATCGTAGAAGACAATCTTCTATGCTTCTGAAATCTGAGAAACCTCATTTTTTAACAGAAAATACATATATTTTTTAATCGTAAATACATTTTAGAATAAATTATTACTTACATATTAATGCCATACTTTAACACGTTTTGTACATTGGTTGTCTATGTTATATAAATCAATGCTTAGTTTCCTCAGTTATAAACAATAAAAGTACTATTGATTAAATATAAAGACAAAAATACAAGAAGAAGAAGTATCCAAACAATAAGATTTGATAATCCTCGCTGATTTTTCATTTATAATTAGATTAATGAATTTTGGAAAATCTTTACTCTCTATGAAGCCTTGATATCCACTGTTCCAATTTATAGGTTTTGCAAAGATTTTTGCGTCTATAAATATATGTAAGAGGAGTCTACAATTTGTAGAAAGTTAATTGAATTTTGATATCGAAATAAGTTTTTTTCAGTAAAAACTTTTATTATTTACTGCTAGTTTTTTATCGGGAAAATTAGATAATTGAAAAAATTACGTACGTAAGGAATTTTTATATTTAATATTGATGACATGAGGAAAATATTTTTAGTAACCTTTTAGTTTTAAAACAAAATCCGTTTATGTAAAATTTATCTTTTCCCCATCGGAATTAACTGAAAAAAATCACTTGAAAACTAAATCCACAAAATTATATATCGTACTATTAGAACAGCAGCTAATAAACTTTCAACGATTTTTGAATATGGTAAATCATCTCTGATACGGCATATAAAAATGCAACGTTCGATCTTCAGTTCACTTAGCAAGTGAACTTTGGCGAGTGAAGAACGAAGCAGATTTAAAAATTTCACGAAGAGGATTTAGCGCTTCCCTGTTTCATGAATTTTTTTAGGGTGAAAAGCTAGCGAAGCAACACAAAGATGGGGTAATATGCACAAAGATGAGGAAGATATTCAGTAGTATAAAACAATACTCACATTCTACCATTAACGAGAGATTGAAATAAAGAAATTTTGATAATCTCTATCCAGAGAAGCATAAATTAAACAGGAAAAAAAATTGTTTTTTTGCTATATGGCAGATTATCCTCAAGTTCTCATAATGCTCCAGAAAAACTTCAAACTTTGAGGAAAACGTGGAAATATTATATTTGGCTACCCCATGTGCCAACACTGATGAACTAATTTGGTGAAACATACATCATCCATTAATAATTTTATTTAAAATTAATTACTTTTTCATTTTATTGTTAAGTTGTGAAAATTTTAGGGAAGAAAATTTTGTCTAACTTTCTTGAGAAACTGGCTGCTAAATACTCAGAAAATATTAAATATTGACCTCATCTATACATTATGCACTTAAAGGCTATAAAATAATGTCAAATTTAATAAGTAGGAACTGCACGAGAAAAAAGAAAAAGGGCTGAAAATGGTATTAATCTTTTATTAGCTATATTATGAAAATATTGGAAATCGTTTATTTTACACATATTCAGACGAGCATTTGAAATAAAGTGT
Source organism: Druceiella hillmani (assembly GCA_039881145.1). Classification (NCBI taxonomy): domain Eukaryota; kingdom Metazoa; phylum Arthropoda; class Insecta; order Lepidoptera; family Hepialidae; genus Druceiella; species Druceiella hillmani. The sequence goes on along the minus strand of JAYKKI010000048.1, from coordinate 64,488 downwards.
ACATGAAACAAACAAGAGAAATTATATAATGTTTTCCCTTTATAAAGATATCTTTAATTAAATAGAGGACAGAGCTTAGGTATCCACCCATCATCTGCGTAACAATCACCTTTAGGAATCAAGGTACAATTGAAGTTCCATCAAATCCATTTAAAGTAACTGAAAGATGCTATGAACTATTGGCAGTGATTGATAACGCCAATCGTTCCTATAACGATTAACGCAAATCTTCTTTTTACAGTAATTGCTTGTTAACGAGTTGGAAAATGTTTACGGACTATGCGATATTTATCAATACAATGGTTTGAGTACACTTTTATTAAAAGTTTTCTCGATATTTTTGAATTCGATGAAAAAATTGATTAAATGTAATCTGGTTTGCCCTATAATGGAAAAGGTATTTATATAAAGGGAGCAGATAAATGTTGAATATTTTGTTCAACGTAATCAATTGACAGGGCATATAATAAGGCAAGAAATTCTATAGATCTGTTGTATATTGGCTGCTTTCTTACTAAAACTTATGATTCTGTCAGAAAAGTATCAATATATTCATAGTAACTTATACTACAATATATTTACGTCAATATGTACATAATCACTTATATGCGTCAAGCAGATGATGAAGAGTATTTGTCATGATAAAGCTTCAGCTACGGGTTAAAAAATTTGCTGTGATACACATATTAAATAACATACTTTAACAAACACGTAAATAATAACCGACTATTGAATTTGTCTATAATTATGGAGAATAATATTAAGGTCACACGAATAGAAATTGAAGCAAATTTGTCTAAAAATTGTCTATCAACAGACAATTTTCACTTATATATTTTTAAATAAGTTACTAAAAACCGCGGCGACAAGATTTCACTTATATCTAATAACATTGCAGAACATTGTAAACATAAATTCAATTATTTATATCGTATTACTTGTATACACTTAAATAAGGTTTTACTTGTTTGAGTATTCACAAAACATTTACGAATTACTTAAAAACTAGCGTGACCCGTGCAAAGTCTTCGCATTATTTATTCCATTATGAAGCTCAGATGACAGATCAAACAAATATTTTAGTAAAATTGACATACAGAGGCGCAAGTATCAAAAGCATTGAGCTAAAGCGCCACTTTATTTATATGTGAGTGGATTTGAAATTAAACAAAAATTTTACCCACCGTCAATCATATTGACGTTGAGCCGTTAGATGGCAGCATTGCTGTTTTGTGTATATAATTTTAATAATTAATTAATTTGCAAAAGCAATAGCAATAATAAATATTTTAGTTGTGGATGCCGGTAGAGCGAGCAATTATCTATAAAATGATATATAATTTATGTGGATTAGTTGTGAGGTTTTTTCTAAAAAGGGAGTGTAACATCTTAACCTTAGCGTATTAATATATATGATATGATGATGATGATGATAATGATTGCAATATATTTTTATTCATTCGCAAGTAACAAGTCAAGAATATAACCAACATTACTACAAAGGTTTACTTAAATAACTAGAAATAACCCATTGATTTCATAAAAAATAATATTGGAACAAACAATTTTAAATGAGTAGTATCCTAATATAGCGATAACGCAAAAATTCTCCACAAAGAATTGAGCAAATAGTATGACGGAGTTCCCAAAATATTTTTATCATCGAATTTAAGTATGGTTTGGATAAACGTAATTAATGTGTTTAGATATACATCCTTGTGGTATTATTTAGATATTAAGAGAGAATTGCAAGATTGGTAATATTTTATATCAAAGGATCGGAAACGCCCAAAAATTTTCTAAAAAATGTTAATATGGTTTCGCCAAAAAGCATTAATGTATTTAGATAAGAATTACTACGGGATTTTTTATGTACTAACATAGAGTCGCAAATTGATAACATATTATATCCAAAAATAGACAACGCCAAAAATTCTGTACTAAGATTTGAGCTAATCGTTTATGAAATATTATAAGCATCGCTTTTAAATATAGTAGCGACAAACAGAATTAATGTATTTAAGTACATTTTTATATATTTTATGTTTTATATATTTTATGTTTAAACATTAATATATGATCAAAACATAGAGTTGCAAGTTACCTGTCCCATTTCAATAATGTCATTTCCGCCTATTTTTTTCTAATAGTTTTCAAATTACTTCGTACTTCTGAAAGCGTGAAAATATTTCCATCTCAGTTTTTCTCATTTCAACCATACCAAGAGACGAAAACGTATTGACAGTTCTCTTATAGAAGTAAAGAAATAAAACAGCTGTCATTGAGAGTTCACACAACACCTTTTATATTGCTATTGCTTAGAATTCCTTCAAATTTCTAAACCGTAGTAAAGCGATAAGTAACTTTTGCTGTGAGCTTATTTCAATATGATTCTGTGCTAAATCCAAAATCAATGGAGTGCAAATAAAATGTATTTGAAGTCATAAAAGCAGTAGCTTTGGTAGTTTTGGCAGCAGTAGCTTTAGTAGGTATGCGATAATACGTTATCAAGTTGTTATATAAGGTACAAAGTACACAAATAATCTGGTTAACATAAATAATTTTATGTTCTCTATGTTTATTCGGAAATTTCTAAAATTAAGAAGAAGAATTCTAAAATTCTAAAATTTAGAAATGATAAGAGATTCCAAAAATTAAAAGAAATTAAATAATAAAAGTGAGTCAGATAACTTGCAACTTTATGTTTTAATTCTAAATCTGGGTAAATTTGCAGTTCTATTTATTTAATTTATTAATGCGAAAAATCTGGGTGTCGACAATTTACTCGAAGTTGATGTTGGCGTTCTCGATATTTTGACACAGGATACAATTAATTCGCAATTTTAGGTTGATATATAAACAAATTCCATGGTGCAGCGCATCAAAATAAATCTAAACTGTCAAAACTTTATTTAAAATCGACACTAATAATATCTTGAGAGATCAAGCAAACGATTTAACGATTTGCTTAACCCTAAATACAGAATTTATTGGCGTTGTCTATATTTTGTTGCAAAGTATTATGAATTTGTGATTTTATGTTAGTACATAAAAAATCCTATAGTAATGCGTATCTAAATACATTCATTCTTTTTGCCGAAACCATTTATATAAGCCAAAAATATTTTAAGAGATCCATCAAATTACTTGCTAGTTTCTCTGTAGAGAGTTTTTTTGGCCTTTCCGATATTATGATCTTGAATTATATTAATTTTGAAATTATCTTTTATATCTAAAATCCCATAGTGCTGTGTTTCTAATTACATTAATTTTGTTTGTCCAAGCCATACTAAAAGTCTATGATAACAATATTTTGAAAAATCCATCACTCTATTTTATCAAATACTTTCTAAATGTTTTGTCAATACTTTTAAAAGCGAATTTAAGTATACATAAATAAACAAGATAAGTAAATGAAACTATGTTTTAGCTAATCTGTAGTATTGTTAAATGTAAGTGAAATCTTATCTTCGCTGCTTTTTATTAACTTATTTCTCTAAAGTTAAAATTAGTTTGCATAAATATAGGCAAATTCAATAGCCAATTATTTTATATAATATAACAGTTTGTTAAAAATATAAATGTTTTACAATTTGTAGACTCATCTTCATCATTTGCTTGAGGAATATCCTTTACTTTACCGACAGAATATAAGTCTCAGTAAGAAGGCAGCAGATTCACAAAGGATCTATGGAGTTTTTTTGCTTTATTATAAGCCCTGTCAATAGATTACATTGAACAAAACGTTCATAATTTGTATGTTCTCCTTATCTAAATCTCTATCTCTTAAAGTGTAATTCAGATTGAATTTAATTTATGTTATATCAAATTGAAAGATATCAAGAAAATTTAATAACAGTGTACCTAAACCATTATACTGATAAATATCGCATAATTCGTAAACAGTTTTCTAATCACCAACAAGCAATCACTGGACTAGGAAAATTAGACTGGAATAGGAAAATTTGCATTGACCATTATTGGAACGATTGGCGTTATCAATCACTGCCAGTATTTCATACCACCTTTCAGTCAATGTTAATAAATTTGATAGAACTTCAATTAAACATTGACTCCTAAACGTGATTGCTACGCGATGACTGATAGATACCTAATGCCACTTGATATTGCTGAATAATAAATACTAATGAAAGGGATTTCAACATACTCGTATAACCGAGATACATTTCTCTTATTTATATCACATACACTTTATTTCAAGTGCTCGTCTCAATATGTTTAATAAAAATCAAACACTCTCTAGTATATGAAGACTGAGATAATAAACCATTTCCAGTAATTTCATAATTTTGCTTATAAAAGTTTAATATTACTATTTTTTTTCTCCCGTGTATTTTTATATATTAAATTTAACATTGTTTTAAGGGCTTGAAGTATATATGTTATAAATTAGGTCTATATTTAGAATTTTTTTATTATTTACCAGCCAGCTTCTCAAGAACGTTCGATATATAATTCTTCTTCGAAATTTTCACAACCTGACAAAAATTACCAATAAAATGAAAAAGTAATAAATTTTAAATAAATTCATCAGTTGGTCTTGCCATCCTAGTCCATTAGTTTTAGCTCATATAATCTGCCAGTTAACGCAAACTTAATCTGGAACCTGCTTCAAAAATCCGTTTTATTTTTTCTAATTTCATTTTGTGTTCTCGGATATAGATTATTGGATACATTAAAATTTATTCATTTCAGCCTTTTATTAACGGTTAAAAGTGAATTGTAGTTTATATTATAGAATATTTTTCCCATCTTTGTGCATATATTAGTATTTTCTCGCTTATTTTTCGCCTTAAACAAAATTCATGAAACAGGAACATACTAAGTCCTATTCCTGAAATTTCTTGTTTGTTCTTTACTCGCCAAAGTGCTCTCGCTAACTGAACTGAAGATGGAAAGTTGTAGTTTTTAAATGCCTTATCGGAGATGATCTTCTTTGTTTGAAATTCGTAGGAAGAAAATTTCGAGTTTATTAGATGCTAACCTAATAGTTCCACTTAATTTTTTATGGAATTAGTAAGTTTTTGAAGTTAATTTTTCCTGAAATCCATATGGGGAAAACATAAATTTTAAATTGAATGTACGAAATTATATTTCAAACGAAAAGTTAAAAATATATCCAATACGTTATAATATCTATAAATCATAAGCAGGCACTTTTGATAACCTTTTGACACATTGGCGTAAGCAAACGTAAAATTGTAAAAAGAACACGACTTGAATTCTATGAAACCTAGGATACTATCTTCCATGATTTATCATTTTTAATTTATATTCAGCATACTATTGAAAGCAATATTTTACCGTGAAATAATTTCGAATTGATGTCAATCGGAGTAGCTCCTTCAAAATTCTGTAGATATTATTTATTATCTGTTATTAATAAACCAATCACGAAATAATGTGCTTCGTGATTCATACCAATCAAAACAATCTGAATGCTATAGATGATTTTTTTTGCTTTATTCTTTGAATCGGTTAATTTCGTTTTCGTTTTTTCTTTCGATTGATTTAAACCGGGAACAAACACTATTGTCTTACCTTTAAAAATATAGATTTCATTGAAAACATACCGTTGTATTCATATATCTAATATCATTTTTAAAAACTGAATGGTATGATCTCTATTCTAATGGTATGATTTCTATTGAAATGTGAAAGTACGTATATTTATACGTACTTACCTTTCACTTGTACCATTCATACATATATTACTAAATTCTGAGAAAATTTACCATTAAAAAAATCATAAATTCTAGACTGTTACCTTGAAAGAAAATTGAAAAATTTCTTTTTGTCCCTGAAATCAATGAAAAATATTATTGCAAAACGGTTACAGTTCCTCTTAAAAAGTTAGGCTCTAAAATTAGTGAGATAAATGTAATCGAGTCACTGAAGAGCTTTGCTGGCGAAACATATGTGAAGAATATGTGAAGGAATTATATCTTCCCATCTCCATCTATTGAATATTTTATCTGTCACATTACTAAGCTTGTGCCAGAGTGAGACCTATAAAACCCTTAAATTTTTCTCTTTCAGTAGAAGATCTGGTGGCTAAAGCAATAAATATCTGAAACTATTCACCACAGTGAAGCTGAATATTTTTATTACAAATATAAAAATTTCGCTTGTTTTACTGTTAGCTTTTTAAGGATTATTCTTAACAATCAATTTTCGAAATATATATAGCCTATGATTAGTAGATTGTTATATACTTTAAAAAAAAAAAAGTATATATGTATATATATATATATATATATATATATATATATATATATATATATATACATATATATATATATATACATTTATATAATATAATTTATGAAAAATGGTTTATAACTTCGAAGTAGTCAAGAAAAAACTCGCTTGTTTAAGCGTTTTGGTAATAAATACTAGAAAATTATTCGAGATACAACAATAATATGTATTGGGAACTCAGGTTAAAAATATGTAAAGAGTCCTGGATAATATTTATCTATTTTGTGTTATAATTTAGAATAGAGCATAGGAATAAAAGTGTCGACGTCAAGGTTAGTTTATCAATTCTCATTAAAGTAATTTGAACAGGTCTCTGAATGAAAATTTATCCTTCAATCTTATAATTTGGATGCATAATTTACTAGAAATGAAAAATTTTTAAAAGCAAAAAAGAAAAAGAAATTCGCATTTTAATGACGTTGGATGCAATATATCGCGCATACAATACATTTCATCGAACACCGCATAAAGAGTTGAGGAGGAGGGGGGAGGACAAAACGGCCTCATGTTGCGGTACAATACTATGTTTTGCTAAGATTTAGGTTCATTAAAGAATGATATGAAAAATCTTAAACAAATTACTCGATAACATCCATACGAAGCCTTCGAACGGGTCCTTCAAACACAACATTTAAAGTATTGTTTAAGAAAATATTTCATCACTACCTTCGTCTACCCTAAAACGTACCCTTGCGAGGCCGAGATAGGTAACTGGTATTGAATAAATCCAGACGCAATGCTCTAACTCACTCATCCACATTTTGACAGCGAACCTTGTAAAAGCTTGGCTGCTTTTATGTCACTGAGCTTTATAGCCAAAAATAACTTTTTAAGGAGAATTTGACTTTTTTCATAGCAATATTTATGATGGGATTACACTTCTTCTAGTCACGTTCCTTTAACGTTTAATGACTGAGAGGGAATATACTCATAACTGGATTTTAACTTTTTGCTTTTATGCATCGTTTTCCATTTCAGGCTTTTCAGCGCATTTTATTTCAGTAATAATGAATCGAGTAATTTACCCGTTTGCGGGTTGTATTTTTTAAGGAATGAACTTTTTCAAATTCCATGGAAATAAACAATGGACAAAAACAGGCTAATGATGAGAATTATAATTGTTGTCAAAAATCGATATAGACGAGTTTCGATTGCTATCAAATTTGACTTAAGATTAGACGATAAATACAAAAACACAACCTGTAAATATTTCTGTAGTTAAGGGGGGGGGGGGAATTTATCCTTCAATCCAAATTATAAGATTGAAGGATAAATTTTTATTCAGAAACCTGTTCAAATTACTTTAATGAGAATTGATAAACTAACCTTGACGTCGACACTTTTATTCCTATGCTCTATTCTAAATTATAACACAAAATAGATAAATATTATCCAGGACTCTACATATTTTTAACCTGAGTTCCCAATACATATTATTGTTGTATCTGGAATAATTTTCTAGTATTTATTACCAAAACGCTTAAACAAGCGAGGTTTTTCTTGACTACTTCGAAGTTATAAACCATTTTTCATAAATTATATTATATAAATGTATATATATATATATATATATATATATATATGTATATATATACATATATATATATATATATATATATATATATATATATATGTATATATATACATATATATATATATATATATATATATATATTTTTTAATTTTTTTTTTTAAAATATATAACAATCTACTAATCATAGGCTATATATATTTCGAAAATTGATTGTTAAGAATAATCCTTAAAAAGCTAACAGTAAAACAAGCGAAATTTTTATATTTGTAATAAAAATATTCAACTTCACTGTGGTGAATAGTTTCAGATATTTATCGCTTTAACCACCAGATCTTCTACTGAAAGAAAAAAAATTAAGGGTTTTATAGGTCTCACTCTGGCACAAGCTCAGTAATGTGACAGATAAAATATTCAATAGATAGAGATGGAAAGATATAATTCCTTCACATATTCTTCACATATGTTTCGCCAGCAAAGCTCTTCAGTGACTTGGTTACATTTATCTCATTAATTTTAACGCCTAACTTTTTAAGAGGAACTGTAACCGTTTTGCAATAATATTTTTCATTGATTTCAGGGACAAAAAGAAAATTTTCAATTTTCTTTCAAGGTGACAGTCTAGAATTTATAATTTTTTTAATGGTAAATTTTCTCAGAATTTAATAATATATGTATGAATGGTACAAGTGAAAGGTAAGTACGTATAAATATACGTACTTTCACATTTCAATAGAAATCATACCATTAGAATAGAGATCATACCATTCAGTTTTTAAAAATGATACTAGTTAAATGAATACAACGGTATGTTTTCAATGAAATCTATATTTTTAAAGGTAAGACAATAGTGTTTGCTCCCGGTTTAAATCAATCGAAAGAAAAAACGAAAACGAAATTAACCGATTCAAAGAATAAAGCAAAAAAATCTTCTGTAGTTAAGGGCAAAAATAGACGAAAAAATGTAAAACGTCGATCACATTGTACATTATGGCAATTAATGAAATTATAAATTGTCAATCATGGCACAGTCTGAAGCAAAAATATTATATATTTCAATACTCATTATTTATCGACAGTTTCAAAAATAAATTATATATATATATATATATATATATATATATATGTGTGTGTGTGTGTGTGTGTGTGTGTGTATGTGCATGTGTGTGTGTGAGTATGTGGATATATTAACTCTCATGTTAAAATATCTTACCTTATTGACAAAAATAAAAACTATTACAATATCAATATGAACACGGATAACAAAAACAAAAATAAGAACGTTATCGCCAAGATATAAGCTTTTTGAAAGACAATTGAACTAGTTTAAATAGCTATACATACTCCAAAAAAATTAAAAAATACAATAAAACCAGTTAAACGTTTTTTTTAAAATAATATCTACAATTTAATTTATTGGTTACGAAGTCAAACAATGACTAAATTGTTTAGTGTTGAAAATATATTTCTTATAAATATGATACTTAAATGACGATACGACGATGCAAAATAATAAAATAAAGGTTTCTTTCACACGATTGTTTTTTCGAGTGAACATTTTTTGAAAAACTAATCATCAAAGTACTCGTAAACACCAAAATGCTGTTTCTCACTTCATCCTCTAATAATCTGTGATTTACCCTGTAAATTCGATGCAAGCGGTAAATATATAACAAGTATAACACTTGAATATAAAAGAATACTTAAAATTAAACGACATAGGTATAATCTTTATTGACCTGTGCCGTTTAATTTGAAGTATTCGGTTACATTCAAGTGTTACATTTGTTAAATCTAATATATGAGATAATACATCTAATATATATAACATAAAATCGATTATTTTTGTTTTGGGAATTTTTTTCTTAAATCGACTACTCTATGTATTAACCAACAATGAAAATACCAACAACTGTGAAATAACCCACTAGGAAGCAACCTCAATGATTTATCATGGGTCTCAACTGCTAGCTGACGTGTGAGAATATTTGTTGACATTCATAATAATATCGTGAGATCCGAAAAAATCAGGGGAAGATATCGTATAAAATTTTGTATACGAATGACGTGAAGGTGAAGAGAATAAAGGAAAGGTGATGTGCAATATGCATAATGTAGGAGAAGACTTGAAATAATGAATATACTGAATCAGTTTTTGCATAGCAATGTTGATAAAGAAAGACTTAAAGGCTAAACTGTTAAGTTCTCAGTGCACACAAACATAAGTGACTGACTGTAATAAAATAAAGCAAAGGTGAGAAAAAATATATAGCGTAATAAAATTCGTCTGTTTTAATTTTAAAATTTATTATTTACCTATTAGCTATAAACAATAAATATGTAGGTACTTTGTATATTTTGTAAATAGATACGCAATAGCAATTATTGTCTGCTTCTTGTAATGTTTTATTTATTCTAATTAAGAAAAATATTCCTTAACAGAATTACATATGCGTTCTTGTGTCCATTTGGTATATCTTAAATGCCATTTGTTTATGTACATATATATATATATATATATATATATATATATATATATATATATATTCTAATGATTTAAAATCTTTATTTTCTTCATCTTCCTCCAAAGGCCTATGGCGTCCAAAGCAATAGCGATAGACATAAGTTGCATAAATTTACTTTAAAATATATAAAATAAAAAAAAATATTTCAATTTTTTCAACAAACTACCCGTTATATACATAATATTCACTCTCTGTAAATAGTTCTCGGTTAATCCTAATTAAGTTACTAGTTTCAAGTGACGAAATGACATATGACAAAATTCAGTAAAAAGTAACTAAAAATATAATTTCAGTTCTATTAATTAAATTTCTTAAGTTTAGTTATTAGCTAGGCAAATTACTTGACAACTAGAAAATTATAACTTAGGCCTACATCTTTCATTAAATATTTTATTTAATTAATTTCATTAATAATTTTTAAATTCGTTTGTGCTCTTAATATTAAATTTACATCATGAGATGCTAAATATATCCATTACTCATTAGTTTGATATTAATTCTGATCGTGGGGGACAATATTCACTAAACCGAAATGTAAATCGAGATAGACTTAAATGATTAACGAACTCTTACGTTCCCTATTGCGACCCGTTATAAAGGAGTTAAGCGTAAAGCCCAATTTGAAGTGTAAGCCTTCCATAGTATGCAGTTACGTAAAAGGTTATTTACAAAGGATAATTACAATTCATAAAATGTTTTAGTTAAATTACTCACAGCACGCGAAAACGGTTAATATCCATTAATTCCAATTTCCGTAGCTCTGATTAAACTTTATGTAATTCGTGTCATCAAAATTACAATGTTACGGTACAAGTTTTAATTCAAAATATTCTTACATTAGTTTCCACATAGGCAAAACATATTATTTATTTCTTCAAGTCTTAATGAATACCAAATTTCTGTTTTAGTATTTATGCGTATAAAATTTGCATTTTATGCTTTTAATTTGTTCAAAATTTTGTGACAAATTTAGAATAAATGGTAACCTTGTAAAAGTACATTGCTAATTCAATAGTAAATTTAGTCGTCTTATTAAATAAATTGTATTGTTGTAAAACATATGTAAGTATATAACATATGTAAGTATATAACGTATGTAAGTGTATTTTGTAAGAGAAATACTTATAAACGATAAAAGTAATTACTTTTTTACTACAGGCTTAATACAGTTTGATTAATATATTGTAATTAACCATCTATTTAAGATAAAATTGTATGTAAAACTATTCTGAAAAATAATGTCGTGGGCGTACACGAATATAAACGGAACCACAACATTTAAATGAAATAATTATTATATGTGTTTACACTAAAGAACTATGATACAAATCGCTTATAATAACTGTAAAAGTTATTGTAACCTACAATATTACGTAACTATTAGGCGTGATATCACGAAATACATATTTAAAACCTGTATGAGCTCGATTAAATATCATGTGATGTATGTATCAATAATTCTAAGGCTTTGTTTTCATACAGGTATTCGTGGCGTGTTGTCGCGATAAAACTACGTTTTCGCCGTACAAAAATGTTTTACGTTTCGACAAGCGGTGGTAATCCGGATGAACTAAATGAATTAAAGCGATGCGTTTTATTACCTGTCAATGAATAGTTATTTAATGCATCTTTTTCATTGACATGATATAGAAAAACGAAAAAGGGGTGAAAAAGCGTTAGTGGATGTTATCTATCGACTAAATTAAAAGACGTAAGTTTTGCATAAAATTATGATTCTAATAATGATTTTACAAATTAAATATTACATTTAACTATTGTATTGTAACTTTTATAACAAATAACAAATAATTACTGATATAGAATTTTTTGAGTTAGTCATAATTTGTGTCTTCCAAAAAAAATAATAATAAATTCAAATTACATGTTTTGAAATAACAAAAGATTTTATTACGAGAGACATATAAATTATTTTATTACGAGAGGAAACCAAAGGGTGTAACCCTTGTCATTAGAGTAAAAACAAGAAAGTCCTTTTATAATCGTTAAGTGCCATATTCGCACCTATGTATATTAATCTAAGAACGCGTTAAGATTATGTGCATATATATGAAAAAATATTAATGGAACTTGATTCGGGTAGTGCATGTAAATAAACATGCCTCTATCACGGAGGCAAGGATCTATATTCCAGTAGTCTCAATATTAGATACAACTCGCTTTCAGCCGATCACGAAACTTCCTGTACCCTCTGCAAAGTAAATTATTGCGGTGCGGCATTGAACTATTTAGATGAAATTTGTGATGGAAACCAAGTGCCTTACGTCAAGAGTTCGACAAGTACAAATGTACATGTCTCGTTGCATCTGACTCTTATCAAGTTTAGCTTGCGTGTTGCGTATTACGGCCGCTAGAAAGCTTTCGACCGTGACGATAAAGATACCTTATTTAACAGTCTTGGACAGCCAGGATACTTTCTCCATAACTATGTTTCTTCTTTTCCTGATTTTGAAAGATTTTTGAAAGAATAAAAATTAATACCAACAGACACGGTTTAAGGCTTTAATATGATTATGAACTATCCAGTGTTCTATTATTGGATCTTTGCTTTTTACGATACATGTAAATAATATCAAAAGTGTAGTGAAAACTGAACTGAAAACGAATATGTATGTTATACGGACATAATATATTATGCTATAAATTAAATGCTCTTATCTAAATTAATTTATATGGAAATCAGATTTTGTAAATAAACACAATGTAAAACAAAACACAAGGTAAATAAACACATATGTAAAAAGTAGATAACGCAACAATATAATTTAAATACTCATAAAAATAATTAGAGGAAAAATGAAGTAATTTATAGAATAGACATGCTAAATTTATTCATTCAACTTCTTTTCCAAGATAACATAGCGCGAGTTTAAAATTTATATTGCAATTACTTCTTTTGAATTGTACGAAAACGGATTAACTTGTGCCAAAGGAGACTAGCTGTTAATTCAAAAATGTATTATGACTTAAATAAATTTATATATAGTTAAGTTAAATGAATCTCTGCCAATTTAGAAGCAGAGCTTTTAATTTAGTATTATATTATATTATGTAAATTATCATGCAAGTTCACACGACTCTAATAGCGGAGCTGAACATTTACCTCTGGGGACGGACTTGTAACATTTATGTTAATATGTATAATATAGGAAATAAAGACAAGCAGCATAAAATAGAAAAGTGACATATACACATATGTGCATTTAAATGTGTGTACACATATATATATATATATATATATATATATATATATATATATATATATATATATATTTCGCAAATTCGGTATTCTATGCGCCATTATCGTACAATACAAAGGATATATTAAATGAACGTAAGGCAAAAGAAACTCGTCGCAACATTTTATTAACTACACACAAAAATTCTGACGGTTTGATTACATTGTTTTCATTAATAAATAAGCTACATTGTAATGTCGTACTTCACTTTAATTACGAGACAGTTCGACTAGCTACATGTTATATATTTGGAATAAATTTGATTTATATATTAGTTTGCTTTTATTACTGTTAGGTATTTGAGTGAAAGAATATTCGTTTTTATCTTAATAATCGTTTCTTAACTACAAATAAAAGGTATTATTAAATATAATAAATAAAATTACTTAGCTGAAATTAAATATTTCATGTTTTTATAATAAAGCTTTTCAATTAAAATTTGCATGCATGATTCCAATCCAAGTTTTCTTAATTAAGACCCCAAAGTTCATAACTCAAATTAAGAAAATATTCTCATTTCTAAATTTTAGGGGTACTGTTGAGATAATAAAATTTATTTTGACGCGAATAGCTCATCCTTTATTTTGAATTCTGAGAACATGCCATTTTTTTCTTTGGAAATTTTAATCAAAATTTTTTTCGCAATTAACATCGATTTGATGCGCATGATATTCAGACGCTATTTGCTTAAAATAACTGTGCTAATTAAGTGCCAATTTATCTGTTTAATAATTTATGCAGTATCTCTGTAATAAATCAAAGTAGCGAAGTAGAAAATAAATAAATTCAATTTAAAGAAACTATTCCCGATATTTAATATTTATATCAACAGTAAACAGTTAATTATTTATCCATCACTTAAGCAATTAATTTTTGAATTGTATTCTAAAGCATGTTCTTGCAAATATATTTTACATACATTCTTAATTTTATTCGTCAAATACGTATACTTGAATTAACTATGTTTTATCAAAGCGATTCAAATTGAAAGTTTCATCTGGTGAAACTTAGTATTTCAATTAATTAGTTTGCTTGTTGTCCTTGACTGATATCAGTCAATTCTGTAATTTTATTTTGGGCTTTTTAATTAATTAACTTTTAATCATTAAGACCAAAGTAAATATAACTACACAATTCAATAAAACTTATCAAATTAGTCAGCGTTAAATTTTCAAGACCATTAATTTAAAAAAAATATGTTAGAAACTTAGATTTAAATGAGAGTTTGATTGGTTATTAGCTTAGAGTTTGAGACAGTATACAAGTACCAAGTAGACTTCACAAAAATATTTAGTAATTACTAATGCCACAAAGTTTATTACTTATCAATTATAATTTTTTCACAGGAATGACCACAGTACCACCTTCTCGTAAAGTTAGTCAAACGTGTAATAAATGTAGCTAAGCCAGGTATCGCGGGATACTTACTATGTACTCAGCATACTTCCATTTGAAAATAGAATTTGGTTGAGTATGTATTTAATTGAAAATTTAGATATTAACGGAACTCGTACTATGAGCGTTCTATACTCAGTGTACGTCTGTGTATAAACATATATAAACGAATAGAGTATTTAGAATTTTAATTAGTATCTTTACAAATAATAACATTATATTTCACCACGTAAATAAATTGCCATGTGTACTTCTAACGCGTAAAATATCATTAATTTCCCAAGAACTATGATATTTAAAATCACGTCTACAGGATTTTATTAAGCTTTTGATAAACTTTTAGTAACATTAGCAGTTTTAAAGGCAGAGGTCAAGGAATTATTTTGCATTTTCACTACTACTAACTACTCCAGAATAAATGTTAAAAGTCAGGTCAGGCAACCTCGTAACTATATAACTCATTTTATTGAATTCTAAACCCAGTTCTTCACAAAAAAATTCTTCAATTAACTAATACCAGAAGATTGAAGCAGGGGACTAAAGCGAGTAATGTTTTAAATACGAAACTGAATTTACTGGTTTAATTCTTCGTCTCACTTCCACACATCAACTGATCTCTGTAAAATATTTTCTTCTTTGCGGATTGCATCAGAGAGATGAAAACAGAATAATTTTAATCTCATAATGGAATTTTTTCAGTATTTATTAAACTGTTAAAGATAAAAGCTTGAACCAAATTTATATATATTTAATACGTGTGTATATATAATAAGTTGTCATTGGGCAACCTACACGACACCTTGAAATAATTTTTTTTTAGGATATGGATAACCGCTAGACCTAAAATTGAAAACTTCATAGTCTACTTCTCTAATTGGTGCACCATATTCAATCTATGTACTGAATAAAAATTTTTTAATAAAATTGTTTCCCAGAAATTTACCTGTGATGGCGGGGCGATCGAATAACTGACGATTAACGTATCGATTCCCTAAGTATTCTGTTCTGCAATAACCACTAAAAATATCGATTCCCTAAGTATTCTGTTCTGCAATTAACCACTAAAAATATCGATTCCCTAAGTATTCTAATCTGCAATTAACCATATAAAAATAGTGCAAATAAAAACGACTGTCAATTTCCAAATAGCTTTTTTTTCATATGGAACTAGAACGAGGTCAAGTAAATTTAATTTGCAATTAAATTCGTCTTATAATTACCGGAACCAAATTTACTAAGTTGAACTATAATTTGGAACATAAGGTTTATATTAACATTTTCCGTACCTATAAATTTTTTTAAAATTTTTTAATGAAATCGCACGTAAAGAAACTATTTCGAACTTGATGGTTTTAATTTCACTCCTTCATTCGGCTAACGTGACGATCCAAATAGAACTTGGATATTTCCTACCTTTACGTTTTCTATGATTTCACCACATTTTTCTTAATAAACAAATTAGGTAATTAATCAAAATTACTGTCACCTGACCTAATACAGCCTAACCCTGATTAAACAAACATAATATAACCTAACTTCATCCAACCTAACTTATCCTTGAATAATTTTTCATACATATGTACATATATATATATATATATATATATATATATATATATATATATTTATATATATATATATATATATATATATATATATATATATATATTTATTTAATCCTAATTATGTATTGCAATAAATAAATCGGTAGTGAAAGAGTTGTTTACCCCAAAGATATGAGATTTATTTCTTATCCAAATGAAACATGAACAAAGAATGAAGTATTTTGTATTGAGATATGTTTATTATTTTGTATTGCAAATTTTAAAATCTTATTCATTGTTAACAAAGCCACGGATAACAACAAATGTGTTAAAGAAATTACAGAAAATTTAATAGTTTTTACATTTCCCGAATGACGAATCATGAGCAATGAAACACGCAGACAACCGATTCATAATCGATTCATAATGCTGATCCTTGTACACGAAATCATTAATCGACTTTTAGCAATAACGAAGCAAATTGACCATTTTAATTTGGTACTAATTTTATATATCCGACCCGACGTAGGGCTCGAGTACACTAACATTCCTCATAATCGCCGCCACTCAACTGGCGCACGGCTGTGGCGGAGAGGTCGATGCTATCCGTCACTGTCTCTCGCCTTCATTCACCGTGCTTTCTATGTTAGTTGGTTGCTTAATATACTTACATATTTGTGTTTGTTACGTTATATTCAAACCGAGACCGCCACATTTCTTACAGTGAAAATATGTTTAAAATTGGTCTGGTAATCTCCACCAAACGCTCAACCTTGCAATCTTTATTTTATTATTATAGTAAATAATTAATGTACTTTTTATTATATAAGTATTCTAAAACCTCTGTATGTATGTAGTAATGAATTTTGCCATATATGTACAACAGGTTTCATTTTGAAAATGACCGCTAAGATGTAACTCCCTGCAATGGACAAAAGAGTTATATCTGGTATTATATTGTTTTTTTTTATATGACTGGATCATTTGGCAGTAACTATGGGGCAATGACTCACTTAAGCTCACCTCTTTCTGGAGGATGCATTCAACCATGCTAGTCAAATTAACTACCCGATGCTATTAAATTTAGTTTGCTTTTTACTCCCGACAGTGCTCTTATTACTTAATAAGAGCATCTACATTATGTCTTGCACATACTGTTTAGAAGAATCCTCTGTAGTTCATGTGTTACCATTGTTTTTTCTTAATAAAGAGGTCAATGGTGAATTTTCATTTCTCTTGCTTTCTGAAGAAAAATGACCACTTAACACCCACAGTGGACAGAAATATATATCAGTTAAAGAATGGAAACATTTTTTTTTTACTCGATTTTAAAATTTACTATTTTCAAACGCTCTGCAATAGTGTGATCATTAAAATAAAATGTTTAACTGACACTTGCCATCAGTATTTTAATGGCATTAACGGGCATATTTTTCATATGCATTAGATTTTACTGTCCGTTTAAGATCCAGCCCTTTTGAGCACTGAAGTAAAATTATTATTTTAATGTTACCATCATATGAGTTATAAGAAAACGTTTAATCAATTTTGAAGCTAGGTTAGTAACTTTAATGATATTCTTTAAAAATGAAAATGAAATGGAATACGTAACAGAGTCACGTAACAGGGTCGAAGAAATAACATTCCTACAGTGTAACTGGTAAATTGATTTTTAAAATAAATTAATCAGTCAATATGTTTATAGCTAGTATATCAGAATATTTTAATACTCGTATTAAAATATTCTGATATACTAGCTATAAACATATTGACTGATTATGGTCAGTTAAAGTTTTAAATAATGGTAAAATATTGAATATATTTGGCGTTAATTTTGTAGAAATCCATTATTCACAATTAAATGAAACTACGTGGTGTAGTATTATTTCTACTATCTTTAATTTCTTTACCACCACCTAGGTTTCGTTGTATTACAACATCTTCAGGTGGGATATTAGCAAAGATATCTATATATATATATATATATATATATATATATATATATATATATATATATATATATATGTATATATATATATTAGATAGCATCTATGCTAATATCCCACCTGAAGATGTTGTAATACAACGAAACCTAGGTCGTGGTAAAGAAATTAAAGAAAGTAGAAATAATACTACATCATGTAGTCTCATTTAATTGTGAATAAGGGTAAAATGTTTCATCTCTCAACGTCATGACAGATCGTTTAACTATTCGTCGTCAATGAATTCCTTTTTTATATTTTTTCTTCTTGCTTTCCTTACGATCTTTTTTTCTTTCCTTTGAGTAATGCTAAACCCCTTTATACGACTTACACAACTTTCGGATATGTGTCCTGGCTGATTTTAAAACAACCAATTACTTGCGCCAATAAGTAAAATCATCAGCTATATATTATGACCTGCTAATGCACCTGTCAGTAGAAATTTTATTGAAGGTCAAAGGGTTAAATAAGTTTTGTACTCAATATATAATGTGTACTCCGAGTCCCATACTTTCTCCACAACATTTTCCCTTGCGTATTTCGTACTAAATGTTTAATGGTTCTACCACAAAAAATTACATAACATTTTTCGTTGTCGGGCTGTCTATGTAAGATCATCTTAGGTGTAATTTACTACGATGTCAGCGCATTCGCCTTTACAAATTCAATATATTTTCCAAGAGGTTATTACAGTTCACCCATAATTTTTAAAGTACTTATATTTTTTTATTTTTGTTGTTCTGTTGATTATTATATCTTATACCAATTGCTGAATTATATTTAGTAATATTTCATTAAATTGCATAGCAAAATGTTACCTATCAGTGAACTGGGCTTTATCTTGATTATATTTGTGTGCGCAGAAATATTAAGACTCTTTATTATTCCTTTTTTAACTGGGTAAATGGCAAACATTTTAAAAATGAAATGATACTTAAAGTATGTTCGAGAAATTTTAATTTGTGTGCGTAGAAATATTAAGACTCTTTATTATTACTTTTTTAACTGGGTAAATGGCAAACATTTTAAAAATGAAATGATACTTAAAGTATGTTCGAGAAATTTTAATTTGTGGGCGTAGAAATATTAAGACTCTTTATTATTGCTTTTTTAACTGGGTAAATGGCAAAACATTTTAAAAATGAAATAATACTTAAAGTATGTTCGAGAAATTTTAATTTGTGTGCGTAGAAATATTAAGACTCTTTATTATTACTTTTTTAACTGGGTAAATGGCAAACATTTTAAAAATGAAATGATACTTAAAGTATGTTCGAGAAATTTTAATTTGTATGCGTAGAAATATTAAGACTCTTTATTATTACTTTTTCAACTCGGTAAATGGCAAACATTTTAAAAATGAAATGATACTTAAAGTATGTTCGTGAAATTTTAATTTGTGTGCGTAGAAATATTAAGACTCTTTATTATTGCTTTTTTAACCGGGTAAATGGCAAAACATTTTAAAAATGAAATGATACTTAAAGTATGTTCGAGAAATTTTAATTTGTGTGCGTAGAAATATTAAGACTCTTTATTATTACTTTTTTAACTGGGTAAATGGCAAACATTTTAAAAATGAAATGATACTTAAAGTATGTTCGAGAAATTTTAATTTGTGTGCGTAGAAATATTAAGACTCTTTATTATTGCTTTTTTAACTGGGTAAATGGCAAAACATTTTAAAAATGAAATGATACTTAAAGTATGTTCGAGAAATTTTAATTTGTGTGCGTAGAAATATTAAGACTCTTTATTATTACTTTTTTAACTGGGTAAATGGCAAAACATTTTAAAAATGAAATGATACTTAAAGTATGTTCGAGAAATTTTAATTTGTGTGCGTAGAAATATTAAGACTCTTTATTATTGCTTTTTTAACCGGGTAAATGGCAAAACATTTTAAAAATGAAATGATACTTAAAGTATGTTCGAGAAATTTTAATTTGTGTGCGTAGAAATATTAAGACTCTTTATTATTACTTTTTTAACTGGGTAAATGGCAAAACATTTTAAAAATGAAATGATACTTAAAGTATGTTCGAGAAATTTTAATTTGTGTGCGTAGAAATATTAAGACTCTTTATTATTGCTTTTTTAACTGGGTAAATGGCAAAACATTTTAAAAATTAAATGATACTTAAAGTATGTTCGAGAAATTTTAATAACAATATATGTAATAATATTAAACTTGAACTTTATAAGCGTATGCAAACTATATATCATTTTATTGCACAGAGGGCGTAACAGAGTGAAATATTGTCAAGTGGTTTAAAATGGCTTACTTATTGGAAAATACAGCATAACGGAAGAACATTTGTATGTGCGATATTCAATATTACATATGTATATATTACTGAACGAAAAAATATAACCATTACTCCCATTTAATGGTAAGGAAAAAATTTAATGTCAAAAATTAATTTATAATTTTTTTTTATTCCTCGAAATGGAAATAAAATTTAAATAGACGAAATAGATCTTAATTGGAAAAATTAATCCAATTATAACGGATGGGGAACAAAAAAGAAAGCTCCAACGCGTCACTGGAGTTTACTCCTTAATTACGATTTTCTTGGAAATTGTGAAATCGGTACCATTGTATATAAATATAAATATGTATATATATATATATATATATATATATATATATATATACATATATATATACACACACATATATATATATATATATATATATATATGTGTGTGTGTGTGTATGTATCATGTCCAGCAGCGCATTCGCTCGACTGTTTTTCGTTGACTTACGTTGCAAAACATGCCGCCATAAACGTTTTTTTAATGGAATGATATGCAACCTATGTCCATCCTAAAGGTCCTATCTAAATATTGGTGACAGTATTTTTGAAATCGGAAGAATAGTTTCGGAGATTACCTCCTACAACCAAACTTACAAAATTTTACACACATTTTACACAAATTTGACAAAACCTCGTATTATTTCCAAATAATGCAATTGCATTATGATTCATAGGTATCGCATCACAAAATGAAACAACTTTTATCTTCTTTGTTTACGATGTGATCATGAAACGAATGCAAGCATCCCATTACGGTTCCTGGGTCACGTATCGCTGAAACACTGTTGTTTGCTTAATGAACATGAATCACAAATTTTCTTTACCATGCGTTGAAGTTTTCGAAGTCGTGTATACGTAGTGTACATATTTTGGGTGGCTTGTCTTTATGCTGTAACTTACTTGATGAGTATTACATACATAACTTCAGTCTCGTGCAGCCCTGTTAAAATGTCATATACGAGGGTTTATTATTTCTAAGCACCTAAGAACCCTCCTCAGTTTGAGTTTCTGATGTAAACGAAATTAATTATAAAGGGTAGTTGCTAACGTCGGCCGTGTCAAGTAGATAGAGATATATTGAATTATTGGTTAAATGAAGTGTTACATAAATTTTTGTAAACCCAAAAATTTGGTATAATCTTCCGTGAATTATAGATAAAGGGTAACATCTTATGTGTTTTCAACAAATACTTTTTGGACTAATCATGGGAAAAAAACACGGTATGTATTAGCTGCAATAGTATGAATAGGACTGAAAATATTTTTCACCCCTTATTAATGCATAACTTGTTTAATCGCAGGCTACGTGATTATTCATATCGTTCTATGTCATAAGCTATATTAAAACCACAATTGAAATAAAAAAAAATGATAGCTAATTTTATTATGATATAAGCTTACAATAATATAAGCTTACAATAATAAAACATAAAAAATTATTTTTCCATGTGACGTAATTCTATCACATAAGTTTAGGATTGTAAGTAGAAAACTATTAGCTGTGAATAGATTAAATCCGCTATTAAAAAATGCGTATAAAAACTAATAAAACCAAGTAATGTTTAACCCATATTATTTTTACATTACATTTTCCAGCGTTCTAACCCAGGAGAGGTCAGGGTTTTGCCAATCACTTTTTCGCTAGTATTCTTTCATTACATTGAGTCTCCTCCAGCTCCAAATGTCCAGTTTTCATACTACTGTGTTTACCGATAATACCGGTTATTAGTAGATTAGTATTAGAAACTCAACACTTTTATTCCAAAGACAGAAGCAATCAAAAGTACCTGATGATTAATACTCAAAACACTAATATTTTCATTGATTCACAAACATATATTTAATACCTAAATATCAACTGATGCCTATACAGCACGATGAAAAATTACTTGGGTAACGCTCGTATCTAAAGGTGGCACCGTATCTAAAGTAATTAACTTTCGGCCGATTGCAATCTTCCCAGCGCCATTGGCGGGATGCCTTTATGCTGATGTACGGTAGATGGAAATATTGTATGCTCTAATTTATTGGAGAAACTCTCATTTTTCGTTACTGATAATTATTTGTGTTCGTGTAATCATAATATTTTGTTACTGATAATTATTTGTGTTCGCGTAATCATAATATTTTGTTACTGATAATTATTTGTGTTCGCCTAATCATAATATTTTTGGTATAATGGCATCTAGAACTGAATGACATCAAAATTCTCCACTTTACTCTTATATACAATTGCCCAATCACCTGACCGGAATTACACCCCAGCATAATACTTCTGTCATGTGTGAAAACATAGATATTGAAGTGTGTCATCATCCCTTTATGTAGAACATATAACTATGACGCATTTCACTAAGTTTACGTAAAATGTATTTTATGATATTGTTATCGTTTAAACGCATTGATCAACGAATATAATGTTTTCGTAACTATATGTAAAGAATTAATTAAAATAATATTAACCTTAATTCAATCCATCTAGCAAAACTGTTTTAAAGCTCTAGTAACAAGTTTGTGAATTCTGGGGATAAGCACCAAACAATACATTTAAATATTAATGAGTTGTAATATGACACAATAATATGCTTGATGACACAAAAATATAATAATAAGACACAAAAATATGACACAAAAATAATAAGACACAAAAATATGCTTGATGACAATAAGACACAAAAATATGCTTGATGACACAAAAATATATTCCTTCATCAAGTACTTAATCTTTTCTGTACCATTCATCCATTACTTTTTTTGTATATTTACTGTGATCGTGTAGTAATGAACCTTTTCTGCAGCGCTGCTTTCAGTGTTCTATAACTTTAAAAGGATTGGCTTTCGTGTTGAAAAAAAAGTAAATTATTTGGTGAGTAACTCAAAATGAAGGATGTTTCTGAAACATCAAAGAAATTAAATACTTAAATATAACAATTAGCGTTTTAATTATGGTCAGAAATTTTATTAAACATGTAAAGGTGATGTCTACTTTACATGTTTGATAAAATACTTAAATATCACAATTAACGTTTCGCCCATGGATACAAATATTGATAAAAATGTTTCTTTAAAAACACACATGTATATTTCAGGGGCTTTTTACTTTTTTATTTTTACCCATAGGTCGGATTTTATAAATAGTAAAGAGCTATAATATGATAATCGAATATTTATTAATGTAATTGTCCCAAAGGTAATTTTAAGATACTGCAACTACAAACATAACATAAAAATCATAGATCCTAAAGAAATTTTAAAAATTCTTTCAAAATTGACTGTATCGAGATATGTATATATTAGTATCGCAAGTATTTGAACTCACCAAGAGGCTTTTCTAATTTTGATGGAAATTCAAAACAAAGAAAATTGATCGTCAGTATGTATCTTCGTAATTTTTACAAAAATTCATTATAATGTTAACGCCATATTCATTATAATTTAAAACTATATTACCATAAAATTAGTTTGTTTATTATTAAAATATAAACTTATTAGAAATACAAAAAAAAACTCTAATAGAAAATTATGAAAGTAACTTTTGAAACTTGATCGGAAAACGATTAGAATAAATGTAGGATATTTATATAAAAATTTTAAAAAATTAAGTTTAGCTATGTTAAACACTCTTGCTGCCTTTGTTTGGCTATGGAGTTATGTACTATCTATGTATTCCTAAGAATCGTTTAATTGAAATTAAAACCAAGTCAAAATTTGTACATTCGCTATATATTTGGTCTCACAAAAAGAGACCAAGTTTCTTAATACAAAGTGGAGCTTCATCAGTTATAAATTCCCTATCACCACAACCTACACAGTCCCCATCTCCTCTTTAATGTCTTGAAGCATTTTCATAGACCAAATTATCTCAGACCTAGTTTCTTAACTTCAAATGCCCATGATTTTGGATTCAATTCCACAAGATCTCCTTACATTTCTTAGCCCCCAATATGATTTTGCTTCCTAAAAATATTCCTTCACGGTTCACGTTGTCAAATTATGGAATAAATTGGACCCTGATTTCCACAACGCCCCACCATTTTTTAAGGTCATTTGAAAAAAGTACATTGATAATTTCCAATCGTCTTCACCCTGGTTTTCCCTGCAAAATTCCGTTCCACCCTTTAGTTTTGACAATATGTTTGTTGTTAATAACTTTTGTATTAGCTTGCCATTTTATAATGGATTTTTGTCATTGCAATTACAATATGTTACAGTTTTCTACAACACATAGCGTTTCTTTTTATTTCGTGTTATGGTTGAGCTAATAATTGGTTGGTTATTATGGTTGAGCTATATAAGTTCACTTTATGCATTCTTATCTTAAAAATTAATTAATATTGTACATAAAAAATGTTTCTTTGTCATATGACAAAGAACCCAATGTAATTCATAATAACAGTTATTCAAACTCCAGTAGGAAATTTTGTAGCGTTAAGTCACCATTTAATTTTTCATATATAACTCATTTTATTGATACATAATAAGTATTGAGGTTAAATTATATGCATATAACTACATAAAAGGCAATGAGAAAAAAAAATTATATTTATTCGTACAAAATTAATAAAAGCATTATAATTAAACTTTTCAGAAACTGAAATGTTTATTAGAGATACATTCAACTCGGGTTGTGTAATTTTTTCTCGTGTAATAAAATTTATGAATGATTGATTTATATTCGCTGTAAGTTGGGTTAATTTCTTTTAATTTATACACATAACAATAGTTTAAAAACAAGCTTATTATTTAATGTTTAAAGAACATTTTCTTCATTATATGAGGAATAATAAAAAAAGAATAATTAATATAAATTCACTAAATATAATTTTTTAAGGGTATAAACAATTTTTTTTATTTCAAAAGTTCTGATAATACCTTTCTCCATTGACATACAAACAATGAAAGAACATTTTTTACGAAAAATATATTATCCACAACATTTCTTACAGTAAAAAAAAACAATTTTTGTTTTTACTTCCTTCCAAAATGTATGTATATAAATAAATGTATATATTGGTGTCTGTGTGTTTGTGAGCGCTCGTGCGAGCATGTGTGTGTTTTATGATGATAGCTAGAAAAGACATAGAAAGATGATACTACTACGTTCAAATTATCCATAGTACAAGAGTAATAAGGGAATTGTATTGTATATCGCAATGAAGTGACTAATCGGTAATCTGTTACTGGAGACAGTTAAAGAAAAAAGTTAGTTACGGAGTTTCACCTCGAAAAACCAATTCAGGAACATAATGTTTTATAACAAATAATGGAACTATTGATGTTACCTTAGAATTGCGTATTGTGTTCATGTATTTACAAAACTTAAATAACTTTATCCTACACATGTATTGAACTTGATATGGAGCTATAACTAATTTTCTCTGGCCGGGCTGTTATTCGATTAACGATATTTTGAAACATATATCAATAAATAAATGATTATGTATATATATATATATATATATATATATATATATATGTGTGTGTGTGTATATATATATATATATATATATATATATATATATATATATATATATATATATAAATGGATGCAACTTTGTAATAGGGACACGGAACGAGTCTTTCTTATTAGATTATCCGTAAAATTACATTCATTTGTTTATTTACGTCTTTTAAGTCACTTTTCACTCTACTTCATTACAATTATCGACAAAATATTATCAACTTCACTTTTGCATTCGAATTGAGTATCATTATTAATATGTATTGTTTTACTAATATTACAACGGGCTGCACAGAGTAAAACTTCTCCAGGTATTCTTTCGTTACGATGCCAGTTGAAGAAAACACGATAAATATGTAACTAATTTTGAATTTTTCTTATTTTGTTTAATATATATACTATCATTTCTTTTAAAATCCTATGAAAATATTTAGCTCCATTTTCCCAAATTCAGAGTTTTATTTTCATCCTAAAGTAAATATTTTTTTAAATTTAACTTATTTTACCATATTTGGCATTTTTTAATTACATTATTTAAGTTATTAATACAAATGAAATATTTCTTTACATTTTTAATGATAAGATAATTTTAACAAAATTATAAAGATAAATAAGTCAATTTTTTATGTGCATTCTGATTGGATTATATGAAAATTTCTTAATTAACCTAAATTATATCGGCATACTTTTAAGACTTTTATATTTAAATATTTTTTGTTCACTTTTGAGCTGCTTATTTATTACTCAGAATTTTACGCGGATTGAAATACAAAAAAAAAATTACCTGAAACAATCAACCACAGCAATTAATCGCAATAAGAATAATTGCTACCAAATTATGTTAAGTAATTTATATGGTTTATACAGTGTATATGTGCGTAGGGAAAAAAATTAAACTTATTTATGAGAGACGTTCGAAGATATAATGAGTCATTTGATTATTTATTTATTGCAGAAAGTGGCAGTTTATATGAAAAACTAAATTTTTAGATTAGCTTTGCCTATTGGTAATTACCGAATCATAAAATACATTTTATTATCTGGAGAAAAACTGATTCTATATGTACATGGAAAACATTTTAAAAAATAGCGTTTGGTTTAGCAAAAAAAACATAATAGAAGCCAGAAAACTTATTTTTATGATATTTGTCTTCCTGTCTGAATGTTAATTTGTTCACCAATCACATAACATCTACTAGACGAAATTTAATGAAATTTAGTATGCTAATTGTTCACACGCAATAACTACATATGGGGGAAACAAATTCTAATAACTTTCTATTCCAGATTTCAAGTAATAGATAAATTTAGTATTTAATAAATAAATCAATTAGACAGAAGAATTATAAAATATGACATAAACGAATAACTTTTAAATAACATAGAATTTTCACAAATACTATATTTACCTCGGTTTTTCAATATAAATTGGGAATTAAAGAAAATGTCACCATCTCATTCCATAATTTAAAAATTATATTATGGAAGATTTAGTATTGTAAATATTAAGGTATATATGATATTAACCAGTTAAATATTCGAGAAATTTGCTGATTTTTATAATTAATATGCAACATTTTTACCAACATCACACTAATTATATAAAGGGGACACTTTTACTAGCCTGTTTGTTCCTTCGTATTTTGCACAAAAACAACCTTATCTGATTAACACTAAACTTTTACCGATATATAGCTCTGATCGCGTCACGATGTACATAGGGGAGTAATATATATTTTTCCCTACCCGGATTCGCATAGGATTTGCGCATCCCGCGTCAATCATGAAAATCCGTGTGTATAATTTGAGCTTATTTAAAAACCCGTTCCAAAGAGGTAGAAAACAAGAATTTCATTTTTATAATTAGAAGATTAAGACAATTTAGCATGATACATTCTAGAAAATTCAATTGAAAAGTTATGTTTTCTTTTTAAGCAGTGAAATATTTATTATAATTTTCATATGACATACACACATGCTATCCAGGACTTTATTTCAAAACATGCTGAGGAGAATATTATTATACTCTAAGGACTTAGACAGCGCACAATGTGACATGTCTCTAACGAGTGTTTCTTTACTGCTATCATTTTCACAGATGAAGTTATCAATTTATTAAAATAAATTAAAAAAATAAATTAAATCAATTTATTAAAATATAAATAAATTTAACATTTAAGCCTGTCTCATAATTTAATATATACATAAAAAGACTATAAAAAATACCACATGAACAGACACGGACGGGATTTTGATAATGCGCCGGCAACGAGCAAAATAAAATTTATAAAAATGTTCAACTCACTCTGTTACACGTTGCTTATTGTTCATTATTTCGTGTTGTGAAGAGTTTCAGATTACAGAAAAGTTACTTTTTTGGACCCAGCTAAAAATAAGCGTATATAAATCAAATATATCCTAAAATAGCTTTAATTTATAAGCAAGATCTGTAAAAAATTACAATAAATTGTAACTAGAGTAATTTGATAAACACTTTTGGCTGTATTGTTGTCGTGTGTTGATTACCGGTAAACGTTGCAACATCTTTCGTTGAATTATTACCATAGCGGTAATCAACTATACGCAAAAAAATTTAAACGGATTCCCATGCAATTTTCATAATTATTAATTGCTTTACTCTGGATTGGATTGAACAACCTTGAAATTACTTTTGGAATTCTGACAGTAATACATCAACGGCTATCTCGTATTAGGTATTTTCAAATACACCTTTAACTTGCACCATTTCATCTATTTCATGTTGTCTCTGACGACTATGCGAGAGATTCTGTTTAACGTTTAGTTCAGTTCAATTGACAATTGGAAAATATTTCTACTTTAATTATATAAAATTTGTCTTCTGTTTTCCGCTTGTATTTGAATCCAAGTTTTTTTTCTCTAAAATAAAGATAGGACGCCTGCACATAATCAATGTGTGAATTGTGCAGTCAACAAAATGTGCTGAAATAATTGGTATAAGAGACGTCTGCAGATATCTGCCAATTTGTGAGCGACTGAATTTTTCAGACATTAGTATGTATTTATACCATAGTAAAGTAAAGAAAACATATTTGTGGTGAATTTTTCTATAGAACAATTACATTGCATTTCTGGTCTTGAATATATGAATTATATCGGTGAGAAGGAACATAGCCCCACGCATCGTTCAAACATTTGAGATTACATAAGCAATGTATTTGATGCCTTATTAATTTTTAATGCCTGTATTCTACATATTGACGTATTTTTATAATGAACAATTGAGTTAATGAAATCACCACTTTCAGTTATAAACGGAAATTTCATACCTAAAATAGTGAACGCCAAGCGTGAAATACCTATATTTCCTTACTTACTTAAGCGTTAAGATCTTTAAATAAAAGTGAGAAAGGGGGTAAACATACCCCCTTTCTCACTTTTATTTAAAGATCTCTTATTTTATTATTACTAATTCATAGGTTTCTCGATTACAACGTGTCTGTCTGACTTGCTGGTTAAGAAAATCTTGAGGTCTGCAAAAACACCCGTAACGTTATAAGAATAGATGTGTGGAAATGCTGCTTTTCCATAGTGAAGACGATCGTAATATTCCTCGACCACCACCAATGAATGCATTTAATGTCATTATCCATGACTACCCTGTGGCATCTTACGTATACACGTGCTGGTTCTACTTTCCGATATTTTTAGGTACTGTGAACATATTTATAACTAGGGTCTATAAATATTCCTAAAAGTACAACTGCTCTTACGTAATTTTTCATATCACACGCTGTATCCGTATTTGTGAGTACCGCTTAAACGAAGATCATAATGGCTGGAATAATTTGTATATTAACAGTAGTGTTTTTATTTCAACTGTTCCCCTTCCCCCTACTTTCTAAATGGATGAGTTATATTCATTATTTAAGAGTTGTTCAAATCAGAATTGAATTAATGAGAATATTTTATAAATTAATATCGCATTATGTAAATACTGTTTAGGTATTATCCAAACTCAATTTGAGTAATTACTACTTTAGGTTCCAATAATAAATAAGTGAATCAAACCTTCCGAAAAAAATATGGTTATGTATTTTTAGAGGATAGCAATGATAGCTTCCCTTTTTATTATAGTTGCATCGACAATATTTTAAAACTCGGTTCATTTTGTTGCATTTAGGAAACAATTATTTCTGTGTTAAACTTTACTTAAACCGGGGAGCGTACAGGTGGGTCAATTTGACAACCAAAATTTAAAAATTGTGTTTTTCTTAAAATTAATGTGCGAAGTTACCATCCTTCTTAGTAGTTGGAGCTACACCACGGTCCACCCTCCTCGCTGCCTCCTAACCGCTAGTCAGTCATATTGCGCCTGCATTGACAGATAAACGCGGCCATACACGAAAAAAATAAATTGAACCCAACCATAAATTTAATGTCGTAATTTCGCGTCATTATTTAAAAACAGTATTAACTTATTTATTTTGTTAATTTCGGATTCCTTAGAATTACGAGTAGAAAAGAATGCGAATGACAGCAAGTTTTATCCATTTGGCAGGAATCCAACTCCGGATATGAAAACGTTTTGTCAGAAAGTGACGAAGAAGATCACCTGAGCCTTCGCAGTCAAAAAAGTGACACCGATCAGGACGCATCCGACAACAATAGCGATAACTAGCCTCTGATTGAATTATGCCGTCGAACACAGTCATAAATATCTGAATTACAGTAGGATTTTGATACTAATTTGACTACCACAACCACTTCCGAAAGCCAGGTACAAGGGTCTCAGTGTTCTGGAAAAGATGTTACCAAATGACAGAAAGCACCTTTCTGTCAAAATATTTAAACTAGAGCAAATATTATAAAATAAATGCCAGATGTTCAACCAGAAGCTAGACATGCCACATCAGAAAAAGAGTTTTAGCTCATTTTTTTTTTTACAGATGTAATCGTCGACAAAATTCTAACCTATGCAAATCCTCGAATAAAAATTAACAGGTTATTAAGACCTTTTAAAATATAGTTACATGAAAGTGTGAAGTCACAGTGAATTTCTGGATTTTCTTGGGTTTCTATATATTGCTGGTATGCATCACTTTGGGGGACAAAGTCTAACTAATCTATGGACTTCTGATGGAACTGGCGTAGATATTTTTAGGTTGTCTATGTCGCAGCGTCGTTATATGACTACTCAAGATTCAAGCAAATTGTTGGATCATTTGGCACCAATCCACAAGATTTTTGATGCATTTGTATATAATTGCCGCAATAGGCACAAGTCAGATGAAAATCTTACAATTGACCAGATGCTTTTGGCATTTAGAGGTAGATGTAAGTTTAGATAATATATATCCCCAAAGCCTGCCAAATATAGTCTAAACATTTTTGCATTAATCGAGTTGAAAAAATTTCACATAGTCAACCTTAACACTTACGCACGAAGACAGCCAGAGAGATCATACCATGTAAGCAATAAGCCGTTTGATGACGTAAACCACCTCGTAGGGCCAGTTTCCAAGACAAATCGAAATTTAACATTCGATGATTGGTTCACCAGCTTTGAATTACTAAACCGCTTACTGCAAGAACACAAACTAATATCTGCAGATACTGTTCACAAAAATAAAAGGCAGAGACCCGTAAAGTTTACAAAAACGATGGGAAAAGAAATATATTCGTTGACGTTTGGTTTTCAAGAAGAGGTCTCGATCGTATCCTACATTCCCAAAAAAAATTGTCGTTTTATTTATGTCGAGGTTACATCAAAATAATGGTATTGATACATCGACGGGTGACAAAAAAAAGCTGAGATAAATACATTTTATAATATGACCAAAGGTGGGGTAAGATGTTGCTGACGAGTTTTGTTTAATTTATGACGTAAACCGTAATTCAAAAAAATGGCAGATGAACATTTTTGCAATTTATTAAATATATCTGAAATAAATGCATATATATTAAATGAAAATAATAAGAACATTAGTAGAGATACCGCAAATTTCTTCAGAACCTAGGCCTTGAACTTTTTTGTGAGCATTTGTAAAATCGTAAAGATTATCATTAAATAGTCAAAACTGATGCATAAACGTATAAAACAGTTCTTAGGGGAACCTTATCAGGAGTCACCTTCAAAATTATCTAATGTAAGGTAAATATGTCAAGATTGTCCTGCCATAAAAGACAGAAAAGCTAATAATATTTGTCTGAGCTGTAACAAATACATATTCGTATATAGTTAATACGCAATGTTATGCTCCAAAGATAACTCAATAACAATAACATCAATATGTAAGGCCGCAAATTTCTTAAGAACCTAGGCCTTGAACTTCTTCGTAAGCATTTGCAAAATATTAAAATATCATCCAATTGTCAAGACTGATACGTAAACGGATAAGAGAGTTCTTAGGGGAACCTTATGAGGAGCCACCTGCAAAGATATCTAATGTAAGATAAAAATGTCACGATTATCCTGCCATAAAAGACAGGAAAAATAATAATATTTGTCGGAGCTGTAATAAATACATATATAGTGAATACGCAATGTCATGCTGCAGAGATTGAGCAAATGATCTGCATCATAATACCCATTTATAAAACGGACACGGTATGATACTTTAGTAATAATAAAGATCTCATTTATACGTACCACATTAGGTAACAATTTATAAAAAAAAATTATGTTCTGTTTGAATTTTTTTATCATAAGACAGAGAGTGTCTATTTTGTTAATTTTTATAATACTTAAATAAATATAACATTAAACAAATTATTTCAATTAGAGGCGTTTGTGTTTACCTAAAATTCGTTCAACTATAATTATTTTATTCCTCTATTGCAATATTTTCTAGAAATCCTTTTGAATATTGTAATTCCTACAATATTTTCCCCGGTCTGTTAAATTCAACTCGGCTATTGGCGTTACAGTTTTCCACTGTACTGATGCTGCGTTAAATAACCTAATCATCCCAAAAAAACTGGTTGGAGAGGTCAGATTTGCTTCCGGAGAATAAGCCAGTCAAATAATATGCAACAGTATATATTTATGTGCATATAAGTATAAATTATCCGTGCCAAATTCGAACACATATTTTAGCATGAAAACTTGGTTAAACAATTTATATTAGTCAGCTGTAATGACTGTATATACATACATATATATATATATATATATATATATATATGTGTGTATATATATATATATATATGTGTGTATATATATATATATATATATATAAATAATTTTTTTTTTTTTTTTTGGTCCATATTTGCAGTTAGTTTGGTAAAATAGAGCTTTTAAGAATGCGATTCTATCTCTGCAACAACGCTATTACAAGCCACACGTGCCTGAATTCAAAGAGCCAGACCATTTTAACTAACGCCTCTCCGAGCAAATAAGTTAACACGGATTACAATGTGCAGATGGATAGTCGAGGGTGTGAGTGGAGTTTGACCGTGATTTTAATTTGTTTCATCAAAAACACTAACACCGCTTCCATTCACATCATGCCTGATTTCTAGTTTTGTCGTTCTTTTAATATTAAGTTTCACTCTGAAATACGTGGTAATCTATATGCTAAAGAAATACGACTGCTCACAGTAAACTAACACTATTAGTATTCCTGTTTCTTTTGTTGATAATAAAGCATAGTACAGTGGTTGTTGAAATAATTAAGCATAGTACAGTTTAATAGAATTGATGGTGATTTTCGGAAATTGATATATTTTTCTAGTCTATGATTTAGAACGTAATATTGTTCTCATTGGATTAAATAGACTCGCTTTTATTATTGGGAACATGTCAAAAACGTGGGCGGTTATGGAAATAAAAAATTTAGAATCTCCTGGTGAATTACATACAATTAATAATCTGCTACGAGGCAGAATAGAATCAAACCCCAAACAGACTCAAAACGGATTACGCATGCTCCTAACTCATTGGCTGACTTTATTGTTGCAACTGTTTAGTGAAAAGCTGCTTTATCAAGTACTGTGCACGTGTCGAGTTCATTGTATACTATTTATTTTGGACTCGCTACGGGGATAACATGAAGCCACGTGCAGTTTTCTCAGATAGTATCCTGCTTGCTAGAGATGATTTTGAGGGTGATTATAGAATCGAAGTTTCTATAAAGACAAATAGAGTAAAAGTAACGAAGGCGTCTTTTACCCTGTTTGTATAGGTAAGGTGGTGTGGCAACAATGTTATTTTTTCTGCTCCATTTGTTTAAAAATATTTTAGATTCTATAATGCATCAAGCAAGGTGGTTGCAACGTTTATTTTTTACCTGTATTTGTTCTTATAATACCTTGGATTTATTTCAAATATTATGTTATCATACATGATTTTCTTTGCAGGCCGTTCAATATTCCACTTATAAAGGCTGATTTTGAGGAGGAAAATTTATGAAAGTTGTCATAGTATTTATATTTTAAGTGTTTTTTAGAATACCTATGGTTTTATAATATATAACAAGCAAATGTATGCTGTTTTGCATGCAGGGGATAAAAATGTATTAAGTAATGTACATATTTTTACTCAAACAAAACTAGCAAGTACGAAAAAATATCTTACACTTGAAACTCAACACAATTGTAAAATCTAGACTAGTTTAGTAATAATTAACTTTTGAGAGAATTTTACGCGATTGTCGAATGAAACTGGAGATTTTTTTAGAGTAATATAAACTACAAGTTTTAGTTCTGGTGATTTGCATCCAAAAATGTCCCAATTTAGTGTGGGCTGCTCCTCATAGTTGGAGAATTATCTCTGTTGCAATCTTTTATATTTTACGAAGCTGTATATTACTAATATTTTTCCAGTACAAAAATAATACATTAAATTATAATACTAAAGGTTAAGTAAAAACAAATGAGGTAACTTTAAAAATCTTTGGTCATAATATAGTAAATTTAAACTGTTTTAAAGTAAACATATTAGACTACAAAACAATTGTAATGATTTAAACTATACTGTAACATTTCTTTTATTAATAAACTATTAAGTTGATTAGATATATAAAGACTATGTAATGTTTCACATTTTTTAGTGAATCGGGCCCAAGTCCTTTAAGCCAAATCAATCTTTGTATTACTAGATTATAAATCACATGAAGTCCTTCACGTAACACACCTTTTTCAAATGAAACAATATTAACAGGTAATTAAACAAAACATTAGTTATCTTTCATATTGATAAATTCATATATTTTTTCAATAGCTTAATCTGTTTTTCAATGTCAGATTTCTCACTATGCCGGTCAAATCTATAAATATATATATATACTAGCTGACCCGGCGAACTTCGTACCGCCTTAGCGTTGCAATAATGCACTACTTTATTTTGTATAGCTGACCTATCTTAGGTATGAGTACCTATTCAATTTGAACTGAATCCTCCATATAAAAATGAATCCATAATTCCCTGGTCTCGCTATACCTGAAAATGACTTTACTAATTTTTAATTAAATAAAAAACAAAATATATATTTTCATAATAGTGTTTATTTCTTAGGATTCAATAATTTCACTAATATTTTTACAAATCGCTATTGAACAACTTTGCATTTTTATTTAAACACTAAGCTCAATACCACGCGCGCTCTAGAAAGCAACTAATAGTCTCTGTACTCTTCACTGCTTCTCTCTACTCTAATGCTTTTTGATAAACTATATTTTTAGTTTTATGTTCTGGCGCGTAAATAAATAATGTTGTTGGTTTTCCGACACGGGAACAGGCGACATATAATTGGCCATGTGAAAAACATGGATTTTCTAGGTTGATGCCACATACACTTAGCGACTGCCCTTGCGATTTATTTATTGACATTGCAAATGCAAGCCGCACTGGAAACTGTAAACGCTTAAAGCTGAATGGCATGTCGTTCGGTATCATAGGAATGCGTGGGATTAAAACATCTTCGCCTTTGTACTTCCCTTTTAAAATTGTTGCTTCGATGACATTGTTCAATAATTTCTTCACCGCAAGCCGGGTGCCATTACACAGACGTGGCTGGTTTATGTTCCGTAACATAATAATTACTGATCCGATTTTTACTTGCAGATTATGAGGTGGTAAGCCGGGTAATTCCAGCGAATTTAAAAATTCTGTTGGATAATTGACAACATCATCATCATTAGTAACGGAATCAACTGATTTGTAATTCTTCAATTCGCCAGCTATTTTCTCTTGAATCTGAAAATTCATTTCGTTCACATCAACATTTTTTGCGGCCAATATAACACGTTCGCTTAACCAATCGTGATTTACGTAATTTTGAGCTATGTTTGGGAAAACCATCTCCATGAGTTCGGTCTTTGATTCACAAAAGTTACAAAAATTGGTAGGGAATGTAATGTATCCCGATGATGTATCAACAGCAATATTACCATTACCAATATCGAGCAGTTGTTTGGAAAACACTTCTCCAGACTGGTCTTCCTGCAATTCGACTCTCATGTTTATACTCAATTTAAGTATTTTAATGTATTTCCATAAAATGGACGACTTCAAACATGCATTTAGTTCATCAGCTGGCGTTGAGCGTGGAACAACTGGCAATATTTGTCGAAAATCACCTGCCAATAGTATCATTGCACCACCAAACCGGTTTCTGTTATTTCGTAAATCTTGCATTGAGCGATCTAATGCCTCTAAAGATTTTTTGTGTGCCATCGTGCATTCATCCCAAATGATCAATCTGGTTTGCTGCAGCACTTTGGCCATGGCAGAATTCCTCGAAAGGTTGCAAGTTGGAGTTTCATTTATTTGAAGGTTCAACGGCAACTTGAGAGCTGAATGCGCTGTTCGACCGCCTTCCAACAACGTAGCTGCAATACCTGATGAAGCTAGGGCTAGTGCAATTCCATTTTGCGATCGAATCGTGGCCAAAATCAATGATAACAAAAACGTTTTCCCAGTTCCACCAGGAGCATCTAAAAAATAAAATCCGCCAGTTCCATCGTTCACTACTTTCATGAGCGTATCGTAGGCATATTTTTGTTGTTGATTCAAAAGGGGTACTGTTCTATCAACCATTTCTCTTAATGTTTCGGAATCGTATTTCTTTCTTTCGTAATTCTTGATCAAATGAGTTGTGCAAGTATTAATACAATAGTGCTATCATTCCTATTTGTATTAATACTTTGTTGGTAAGCATCAAGCACATGTCCTTAATTAAAATGAATGCTTCATTGTGAATTTCTTCGTTCATTTGTAAATCTGCATTCGATGTTCTAAGACGCATCTGATGCAATATATCTTCCGCCATATGATCTTTGTATTTATGCCATAAATCAATCGGTGTTGATGGGAAGCATGTAGACAAAATGATAGAAAATAATGTTCGTATTTGTTTAGGATTTGAATAAATCACAGCATCTTCGAGAGTGTGGTCCCAATGAGTGTCATTCTCTAACAATCCCAAATGTTGACAGGCTTCTCTGTATGTGCCACACAATACACCATTAACTGTTCGCAGATGTTGGAATGATGTTGGACCACGAACATTGACTAACAGTAAACGCAAATAGAAACATTCGTCTTGACTGGGATGGACTGCATAAAGACGGCCTAGTGCATCGGTGGAAAATACTTGTGGATAACCTGTAACTGGTTGTCCTCGTTTTCGTCGTTGGAATTTTTTTGATGATTGATTCCAGGTATAATATCTTGGCATTTCTGAATAAAGTAGCGTTCTGGCAAAATCATCATTCTGGCACATTTCAAAGAAGCTGGTTAATGTTGTCGATGGTGGCCTGTCAACTCGTTGTAATACGTTTGCATCTGTAAAATACACCCGTTGACCATTTTCCAAATGTACGGCCAAGTGAAAAACAGTAGGGTGTCGTTCATGTATAGGAAACGAAAATATACGCCACATGCCTTCGTTACTACTAACATAGCGGCCCATTTGATATTGAGTGACTTCATCATTTGAATTTTCGGCAGCAACTCCGAAGACAGCCATATCACTACCTTTGTTCACATACTTGCAAATGTATTTTATGGATTTTACGGAATGGCAAAATTCGACGTTTATGTGTGCTTTATATGCCTTGCAGAGTAATGGCGAAAACGGAACAACCCAACGATTATCAACTTCAATGTCCTGTCGATTTACTTTGACTATTGTTGACTTTCCATTGTCATCAATGGATCGGCGGCGATAAAGTGGATATCCATCATATCCAGTAATAGTTTCTGCTACTAATTGTCTTGGGTAGCGTTTTGAACATTTTCCTTCAACCATACACGGAGAAATGGGATTTAATATTCCACATGGACCATGTATCATATTTTTTGTAATAACCTCATGTAACAGTGGGTCTTCATTATAATCGGGAATTTCTGCTGATATCACATGATCAATATCATTCGGTCTTATCCTCTCAACCAACCAAATGAGGATATGTGCATGTGGTAATCCGCGTTTTTGCCACTCAACTGAGTACATCCAACAGCGCGTCTCGCCGAACACGCGATGCTTAACAATAAAATCCATGAGTGATTTTAATTTCATTTTGAACACCCTTGCAGTGATATCGTGGCGATCAATGGGTGATTGGCTAGTAAATAATTCTTGTTGAATTTCTGTCCACTTTGGATTGCATGTGAATGTGATAAACAAATCTGGTGTGCCATAATGTCTTACATAGCACATAGCATCTTGAGCATATTCATGCATATGACGCGGACTTCCAACGTATGTTGCTGGGAGAATAGTTGTTCTGCCAACATTCTGTGCATTTCCATCAGCATTAATGGCATCCCGAAGATGAATGTATTCCTCGGAACGGAGTTTTGCCTGGTTCAACCTGATAAATGTCAATCGTTCAGTTTCAACTTTCACATACATATCCACAGCATACTGGTGAAATAGACGCCGACATTTTAAGATGTGATTGTCCTCATTTTCCCGAACCATCAGTCTGTATGAATAATAATTCATTGAACTAATTTTTTTGTTCGTGTCAGCACCT
The DNA here is from genome assembly GCA_039881145.1 of Druceiella hillmani. Classification (NCBI taxonomy): domain Eukaryota; kingdom Metazoa; phylum Arthropoda; class Insecta; order Lepidoptera; family Hepialidae; genus Druceiella; species Druceiella hillmani. The sequence continues at coordinate 25,227 of JAYKKI010000048.1, read as the reverse complement.
GTAAACAATTTTTTGTGTTATGATAATAATATAAATTTTATGTTAGTAAACATATATTTTAATGTAGTAAACATATTGTTAATAATTTACCTGTGACTGGACTTATCATCTTCATTGAAAATTGATAGCCGTCTTCACGTTGCCAAAATAAGATAGGATATTGTAAGGCATCATATGATCGATGTGTTTCAGACACACGCTGAAGCTGATCGTTCCGCCGATGTAAAACAATGTCTCGGTTTTCTAAATTTTCACCCACAACGACAATAGCCACTTCATCAATTGTTGGCACATTAAAACGTCCAGCATGTTGTCCTGCAGGCGCCTTATCGGCTCTGATGACAATTTTGTGATTATCAGATGGCATGCGGTCTAATGCAGTTGTGAATAATGCAACTAATTCATTGTGTTGATGGAAAAATGTTTGAAGTTGTTCCACAATGTATCTTTTCACTGAGTTGTTGTGTGCGCAACGCTGATCGACTTCTCTTGCTGAATTGCCCATAAAATATATTTGCAAAAATTTATAGTCTTGATCAGGCACTGGCAATAAGGAACCTGTTCGATGATATATTTGACCCTGAATCTGCAAGAATATAAATATATATACAGGTAATTGTATAGCAAATTTTACCACCATGTGGCTCGCAAAATACTGCCACAATACTTTACATCATTTCAAATTAAAACTACTTTAAACCTCGACATTGAACAGCCTTCCATGACAGCTATAGGTAGTAGACCTAAAAAACTTATTTGCCATAGGTAGTAAAACTAAAAAAATTGTTTACCATTATAATTACTTACTTTGAAAGTAGGCATAAAATTGTCTCGAATAACCTTTGTTGCCCCAAATGATGTCATTTGAAAGCAATTATTATACTGCTGGATATGAGTCAAAAGATGATAAGAATCTGGACCAATTCCAGATACCAATGAATGTAGTGGCTCTGGTGGCGGTACCAATGGCGTCAATTTGATTTGGCCGCCGGCGCAACACAATCCAGGGGCTTCATTTTTGAATTTCAATGCCTTGCAATGTGGACACACAATACTCATTTGTCCAATAGCAACAATTTTCGCTGAACTGTAATCAATTGCCACATTATAACTGAATGCAGCTCTGTGGGGATTAAACACAAAATTTCTATCTTGATATCGATTCCGTTCAAGTTCATTTCGCGCTTCGCGTTGCTCATCAGTTTGATTTGCTCTTATATTTCTTTGACTTGCCGTATTTCGAGTTCTGCGGCCTAAGCTTGTACGTCTGGTTGGTGGCATTGTTAAAAAGGAAAATCCAACTGAAAATGAAAAGCTCTCATACATTTTCTGTATAACCATGTATACCAAATTGTATTATTGTGTAATCAGCAAAAGTTACTAAAAATCAATATGAAGCTGTGCACTTACCGTGATTAACAAACACTTCACTTCACTTCTTTTTATTCAATGGCTTTCCCATTAGGATTCTATGCCAATATCAAGTAATATAATTTAACAATTATAAACGAATGGCGATACGCCAATATCAAGTAGAGATAACTTTAAAGTGGATAATTCTTCTGGCTGTCCTCAAAAACGTGTATTCAAGATGGCAGCCAGAATAAAAAATTAGCAAACAACAATCAAAACAAACGTTGACGGCCAAACAAACGATGACAGCAAAACAAACGATGCTCTTTCATCAATATAATCTATGGCTGTGAATGACATTGACATTTGTTACTCGCGTTTTTTAAAATATGCAAAATTAAATGTCCATTTTTCAATATTTCTGAGAGATTTTCTTAATATTTTTTTCCGTAAGAACCTTCTCCTAATAATAACAAATACAACAAAAAAAGAATTAGTGAAATCGGTCCAGCCATTCACGCGTGATGCCGTGACCAAGGAAAACGGGTTTCATTTTTATATATATAGAAGATATATATATATATATATATATATATATATATATGTATATGTATATATATATACATATATATATATATATGTATATATATATGGTATTGTTATATTCAAAGCGCGACGTACAAAACGAAGTAATCATCAGTATGCTAGTTAAACAAATTAGTCCTTCGTACCACAGAAATATTTATTGTGATAAACAATTTAAATTGTTACAACTGCATAAAAATAACGTATATTAATGGTAAGAATTATATAATGAAATTCTAAGGCATGCGTGACTAATTGATTTAAATACTTTTTTTTTTATTCTGAAACTCGAAGTGAGGAAGAATAACAATTATCGCTGATGTTATTAATTAATAAAACCTTTAATAAATGTTTAGATTTTGGCCATATTCTTTCTGCTATACCTTTGTAAGTACCCCAACGGAAGATTAAATTTAACACCTGATTTCACGCCCATAATACGCGTAAAAGACAGATCTAACTCACCGTTCCTAGAAAGTATATCAACTTCCAATATCCGAACTCGTAACTCGCTAGATATTTTTAATTAACTTAATTTATTAAACTTGTTAGACACACACTAAAACAAAATGATGCATAGATATGTAAATGGTAACTAAGAAATCAAATTCACACTTATTACAGTAAATTTATATAGACAGATAAAACTTGTGTAAACGTACCTCCACTTAGACACAATTTAACCTAAATATATTAACAGAGAGAAACTTGGAAAACAATTTTCACGACGACGTGCGTGTTAGGATTTAGCAACGGTAATGTGTTAGTGATAAGTATAATAACTTTCTAAACTGATTAGTATGTATACTTAGACACGAGATAAATTCCTAAATGGGGGAATTGTCTAATACATTTGTATAATTATTCTTTTTTTAATTTACATCTAGAATGTAATGTAATTCTTGTCTAGTAAAAAAGAAGCATTTTATATATATTTAAATGAATGGTTGACACAGATCTTGACTCGAATAATGCACAAAATAAAGCATACAATAATTTCTATATTATAATTTTGTACATATATTTCATCCTTCCCTAAATTTTACTTATGTAAACTATGTTATAGTTCAAGAAAATATTTCCCAAAAACTTGTTAGGAATACAAATATGTAACGTTTCATGGTGTGTTCGTTTGTCTAATATTTTTTGTAAACGGAAATTTTCAAAACTATTATTCTGTTATCTTGCACGCACTTATGTTTGAATTGCCAGCGAGGCGAAACAATTTCTTAGACTAACAACATGCCTCGTGATTTTATATTCTATACCAGGTAAGTATGTTATACCTCGGATTTTGTATATTGCAACCTCTTTATACGCAAACTCGTCACCATATTTTTACACGGATTTTATAAATTTTGTTAAAGATTTAACATGATTGAATCCATGAATATATTTTTTAAATCCTTAAATTTTTGTTCGTTTCTGTAGTTACCATTATATTACAAAATAAGACGTAATGTCAGAGCTCAATTGCAACATATACGCTAAATTGTCTTGATATAGATATTACTTATACCAAATTCTATTATGGAATTTTCTGCGATAATCCGTCTCTCAAATATAAATCGGTTTCTATATGACAAGGTTTCTAAAGAAAGACAACAACGTGTAACGAGACTTCCGTTTTATAGAGGTTTCAGTTGTCAATATTTTTTTAAATATGGGATATTTTCAGTAATCCATACAAATCGGTAATCGAATATTGACGAACCCGTGAGAAATAACCTTTTCTCATTAATTAATTTATGTTCCATTAAGCAAAAACAGATTAAATACGAGTAGAATTAGCACTAGGAGGGATTTGTGTATAACATTATAAAACACAGCAACATAAACACAAACACAGCAACATACATGCATAAATATTATTTGGAAATATCCATTTTTCAATATGTAAATACTATACTGTATAAAAATGTAATTCCCCAAAAGCGAATGAGACTACAGGCTTTAAAACATGATGAATATTTAAAAGATTTGAGATCTGAACTAATAGTTACAGTTTCTTCACAAGCTTTTCGTAAGTTTATAAAACTCTATTTCATCGCTTTAGCTTGAATAGTTTCAGAAACAAATATATTTCTGTAGATACAGCATATAAAATCATGAAAAATTCATATAGTTTGTCTTCAGAAATGCCATTAAAAATATGTCTTCACTAATGTATGTTTCAAGGTCCTCATTATTAGCCCTTTCACACAACAGCCCACACTATATATTGAATTAGAAAAAAAATTATCGAATAAGAAATGTGCCTCTAAAATTTCTTATAAATGTTTTTGAATATTAGCTATGTTCGGGTCAATATCTTTCAGTGGTAGGCTTAAATGTCAAGTATTTACGGTGAGCGGTCTCGGGGAAAACAGTTGAGGTACGAGATCTAAAAGTTATCTTAATTGTTACATTATTTTTTAGAATATCTTACCCGACAAGTCTATATGAAATACCGTACCGGCTTGAAAAGAGAAAAATTATGTTTAAAGAAAAAAATATTATTACAATATTTAAATTGAAGTAATATGTAAATTACGGTTTAAAATGTGAATATGTAAGTCATGTATATATATATATTTAAAAATTAATGTAAATTATGTAAGTCATATATATATGTGTGTGTGTGTGTGTGTGTCTGTGTGCGTGCGCGTCTGCGTGCGTGCGTGCGTGCGTCCGCACGAACATGCATCCGCGCGAGCAAGCATCCGTGCGAGCATGCGTCCGTGCGTGCTTGCGTGCGTGCGTGCTTCCGTATGTATGGGCATGAGAGGCTGCGTGCGTACGTGAGTGCGTGCGTGCGTGCATGCATGCGTGCGTTCGTGCGTCCGTACCCCCGTGCGTCCACCCGTCCTTGGGTCCGCCCCTCCATGCGTCCGTGCGAGCATGCGTCCGTGCGTGCGCGCATGCTTGCGTGCGTGCTTGCGTGCGTGCGTACGTGCGTGTTTGCGTGCGTACGTGCGTGCTTGCGTGCGTACGTGCGTGCTTGCGTGCATACGTGCGTGTTTGCGTGCGTACGTGCGTGCTTGCGTGCGTGCGTGTGTGAAACCGAAATGTGGAACAAAACAAGCTCAGCTATAGTTACTTTCCATGTACTGTAAACACTGGAAAGTATATCATTATAAGACGTTGTTAAATGCTTTAATCCATTAATTACATTGAAATATTTTTCAAACTATTTTTATTTTTCAAATCCAAAAGTAATTCTATTACATTATGTAAATGGACACGACTTTAAATTTACAGGCTAAGATAACCAGTAATTTGATATTAAAATTTGCCAGTTAGCTCACTAGAAAAAAATGCAGGTAAAATTTAATTTATCGTACATCCTTAAGAACTAAGTAAAAAAATGGAATTAAAATTATCAATCTACCACTTAAACTAAGTCTTTACACCCTCGACAATTAAGGTCAAAAAGGAGCAGATTTTCTTTTCCTAGTTCGATATTATTCTCAAATTATTTTTTATTATACAAAGAACTCATTTAACCTGTTCATGATTTGATTTCGCGAATTTTTTGTCATTGCACGAGTATAATTCTTTCCTCATAAGCTAGTGTTGTATCTTTAATATGGTATTAGAGGCTTTCTACTAATATTACGATACATTTATAATATAATATATATCTATAATTTAAACTAAGTCTTTAAGCCCTCGACAATTAAGGTCAAAAAGGAGCAGATTTAATTTTCTTAGTTAGATATTATTCTCAAATTATTTTTTATTATACAAAGAACACATTTCACCTGTTCATGATTTGATTTCGCGAATATTTTGTCATTGCACTAGTATAATTCTTTTCTCATAAGCTAGTGTTGTGTCTTTAATATGGTATTAGAGGCTTTCCACTAATATTAATTAAATTAACTTAGAGTGTTTTGCCTAGCTTCATTTACACATTTGAATTTTTAACATTACGTAGAAACTAAGTATAGAACATCATGCTTATTAGCTTTGAAAACAACTCCACTTATTTTGACTACGCACTACGGAGCAAATACTTAAAGTTTGGATGGGTAGGGCTAATACGAGTAGTTCGAATTTCCTTTTATTGCTTACTCTATGGTTTAAGTTGTAGAGTAATAAACGGCAATGCCGTACCGCAGTGGTTAGTAAACATTTTGATCTTCTTTTTCAGCTTTCGTAATTTCTACTTTCATAAAGTGTCGATTTCTTGTATCCATATGTGCATCACAGTTTTAGAGCCTAAGGTTTAAAATTTATTCTAACGCTATAATAACGCACCAGAATGTTTTCAAAAATTTACTCTTACATAAATTGATTTCGAATCTTAAATGTTTTTTCTGACATAATACTCCATTCCATTTTTTATAGTTTTAAAACATACCTTTTAAGCTAAAATGAAGTTGTGATATAGATAGTAAATTTTATCATTATTGTACTATTCTAACATTTAAAACAAAATATATATTTCTGCAACGAGCACATTTACGTATATGTAACTTATATATTTACATATTAACCAAATAACTACATTATACAGGAATTAATACGAAGTTACGTCTCATTATCATGGGTGATATGTACGTCATATATACAAATTTAAAAAAATGTACAATGTTAAAATCGTTTAATTTATTATATGAAATTATTTCAATATTAAAAAAGTGTTATTTTTTTATTAATTATCGGAAATAGGCCAATCTTAAGTGATTTAAAGGAAACTTATTGAATTTAGGTGAACATCATTGTCCTAAGACAAAGTTGATTAAATTATTTTCTCAAACTCAGTAAAATTCTATCATTACAAATAGTCCACCTTATACACGATATACAAATAATTCACTTTACAAATGAAATATCACTGCGAAATAGATGATCACAAAAAAATAACACTTAAATTAATATATAGAAAAACATAACACGCCGTGCGACAAAACCAACCTCATTTTCTTGACAGTGTTAACGGAAGAGAAGAAAGTTAAGAAGAAAAATTTATTACTAAATTTTATTTTCGCAATCAATGATTTAAAATTTTTAAACATGATTATTAAGAACAAGCTCTTAACTCGAATTTCCGGAATTCGATTTCAATTACGAGTTCATCGCACCTTGTTAAGAGCAGAATAAAAATGAATGAAATTAAAGTGCGGAAAAATTTACTCGATGCCATTACTATACACAATTCTATTTGCGAGGCTTGGCTGTATATAAGGAAAAGGGACATGAACTTGACGCTAAAGCTAGGTCAACTTCAGTTTTGGTAAGAGCTTTGCCTCGCGTGGATGTACGCCGAGTGAGACGAGCTTTTAACGAAGTTCAAAGCGGCAAACTTGTAACTTTGAATTAAATATCAATTTATTTCACAAATTAAACAGGACAATCTAATTAGCTTACTCCGCGCAAATTTAATTATCAATTCGCTAGATTGGTTAACTCTTGGTTATGTGATGGCGTGATTTTAAAATAAAATAAAATAAAAATATTGAAATACAAAACTAATTTTCTAAAGGAATTAATGTGGATGTGTAATTATGATTATATTCATGCTTGTATTATTTTTTAACTTTTCTGGTGAGTACAGTTAATTGTTTCCATACTAATATAATTTTTAAGTATACATTGCACTATTTAAAAAAAATATTTACAAATATGCGGAACTATAATAAATTTGATTCGTAGTCTATTTAAATGTAATTTATTTTACTTAGAAATGAGCTAATGCAAATTTAGGGAATGTACGTATGTTTTAGAAATAGTAATTAACATTCTTCAGTATCATTAATTATTAAATTAAATCCTTCTTTTTTATTTATGATTAATTAAAATTTTGCAAATTTTTGAAATAATTTAACATATCAAATTGATGCGCGTTTATATTCAATAAAAGTTACAATAAAGTATATTTTTCTATGTCCGAGAAATAGACTTAACATCAAATTTAAATTTACCATACTTAATCTTTTGGCTCAAGTTAAATAGATAGTTTCTCGATTTCTTGTTAATTACTTCATAATTTCTTACCTTAACTAATCTAAAATAATGCTATTTTTAATCATTAAACAGTTTTATGTAATTGACTTTACGATTTCTATATGAGTAAAGACCATGGAGAACATAAATACAATGTGAGGTGTATATAGCTGACAACATTGTCATAAAAGTTTGCATTAAATGTTAATTCAATAAAATTTTTAGCCCAAAAATATTTTAATCGTATTATTAAAAATAAACAGTAATAAACAATAAAGTATTTTTTGGGAAAAGGGCCAGTGGACATTAAAAAGGTTATTTAAAAAAACAACTGCCACATAATTTACAAAATTATATTTTTAAACAGTGCATTTCTAAGGAATAAACAATTAGAAAATACTGTCAAATCATAGAATATATTTATTTATTAAATGTAAATAAAAGAAATTCTACGTCCAACTCCTCAATCATAAAAGGGTTCTATTAATTTCCTACGACATTTGCTTACATAAATAATAAAATCGGGTAATTTATATGAAAATGAGAGTATGCTATATACCATCCTAATTAAAATAATACTAAACCTATATACTATGTTAATTAAAACAGTCTAATATTAAAATAATCTATATAATTTATTTAATATTATTCATTTATATATTAGGTACAAACATATCTGTATTTCGAATTATATGAGAATATTTGTTCCTTAATGAGAAGTATGACAAATGTCGCATTTCTCTATTTCGCTTTATTGTTAAATACACTTATAATTTAAATATTCAACTTATTGTCAATTTTTACAAAAATTGGCTTATTGGCTTGTTAATTAATCATCGAGCTTATTAAATCCATTAGGGTATGATTGTTTCGATATGGGTAATAACATTATTTTTTAAATTTTTAAAGAAAAAAAAGGAAAAAATTATTTTATTTCATCTGTTAAATAGTTTTTACACTAAACTGAAAAATAGTTTCCTAACATGTTAAATAATCCTTTCAGATCACTGAGTAAAATTTGTTAAGGTTTTAATTTAATAATAATTTTATTATTTCTATATCCCAAAATTGTTAAAAGTGTATATAATAACATAATTTTTTGATATTATTGTTTTTATAATTTAGGAGCTACCATTGACATAAATGATTTTGAATGGGGCTCAAAAGCTATATTTGATTGACAAATGTCGTGTCAACTCCGCGAGTGTCATATTTATTATTAAAAATTATATTTTATGAAAACATTCCCTTTTTAGGCAACTAATAAAAGCATTCATCTTAGTATGGCAAAATAATGTGCGTATTTACTTCTATATTTATGTATTTACTATATAACTTATGTGCTATTTTAATTCAAATATCGTAATAAATTTAGTCTGACAAATTAAAACACTACTATTAAATGAATCTATTATTTCTACAGCTATTAATTAGGAATTCGTAAGTAGTGATCATACGTTTTTACTTACACATTTTGTTACATGAAAATTGCGTGTGATGAATGTCACTGTTTTTGTTTACCTAATAAACAGGTAAGTAAACAAAAACAATGATGAGATGATTTTAGGGATAATTTAGAAAAATTATGAAATAATTTCAGGGATAAAGAAAATAATAGAAATAATATAAATCGCATACCAAGTTAAACAAAACGAAAAATGATCAACTGCAAACGGAACACGCCCGCTGAGTTCTCTGATTCAATTGTAGCTTATCTAACTTTTTAATAGAAGTTTTTGCTTTTCTTATTCAAGCTGAATTTCAAAATAAAAGCTTTAATTTCTTGCATATAGCAGTCTTTAACCTTGTCGTCGCCGTAATTGTTAACCAACCAAATGGAAATCATCACCTTATACATGCTTTGAAAATAAAAACGGTTTAAAGTCCCGATCTGTTGCCAGAGAGACGATGCTAAAGTGAGTTTATAAGTTTTAATAATATTGCCATTTACATCGTATATTTTGACACTCATAAATAAATCAAAACCTACTAACCTAGAATCACGAAATTTATCTAGAAGGAAGGTCTCACAGCATCGAAAAATAGTTTATTTGTAGTTATATCACATAAGAAAAATATAACAGGCAACAAATTTTTGCTCTAAAAATTATAATTTTTTAAACAATTTAGTACAATTTAGTAATATTATGTACTTTTAAAGGTTTACAAATGCCTAAAGGTGTACGGTACCCTCGTAGTGCGAATTCTACTCATGCTCGACAGATTTTTTTAAATTTCGGTGTTTTCGTCCTTATACAGCGGTTTATATTTTAGTTTACTTTATGATAACATTCCAAGGAGATAAATAATTTTGAAATATTTAACTAAAGTTTGTAAAAAAAAATATTTATTAAGATCTTCGTATACAACCGAAAAGGTATGCTTGATTTTCCAATGTTAGGTAATTTTTTATTAAAATCTTTAATTACATCCTTTTGATAATTTTCTAATTTTCTTCGAAGACTCAATAAATTTAAACTACTTTCCTACGATAAATTATTTCACAAAGGATGTAGGAACGAAATACATTGGAGAAGCGAGGGTTAAATTTTACATATGAAAAGGTGTAAAATGTAAGCAAATATAAAACTTCTTACTATTTATACTCATGATCTATACAAATATATAAAGCGTAAAGCTTGTCTTTTATTTGTTTGTTCGCTCTAATCTCTGGACCGGCGCTTTGAACTAAATAATTTAAAAAATATGAATAATAAATTACACTAGCGTGACCCGTGCGAAGTCTTCGCATTATAACTTATTCAACTCAATTTAATAAATCAAAATTGATTATTAAATTGAGTTGAATAATTCAATTCATTCAACAGGTATTCAATTCATTTCTAATTTTGCACACTGCTTATTACGTTTTTATTCCATTATGAAGCTCAGATGACAGATCAAACAAATATTTTACTAAAATTGACATATAGAGGCGCAAGTATCAAAAGCATTGAGCTAAAGCGCCACTTTATTTATACGTGAGTGGATTTGAAATTAAACAAAAATTTTACCGACCGTCAATCATATTGAAGTTGAGCCGTTAGATGGCAGCATTGCTGTTTTGTGTATATAATTTTAATAATTAATTAATTTGCAAAAACAATAGCAATAATAAATTGTTTAGTTGTGGATGCCGGTAGAGCAAGCAATTATCTATAAAATGATATATAATTTATGTGGATTAGTTGTGAGGTTTTTTCTAAAAAGGGAGAGTAACATCTTAACCTTAGCGTATTAATATATATGATGATGATGATGATGATGATGATGATACTTTGAGGAAGACTTAAGACTATATATATATATATATATATATATATATATATATATATATATATATATATATATATATATATGTTTGTCCACTGCGATTCGTAGTCAGAATAGTTATAAAGAAATGTAACAGAAGTCGGAGAATACTGATTAACCGGTGGAAGTAAAGAAAGACCCACTTATTTATCGACAAATCATTCAGAGTATTCCAACCGATATACTCGCGACTCAATTGCCTATGTCGTTTCGGGAAGGGAGCAAAAGCATTTAATGACAGCGTCGAAGGGGAATCGTAATTAATGTAATTCTATGTGGGCGAATGCGCGAGGCAGAGTTTGTATAAATTAATCGTAAAAGTTGCTCGTAATAGTTCAATACACTTAAATGAGATTTTTTAATAATTTATAGTTAATTTTAGTTATTTTGGTTATCAATTTGACTATATGTTCCCAAAAATATTAATAACTTAACATATGTTTTGAAACTAGAATTGATTAGTAAACTAAAGTAGTTTTAAAATTTTTTTTATAACGCAGTGTAATGAATCACATATATGTATGAATTATATATAATATATATATATATATATATATATATATATATATATATATATGTATATATATATATATATATATATATATATATATATATATATATATATAAACATGTATATTTGATCGTATAATAATTGGCTTTATAAGGGGTCTGATTTTCGACATTCTGTTATATAATCATCTAACAAGATGGATGAGTGGATACAAAATAAAATTAAAATACATAAATCAATGTTTAATTGTGGCTTTTGTTGAGACGATGGAGATTGAATATTTTACTGAATACAAAATACCTAATCATTATATATTGCCATTCCACTACTCGTTCTCTGGAGAAATCATCTTTGTACTTTTCTTTTCATTTTTCATCTACAATAGTAGGTTTGTTATTCTTCTGAGAACAAATTAAACTTTTTAATTCTGTGTTTTTTCGATCTCGATTTTCCGCAAATGGAGCACAAATTAAGGTTGATTTCGAACATTCAACATTTTACAGAGGTGTATCATTGCTGAGAGAAGTCTTACCTGGTCAATTATGTACAAAGCATGAACTTTTCGTTATGCGAATTATCGTTACAGATTTAATTGAAATAAACTTTAGAAAAGTTTAAACCGAGACGTTAAAATTCTAAATGCATACTATTCTTTTGCTTATATTTATAAACTTTTCCTGTATCAAGTGGAGTAGTTAAGTATTTATATATGTATATATAAATATATATATATATATATATATATATATATATATATATATGTGTATATATATGTATATATATATGTATATATATATATATATATATATATATACATAAATATATATTACGATGTAATGTTGAAAATATTATCATTCTTCATGGACACATAAGATCTTTTTACTCTCTAGCATTATTGATTGGTAATTATGCATCAGAATGATTCCATTAGTGAATTGCATAATGTAAATTTTTAGAAACAAAATTAATTTGAAAATATTCAGTGTTTGCTACTTTTAATTATGGTTTAATTTTTCTTGTGAACAGGTACATTAAGTGAAGAACCAAGTACATGTACCGCTGACCAACTGGACGAATGTGTCAGTGCAATTCCGAAATCTTTGCGTGGCACGAGACCGCATGCACTTCCCGTCAGCCGGAAGGAAATCGACGTGTTGTGCAGGTTCAAATTCGTATTTTACGGTATTTTATATGATTTTAAGACCATATATACTTGTCAAATTATATTTATTGTAAACGAAATATGAGCGAATAATATTTAGACATTTTGGGTGACTATCATTATATTTGATTTAAGAAAATAACTACCTTTTGGCAAATTCCTAATGAAATTATCGATTTAATATTACCCTAATAGCAAAGAATATTCGAATATTATTTTTTTAATAAGCGACACTCACCTTCCCCTGCTAGTTTATTGTCACCCGTAGGTGCTGCGTGTGCGTGTGATTTGTTCAATTGTTCGATGTTTGGTTGAGTTTAACTTGTGTAGTTTAGTCTTAATTGACTATTTTAATATTCCTATATTTAAACTATTTATAATAATTCAATATAACGGTCCGTTATTACGCTGTGTACGAGTTCTTAGAAATCAATAAAATCACTCAGGATAGAATATTGTTGGGTCACCCTTTTTTTGTTGGTTGTAAATAATTTGTTTCGTATGACCAACTTATTTAGTTTGTACCTATAATTTTAGGTCTACAAATATGTCACTGAGCAGTTTCAAAATTCAAACTGTTCTTAAATTCATTGTTTTGTTTGAACGCGATGTGGTTGGAAAACGTATCTTTGTGGTGTCGGCTATAGGCTTATTATATTGTTTATTAAGAGATCATTCAAATAAAGAAAATCGATTCAAGTAAAAAGTAAAACACAGATTATATTTCAGTGTATCAAATTTATAAATAAACAAAATTTTTTTCTATTTAAGGTGTTAGTTCGTTTTTAGGATCCACACTACGTACCTTTTTTCAAATGCTATCTTAATATTATTATTATCAAATGACTTTTACTCAATTGAATGTATGGTATAAAATATTTATTTATATAATTACGTTTTTATAATTAGGTAATAAAAAAGACGTGCACGCCGTTACAAACTTACTGTTTCGGCATGCTATCGAGACAGTCATTGGATTGACGCTATTAGTTAGAAAGAGAAACAGCTATTTTGCTGACGTTAGCGTCAACTCGCTCGATCCACGCGATTGTCTGAAACGATGGAGACTGATATGTAGTAATAGAAAATATTCCTTATCTACACGTTGCAGGTTTACATTAAATTATGCACGCAAAGAAATGGGTACATATATAATAGTGTAGGCAATTAAATCTGTTCGCTAGTATGTAGTTTCAGGGTGTGGTAATAGATTTTTGTACATATTTTCCACTTCTGTTTACTTTAAATAAAATTATCATATTATCTTGGTATCGGTAATAAACTCAATAATGTTCTAGTCGCCAGGATTGCAAATACTTGGATGGAAATCAGAAACTTGAAAATTTATTTATCAACGTATTCATTTAAAAGTTCTAATAAAAATGGATCATGATCTCTTCTGAACGAAGTGTCTGCCATTTAAAATATGTCTATAACAAACAAGTCTCTATTTGATAATCAAACGTAAGCCTATAATAAATCAGATCCTATATCTGAAAAACATTATACTGTTTTGGACAATAGTGTTGCGGGACAAATAATCATGGTACTCTTAATTAAAATTTGAGTGTATTTAGAAAGATGACATTCATGAAGATATGAAAATATACATTCTAAAATATAAAGCTACCTATTAACTTTCATCAAGTCAAGCAAAATAAAGCGTTTCAAATATTATTTTATTAAACGTGGAAATTTGTGGTAAAAGGCAATTAATATATATATATATATATATATATATATATATATATATATATATATATATATATATATATATATATATATATATATATATTAATTGCCTTTTACCACTAATTTCCACGTTTAACAAAATGATATTTGAAACGCTTTATTTTGCTTGACTTGATGAAAGTTGATAAAATAAAATAAAATTTTCCTGCACATAATGCAGGAAAATAATAAAATAATTCTTATGCCTGTGTCCAAGTCATAATACGATACGAGGCACCCGTGAAAGAGCAAAAACGCGTGTTTCGATTTATTTATTCGAACATAATTTGAATTGTGAATGTGTAATTTTAACTATTTTTGTTTGATTCTATTGCGAACGCGCGCCAAGCAAAAGTCACTAATATAAACATTGTACACTGTGTTTTCTTTTTGTTCATATTTAAATATTATTTAATTTCTTTCAAAATAACTTTCTTTTCGTTCTTATTTTAAAGTTTTTATGACAATTAGTACTGACTGAGTTTCCATTTAATGATGAACGGTCAAATCCACGTCAATTGCAGTCAATTATATATTTTATCTAATCCAAATTTTATCTGAGAAAAATTACTGGGTAAGTAATTTTTGCTTGCTTTTGTTTTGCTGTTTTTGTTTTCTTTCTTTATTTCTCTTTTCTTTTATGTATGTCCATACTTTTTTTTCTTCAAATTATGTGACACATAATAAAACGCATTATAAGTGAACATATTTTAGAGCTTTTTAATACTAACATAAATGTTTCGTTGTCATATTCCTACTTAAGTGTCATATTCCAATTTAAAATTAATACAACGTGATAAAGGGTTAAAAAATAATTTCATTATTAATTGAAATAACTTCCACTCTGATCAAAACCGAAATTTGTTTTCGGTGTTTTTGTTTAAATATTTTTTCTAATATTTTTAAATTGAACATAATGGCATTATAAATTATATTTTCACTTTAAATTTTGATTGGAAGTTTTGCCACTTTTTATATACATGACATATAACTCTTATATAATTACGTTTTTACAATTAGGTAATAAAAAAGACGTGCACGCCGGTACAAACTTACTGTTTCGGCGTGCTATCGAGACAGTCATTGGATTGACGCTATTGGTTAGAAAGAGAAACAGCTATTTTGCTGACGTTAGCGTCAACTCGCTCGATCCGCGCGACTTTTATATACTACACTTTTATATAGACACTTTTTATATACATGAATATATATTTTGACATTCAAATCACAATAATCACAGCACAATTAGTAGCATATACTAATTATTGTTAACTCACATTAAATTTATATTCATCATGAACTAACAACATCAGTTAAGATTGATGTTATTAGTATGAAACATGTCGATTTGTAAATTTATAAGAGAATATATTATCCGTTTAATGATTATAGAAAATAAAATTCTTCCAAAAATCATGTATATTTCCCTCGAAAATTGAAACGTTAGGTACTAATTTTGGGAAATAAAGCCTTTTTATTTGCCGCTGGAAAACAGTCTTTTATTTTTAATGATAAAATTTAAAGAAATCTTCCACCAAAAATGTTTGCTATTGTGATTGTCTAAACATGTTACAATATTCAAATAGAAGAAATTACAGGATTCGTATTCTTAACGTTGCGTATTTATCTGTGTAATACATGATCATGTTCTTGTATCAGAATATATTATTTCTAAGTGTCAGAAAAACACGCAGAAATATCGCCTGCTTACGTCGAATATAAGAGGCAAAGGGCAATTAGGGATAAGAAAATGCATGATGCATTAATGAACATTATAAGGAAAATATTAGTCAAAGAAAGGACATTGTTGGCTGTAAATAGGACAGAGACCACTTTTAACTTTAATATGAAAATTATATAAATTTATGAATATCATATTGACAAAAGTACTGAGAGGTAAAAAACTAACGAGTCCTTGATGGAAGACGCAGTATAAAAAAATAATAATTGACGCAAAAGAAATATTATAGGAAAATATGGTTTGAACCAACTGAATTGGAACGCCTTAGAAAAAGAAATATTAAAAATCTTCATTTCTACACTTCGGGAGAAAATTTTTGTTTGCAGACGCATACACCTATTTGTATTTTGCGTACATACATAACGTACGTAATTATACTTACTTACATACACGTAATATTTCTAATATATAATGGTTAATGACCTAGAACTAGTGATTATTGGAGACTTTCCAATGAAGTACATAGAGTCGTGATCAACTAATTAGGGACAGATAGACTCTGGAAAAAAATTATTGTCCTGGTCCCGGTATTTTTTAACTGAAATATCGGCTAGAAGTATCTGGTTGTAGAAAAAATCATCCTATAAATAATTAATACAAAAACCAATTTCTCAGTTCCGCATTTTCTTTCGGGTTACTTAATTAGGGAAATTAAAATATGTTTGTTCTAATTTAAAAATTGTCGACAGTTTATCCTTTTTCTTTTCATTTTAATTCATTTTGGTATTATTCTTGAATATTACATTGTTATTGCATTTATTTTCATAAAAAAAACTTAACGAATTAATTGTAATAGTTGTTGTATCTATCACAATTATTTCGTGATCTTGAAAGACATTAAATACAATTTTTTTTTCAACGAGCCATCTATGTAAAAAGGTAGATACAATAAGTTACACCAAAAATATTGTTTATAATATAGTAAAGTATTAAAAAAAACACTATGATAAAAAATCTTCCAGAAAAGAAAGGCCAAGAAAAGTAACCTGGCAAGAAGATTATGAGGTGGTTAAAATTGCCACGAATGATTACTTTAAAGGTTATTGTTGAATTAAATTTTTACTCCAAATACTCTCCGTATTTGAAATAAAATTTTGCAGCGATTTAGTTCACTGCAGTATATGCGTAGATATTGCCGTAGTCAGAACACTGCTTTTTATTATATTAATTAGTATCATTGGCACTATGCCTTAAGCGTTAACTAAGCAGAGTCTTTCAGTCACTGCGGTCGGAGGACAGAGATCACCACTGTCAGATTGTCAGTTTGTATTACATCAATTAATATTATATTTACCACGCGAATGATATTTTGTAGCGTAAGAATGTCCCTGATAGTTTCTTGTCAATTTAAATTTATACACATAGTTTTATTTTCCATCTTAAAACCCTGGTATTTTGTATGTGCCTACACAAAATTTAATGTTTTAAAAACATTTACAGCCGTGTTACTAATAATAGTAATTAAATTAATAATATTTAATGTAATTCTAGAAAACGAGAAAGGATATTCTTCAAGCCATGCAACTTGTGCGTTTATGGGAATTTGACGATTATATTAATATAGACATAATTACGAAAATAGATGCACAATAATATTTATTTAGGGAATATAAAACATAACTACTCCTTTTTATTTATATTTTATTACTTCACAACTAAATAGGGATGTATTAGAACAACCATAATAACAAAAACAGAAACAAGTTTTAGGCAGAAACTTGTTTTACTGCTAATTTAAATTGAATTAATTTGTATGTGTAAATATATATATATATATATATATATATATACATATATATATATATATATACACACACACATATATATATATATATATATACGTATGTATGTAAATTTAAATTGACAGAAAACTGATTATCGATCATAAAGCATTAAGCCCTAGCTGCACCGAATGATATCTGTCTCGGCACCTTGCGATGGTCGGGTATCCCGACATACCATTTATTGTCGAGTGTCTTCATGCGTCTTCGATATTTTCCATTTCTTTCTTATTGTGCATGCGCTGTAAAATATTTACAACGATATACAAAATACTATGCGACTTGATCGTTTTAAATTTATACTACTTTTCTTTCTTTTCTTTTCTTTAAATTTTTACTCATTATTCAGTAATTTTATTTCCACGACTGAAATAAAAGTTTATTTTTGAGCCTATCTTTCAAAATATATCTATTTTATTCAAAGCTCAAAAAATATAAAACTTTTACCTTTTTTGTTAACATGTTTCGGGGATTATATTTCCTTCCAATATAAATTTCAAAATATTTGTCGTTATACTATAATAAAATAAAATGGAAGACATAGAGCAAAGCTAACTTATAAAGAAAATGCTATTTCAAAATTTTGTTTTTTTTATTTTTATACATTTCCCAATTATTTTGCAACAGGTATCATCATATAAAAAAATTATCTCATTTTAATAGTTCTCGCGATACCATGTGGAATAATTACACAAATTTACTTTATGTTTGCGTACCTCGATAGATGGCGCTACGTATATTTCAAATCGCGCAATGAATTTTTCCATCCTAATACACATTGGTGAAGTGGGCATGGCAAGAGATGCAATGGATGGTGTGTATTTATTAATTCATTAAATTTGCAGTTAACTCTTCAATATTCTCTAAAGATCAACCCGCGAACAAAGTTGCGGTTATGCGCTAGTATTAAGTCCTAATTATTACTAATTATAAAAAAGTAACTGAACCACCATATAATATATATATGTGTATATATACATATATATAATTTTTTTTGTATGGTTAGTTCCAAAATTCATCCAAATATAAAATAATTTTCTGTTAAGTATTATTTTAAATTCAATTAGTTTAAATTCTTGTTTTTCACTTAATCTATGTGGATAAAAGTATGGGGCAACAATGGGTGCAATCATCAAAATAATTTGGATCACCGTAGGTGCACTTCTTTCTTTTTTCACATAGCATATGTTTCACTATTCATTACAAACCACATACTTTTATTTACTTAATTTTTTTCCTTTTCTTGCATACGCAAGAGAGAAAGAAACATCCAAAACATGAAAAAACAAGAACAAATTATGAAAAAGTGTTATGATACTGAAACATAATATTAAAAATATAAATCTATAACAATTCTAAGAGAGCAGTTTTCTTGTCAATGTTAATGCTATCTAAAATGAATTTATACTCTAGTTGTCTAAATTTGAATTTTCTGTTTGAATAGTGACGAAAAAAAGAGAAAATGCTTTTAAATATGCATAAGAGACTGTAGCCATTCTCGCAATAAATCATTTTGTACGAAGAAAAAAATTGAGAACATGTCTCATACGTAATATTTTATTCACTCTAACCTTCATTTTATAAGGCAAACCAGCCAATACATCCGTAATTTATAAATCGAGCGTGACATTGATCTTGTTATTTAGAAAAACGTACACATGAAATACCTAAGCAGTGATAATTTACTAATTAAATTTTCATGTTTAAAAACTTCTTTTAACCCATGTTTTTATTATTAGCTAATAGCTTATAGCGGTTCAAAAAGAAATAATTCAGGTAATTTATTTAATATTTCTGTTTATCATAAAATGTCTGACATGGTTTTCACCCGCAGCGCTTACGACAAAGCCATGAAATGCATCGAGAAGTGGTCGAGACGCTGTCTCCCTACAGAGACACGAAAATTGTCAGAGAAACAAACATTGGGTGCAAAACAAATGATGAAGTTCCTCTGCCATGATGAATCATTTAGAAAAGGTAATTTTTACGTACATCTTTCAATAAAATCTCACAACAGTTAAAATTCAATGGGTTAACATTTCCATCGGTGTTAGTCGCCCAATGTTAACAAAACTTTAATTGTTAAAATTTAAATGTTTTTTCATTTTCCATTAGTAAATATTTTAAATTTTGTTAATGCTACAGTATTAAATATTATTTTGATACTACGACAAGTTTAAGGACATTATTTTTTATTAAAGAACTTTTAAAATCTATGAAACTAGTAATAGGATAATTAAGTAAAAGTAAAGTTGAAACCACTAAGATTTTTGCCAAAAATATGTAATTAAATATCATTATTATGACAAGAGATATGATTTCCAGGCATGCCACCGATGGATATGGATATTTTTTTGGCCTTCTTTTACATTTATCCCTACCTTATCTCCAATTTAAATTCCATCCATTTATATCTACAAAACTACATTTAACAAATGCTCAGGCAATGATTAATAAACATAAAAAATTACACAATTAAGTCTCTGGTAATTATTGGTGATAAAACAAATGTATACGTCAATCACAGCAAACACTCGTAAGATGAACACAAACTCGATGGTGCAGTTTGGTCATATGTCATAATAAAAATCATTTTTATAAAAGATATCACTTCTATTTTACTGCTCACTAATGCTACAGTATATGAAATATTTGAAGAGGCACTTGTTATAACTCAATAGAGTTATTTCTTCAAACACTTTAAAACAATTGCCTCGACAATAATTATTGTCTAAGCATTTGTCTAGACAATTATAATTAAAGCAGTCTTTAGCCCAAAAAGGTTTTTTTGATAAATCAGACTGGCAAACGCAATTATTTAATTTTATTACATTTGGATCACAAACCCCCTTGGGTTTTTTTATTTTGCAAAATATATAACGCAAATTTGACAAGAAAATTCACTACTATTATCGATAGAATAACCAAAAATAAGAATACGCAATGGATACATCTTTAGAGTATTCAGAGCCGTTATTTTTTTAGAAAAAGGTAAAACGTAATATCTTAAGAGGGTAATAAGTGTATCCAGAGACGAAAATACTAATTTCATAAAACTCAGCTTATTTCTAGAACTTTAAATGCACGTGCTCTTTTATCAATGACTGCATTTGTCCACGTTACATATAAGTAGAATTGATAAATTGCAAATAATTGTTTTCTTACGAGAAAACAAATTTTGCTGAGGTGGTATAAAAATACTGGCCCGCTTCAGTGAAGTAAATCGCGTCCAGCAATTTCCATTTGCTAATTAGTAAATCGAAATATTAAAATAAAATTGTTAATTACGTTTGATATATTAAACATTTTATCAACCTTCCATTAATAAATTTTCAATGCAAAAGTTATTTTAAAATGCATCAATCAGCATTCTATGTTAATGTATATAAATATATGTAATAGTAATATATGTAATAAAAATTTTCTTGATTTTTAAATTGAAAAATTTCAGAAATTATTTCACCGTACTGTTTAATATTTTCAAGACTTGTTACATTTTATGTACTACATTTAAACTTTGAAACTGAGATTAAATATCTCATTACAAACAGATTACCTCAACCATACTGCGTGCTTCCGCGCCGTATCCGGCGACTGGGAGCGCTGCCTCGCGCAGCTGCACGCGTCAACCCGGTTCGTGTCGGTGCGCGGCCGGGCGCCCTTCTATGTCGACGTACAGGGCGAACTTTGCTGGTACTTCTAAAAAGAATTTTTATCGAGAAACATACAATCTTCAGTTTCTCTATTTTGTATATAAATTGCAGCTGTTTTTAACTTATCGTTTCTTTGACGTAGTATAATGATTTCGTTTTTGGATGTAAAACATTTAAAATTCATATTGAATACACGAAGATACACGACGATATGCTGCAGAGTTAAAATAAAGTGTACCCATAGAATATGTTTTAATGCCTTCTAGTAAACTGTCTACGTGAATAATTTTATTGTTTAGGAGGCGAATGTTTTTTTAAATAGTATCAAAATTATGTCATGTATTTCATTAGTTAAGTAATGTATATATGCTTCTCGTAAAGCAAAATACCTAAGTTTACACATAGTTACGGACCAAGTGATTATTTGGTTTTAATAATAAATATTTTGCTATTTGTAATTATTTGAGTTTACCAAATTCCAATTTCACCATGTAATCATATATCGAGCAGCGAGTGAATCATATTTTCCTTCTCATTCTCGTCTCCACTTTCAAACTAAACAGCTATGTTTGTTTTGATACCGAGTGGCATTTAAAAGTTTTCAAGAAATTATAAATTTAGATGAATTATTTTTACGCAAAAGTACAAAAAAGTTATGTACAATTAAAAACCTTAAAATAAATAGATAGCTTAAATTGAATACAGGCTAAAGAAAAGGCTTGACCTGTAAAGTAATTCTTCTAAAAGTGTAGTACGGTAACTGAATGTCAAAAAACCTTATATTGGTAAATAGAAAAGGCACATAAAGGAATAAAATTGACGTTTTAAGATTATTTGTTAGATATATTGAAGCCTATAGAAAATATTAAAAGAAATACGTATCCGCATTTATTAGGCTATAAAATAATCTCTATTGTCATTGGCAAACTTCCAGTTTGCTCAAATATTACATCAGATATTAAGTCTATTGGAAAACTTCAGTGCAAACAATTAGTGGCATACAAAGTTATGTGATGGATATTCAGAAATAATATATTTCTGTAAGGTCTGGTTCGCACTTTATTTGGCAATTCATTACGTATGTGAAAAAAATACTAATAATTACAATAACCTTCCTAGAGCTAAACAACATTTAAAAACATGAACTTTTAATTTATTGAATTTTTATTGAACTTGTTAAAGCAAATGTAATGGGCTTTAGTTCTTTGTCCAAGTAAATAACATTTAAAATAAAAATGTTGCGTAGAAAACAACAATACACGTTATTATTATGGTTTCATTGCTAATTATTAACGCTTCATCTCCAAAAGTTTCTTTTATAAACAAGTGCTACTTTGGGCAAATGATGTTTTTGTTGCGAAAGTGTTGTAATATCGTCAACATTTTTCGTCACAAACAATACCAACAATTTTTGTGGAAGCAGGAACTTTTTTCATTCATTCTGAAGGGCTTCCGAATATAATAAAAATTGACAAAAACATCATTTTTTTGGCACACGCCCTTATTTGGCACGAATAAACTCCATTAAATTCGATGCTCACGTATGCGTTGAATAAAAATATTTTAAAATTATTCATAGGAACTACGTAAATTTATAGAAACTTCCTTAAACGCATGCAATGAAGGATTTAACTAAAATTCGAGTTTAATAGCCATTTAATATTGAGATTATCCAGTTAAGTATAATTTGAAAGCACTCATTTACAACATATACCATTTTAAAGAAAAAAGGGTTAAGTTGCATGGTAATTTAAAAAGTTAAAAATAAATATTTTATCTGAATATGTTAGTATGCATAGCAACAGTTAAATATTTTTTGATTAGCTTCATTCGATTTTTTTGTTAACAAAGATTTAATAAAAATTATTTATAGTTCCATAATTATGTACTGTGTTTTACCAAAATTAACTTATATATTCTATTTTAGATAATAAATATTCATAGTTAGAAATTTCAATTAAATTCTATCATAAAAGAGCCATTCGACGAAAATTCCTTCACACAACATTTTCATTAAAATAAAATAAGTTTTGAATCACATTAATAAAAATGGGACAAAGACATGATTCAATAATACAAATATAATAAATCTAGTGTTGAATATAAATAATAATGACCTAGCATAACACTAGGTAATTATAATTGAGTGTTACATAATGAACGGGGTTGGATGATTTCGCATTCAGAGTAGCAGACATATATGAATTATTATATCTAAAAACAACCCCTAAATGAGAATTTAATGCGGTAGTCATCTTACTCCATCGCAGACTTGTGGCTTACCGGAAGCTTTCTGATGTATGGAAAAATTCCGTTTACGCCATTTACCTTTGGCAATATTTTTCCACTCTCTAAAAACAATGGGTAAAATACGAATAACCTACAGTTTAACCGATTTCAACCCAATTGGTTTTTCTTTACTTTTTATAGCACATAAGTCTATATTTTTGGTGGCATAACTAAAAGGACGGGACGGATTTCCGAGCTCGAAAACTTATCGTTTTATTCGTACCGCTGAGCACTACCAAGTAAAAAAGTTCGCAGTCAATCGAGTTCTTCATTCAGCTTTTACGAGAAGTCGAACGCGCACATATATACATACGTACATACATATACCTATAGACTCCGATTTGATTCTTGCGTATCCACTAAAATTTCCTTTAAAAACTTTCTCCTTTCCTTACTTTCATTAACCCGGTACTGGATGCTAAGGTAATACTTACATGACTTTAAAGAAAGTATAAATAAATTTAAAGTGAAATATGTGAAATTAAGAAATGAAAAATTATTACATTGAAAATAAAGTAATTTCTGTAAATTGCTTCTTTGTTTTGATAACCAAATGCAACTTGATTTTGCCTGGAAATTCACATTAGTCGGACATAGTCTGAAGGTACGACTAGACAATTAGGATTTCTCCTAGCATATTAAAATATCATATATCATTGGTTTTTAAACGTAAGATTACTTAATATATTGTTTTTGGTAAAAATAACAAATTTAAAACAGTAAAACTATGGTTGTTTCTATTCCATGAAGATAATTTAAAGTAAAAGAAATGGTCTGGAGTATCACATGTATATGCGAAAAGGTACATAAGTCGTAAATAAATAATGGACAAATTAATTCACAAGTGTTAAAACGAATGAAATTTTATATTTTAATATCTAGATAACAATGCTAAAAGCATCTATTAAATTACACACTTTTACATGCAAAATTTAAGTTAAACGAATTTCTCGAAAATCAATGATCTTTAATTATAACATTTAGTTTTTAAGATTTAAACAATATCAAAGCTTGCGGACGGAAATTTAATGAAGATTTGTAAATATTTTTATAAAAAATTATTGTTTACTTAAAAAGTATAACACTTATTAGCAAATCAAGTTCCTCATCGGAATTTCGGTATTACCGTTTTAATGTTTCCGGATTATAAAGTTTAACACTTTTAGATAAGGTGACTT